>CM040425.1:92365937-93565937 GCA_022702705.1 Papilionanthe hookeriana x Papilionanthe teres
ACTAAATTTCAATTTGATTAGTTTGGTTTTATCAATAGTTCAATATGATCGATATTTTTGGATTTCAAATCTGAATGTAATTAATTTGATTAATTGAAAAATCAATTCATCCAAACCAACCAAAATTCACAGTTTGAAGTGTTTCATGTCTTCTTTCGGGTGAAGACTATGAGTTGTATGTGATCCATTACATCATTTCTATAATTTCAGAGAAGAATCTTTAGGAAGTTATATCTAATGATATAGTAAAGACTATATGTTCAGTTTATCAATTGTTTGTTTGGCATTATTTTCTTAGATTATGGATTTTAGATGAAACCCATTTGATTAATTCAATTGATAGAAGTAAACTGATCAAATGCACACTTCTAAGTTCTTCACATCATCTTTGTAGTGAAAATTGAACTATATGTGATCCATTGCATCATTTGTATAATTTCAAAGAAGAATTTTTAGCAAGTTAAAGTTTTCTGGTTCATTAATTAAAATGTAATTGCAAGCATTGTTTTGTTTATTTAAGATGAGAAAAAATGTATGAGTAAAAGTAAAAGAAACATTTTTAAGTCTAATAGAGATAAAAAGACAAGTCTTCCAACTTATTAAAGAGAAGTGGTGTGCATTAATTTAGTTTGGTTTACAAATTAGTCAAATCGAATGAAACTAAAATCCATACAATTGAATTGATGAAATTTTTACTAAAATTGATAACTAAAAATATTAGACTTAAAAACCTTATGATAATATTCAAAACCTTATATTTCAAAAATTAAAAATTAAAAATTTGAATTTTAAAATTTAGCTTTTGAATAATATTCTAATGATAACATTTTAGTTCTAAACCTATGATAACATTAACAATAATAATAAATAATCAAATAAAAATTACATCCAAAGTTAGGCTCTTGTGATTGACACGTGCCTTATTTTATTTTCTCTTCTTCTTTGGGTGCTTGTGTTTGATCTAATCATTACATTCATTGCTCTACATGTTGCATTACTTCTTATCATTGCTCTATATAAACAATATCTATTATAGTGACAAAGTCCAACTTTAATCTTCATACCATGGAGGTGTTGGTGAAACATCTATATAACACCATTTAACATGACAGTTGACATATTTCTCCCATTAATGTAATAAGAACTATATTTTAGTCCAAAATAATCTTTTCACCGAGTTATTACAACAAATGAAATTCCAACAAAATGTTATGGTGCATGTGCAAAGTTTCATAAATCTGGTTATTGTTAATATTATTTAAACAGTGACATGATATTCCACTAATTTATGATTTCATCCTATCAATTTTAAAAAACCTTATTAGATTGTATTAGCTTTCACTAACCTTGAATATTTATCATTGAATTTTAAGAATTGAATAATATTTTAGGGACATAATTTAAAATAGAAATTACTTCTAAAAAATTATTTTAATTAGAACAAAAATAAATTAAATATACAATTATGATCATAATAATAAGGGTTCATCATAAGTTTGAATATTAATCCTTAAAAAATTTTATTAATCCACATATAAAGTTGAATTTTATCCACAAATCTCATTGCAACTTGTGTACCATGTGATCATTAAGGAATGATAAACCAATCTATGCAATTAAAAATGCTCCACATAATATTATATTTTTGTCATAATTTCAATCATAATAGTTCGACAATCCAATTATTTTAAAGTTTAAAGTGTTATATATATATATATATATATATATATATATATATATATATATATATATATATATATATAATAATAATAATAATAATAATAATAATAATAATAATAATAATAATAATAATAAATTTAATTTTAGAACTTAAAGGCCAAAATAAATCACAAAAATTCAAATAAAAGGAGCTATGAAATTAAATATTGATAAGGAGACATAATTAAGTATAACTATATAACTTAAATTTGCAATTTAGTATATGTTGATCCATTGTAAAAAAATATTACCCACAAATGATCCAATGTAATTAGGCCTAGTAGAATTAGTTGACCATGACTAGAACTTTGGATTACCATTTCTAATAAATGTTATTCATATAAGTTGGGATTATGATTTGATAGCTATAAGACTTTCAATTTTTTTTTTTTGAAGTAAAAGATGTTTTTTTTAAATGTAAAAATTAAATCAAAATTAATTTTTTTTAGCTAAATTTTAAGCATATTGCTTGAATTTCTCTAATGTTTAGTCAAATTTTAGATTTAGGCTATTATTAAATGATTGATGTAATTATCAACTATCATGCACATTTCTCTAGTTGGATTGATTTGACATTAACCAATTGAGGATAAGCAAGTAGGATTATGGTTATCTAGGTTATGAACCTTAGTAGTTCTAATTTGTTATTTAGCCAATTTGGAGATAATATCTTGTTATTAGGAAAAGGAATTCATAAAAAGATAAACTTCTCCAAGGCACTTAGAGCATTATTAGCACAATGCAAGTTATTCAACTTTTAATAAATGATTGTTAGTTTTATTTTTCGGTGTTAGGTTATTTGCAAACCATTTAAATTTGAAGATTTAATTATTTAAATAATAAAAAAGATATCGAAAGTAATAAAATATCTTGAGAGATAAAAATATCACTTTTTGATGGGTTCGGTTACATAAATGAAGAAATTTTGGATACTATCTAATTCAATGATTAGATTTGTTTTAAATTAATCTGGTGTTTAAAATTCTTATAAGGGCAAGTCCCTATAGTTAATTACATCTTAAAAAATTGTCTTATCTTCAAGAAATTTCTAAGTTTAGTTTTCACAAGTGATCATTAGGAATATCAAAAGGAAAGGACTAAAACGTGAAACATTTTATTTATGGAACCATAAGAAGAAGAGTAGGAGATGTTAAGGATATTGAGAAACTCAATAATATCTCAAATATCATTTTTTTTTGCTTTAATAATTTTGAAAGAGATTTATTTGACATTTCAATTGGCATTTAATTAAAAATCTAGGACTTATATCATACAATATATGATCCTGAGAAAGCCTGCTACGTGAGAATTTATGTTATAACTGGACCAACAATCTCAGAGTCGTATGACTGGATTGAGGTTTACTAAAGAATTAAAACCTCAAAAATCTAATCTAAAAGAAGAGAAAACACAAAAAACAAAATGTAATGAAGTTATGATCCTCCTAGAAAGGGCTGCCATCTAAACCACCTAAACGTAGTAAAACTATGCATAACTGATTTTAATTAGTACAAGATAAGATAGGTTATAATTTATTAAGAGAAATAAGCCTTAAAACTTGATTATAAAATCAAGCTATCTAAGTATGAATGGTATGTGTAATGTCCCAAAATTAATGTGACAATATTTTTGCAATTAAAAAATTTAAGTTTGAAAGCTCACCTTGCTCAAGTATTTTAATTATTTGTATAACTCTTAGTGTCAAGTGAATATAACAAGCTGTGTATAGTTATGCAAGTCCATGATGATGAATTTTTAAAAGATTTGTTTATAAGGCCAAGTGATAAGCAAAGGTAAAACTCACTCAACAAGGTGGTAACTCTCAAAAGGAAAAGTTATCATTTTTCGGGCAATGAGTGAAGACTTGAAAAATAAGGAAATGCATATGCCTAAAGTGATTTTTCATGGCTATTCCTAAATCACAAAGATGTTTCAACTCGATTTTAGTTTATGTCAATTTTTTAATTTTATATGCATGATGTTTCTTAGGTGTGAATATTGTGATTTCTTTATTTTTGGTTTTGATTATGATTTTTCTTTTTATTAAAAAAATATATTGAAATTGTTTATTTTTTTGGTAGAAAATTTAGTCCCTATTAAGTCTAACAATAATCCAAAACAACAAGAACTAAATAAAATATTGACTTAAAACTTGGTCAGACATATCGAGCACAAATAATGCAACACAACAAGGATGGCAAAAGGTTTCTAACCTTAGAGCTATACCAGACTAGTTGGTCAAAGATGACATTTGAACATCATCGTTGGTTTAGTTAAGGTTTATCCTTTGCTTTTGTGTTTATCTTCCCATGAATGGTTTGGATCTAAATAATCGACCAACTATGATAAACAACCTAACTTTAGAAAGTGAAAATATGTTATGGAAAATAAACCTACTTATACTATGACAACCTAGGTTTACTACAACAATCCTGTAAAATAAAGTTAGTACATCCTAAACTTACTGTGACGACCTAGAAACATATAAAAGAAACTATACAAATCTAGCATAAATGGCCATAGAAGTGTAGTATATAAACATAATAAAACTAATTAACTTGTCCTAAACATATGTCCAATGGGCAAACGAACACCAAAACACAACCAATACATGGCGAACTCACCTAACACAATCCTAAAATTATAGTCAAAGCCTTGAGATGAAACAGTGATAGATTATTGATTATTGGGGGAAATTAATGACAAGACCTGATGAACATCCCATGGTTTTATTGTTTTGGGTTGTCCTGATCCCAAATCTACTCAGTCAAAAAATGTGGTTAGCACGTTATATCTAAAGGATTTTTATCTGTAGATTCGAGGTGGATTATTGTTCAAGTTGTAGGTTTTGTTTTGTATGTTCATTAGGGGTTCACTTTAAATTTTAGTGTCTTTCGAATTTTATGAATTTTGTTAATTTTGAATAGGATTGTCTTTTAATTTTAGATTGATTTTTAATATGATTGTCTTTTAATTTTTACTTGATTTTTAATAATATTGTCTTTAAATTTTTCCTTGACTTTTAATAAGATTATTTTTTAATATTTTGATTTTTGACAGGATTATTTTTTAATTTTAATTCATAATAAGTTCATTTGACCTTTAAGACCCATGAATTTTATAAAAATGTTCATAATTAGATTTTAAACAACCTCTATAGCTTTCAAGTCATTCTAAGTTCATTGAGATTTTTATGAATTATTGTGATTACTTAATGGATTAATTATTCAAATATTACTAAAATTATATTATGAGTGATATTTTTGAATACTTTGATTTTATTTGTTTACTTGATCTGTTAATGAAGATTTCATTCAATCTGAAATTTCTTTGAAAAAATTATAAGTGTTTTACTTTTGTTGTTTAAGATTTACTTATGTGATGAGATTATCTATTTTATTATGACTCATCTTATTTTTCTATAAAATTATTGAAGATGTTCCTGAGACTATGATGACTATGATTTAATTCATTATTTTCAATACTTTCAACAAAGGATAAATGTTAGGAATTATAATAGGAAATAATTTATTCCTGCAATAAATTATTTCCTCATATCAAGAAGATATTTTATATTTAATTCCTTAGATTAAGAATTACTTATTTTCCTGTTTTGTATTATCTCCTATATCTCCTAATAATTAAAATTAATTGATTATTGGAGATATTGAGAGATATATTTTTCCTTTCATATCATTTCCTTTTATTATTTTTCCTATTATAGGATTCTTGTAAGGGTTATTTATATCTTCGTTCATATTAATGAAAGTATCAATGTATTCCGCATTATTCTAAATCTCAACATGGTATTAGAGCAAAATTTTTGCCTTAACAACAGATAAACTTTAGAGAGGACCTCAATACTCCCTTCCCGCCGGCCTTCTTGTGGGAAGGGAGGAATCACACCTTCATCTTCGTCTGCTCGTCGGGAGCTTTCCTTTGTCCTCTTATTTGAGTTATGCGACATCTTCGCCCGCCTTCATTTTCTTCATAAGTGGCATCTTCGGCTCCGGCGCCTTTAGATCGCTTCATCGCGTCACTCTTCTTTAAGCTCGAAGCTCGCCGGCCGTTCGATCCCCGCCGGCCCTTCAA
Organism: Papilionanthe hookeriana x Papilionanthe teres; assembly: GCA_022702705.1. Lineage (NCBI taxonomy): Eukaryota > Viridiplantae > Streptophyta > Magnoliopsida > Asparagales > Orchidaceae > Papilionanthe > Papilionanthe hookeriana x Papilionanthe teres. The sequence goes on from CM040425.1 coordinate 92,371,749, forward strand.
TCCTCACCGGTCATTCGATCCTCGCCGGCTCTTAGGTACTCGCCGGCCCTTTAGTCCTCGCAGGCAATTCGATCCTCTCTGACCCTTCGATCCTCGCTCGCCCTTCGGTCCTCGCCGGCAATTCGATTCTCTCCTACCATTCGATCCTCGCCGGCCCTTCGGTCCTCGCCGGTCATTCGGTTCTCGCCAAGCCTGAATTTAGCAAAACTCAAGATTCAACCAAGCCTAAATCTAACAAAACTCAAGATTTAGCCAAGCCCGAATCTTCTTTTTCTCTATGCCAAAATATATGACAGACAAACTCAAATTTCAGAAGCCTGAATTTAGCAAAACTCAAGATTCAACCAAGCTTGAATCTAATAAAACTCAAGATTCAGCCAAGCCTGATCTACTTTCTCTCTATGCCAAAACACATGACAGACAGAACTCAAAATTCAGCCAAGCCTGAATTTAGCAAAACTTAAGATTTAGCTAAGTCTGAATCTAACAAAACTCAAGATTTAGCCAAGCCTGAATCTACTTTCTCTCTATGCCACAGACAAAACTCAAAATTCAGCTAAGTCAAGCCTGAATTTAACTAAACTCTTCTCAATTCTCGATACTACTCAGCAAGTTAGGAATTATTAACATGCATTCCAAACTTGAAGGGGAGTGTTAGAAATTATAATAGAAAATAATTTATTCCTGCAATAAATTATTTCCTCATATCAAGAAGATATTTTATATTTAATTCCTTAGATTAGGAATTACTTATTTTCCCGTTTTGTATTTTCTCCTATATCTTCTAATAATTAAAATTAATTGATTATTGGATATATTGAGAGATATATTTTTCCTTTCATATCATTTCCTTTTATTATTTTTCCTATTATAGGATTCTTGTAAGGGTTATTTATACCCTCGTTCATATTAATGAAATCATCAATGTATTCCGCATTATTTTAAATTTCAACAATAAACATTTTATTTTTGAAGAAATGATCCATAGTTAAGCATCTTAATTTTGACATTTTCATGCTCATCACCCAATTATGGATGTTAGATCAAAAGTTATTCATGGTGTGAAGAGAGATAATGTGCAGTAGAGAGAGATAGAGTGATTTTAAGGAAAATCTAAGGCAAGTGCCCAATAGGAGAACTTAGAGAGATTTCATTCAAACAGAGTTTTGGCCAGAATATATGATTGCACCATCCTTGTGCTTGACAAATAAACCTGTATTTAAGCATGAATGACCTCATTGACTAGATTGCAATATTAATTGCAAGAAAGCATGGATGGCCTCATTTATCCAATTATGCATTGGCGATTTATATTGGAAACTATTTGCTAAGAGAGACATTTGGATATGTTTTGGATTAAGGGTGAGTACCCTAATGATATCTATGGACCTAATCAGCTATTGAACACTTTAGACTAGAATCAAAGTTCCTGAATCAATATCCTTGCTAAATAAGTTACTTCAAAAGTGCTGGGACACTGAGGATTGTCAGCCAACTAAGGCATTTGGCTACCACATTTTGGTGAGGTTTGAGTTCATTTATAACCAAGGACTTGTTAAATCCCTTGTAAAGGCATAATCAAATTTTCACTCAATCTGGGTGTGAAAGTAAAACAATCATTTCTAAGAAATTTCAAATGTCCTTTTGAAGTTGAATAATCTCGATCGATTTCCATCAACATTCAACCAAATGAATGTTTAGTTTGTTCATTATTCTTACACAATAAATTTTCCAACTTCAAACCACCAAATAATATAAAATTACATATTATCACAAGAGTAAAAATTGCCCTCTAAATTATCCATTAGACTGTCCAAGCATCTCCACTCCAGGCTCCAATTGGACCCAGGAAATTATCCATTAGACTGTCCAAGCATCTCCACTCCAGGCTCCAATTGGACCCAGGAGAGTTCCAAGACCAAGCCCTCCATTTTGTTACCGTGTCAAATAGTTAAACTTGACCGAGCAATGCAATTTGCACGAAGAAATCAACTTCTTTGTCGTTATGTTGCTCGGAAAGAGCAGGACAAGGAAATTAATGGTTTACTTTTTTCATGCTATTAGGTGGGAATTCCACATGTAGACGTGCTGAGAAGATGCATTGATTTGGTTGACCTTATCTTCGCTTGGTATCTTCGTGGTGATGGACTGTAGGATTTGGAAATATTAGGCCATGAAAGTTTTAACTCATTGTTGCGGGTCTTCTTGGCTTATGCAGGAACTGAATTTGCGTTTTTAGAAGGATTTTGATTTTTAAAAATAGAACTTAAATCTGCATTTTCAAAATATAAAAAAATTGGTGAGAGGGGAAGCTAGATTTGTTTTGCCAATTATTATTTATTTTAAAAAATATTGAAATGGTTCGTGTTTATTGATTTTGATAAATTAAAATGTATTTAAGAAGTTGTTAACATTGTCGTGTGTGGAAAAATATGTGATCGTAGAGTACAGTCGATTATATCTTAGTTTTACATGAATATCTCTTTCACGAACACATAAAATAGGAAGTGTAATAGTCACCTGAGATTTTTATGTGGAAAACTTCAGAGGGGAAAAGCTACGAAGCCTAGTTTAGTTGAGGTGATTCAACTTTAAAGATACAAGTTATAATAATTTGTCTATCTAGAGTGTATGGAGACACTCTGATAAGCGCTGGTGTGATCAACTTGAATTTTGCTATTTGAGCAGCATGAAATGTTAGAGAAGCACCAGTGATCAAGCTCCACCGGTGGCTGATAATAGAATGATGGAGATTTGAGGGTAATATTATTGGCGGTGCTCCAACAACGATTGTTGCGGCTTGACGATGGATATGTTAGCTAGGTGATAGTGATCTGATGATAACAATGGCGAAGAGATGACACTCAGGCAATGGCGATGACTAGGCAATGGTGTTTTGACGGCTATGTTAGCCAGGAAGAGATAGTCCGACAACTACCGTTGTCTGGAGATGGTAGTGACTAGAGAAAGTTATTCGACGACAACGATAGTGATGATCAAGCAATGGTGGTATGATGGTAGTGGCAGTCATAAAGAGACGCTACGGAGGAAATTGGGGTCCAAAAAAGGCAGAGGCTAGGAGGCAGTGGTTTGGTGGTAGTGAAGATCGAGTTGTGGTAGTCTAACATCTTGTGTGGTCTGGTGGTGATGGGGGTCAAATGACAACTATTGTCTTATACTGGCATGTTTGGGGGTTGGATATTCGATGAAGTTGGCGACAAAGTCAAAATGTCAAACAATATTGATGGTGGTGGATGATGGTGATCTAGTTGGTTGTGAAGCTCATGAATGCTCATAAGCTTAGAGCACCCTAAATAACTCTTCTCTTCTTCATTCCCCGCTCTTTGTTTTTGGTTCTTTTTAAGAACTCAGAGTCGTCACATTGTCTATATATATGTCATCGTCGTATCATTCCCTTTCCAAATAAATCTCTCTCTCGGATCATAAAATAATTTGTAGAAGATAGCAATTGGAAGAGACAGGATATACGACGAAAATAGACAATAAAGATTAAAAAAAGACATGAAGGGCTTATGTATAAGTAATTCTTGTGTGATAGGTCAAGAGTATAAGTCCGAAAAAGATCATATCGGAATATTTTAAAACATAGTGTCCACAAAGAGAATCCCTACATAAGCCACCCATAACCTGAGAACCAAAAAGAACATTTTTGTTCTGCAATAAAGAGTTCTTCGAAAGGAATGTATCCCTTTAGTTAATTACATCTTAGAGGATACCCAAGAATACTCTCGATAAAACGAGTCTTGCTTACACTATAATGATTGCTAAATAGGTCACCACAAGAATTAATATTTCACAAGAACATTCCAATGCTTTCAAAGCTCTCGCTATGTCATCAGCCAGAAAGTGAATCTCTCACATCCCAAATGGGTAGCAGCTCATTGGCATACGTGGCCTGTGAAATAACCAAGTTGACTCATAGGGTCCGCACTATTCTTCTAGGGCTTAATCGACTCATAAGAGAGGAGGGTGAATCACTGTACCCCAAATGGGTGGCGGTGTATCCGTAATTGAGGCCTACAAGACGACACCAACGAAGTCACAAAGGAGAGGTAGAGTAATCCTAATCATATTGAGATAGGCAGGTCAGTATATCATGGATTCATCATCTCAAGCTATTAGGACCCTAAGTTACTTGGTCGTAAAGATAGTTGACCCAACACAACCATAGTTCTCTTATCAACAATCCGTGATTCACGTCGTCCAAGGGAATCTTGGTAACCGTAAAGTCAAAAGAAGGAAACTCTAAGTTCTATGACCTATACATGTAGAGCACAGAGGTGGGACTTATACCTACCAAGATGGCGAGGAAGCACCAGAAAGGAGAGAAAAGAGAGGCCCAGCTACAAAGCTGAAAACACTCTCCTTAAAGGACTTATACATTGCCTGGATTGGGGAAGCCTCTAACACCCTAATAGCACTAGCAACCACATAAGTAGAAATTTATCCTAGGCCAATCAGAATGAAGAAGCACATAAGCTTCTCCTCAGGACATGCAATATATTGCAGTTATCTACCACAATCCTAAGCATGGAGGCTCTATTAATATGACTTGGGTGATAACCATGCTTGCATCCCATTTTAAAATCAGCCCGAAAGATATGCAGGAAAGTAAAGTATAGGCTTTAAAATCTTGAAATATTTTAAACATAAATTTTGATTAATCCAAATCTTTTATTAGATTTTTTATAGAAAATGTCAATTAAAATGTTAAGGTCCTTAAAGAACCTAAATTATAACATAAGGTTACCAGACAACCACAATGAAATAACGATACAAAGGCAAGCACATTTGAAAAGGAAAGTAAAGCAAGCCAAAATAATATAATAATAAGTCGGGTGCCGCCAGGCTGGCAACATATCCCAGAACATCAAGAAAGTGGTCAGGCTCTGCTTATACATACCTATTCCTAAATGCCATACATTGAAGATAATGCAGAATTAAGATACGAGACATGAGTATATGCTTATGGTCCCCGCTACGTGGTTACACATCTTAAGCACCTCATAACCTGTGCCCATGTCTTATTTCTGCCACATGACTCTTTTAAGTCTTTAAAAAGTACATATAAAGTCTATGAAGGACTCAACCTGCATGAAAATCATGTTAGCTAAATATTATATACATGCAACGTATTGAACCATGCCCTTTGGATGGAGAGCCAAACAACACTTGCAAGCAAAATGTTAGCTTTAAATCATTATATCTTCTTTTTTACCTTACTTTTGTGACAAACAACACCATTCTTAAGCCTTCCCCACCACTACAAAATCCTTATTTCCCAACTAAAAACTATGAACAATTTTGGCTCTGACATCAAGTTCCCTAAAACTCAAAACCAACTCTCTCACATGCTTCACCACGCTCTAAGACACTGTCCCCAATCAAAATTCAGCCTTCCCGCAACCTCCACCATAGTCCAACACCAAACCGTGGCACCCTTTGGTCTATTCCATACCTAGACTCATTCACAGTGCAAACAAGGAGGTGCTTTGTGGAATCAAGATGAATGTCTCTGTCAATCCAATCGAGGTCGCACCTCTTGGGACAAGGTATGGATCAAAATCTCCAAATTTTTCTTTTTGGTTAGTCTTTTATGAAAGAAATGAATAATGGATGCCCATTGAACTGTTTAGATAGGTTTGCCTTACCTAGACGAAGCTATAAGAACAAACCCCGAGTGATTTGGTTGAGAATTAAACGAGTTCTTAGCGCTTAATCATGGACGATTCTCGGTTCTCTATCCCATGGGGATGATGAACCGATGTCGTCCATTTTTGTGTATTGTAAATGAACCGAAAGAATTTAGTCAGACCACAAAACGGTGGAGGAGGGGAGCACCGAACTGTGGAACAGTGTACCCCTTGCGTGGAAAGCACAGACGCTTGGGCTTTCAACGACATTACACGAGGCTGAGTAGAATAAGTAGGAAATTCTTGATTTTTCTATTTAATTAAATCTAGAAAATGCCTAAAACGTTAAAATGTCATAAGTTTGTAAATAAAAATTATAAAAATAAAATAAAAATACATCTGAACTCAGTGAATAGAGGACAAAATAATAAAAATAAAAATGAAAATAATCAAATTATAATTAATTTTAAATTAATTAAATACCTAAGAGAGTATTTTAATTATTAAAAATTAAATATAAGTCCAAAAAATATGAAATTTTTTTGGGATTTTTCCTCTACCCTTCAGAACATTTCCTTATTTTTCTATGGTAAGGGGACTTCCCTAGCATCAAAATGATTCATTTTTCTACCAAATTTATATTTATTTTGAAAAATAATTATAAAAAAAAATTAAAAAATTAAATTAGAATTTAATAGAAAAATTTAGGGAGGTAAAATTTAACTCTAAAATGATGATTTCCACCCTAAAAAATCTGAAAATGAAAATTATGAAGCTAGGAGTAAAAATGTAAAATTAAAATTTTACACTTTGGCCCAAATTGTCCCTTAAACTTAATTAAAACCCTTAGGAGCTTAACCTAATATGGGTCTTAGGGGTTTGACAACCATGAAACCACCCTTATTGACCCAAGGTTAGATCAAATTGAGCTTAAACATGGCTTAGTTTTAACCTAGCTTAGACCTAACCCAAGTGGACTCACAATTAGACCCAATCCAATTGAGGTCATGTCTGAGTCCTAATCAAATTTGACTTAGCTCATTTTCAACTTTGGTTTGATCTAATTCTAACCTAAATTTAACCCAAACCTTTAGGTCTAACCTAAATTAGAACTAAACAAACCCAAACTAGACCTAAACCCTAAACCTTTAGGTTTAACCCAAACTAGACCTAGATTCTAAGCCCTTTAGTTCTAGCCCAAACTAGAACTAAACCCTAATCCTTTTAGGTCAAACCCAAATTAGACCTAAACCACAAACCCTTTAGGTCTAACCCAAATTAGACATAAACCCTAACCCTTTAGTACTAGCCCGAGTTGGGCCCAATCCCTAAACCTCTTCATGTCTAACCCAAATCAGATCTAAGCCATAAAAATTTTAGCTCTTACCTAAATTAGACCTAAACCCGAATATCACTATGTCTAATTCAACGTAGACCTAGTCCAACCTAAATCGTCCTAAGTCTAGCTGACCTAGACTTAGTCCAATCCAAATTCAACTTGGTTTCACCTAACTTGGACCTAATATAAACCCTTTAGGTCTAACCTAAATTAGACCAAATTCAACTAGTATAAACCCTTTAGGTCTAACCAAAACTAGACCTAAAATTACTTAAACCCTTTTAGGTCAAACTCTCATTAGACCTAAACATCAACCTTAGGTCTAGCCTACATTAGACCTAAACATAAACCCTAGCTAACCTAACTTGGACCTAGCTTCCACCACCTTCAAGTCTAACCCAAATTTGACCTAAATCATACATGAACTTCCTTTAGGTCTAACCCCCATTAAACCTAAAATATGAGCCAACCCGGAGTCAACTTAACTTAGACTTGAAAATCAACCATCCTCTAAGTCGAACCTAACTTAGAGTGAGTTCAACTTGAACTTTACTTAGGTCTAGACCAACCCAGACTTAGGCAAAGTCCAATCTAATCTAGACTTAGTCAAACATAAGCTCTCTTGGATCTAACTTAACTTAGACCCGGATAGATTAAACTTCCGAGTCAACCCTACTTACTCGGCTTAAACCAAATGAATTGATTGACAGGGTTAACCAAACTTAACTCATATTAACCCAAATAACTAATTCACTGGGTCAACCCCACATTTCTAGGGTTAACCCAAATCAACTCATTCACCAGTTCAACCCAACCTAACTTGGGTTAACCAAATCAACTAAATTCACCGGGTCAACCCGAGCTAACTCGGGTTACCTAATTCAATCGAACTTCCAGGCCAACCCAACCTAAATTAGGTCAACTCAATCAACTGACTTCACCAGGTCAACCTGACCTAAATCAAGTTAACCCACTCGAATTGAAATTTTGGGTCAACCCGAGCTAACTCGGGTTACCTAATTCAATCGAACTTCCAGGCCAACCCAACCTAAATTGGGTCAACTCAATCAACTGACTTCACCAGGTCAACCTGACCTAAATCAAGTTAACCCACTCGAATTGAACTTTTGGGTCAACCTGACCTAACTCGGGTTACCCCAATCAACTAAACCACCAGGTCAACCCGACCAAACTCGAGTTAACCCAATTTATTGAAATTCCGGGTTAACCAGACCAAACTCGGGTTAAACTAATCAACTAAATTCATTAGGTTAACCTAACCTAATTTGGGTTAACCCAATTCAATTTAACATCCGGGTCAACCCGACCTAACTCGAATTAACCCTATCAATTAAATTCACTGGGTCAACTCGAGTTAACCCAAATCAACTTCATTCATCGGGTCAACCCGAACTACGTGGGGCTAACTCATATCTACTCAAGTATTAGGGTCAGTTCGACCTAACTCAGGTTATCACGATTCAACTTCATCTGGTTCAACCTAACCTAACTCAAGTTAACCCAAATCAACTTCATTCCCTAGGTCAATCAGACCTAACTCGGATCGACCCGACTTGAGACTCAACCAAGTTTAATCAAGGATTGATTTGAACAATCTAACTTAGACTTAAAACTCAAGCCTAAATTAACTTCGACTTCATTTAGGTCTAATTTAACTTAATATTGACTCGACCTAGGGGGTTTAACTTGGATTAGCTCAACTTAACATGGTTTGAACCTATGTTAACCTGACTTGAATTAACTCGGCCTACCCTGAGCCAATAAAACCAAGTAAGACTAGTTCGACACCAATCAGCCTATGCCAACCTGGGACAATCCCATTGAACTTTGGTTGACCTAAATAAGTTTGAAGATAATCCAAAGGAAAAACAACCTAACTCAGGTTCACTTCAAATTATCTAGAGACGCATTCGTTGAACTAATCTAAAAATAACTTAGACTTAGGTGATTGAAGGTTAATGAGTGTTTGACTTCTCGCTTGAGAACAAAAGCACATATAGCCTCAATCATGGATAATTTGGGCCAAGGTACAAACAAACTCAACATAAAATTCACCCTAGAAAACATTAAAACTTAAGCTTGAAAAACAAAAATATAACATAGTTTGAGAAGATTCTTTAGAGGAGGCAACCCATGAGTGCTAAAAAAGTACCCTCTAGTCACTTGTGACTAATCAAACCACAAACCTCCAATGGCCCTGTGATGACAGAATCATAGGATCTTAACCGGGTCATCCTAAAAAAAAATACAAAATGACAAAACAAAAATCTAATTGGCTAACATGTCTTAAGCAACCTAAGATTTTAACCCCTAAAATCTAAAAAAGACATTAAGACTTAAATGAAATCCTAATGAAAAAAGATCATCAAACGTAACTTGAACCCCTTTACCCGAGTCTACGAAGATCTCTTGGAAGACATAACCCATGGTTGCTAACAGGAATCTTCAGTCAGAGTAGGTTTAACCACCTTTCAGACTAAGTAGATCAGAGAACCTGACAACCCTGGGATGATGGAAATCTATTAGGAATCTGTTACCCTTAGGATAGGACTTTGAATCTCCTTCCTTGAAAATCTCAACATTAAAACTTTATGAAGACGAGCACAACCTTAATCGGGAGTTTTCTTAAGAAATTCTCAGATTGCTTAAGATGTAATTAATATAGAGGCTAAGAAGAAGAAAATCACAGAACAGGTACAACAACTTGAATCTCTAGTTTTGGTCTTTGCTTTCGTTAGGTCTTCTTCGTGATTATGTCTCCGAGGTGGCTTAAACTAATACAGTCTGGAGCTATCTATGCAAATTCCACCTCATGAATGCTTCTCCATGTGTCTCTTTGTTTGTCCCCATCATCGTTTACCTTAGCCCTTTGATCTCTTTTCTCTTTTGATTTTCCACACAATCAGAGAGAGAGTTATTCGGAGAGAAAGGGTTGTATGATAGAAGACAAGCTGGAGATTCCACGACAACAACTGAGATAACAACAACAATGATGAGCGACCTAGACTATGACCCAAAAAGAGAGTGAGATGGTAGTCACTTACTATGGCCTTGACAGCCAACTGATGTTACTTTAACTTTCTATTATAGCTTATGCGACCAACTATAACCTACAGTTCTCATAACTTACACATCTCTCAAATCTGGACTCTACAGCCCGTGGACATTATTACAACTCACTATTGTGGCCTACATAACCAACTATTGCCAACGTGGCTCACAGCTCATGTAGCTCCCAACTCCGGCTTTTGTGGCCTACAGACACGATCACAGACCACCACTATGATTTTTGTAACCAACTATAGCCTACATTGTCCACAACTCATGCAGGTTTCAACTCTAACCCGTATGATTTACGGACATTGTCATAGCTCACCACTATAACCAACGTGACTATGGCTTATGTGGTTTACAACTCATGTAGCTCACAACTCCAGCTTATGTAGCTTAATGATGTTATCACAACTCATCACTACAATCTATGTTACCAATTATGACCTACATGGTCCACATCCTATGCAGCTCTTAACTTCGCTCATTGTAGCCTATGTACATTATTACAACTCACCATTATAACATATATGACCAACTATAACCTACATTGCATACAACTCGCGCATCTCCTAACTCCGGCCTCTTTAAACTACAAATGTTATTATAACACACCATTATAGTCTACTTAGCCAACTATAAGCTTTTGTAGCTCACAACTCATGCAACTCTCAACTCTGACATCTGCAAACTATGGATGTTATTGCCACTCAACACTACGACCTACATGACCCACAATGGTCTATGTGCTCATAGCTCACGCAATTTCCAACTTGCGTCTTATAGACGTATTATATGTGGCTCACAACTCATATAGCTCATAACTATGGCATATATGACCTACAAATGTTATCATAGATCTCAACTACGGTCGATGTGGCCAATCGTTGCCCCGGAAGCTACCACATATGACCTACATTGTCAAACACTATCACAATGTTCAACTACGACTTCTACAACAAGCTAGTGCTACAACCACCATCTATAACACGTACGACAGATTACTGTCTTCATATTAATCAACTACGGTCTTTGCGCCCGTTATAACTATTTTTGTTGAAAATTTTTTGTACATCAACATTGTAATTTAATCCTGTGATTCAGAAGAATAGTGTATTTGTGTACTCCTATTACAAAGTGGAATATCTTAATTAGTCCAGTACCTGTGAGTTTTCCTCTTTCTAGGGTTTTTCTCCTAAAAAGTCGATTCATACGTCCTGCTACTTTTTACTTCTATATAGGATTTTTCGTGAAACACTAAGACACTAAATAATCACTATACCATCACGAATCTTTCGGATCAATAACATTTTATTTTCTTTTGCTTTAAATAGCATAATTATTTTAATTATGGAAAATAGCTGTTTAAACTTACTGTTAAATGCAAAAATATATTAATGGAGTAATGTGATACTAATTTATTTATACGACCAAAAACATTATGAACTATTAATTTGATTGCACCAGGGGATGATATTTTCTTAAGAGAAATATAGAAATTAGGGAGCCTTTTTCTTTCAATAATTATCGCTGGACGTCCAATGAGAGGACCTTTTTTAAAAAAAAAAAATTTAAAAGTGGGCCCCACCCCATACATTTTTTGGGTGGACGTGATGTTATTGGACGCCGGACGTAAATTTATATCCAGAATCCGGACACAATAATTTACCCAATCTAGGATATAAAATCAACGATCATGAACTATCCTTATTATTTATTACCACACACAAAACTTAAATGAAGAAAAAATAATCCACTAACTTTTATTTCAAATAACGGGGACTTTTGCTACCGTTACATTCAAGCACCGAAAAAGAAAATTCCAAATTGCCTTTCTTCAATTATTAATGCCTTGAATACTGCCACCCTAACAGTCGTTTCTGCCTTGCCATAAACGTTCCAACTTCTAATATAAAATTTCTCAAGACAAAAAATTACGTTATAAAGTAATTATTTAGTTTTGGGATTTTGTTGTTATTTGCTAGTATTTTATTTTTTTTTCTTTTTCCAAAAAGTAAAAAAAAAAAAAGATATATTTTTTTTGGTAGCATTGTGTGGTAAATATAATAAGAAAATGTTATATATTGTTTAATAACGCCACTTGAGACTTATTTATGTGATAGTATTAAGAAAATGCTACGAGGATATATGTTTTTTAATAGTTTAAAAATAATATTATTTGTTTATTTAGAAGTTGAAATAAATGAGTTCTCCGAAATATTTTATAATTTGTTCATTTGAGAGCGTGGCAAGTGGTATCAGAGCATGTATTATCTGTCATGTGTGTGGAGTCTCCACGGTTCAGTGGGACCCTTGGTGGAGCTGATCCGTGGAGAGGGCGTCACGTGATTGGGTGGAGGAGAATGTCACAGACAAAAAGTTCAATATCGGCTAGGTGTAGGGCTAAAGAGCAATAGTTAAGTCCTGTGTTGCTTACCTCTCTTAAGAGCTCTTTTGGGAGCGTGACACTCTGCTCTGAGACCACTTGTCACACTCTCAAAAGTGCCCTTAAGAGAGGTGGGCAGCCCAGGACTTAAATACTGCTTTCTGTCTTACATAGCCGATATGGGACTTTTGTCCACAACATTCTCCTCCACCCAATCACGTGATGCCTTCGTCACGGATCAGCTCCACCGAGGGTCCCACTGAACCATAGAGAGTTCACACACATGACAGACAGTATCTCGCTCTGATACCACTTGTCATGCTCCCAAAAGAGCCCTTAAGAGAGGTGGGCAGCCCAGAACTTAAATACTCCTTTTCGACCTTACACCTAGCCGATGTGGGACTTTTATCCATGACATTCTCCTCCACCCAATCGCGTGACACTCTCGTCACGGATCGGCTCCACCGAGGGTCCCACTGGACCATGGAGAGTTCACACACCTGACAACAGTATCTCGCTCTGATACCACTTATCACGCTCCTAAAAGAACTCTTTTGAGAGCATGACAATACGCAGACTTGCTTGTCAAGGTAAGAGGACCATGCACAACTCCATGCATAGAGAGCTATATAAATCAATATTTTTATGAAAAAACAGTAAATCGTTACTCCAACGAAGAAATTAATGTTCATGATCTAGACGTCTAATAATGAAAATATTCAGACTTGTTAACAGAAAAATTAATATAAATAATTTGGCCTGCTTCATTCATTTGTCTACGAGTAAAGCTAATGTTAACGTAATATTTATCAATGTCGACAAAGAAACTGTCCAATCCTTCCTCCTCCTTCACTTAACTCTTAATGAAAAATTTACTGATTCAATGGGTTACTTATTATAATAATTTTCTGTAAACATTATGAAGCAAATGTTTAAATAATCAATACAGCGTATTTGAAAGGCAATATAATCAACATCTCTATATCATTACATTTGGCCCTATATGGTGCTAATATTACTCTATGTTATTTTATCAGATTTAATGTAAATATACACGAGCTAAACTTTAGTCAGTCAGGCTATGGACAGTTGATATTATTATTTTTTGGGACATTTGAGTCACTTATGTAAGATCTTGAATGCTTTACTTATTACCTAAAAGCCCATTCTCTCAATCAAATGTACTGCTTTAGCTTGCATGACTAATAATATCTAAGATATATCACAGATAATAAGACGTGCAACATTACATCAAGAAGGTTAAATGTGCTGTTTAACACAAATAATCTCCATAAACATTTTTGAATTTATTTTAAAATAAATACACTGCAAGAACCATGTTGATTGATTCAAACCCTAAAAAACGAAAAGGAACAAAGAAATGTGTTGTGAAAGTTGGATAAAGAAACACAAGAATTAAGGATTTAACGAGGTTTGACAATATGCTCTACGGCGCTCGAGAGCGATGAGCGGCGGCGACTTTTATTTCTTAAATAAACAGTACATCCACCTTGGGTTACAAATACAATATATATATATATATATATATATATATATATATATATATATATATATATATATATGTATATATATATATATAACCCTAATGAACAATATGTAATTACAAAATTGTCATGTACCGTACTGCAAATGCGTTGCCCCCGTACCCCCAACACACTTAACGAAACTCTCTATATGGTATATGAGTCATACCTAACAAAAATGAAAACCGATTTTGTCTGGCCTGATAACAGATTAAGGTCAATTAGAGGGAGCTGTAGCTATTGTTCAAAACACTACAATAATTATTATAAATTTATTTTAATTTCAAAAACTCAAACCACAACTTTTTAACAGCCACCGCAGTTTAACATATCAGGTTGAAAAAAATAAATTTCTACCACAAAAGATTTCTAAAAAACAACAAGAAAATAATTCCTAAAACAGAACTGTGATAACAATCTAAAATGCGAAACAACCAAAAAGCTATCTTAGATAAGAAAAAATATTAGTTTGAGATGAGATAAGTGCGAATGGGTCCTGAATTGGTGATATTTTGATAGTATTAATGGTATTAAAGTGTAAAATATCATCAATCCTACCTAAATACCACCAATTCATATATGTGAATTTCAAACATAATAATAGCTTCCTAAACAAACACTAACATATTTCTCATTCTGGTCTAATAAGGCTGCATTAAACTTGAGATGCCTTCGTCCTCTGGCCGGCGAGCCGTGGAGGCCTGCTGCTCCTCAGCCTGTTGCCTCTGCCATCACGACGGAGGCTGCGCCACCACCACGACCACCCGCTCATCCCGCTCCACTTTCGCCATCTCCGCCATCTCAGCCCTTTTCCCCCACTCCCAATTTACCAACCACGAATCCCTTCCTTCCTTACTGGACTCCTTCTCCATCTTCTCTTCCGCTTTCCCATCCTACCTTGAAACCATGCAGCAAGCTGATCTCATCAGAGACACAGATTACCCTCACCTCTCCGACCATATCTGCCTCGATTACAGCGGCGTCGGCCTCTTCTCCCATTCGCAGGCCTATAACATTTCTTCTTCTTCTTCCCATCCCTCTCCTTTCTTCACTATATCCTATAAATCGGCGAGTCTCAAGTTCGAAGTGCAGTATGGCGAGCCGGACACCGGCTTCGAATCGTCCATCAAGAACAACATCATGAGCTTCCTCAAGATCTCGCCGGATGATTATGGCATGATCTGCACGGCAAACAGAACCACGGCATTCAGATTGGTGGCAGAGACTTACCCTTTCCAATCCAACAAGCGCCTCCTCACGGTCTACGACTACGAGAGCGAAGCGATTACGCCAATGGTGGAATGCGCGCTGAATAGAGGCGCGAAGGTGAAGTCGGCGATCTTCTCATGGCCGGGTCTCGGAATCCATTCCAGGAAACTTAAGAAGATGCTGGGAAGCAGAAGCAAGAAGAAGAAGAAGGGTCTGTTTGTTTTCCCCCTCATGTCGAGGATGACAGGGGTCAGATACCCTTATCTCTGGTTGAAAATGGCGCAGGAGAGGGGATGGCATGTGGTGCTCGATGCCTGCACTTTGGGTCCAAAGGACATGGATACGATGGGCATGGCTCTGATCCAGCCGGATTTCATCATCTGCTCCTTCTACAAAGTGTTCGGCGAAAATCCATCAGGTTTTGCCGGACTCTTCATCAAGAAATCGAGCCACGAAGTCCTGGAGACGTCTGTGCTAGCCAGAAGCATTGGTGTCGTCAGCGTTGCTCGTGCAAGAAGCACGCATTCACAATCTGGAGATGAAGATATGGACACGAGATCATTTTCCGGCCCATTGAGCTCAATTCAGAAGGCAGAGAAGAAATATGAGGAAGGCGAAGCATCAGAAAAAAAAGAACTGCAATCAGAAATTGTAGAAGAAGAGAGCCAAGTGATAGTAGAAAACAATGTGGAGAGGGAGGAGCTCGATCGGGAAGTAGAGATTGAACTCAGAGGTCTGAATCATGCTGACTCACTCGGCCTACCAGTCATACAAACCAGACTGAGATGCATAACAAATTGGTTAGTAATTGCAATGAAGAGACTGAGACATCCTAACTCGAGCAATGGTAATAGATTAGTGAGAATCTACGGACCAGAAGTGAAGTTCGACAGAGGATCTGCAATAGCATTCAATGTGTATGACTGGAAAGGAGAAAAGGTGGAGCCTGCGCTTGTTCAGAAACTGGCAGACAGAAGTAACATTTCATTAAACTGCGGATTTCTTCAGAACATTGAGTTCTCAGATCATAGACATGAACTCGAGAAGAACAGGGTGTTGGAGAAGAGAGTTATTGGGATCGTTTCTTCGGGCAGCAGGAAGAAGGAGAGCAGTGATATGGGGATTAGTGTTGTGAGTGCCTCGCTTGGTTTTCTGGTTAACTTTGAAGATGCGTACATGTTTTGGGTTTTTGTTGCTAAGTTTTTGGATGCTGATTTCGTGGAGAAGGAGAGATGGAGATATGTGGCGCTTAACCAGAGATCTGTTGAGATTTAGGGAGAGAACCAATACAGTGATCAATCAGACTTTGTTTGTTTTATACTGCTGCTCTTTTCTACAGAAGTTCGTAGTTTGGAGCTCTTTTTTTTTAAATTTTTTAATGCATTATTTTGTGCAAAATTAACAGTGTATTATAGGATAATTAGAATATTTATCCTTGCATTCTTTTATCAATGTAGTCCATAAAAAATGGTTAGTACTCAATGTTAATTTAACTTATTGAAAACATGCCAAAATTGGCCCAATTGATAGCATTGCCATTTATTGTATTTGGATTTTCTTATTGGTGCCCAAAAGCTTACGCTATTGATAAAAGGAATATTTATTACATGCTTATCGCTTATATGTGTATGTCTATAGCTGGCTGTTGTTCTTTGGTTTATCTGGGTTACTAGAAATGATGCTAAACATAAATGTCTCACCCCTTATGTTTCTCGTACTGTTAGCATGATTTTTAATTTCCTTATGAAGAGTTTAAAGGCGTTGAATCCATTGAATCCCTTTTTTGGTTCTTTAATTATGTTGCTGCAAAGGCTGAATATTCATTTCAATGTTAAACAAAAGTCTGTTAATTTGGTCAGATGATGTAAGCCGTGTGCTCCTTTTTTAAAAATTAATACTGATGGGTGTTGGAAAGCTAACAAAGCTAGAGTTGGTGGTTTTTGCCGTGATTCTTTTGGTTTCATAGTCTGTTGGTTTTCTGCAGGTGTTGTGTCTGTATCTCCCTTAGTGGCTGAGGTGGATGCTGTTGTATTTGGTTTGCTGATTGCTAAGAGAATAGGTTGGAAGTATTTTTTTTTTGAAACAGATAATTTGATTCTTTGGAATTCCGCAGATTTTTCGAGACTAAAGCATTAGAACGATTAATATGCGGATGAGAAGAATTATGACTCGCCAAAATACATTCTTATTCATTGATGCTCATATGAAACGGGATGGTAATAAAGTTCGCTCATTGAAGTTGCTAAATTTGGTGATAATCTTTCTAATGTCGTGATTTCATCGTCGATTCACGATAAATTGAGATTTTTGGTTTCTTCATGATATTTCTTAATTCGTTATTTTTTGTTCTGTGTAGTGGTATGAGTTGTATTTTGTTTTTTTTTTTTAAGAGAACCTTATATTCTTCTTTTTTGCGTGAGTTGTTTGTAGGGTGTAGATAGGATCTCTTCCCTATCTTTTGTAAATTTTTTTGGATGAAACACGTAAGGAGCCTACAACTGCTCTTTTTGCCAAAAAAAAAAAAAAAAAAAAGTCTATAAATTAAAGAAAGATAAATAAGACAAGTCTTTAATGTTTTATTAACACTTAAAAACGAGCAAGCTAATAGCGGTTGCATCTACAGACTCCAAGGCTAGAAATTTGGAATTTTTTTAGCACACCACAAAGACATATTCGAAGACTATATATAGACTTACAAATTCACAACAGGCTTGAAAAACATGGACTTTAAAATAATAAACAGTAATAGTACAAGATTCTTCATAATGGATTGAGAAAGTGGGTCTACATGTTATTCTTTTTTAGATTGACTGATGTTAATGATGGAGCAATTTGTTGAAATTTGGAACTGAATTGTGCTGGAAAGCGGAGCTTGATTGATACGAAATCAATGATTTTTTGCTTTCATGTCTGTGAATGATTACTTCTTTTGAATAATTGGTATTTGTTTATCATCCTAATTTTCTAGTACATCCTCATTGGTTAAAAATGTCTTCTCATTTTGATTCATTTTTTCTTCTAAGTTGATTATGCAGGGATTTTAATGAAATTTCTTCTTTAGAAGGATCATTTGGAAGATTGGATTTATTCATATTTCCTAATCGGTGTAACCTTGTCTTATATTCTAATAACTATCCACCACCTAACTACAAAAATTTTAAATAAATATTTTTGATTTAAAGAGTCACGTTGAATTTCTAAATTACAAGATCAGAGATTTGACATGGAGGAAAAATTATAATTCAGCTTTTACCATCAATTAATATTTTAGTTGAGATTTTTGAAATATAAGAAGAAGATTATACCCATTTGAAATATTTTGATTTTATTGGTGAGGGAGAATTTGTGTAATAGCACCACAATTATCTCACCATTGATAGAATGTTTTCTATAAGGATTCAGTATCAAAAAAGCTTCATGCATTGCCTAAATATAAATCCAATAATTAAATGAAAGTGTTCTGTGATACTTAGATTCATAACTTTTATGTTCAATTGTTTTAATTTGATAGAGAGTATAGCCCCGTTCTTTAGAATTAAGGATTTGATGAATAGTGGCTTTACTATATGCAATGCATTTAATTTCCTTATTATCACTATGTTGCTTTTCTATACATTTTAAAGAGATTAAGACGGCTTCATATGTACTTTTATTCGTCGATCGTCAAATGGAATTGTCGGTTGTTTTAATTTAGTATATATATAATTTTTTAACTTTAAAATAATATTTTAATTTTGAGGAATGAGACTGAATGGATCACATATATTTAATACTTCAAGTAATCAAGCACAACACTATAAGCAATACACCGTCCTGAAAGACAAGCGTATTACATGACAACAAATTCGATTATATAAACTAAAGAATCTATGACATTTGTTTAGTCAGCGAATTTTTTTGTAACAACAATTCTCCTATCTAAATATAAATATTAGATGTGATTTATATTATTTGCGTTCTTAATTTCCTATATGGGCAAACCCACATAGTTAGTTACATCTTAAGCAACCAAAATCACTTAGAAAAACTCTTGATTAAGATCGGTGGTTTCATCTTCAACAATTCAAAGTTGAGTTTTCACGATTGCTTGTGGAAGAATAAAATAGGAATGACTCAATATGGAACAACTCTCTTGGATACTAAAAGATCAAGAAGGTAGGGGATGTCACATATTCTGAGGAGATCCTTAGCGACTTTTCAAACTATCCTACTATTTGGTTTTACATTATGTAAATAAAATTATTAGATGTTTACTTCTGTCAATTATTTTAAATTAGTGTTTATAATCACACAATGCCTAATCATACAAACAACCTAGAAAGATTGGACGATTTACGTTGTACCGAATGAATAACCTCGTAATCCTAAAAATTTATGACTTATACTGCACAACATGATTGTGCAAAAACCTAAAGATAGTGTGATGATTTATGTCGCACTAGACAAATAAACTTGAAGTCCTATGGGTATTTGTTGTTTAAGTCTAAGGAAAGTTTTGCTGAGATAGATCCACTTCATTGTTAAATCTTGATCGTCATCTAGAGTCGTTCTCAATATGCTTGCAGCTTGTTCTGAACTTCTTGTTGTGATGGTTCGTTGTCCGGGCTTTATGTTTGAAGTTGTGATTGCTTTTGGCTCTTAGGCTTGCCATATGTTTTCTCCTAAACATGTGTCCTACTATTCTCTACCCTAGAGGTCTTTGCAAGTATATAAAATTATACATAAATAAAACATGTCATAAAGTACGTTAAAAAGAAAGTGTAGTAAAAGAAAAGTAACAGTTTGTACCTGCCACCTCTGACATAGCCGCTAAAGGGTTAGCATTATATGCATAGCATGTAAATGTACATGAATTAAACGAAACATGAAGAAATACAAAGCATGCAGAACGAGTTAGATGACACATACAAAAGATCAGGTCTAAGTGTAAGAATTTTTTTGTAAAGAGGGAGTTCAGAACCCTAACAATTCTAGAGAGACATTCGTAGGCAACCATCAGCACCATGTACATGAGACCCAACATAGGTTAAAAGGCTACCAGTGAAACAATCACGACAGGGTAACCCTCAGTCAGGCCTATGTGGCTGACTCATGAACTCGCCAAAAGTAACACCAAAAAAATCTTAATTTTTCGTATGTCCAAATCATTTAAGCTTTTCACTTATTAGGAAAAATATAGGTTTTATTGGAAAGTATATATATATATATATATATATATATATATATATATATATATATATATATATATATATATATATATATATATATATATTCAGTCACATAGTTGGGCTAGAGCTGTCAGCAACCCATGAGAGCAAGGGAAACTCTTTGCCAAATATTAGAGAATGGTAATGACAATCCTACACCCTCACCAAGTCAGTGGGTTTAGGAGATACAACACTATTTCATTGTCACATGGACTTAGATGCCTTTTCATCATCATCGTTTCCACCAAAACTTCCAACTTACTCCAACCTCGACAATCCACATGTGTCAATTTAGAATATCCCCAATTACTATAAGGGTTTGATTGGAATGTCAAACTAACACCCCGGAGCATTGGGTGTTACTATAGGTTAAGTTGTATAGGATAATTCTCATTAGTTTGCTTTAAGTTAAAGGGTCCTGAATCATATCTTACTGAGTCCTTATGTATTGAGAATGATTTTCCTCGATAATTTATAATGAGATCAGATGTTCTATGGAAGATTCAAAATCTTATAAAGGTATCCAACGAGTGACTCTAAACAACTTTAAAATCTCACGAACTATTTCAAGTTCGTTTGGTCTTACTAGATTGTTATGTTGATCAACCCATGTTGAATTAAAAATTATATTATTATACTTTAAATTTTTCTTAGTCTCATCCCAATGATGCCTTAATTAGCCCATGATGAGGCAAATGATCAATCTTTAATGTCATATACAAGGTTATGTAGGCAAGCACCCCTAAGGATATGCTTATGGCCATCAGAGAATTTTACACTCCTTCCCCTTAACTGGGCTTGAGCTTGTAGTGTTCTGAGATGTTTCACTTATATTTTCTTCTTTACCTATTCATCAAATGATATTAAATTAAACCTAATTCACTACTAAACTCTTAAGTCTTAAGGGTAGGTTTGTAATTTTGAAAAGTAATACAAAATGTGTTTGATCTTTATTATAAGGTTGCACTTTGTCTAAACATTTTTTGGGGGATCTATATCAGTGAATTATTAACCTTATAAATCATCTCTCTCACTTTTGGATCACCCAAATTCTCATTTATTCCTATGCATAACAATTCAATAATTATAATTTTACCCTTTTTAGAAAATGGCATGAATGAGTTACTAACTTATTTACCCTTTGTATTTCAATCACTTCGTAGATTAATCATCACAATTTAGCACCATTTTCCTTTGTTTTAACGTAAAAAAAAATAATTAAATCAGGGTTAGAGTAAAAAATTTCAAGATTACCACTATGCCCCTATGACTCTTATATTTTAATTTAAATGGTCATGAAACTTCACTAACCTCTTACTCGTGGATTATTTAAGATATCAGAGTGAAATTATATTTTTCTAATAATTATTTAACCCAATAATTATAAATCTTCAATGATGATTAATTTAATTTATCAAAATATATTCTTTGTCCTTAGAAAAATTGTGCGTTGCTAAACGTTAGAGGACCAATCAGGAAAATTTTCATAATTTTTTTGGATTATATTTTAATTTTTATAATTTTTAATTGATTTTTTAGAAGGAAAATAAATAAGAAATACATTCTTAATTTTAAAATCCACTTTCATATTTCTTTAATCCCTTTAATTTAACTAAATCTAACAAACTTAATTTTATGTTTTTCTGATTTTTATTTTACTTTATATAATTATTTAGGTCAATAATTTATAAAATCATAAGAAAATACGTTTAGGTATTCAAAATAAATCTTCTGTCATTAAGAATTTTATGGGGACATCTCAAGGTTACTGTCTTTAATCGGAGAATATTTTGTAACATTTTGGATTATATTTAAATTTTTTATAATTTTTATTTTTTTTAATAGAAATATACTTAGAAATATATATTTTTTAATTTTAAATTCCATTTTTATTTTACTTAAGTGCCTCTGTCTTTGATTAACCTTCAAGACTTTATCACATATTTTTCTGATATATATTTTATTTTTTATAATTATTTTAAATAAATAGAGGTAATTATCATAGAAAATTAGGGCTTTTAAGGCTAGAGGCAGTCTCTGAGGAAAAATCAAGAAACCTCCCTAGGCCTGAAAATTTCATACCAAGTTGATAAGTATTTAATTCTTTTATGATTTAAATAAGATCTAGAGTGTTTAATTAAATAAGAATTCAATATTAAACAAATATTTCTAATTTATAGTCCACTAGATTCTCCTCTGTTCACTGAGCACAAGGGCATTTTTCTTTAATTTTTGTGTTTTTTCTACACCAAGATATGATTTTTGAAGTTATATTTCATTTTTGAATTTATTTAACTTAGAAATCTTATATTTATTCACTTAACGACGCAGTAGCTGATTCTTCCCGGCATCTCCGAAAGACCACGTGTCCTCTCATGGTTGGTTGCGCTTTACACCTCAACCGCTAAGTGTGCACGTGATCCGGGGTCTTGTATCACATCTGATCCATCATCTGACTTGATCTGTGCTATTTGTTTCAAATAAACGGAAACGGAAGACATCAGGTCATCGTTCCCAGTGAGTTATAACCCGAGATCCGTCCATGATCTAGAGTCAAGATCTCACTCGATACTTGACCAAAATAGGTGAGGTTTGTTCCTAAAACTTCATCTCAGTGAGACAAACACATCTATACAGCTAGGTGGACATGGAATGTTGAGTCTCTTTACAAAGTCCCAAACCGAGGAAAAATTAAGGATTTTTGAGCTATATCTTTGCTCAAGAGGTGAGATTTTGACTGGGTTGGTTGAGAAGCTTTGCCTTGGTCCCACAAACCTCCTCTAAGCTTCACTTTCCTCTGTGGTTGGCCTAAAGGGTAGATCAATTTTGGTCTAGCACTAGGTTAGAGACCACGGGAAGGGGGATTTTGATTGTAGAAGTGATTTTGAAGTGTGGGGAAGCTTTTGGAACAATAAATTTGGAGTTTTGATGAAGCTACATTTGAGGAAAAAAACTCATTTTCAGTGGTGTGGTTGGTTTGAGAGCTTAGAGATGATGAGAATGATCTTCGTGTGAGTGTAGGAAGGGTTTGGGATGATTTTGACAGAGTTTCCCCAAGGTTTTATCACGTCTCCTATTTGGCTGTGAGGGGGTGCCCTAATATAAGCTTGACCATGGAGCTTAATTGGCCAAGGTCAAAAGTTCGAGGTGGTGCTTATGTGGAGGGAAGAGGGGGGCAAAGGTATAATGGAGGTAAGCCAAGTAGGAGGGGTTGAGTTCTGGGTTTTTCCCTATGGGTGGCTCTCAGGTTTGGTGGTCGCCGACCATTGTGGGGTGGTGGAGATTCGATGGTCACTATCATGTTGAGGGAGCTCAGTGGTGGAGAATGGTGAGGTCAATTGTGTGGTTTCATGTTTCCACAGTTTGATTTAAGTGGAATGGGGAGAAGGGTGCATTTGGGTCAACCATGGGTTAGGTTCATGAGAAATGGGCTTGAGTGGCTCCCCATGGTGGCTTGACCTAGTCGTAATCATTTGGGTTTGGGTGGTCAAGTCTTCATTGGTTAGAGTGAAGCATGGGTATGGTGAAGCACTTTCAGCGGAGTTTGAAAGGGGGTCTCTGATGCATAAAAAATATATACTCTTTTAGCTATATGTTTTTACCTATTTTTGGTGATATTGCACTTTAAAGGAAGGTATTTTTCATGATTTATTGCATGTATGATGATTATAGGTGATTGGAGCGAAATGATGCAAAAAGGAACGAATTTGGAGCAAAATGGAGCAATTTGGAGGAAAACAACATTGGCGCCGCCGGCACCTGATCCATGAAAAAAATACAAATTTTTAAGAATATTATGCTTTAATGAAAGGTATTTTTGTGTTTTTGGATATAGATGATGGAAAAATGTTCAAGAAGGAAAAAAAGTGAAAAAGGAGCAAAAATGAGCAAAAAGGAGCAAAAATGGAGCCAAAATGCAAAATTATCAAAATTATTGGTCTGGCGCCTGAATCCGGCGCCTAAGCGCCAGGTCGATACTGGATCTGTCAAGATTTTTGACAACTTTTGGACGGTTATTTTGACGGTGTTAGTGGTTATTGGACCTTCTAGAAGACTGACACTTGTTCTCGGTTTATAGGACATGTGATATAATGTATTTGGATGCTTGGAAACGGTTTTAATCGCGAAGAGGTGCAATCCAAAGTGAAGAGGTGCGAAGAGCTGGACGCAGTGTCCAGCGCCTAGGCGCCAAATTACAGCGCCTAGGCATCAGATTCCGGCGCCTAGGCGCCAGAGTCGGTTTCTAGAAGATTCAATAAATGTGGACGACTTTTGAAGAGGTGCCTTAAGCAACCCTTAGCCATTTTCAGAGCTCTATAAATAAGAGTCCATTCTACAGAGAAAATCACACCCTATAGTCTCTTTCTTCTCCCTTAGTCACTTTATTCATTTTAGAGTCATTTTAGAGTCATGAAGATATAGATTTCTATATCTTATGGAGAGATTGGTGAGGTATTTTGAGATATTTATGTAAGGGATGTAAGAGCAGCGCTTGGATAGGTGGGAGACTTTGGTGGAGAGATCTTCTTCTTTCCTTCTGAGGGAAAAAACTAAGTATTGTGTTCTTCATTCTATTGTAATTGTTGTAAACACTTTCTAGTGGATTTTCTTTGTTTTAAATCAAGTTTTCTGTCGTGATTTATCCATGTTTCGTAAGTGATTTTCTTTACTCTTTCTTTTAATATGAAGTAGTGGCATGTGTAGGAAAATTATTTTTATGATAGAATTAACTATTAAA
The DNA here is from genome assembly GCA_022702705.1 of Papilionanthe hookeriana x Papilionanthe teres. Classification (NCBI taxonomy): domain Eukaryota; kingdom Viridiplantae; phylum Streptophyta; class Magnoliopsida; order Asparagales; family Orchidaceae; genus Papilionanthe; species Papilionanthe hookeriana x Papilionanthe teres. Next base: position 92,396,898 of record CM040425.1, read on the forward strand.
TGCTTCTGGGTGACAGATAGTTGCATAAATATAATAGAATACTAATGAAATAAGTTCCTTTGTTGGCACTTAGATTATTACATAATTTTATCAACCCTTTTACTTCTTATGCCATTATTTTCATTTATTTTTATTTTGTAATGAAATAGCTGCATGTTTAGGAATTAAGATTTGATTAGATATTCTCTTATTAAATTATGGTGATGATATTCATACCAGATCTTCATTTACTTTACAAATTGATCACTTGTATTGTTAAAACCTGTTGAAGAATTCTGAGACCTAACCAGAGATGAGTTCTTAACTAGTAAATATCACATGAATCCTTGGGTAATTGAAGGCTTTATGTGGGTTATTCAAGGTAAAGTGCAAATAAATAGGAAGATATGATTTATTGGGCGTAGAATTGATTAGTTTTTAGAGTGACAGACTAAATTCTAATAATTTGGTCTATAGAAAGAGAACGGGTCACTGGTAGGGCCGACCATAGCCACTCTTGGACATCTAGTAGTGTGATCCTAGATTAACCCATTCTACTAATAAAACATCTTGAACCGATCTATAGATTAGCCAATGTTCTTTACACTTGGACCAAAGGGTAAAAAATAGGATTGCTTCTATTTGGCACTACTACATAAAATTCTAAGCATTTCTTTCCTACACATTATCTATGTAATTGCAAGAGAAAGTTAGTCTTTAACATCTCAAAATTCTCCAAACCAATTTATCCATAAGTTATCTTTTTATTTAAGAACTTTATTTAGGATTAGTTATTAAAAAAAAATCATTTAATCGAAATTCCAAATTTAGGCCTTATAGAAATAGACTAGAATTAACCTAAAGGATTGCTTACCTCGCTTCTATGTGGGATCGATACTGGGGTTATAAAAGAAAGCCCTATATTACTTGAAACGATACGTATACTTGCGTAGTACCCCTAGTGTGTAAAATATTTTCTAAAATTTTACATATACACTAGCCGCTATTTATAAATTGGGTCAAGTTTTTGGGCAAAAATTACTGTGTTATTGCGGGTTGGGTTAGCCCCCTATTCCAGACACTCCAAATTTAATTGGCACGATAGGGCACCGCCGGCGCCACTATTGGGCGCCGCCGGACCCACTATCAGGCGCCGCCGGTGCCCTATGTCGTTTCACTTCGAATTCAAAAGTTTTGGCAGATTTTTGAAGAGGTGCTTGAAGAAACTCTTGGGGAATTCGTTCCTAACATTAAATTAAGTGTCCAAGACGAAAATAGAGAGGAGGAAGAGAAGAGAATTGCTGTACAGAGTGTGAGGAAAGTGTGAGAGAGAGTTAGGGTTTGTGATTTTAAGAGAGATTATTCTCTAAGGAGGGGAGAAGAGTGAGTAAAGTGAGAGATTGCTTCTTCATCTTTGTTCCAAGGAGAGAATTAAGTGTTGCAAGGAAGAGAAAAGGAATCAAGGGGACTTTGAAGGAATTTGCTTGGGGAAGAGAAAGAGTTAAGTTATATTTACTATTGTAGTTTCTATGACTCTTCTTTTATATATAAAATCCATGTGTTTTTATAACTTTTACATGGTCAGTGAGTAGCCTCCCTTGCCTTTCTTCTTGCATGAAGTAATTATGATGTGGTGATGTGGAAATGATGTGCCCTTTAAGTGTTATAAAAGTTGTGATGTTTCCTTAATTTGGAACTTAATTTACTTTTCAATCCGGCCAATTGAATTGTTAAAACATGTTGAGAATCATTAATTCCAAAAGAATTGAATGTTCTACAACAAGAATGAAGAAACCATTTAATGGACGTGAATGAATTGCGTAGTTCATGGGGATTAAGTGCAAATAAATAGGGAAATGAGTTTTGATGGACTTCAAATCGGAGGTTTCATGATGACGTAACGAGATCCCCAATTTGGTCTTAAGATTGGTAACTAAAGCCTATGGTTAGCCTTCGGGTGAAGAGTGAGTGGGAGCTTCAAAGTGAGAGCCAGTATCCTCCCAGCCTAGCCTTAGATTTAGTAACTAAACTTAAGATATGACAATGTTTTTTACTTGCTTGGAAGAGGGGTACTCTTTTAAAGGTAAAGAAGAAAATATGCTCCTATTTAGCACAACACAAATAATTATCATTCTTCATCATCCACACATAATAATCTTTATGCAGGATGAAAGAACTTTTCATATAGAAGTATCTTATAAATCACATAAGTTAGTGTGTTTGTTAGTTAATATAGTTCAGTAATTAGAAGTAATTGTAGTAGCTTTATTATACTTTGCATTAGCTAGTGGTAGTACACTTAAGTAATTGTTACATTGGGTATTGGATTTTAGTGCTATATTATCTAATTTAAAGAACATTCACCTCCCTGTAGGATCGATAACCAGGACTCCATTAGAGCCATATATTACTTGATATGATACCTATACTTGCGTTGAATTTGTGACTTTACTAAATCATTCTAAATATATAAATTCGACTTCATAAATTCTTGCTTAATATATAAAGTCGTGGTCGGTCTCCTTTAACCATAAGTGGTATAGTGGCTCACATTAGGCTTGTGCATAGCTTCATGGCTTCCCTTTGGTTTGGTTGAAGTCATATGGCTTGCCCATGGCTCATGCATGACCTATATGGCTTGCATTAAAGGAGGTGGGTGAAGATTCCAAGCTTTAAAAGGACTTTCATTAACTCCACTTTTGGTTGATCAATCATGCAATTTTTGGACTTTAAGTTTGATTAAACTGATCATGGGGCTGAATTTTCATCACGAGGGCTTGAATTAAAGTGGATTTAATAATTGGGATCGAATTAGTGGGCTTTTAAAATTGATTATGGAAGGATTGGATTTTAGCTTGGTTTTGGACATGGATTTGATGCCATTTTGACTTGATCATGGGCTCAATGGAGTTTAAAAATTATCATGATGAGATTTAAAGCATGAGCTTGGTGAAATTGGATTTGGCATGTGGGTCCAATTTTGATGGATTTTGGGTTTAAACTGGACTTGGGATGAATTTGGATTTCGATTTCGATTTGGGTATTTTAGACTTAGGCTTGTAATTGGGTGGGATTTGATTTGATTTTGAATATTGGCGGATTTTGTGGCTTGGAATGAGTTTGGTGGATTTTTAGGTGAAATTGGGGATTTTGATAATTTTGGGTAGTTTGAGTGGAAAATTGCGTAATTTGGATATTTTCGGTGAAATTGGACAATGTTAGGTATTTTTGGATTTTAGGTGGATTGGGGTATATGGGCAAGACATGTGAGTGAGGGGTACAAGTAAGGTGATGTGTGGAGGGTGTAAATGGTAAAGTGAAAGTGGTGATGTGCATGGCAAGGTATGGGTATGAGTGTAGTGTAGTGAAGTGGTGATGCGAATGGCAAGGTATGAGGGGTGAATGGCCAAGGCACCCAGGGTCTTCCTAAGGTCTCATGATTCAATGGGAACTCTCTTTAAGCTTTGTTGACCTCACTTTTGGTTGAGTTCTAGTCTTTCCTTAGAAAATCCCAGGGTCTAGCCATATGACTTTCTTGGTGACTATATTAGAGGATTATTAATGGGACCCTTACCCCATAGAAAATCAAAACACTTTTTTACTTCACTTGGAGTTTTCAAATGCTTAAAGTCTAACCTCTAAATGCTTAGGAGGATGAGATCAAGCATTCGGAAGCTCAGGAGGAGTCCCTATAAGATGGTCAAACCTGAGAACTTACTCTGGGTGGTCTAGGTGAGGCTCACACACACACTTGCACATTACACTCTCACACACTACCTCACAAACCGAAAACAAACTTCTTTACACTTGATCCCCAACTCTTTTGGAAACTCATGTGGGTGGTTTCCCCAAGCTTTTAACCCCAGGCTAGGGTTTGGTTAGTACCAGTACATGGAGGATCCAAATGGGGAATTCCCTTGGTCCATGGCTCAATGGGTTATCAATCCCTCTCAACCCCAATTTTACAAAAATTCCTAAACTTTTTAACCCCTTTGCCCCTAAACTCCACCAAATGACCAAATTACCCATAAAACCCCAATTTTGCCCAAATTTCTCAAAATCAACTAAAATTACCAAAATCTCCCAAAAATCATCCCAAAACATTCCACACTACTCAAAATACCCCAAATACCTCAAATTTACTAAAATTCCCAAGATAGCCCAAAAATGCCTAAAATTACCAAAATACCTCTCCTAGCCCAAAAATTTCAAAAATTCCCAAAAATTCCCAAAACCCTCATAATATTCCTAATTTCAATTTTGAACCAACACATTGACCCAATTTGACCAAAAGCCCCAAATTGCCCCTTAAGGCCCAAAATGCCTACATTACCTCAGATGTCTACCAAATCGACATCAATTCCCCACAATTTTAATTATAAACTCAAATTCAAAATGTTAAATCTCATTCCAAACCAAATCCAAGTCCAATTTGACCCACATTTGAACCCAATTTCAACCCAAACCAAAAAACCCCAATTTTGACAATATGGCACAATTCTCCCAAATTAAACCTAATGTCAATCAATTCCCCCTAATTTTGGATTCTAAACTCTTCATGACATTCCCCTAAACAAAATTGAACCATCAATTGCCCCCAATTTAATACCAAACCTCACCCAAGTCCAACCAAATCCAAAAGTCCCAATTTTACCCCAAATTGATCACATGTCCAAAATCCATCAAATTTAATGCCCTAACCCTAAAATCTCCACCCTATTCATGTTAAGAGCTATTTATGACATCCCCACAGACCATTTTGAACCATCAATTGAGCCATGACCCAACTCTCCCAAATGTCACAAAATTGACCAAATACCCAAATTTCCCTAAACACATCTCCCAAATCAACTCAAAACCATTCAAAACCTTTTCTAAATGCTTCATGACAATCATACACACATTATTGCACAATCAATTAGGCCTAACCAAAGCTTTAACCTAACATAAGCTAACTTGAACCCATATGACCCAAAATTGAACCCATGAGCCAAATTGACCAAACCTAGACAAATTAATCAAACCAAGCCATCCACAGCTACCAAGTTGACCCTTGGAACCACCCTAGGATCACTTAGCCCAACCTATATGAGCCATGGACCAAAAGTCTTCTAAATTAGGGGATTTCACCTCATTTATGGCTAAACCAAGGAAGATCTCTCATCAACAACTTAATTACTCACCATGATGGCCTGACCTCTGGCTCACCTGACCTCTGGCCACCTCGCCTGGTCTTGCCGGCCGGCCTAGTCACCGGAGGAGCCAAAATTGAGAGCCACCCCACTTGATTCTTCACCTAATTGAGCCCACCTGATGTGTCAAGCCCTGAATGGCCATTGGAGCCTTACTGTCCTCCACATAAGCGGTCTGATGCACCAGAATTGAGGGCCTGAGCCAGCCATGGTTATTTAAACCCACCCTCTTCAAGGCTAAAAGAGAGATGACCATTTACCTTGGGGAAGCTCTGCCAAATTGCCTCCAAATCTTCCTCTAGCCCTCCTAAACTCAAACCAACCAATTTCCAGCCATCATCCTCACCATTTGAGTTCAATTTTTGAGCTCAAAATCAAGCTGAAAATAGGACACACTTGGCCACACCTCCACACTCAACCAAAGTTCAATTAATTGCACCCACACACCATCCCCACACTGAACGAAGAAGATCCCTCACAAAAGCCCCATCACATAGAGCCTCCACACCAGACATTGATCAACATCTGAAATCGGCCTTGGTCGAATTCATGTCTAAACATTTCACCAGGGCGACAGGCTTCATCTGGAGGTTCGTTGGGACCAATCGAAGCTGCTACAACCATCTGATTGAGGCATCCCCTCTCAGACAAAGGTATTAAACTCTCTCCCTCTCCCGAGCTATTCTTTGTTCTCCATACATGTATATTATATTTCATACTGTATAAGCCATATAGATATGTTCGTCTTGCTAAGATGAAGCTCTAGGATCAAACCCATGCGATTTGGTTGAGTCTAGCTCGAGTTCTTAAGTCTAGAAGGTGGATGGCTCTCGGGATGAACCAGGTGAAGACGATGACCAACAGTCGTTCGATCAAGCGTGTATTCAATGGAGGGCTCTGATTGCGCCGGACAAAACCGCGGGACATAAAGCGCGTGATGACTTGGAAGGCGACATCGAATGGGAGTGCGCCGTGTGTGACTTCGGAGCTGCCTAAGATGACGCGGCGCCGCGCTGGATAAATAGAAAAATATGGTTTAGTTGATTTATATAAATCAGTCCCCCTTCAAAATCCCATAACTTGGTGTACTAAAATCATAAAAATAAAAGAAAAAATATTTTATTGCTCAGTGAACAAATGAGAATAATATGGAAATGATTTCAAGTTTATTTGATGAATATTTTATTTTAAATTATTTAAGTACTATTTTGAGCATTTTAATTCTCCATTTGCATGGACATTTCACCATAGCTTGAAATTTAGTGTTTTGTTCTCTCTGTCATGGAGAATCTTCCCTGATTTTTCTAAGGTCATGAGAGATCTCTGTGAGGAGATCTTTATTTTTCAAGTTATTATGTCTATTTTGGTATAAAAAATATAATAATTAAAATATTGATAAAAAAATGCAAAGTAAATTTTGGTAGGTTCACTGTGACCAGAGGAACATATGAAAAATAAAAATTTGGTTTAACTCATTAATTATAACCCTAATTGTGGTTCAATCATAAATCCTGAAGAAAAATAAGTTGGATTAAATACAAATAAAAATAACCTAAAATAATTCCCCATTGTAATTTAAAGTCAGAGAAATTTACCATAAAATTTTTAATTCAATTGGAGTTAATTTAAACACTTAAATAAATTTTCTAAACTAAATCACACCTTTGACATTTATATAATTATAATAATTAAAATACACTTCAAAAAATCACCAAATTATTTCTCTGTGATCAGAAAAGTCCCCCTTGAAAAATAAAATTGTAATTAAAATAAAATTTTCATTTTTAAACATTATTTTAATATTTAAATAATTAAAAAATTAATAAAAATCACTAAATTAATAAAATTAATAACAATGTTCCAAATTGCCTCCTAATCGCTTGGGAATAATTGGAATAAGTTTTCTAACTCTCTAAATAAAGATATTAAATTTTAAAGGGTTAAAAATAATTTCTGAAGCTTAAAAATGAATTTTCCCTAATTTCTCACTAAAATAATTTTAATAATCAAAATATAAATAAAAAATATATATAAAATTTGATTCTCATAGTTTCCTGACCTCAAAGAAATTTAAGAAAAATATAAAACATAGTTTTCCAATTAAATAAGTTCATGTTCAGAAGAGGCGTTAATTTGTGTTTAGTATACCACCATATCTAATGTTAGATGCATCTGTTTCACTTATTTTATAGCTATATGGGTGAGCTAAAGTAATGTTAGGTAAATTTTTAATCTTTTGTTTGATTTTTTAAACAGTTTGGGTGTGAATATGATACCAAGATAAATGATTCTTTGCATAAAAAATACGATGACTATCGAAATTTACAACATAATTCGAAGCACCTAAAAATCCTTGAGGTTATTTTTTATTAGTGATAACATAATGAAATTTATTAGTAAAGAAGAGAGATTTTGCAAATTAGAGTTGACATTGAATTGAAAATGAATGAGATGCTAGCAATTCAAAGATTGGACTGGAGTTGAGTCGGATGACATAATATACAATAAAATTGTTTGAATATAATTTGAATCATTTTTAAACGATATAGTACTGATATTTTTATTAGGTATATATATAATATTTTGAATCATGACACTTGGTCTTTTAATACTATAAATATGATTCAAAATATTTCATTCTGAATCATATTCATAATATTAAAAGGCTGTCATGATTCAAAATATTATATATATAATTAAAAAAACATATAGACTGATAACACTTGAAGTGACTGACTCCACATACTAGGGACTTGGAATTTTTTTTTAGCACGCCATAACACACATATTTAAAGATTTTATATGGACTTACAAAATTACATTAGACTTGAAAAACAAAAACTGAAAAACAATATACAATAATGATATAAGATTCTTTATAATGAATTTGGAAAGTGGGATTACACGTGATTCTTTTTTAGATTGATTGATGCTAATAAAAGAGTCATTTGTTGAACTTTTGATGCAGATTGTACTGGAAAGTAGAGCTTGATTGGTACAGTAATTAGTGACGGGTCATCTTTTTTACTTCTATTCTAGTGAATCATTTCTTTTTTTGAAGAATTCCCATGTGTATGTCATCCCAATTTTCTAGTACATCTTCACTGGCCACAAATATCTTATTCTTCAGAATAGATACTATTACCTAAATATCATTCTAAAATAACCCATGGGGAAGAAGGATGATAACCATCATCATTAATATCTAATATATAAGAAATAATAACTTTGATGGATATCATAGATTCAAATTTAGATTCAAGAATTTTGAAGTAAGATTTATAAGGAGATTGATTTAAATTTATTGGGAAGCTAAATTCAATATCAAAATTAAATATCATTTAGTTTTTGTATTCAAACTAATTGATAACAAATGAGCTTTCCAAGAAGCAAAAATATGTTTGGAAGCTATATTTTTAACGTTTTTAAGAATAATTGATTTAGTTGCACTATAATCAATTCCTAATAAATTTGATATTGAGAAAATTCTTTCGAAATTTAGAAATGGATTTAACTATAGCAAACATTTCCAATTTAATGGTAGAATATTTAGATTGAGCAGGATTCTATCTGCCGGAAGAGAACGAATAAGTTCTTTAGAAGAGCCGTTAATTTTTGTTTTAGTATACCTAATGTTATATGCATCTATTTCAATTATTTTATAACTATATGGATGAGCTAAATTAATGCTAGGAAATTTTTCAATCATTTGTTTATCTTACAAAGAAACAATAATCAACGTGCAATTAATTTTCAGTAAAATCAACATAAGAAAGAACACCAGATATCTCTGGCCATGTTATAAGAGACAAAACAATTACACACAAAAGCATTCTCTGTCAACATGCAAATTAAAAGCATAAAGTTTCAACAGGTCTGCTAAAATTAGCATTTAGATCATAAAGCAGTCAGCAGTAGTCAAACTGAAGAAGTTCGTAAGTGCGAGAGTCTGTACTCATGACAAATGAGGCAGCGCATAGTTTCGCTGGTCGTATTAGCACTCTTTTGGCTGTTAAGTTCAAGAGCGTTGATCAAGCAACCCAGTGGTAGCAACCCCTGTGCGTCGTAATTCAGCATTAAATACAGGCTTGGGTGGTTTGAGGCCGTTAACTTGGAAATCTGCATGATCCTCCTGTAAGCCGATGTCTCCATTAGGCTGGACCATATCACCAAAAAAAATTCATACAATAGGAATGGTATGGGTACTGCACTCCAACCTGCAGCTGTAAGGATGAACTTTGACCCAAATCACTGAAGGATTCCTCCTGTCCATGCCTGCTACACACATCTTGCATTTCATCGACGAAGTAGCCGTTGTAGCCTTGATGTGATGTTTCAGTGGAATACAAGTTGATACTTTGAGGTAGAAAACTAGGAGCTCCCGAAAGCATAAAATGCCGGCCATCACCATCTTGAAGCCATTGTATATTCGAAAGTTGCTGCTCATTGGTCATATCCCAGAGCAAGCATGTGCCATTGTGAAACTCGGCAACACAATCTAGTGGAATAAGGCGGTCCCCAAGGTACCTCTTATGTATTTCAATCCGATCTAGAGCTTGCCTCAGATTTCCTTCCATATATATGATTTGCTCCAAGCTATTGGAATTTTCAGGTTCTGTCAAGTAACTTAACTGCGTTTGAACATCAGATAGCTGAGATTGTAAGTTTTGTAAGTGATCAGACAACTCAACAGTCTGGCTGCATGAACCCAAAAAGTCTAAAATATCTATATCATGATCCAATTTCTTGAATGTCTTCTTTAGTGCCTCTAGGCACTCTAATTTCCTCTTTAATCTCTCTTGTGGGGTCAACTGAACAAACTTTGCCAAAACCTCCTCCATATTGCTGCGCTCTCCGTAGCATACGGTGGCCTTTCCCGTTGGCGAGAACATGAGAAGTAAAATGTCAATATCACACAATATGGAGAGCTCCTTCGCCTTCTTCAATATACCTGCCTTGCGCTTCGAGTAAGTTACTTGCCGCCCACTCGTATTATCCAATTTCTTTATTTTAAGCTTCACCCTCCTCATCTCGTGATTACGTCAGCCGCCCCGGATGCGAGCGAGACAGGGAGCACCACAAGAATTCTCCGGCGAGCTGCACTCATGGGGCATTGTACCGTTTGCAATTCCAATGCTTTGATTGGCTACGAAGGGTTGACCCCGCGTTTTTCTCGGGACGGATCACCGGCCTCACGCAACTGCACGGCACTAATTCTAACGGCCCAAAGCTATATATATATATATATATATATATATATATATATATATATATATATTGAGTCAAATGTTTTTTGAAGGATGAAAGACTAATGAATCAAAAAATTGTCATTCCTGGCATGAGTGCAAAGAATGATGAACCGCATGGGTTCCAAACTAGGGAGCATTACCGCATGGGATCATATGTCGTTTATATGGAAGAAAAATATTAGTATATGTTGCTTTTGTTGTACTTGTGTATGGTACTTAAGTGTAGTGGCAGGATATAATCTTACGTCCAGACTCTTCACATAATATTCTATCGATGATAAAGAGACTAATTTTAATGAATTACATAAGTTTTATGGGGTCCATTTATTTTATACTTTAGTAGGCTTTGGTCAATAATATGTAATTCTAGTAGGCATAAACAAGTTGAGTCAAGCTCGAACTACTTATCAAATAAACTTGTGATTGATTAATTAATTGAATTCTAGCCCATGAGTGAGATTAATTGTGTGAGTCCGAGTTGGTTCGTAAGTCTATAAAAGAGAGAATATTTCTGATTGAAATAACTAATGTAATAAATTGTTTAAAAGAGCAAGTAAATAAAAGAAAAATAATGAGAAATCAACAAATATTAAATAGAACATATAATTTTTATATTATATCTTTTAAATTTTAATATATTTGAACGATTTTTTAAATGAGTCGAATCACGAGCTAACAAGTCAAGTTGGGGCTAACTCAGATTTAACTTGTTAGCTATTGAAGGTTAGCTCCTAAGCAAGCTATCTAGGCAAGCTCGTATTGGCTCATAACATGGATATGTGAAACCAGCAATATCTAGAAGGTTAGCTTCTTGACCTGGTTGAAGACGAACTCCAGAACAAGGATGGGCTACTAGAGGAGTGTGATCAATCTTGGGGTCCCTGATTGATGGTTGTTCTTGGGATAGATTAACCTCACTTGTTTGCACTAATAAAAGTAGTCAAGCCTCATGTAGAAGCTGAAGAATCTTGTTAAAATTATTATGTTTCTTACCTATTGAAAAAGTGCTTTAAGTTCCTAAGATGAGCTAATATCCTTGATAGATAAGTAATGTTGATTAAGAGTGATTTCAAGCAAAGTTGATGAAAAAAATTAGTTACAGTCTACACAACAATGGCGAAAATTAAAAAAGAAATAAAACTAGAAGCATAAAAAGAAATTAATGTTCATTGTTTCATGACATAAATAAACTGGTCATTGGCGAGGAATGCCTCTAGCACTTACCTTATGCAAGATAGGTTTCCAGAAAATATGATAGGATGATTCACAGAAATAACCATTAATAAGCAAAAATATTCATAGTTCAAGTGCTTGCATTGATCAACCATTCTAATTAAGCAGAAGTTGAATTTAAATAAGTTTGAAAATAGACTATAGCATATTAAATATCACAATTACAAAATTAGGCATTTAGAATTAGACATATGAGCATGTGATAAGAAAATAAATTCAAGGAAAATTATTCCACCAAAAATGAAGTACCACCTTGCTATTATTGATCGAAATAGGGAAGGTTTTGGAGTGGGCTTGGAGTGGGATGATAGACCATGAGAGGTTATTTTTTCTAGATGGGGAACAAGGGTGGCTGACAACGGAGAGGATGCTGACAATCAAAAACAACTAAAAATTCCATCAATATTAAACTCTCATGCCAAATGATGTACAGACCTTACTAAGATAAAGGTTGATTGTTGTAGGACTAGAAGAGAAGGGAACATCTAATGCAGCAAGAGATGTCACGTTAGAAGGTTGCAAAAACCACAGAAGTTCAACCAGAAACAAAAAAAACTAAGAGAGGATGACGAGATGATGCTACAGCCTTGAAGAGTTAGGGAAAGGAAACACACACAATAACACTAGTTGAAAGTATCACTATCAGCAAAAAATTAATATCAATAACAATCTCACAAAAAGAAGAGTTGAAGAGATAACCAACATATTACCAAGTTAAATTTAAAAATAAAGAGCAATCTCAATTATACTTTAAAATGTAGTGTTAGTATCTTATTTAGTAACACCATTCAAGAATTCCTACAAGGTATTTACGGATTGAATTTAGTGAGGAAGTGGTTGTAAAATAGTAAGGGGGAGAGAATATGAGAAGTCGACAGAGTTTGGAATGGGATAGAAGAAATTTAGTAGTTGTCGGGCTAGAAGCAACAACAAGCAACAAAAAATGATGGTTTGGATGAGGCATGATCGCCAACAGGGATCCGTTGATGTTTTGGATGAGGCATGACTGTCAACAGAGATCCGCTTTATTCTAGGGAAAAAATTTGTGTACGTCAACCGTACGTATGAGTTGCGTACGTAATACATTACACAGCGGTTACACGGAGGTTATAAGAGGTTTATAACCCTCTTATACCCTCCGTGTAACTCCCGTGTAACACCCTTGTAACCTTGTAACTATTGTAACATACAAATGGATGAAATAGAAGCGTGCGGATGACAAGTGAGTTACACTGGAGTTACACGGGAGTTACAAGGAGATTATAACACGCTTGTAACTCCCTTGTAATACCCTGTGTAACTCCCATGTAATGTATTACGTACGCAGCTCCTGCGTACGGTTGACGTACGCAATTTTTTTCCCTATTCTAGGAGAAAAATTTGCGTCCGGTGTCCGGACGCAGCTCTGCGTCTGGACAACGGGGATACACCCCATGTACTACCCATGTACCACCCATGTAACTCCTCTGCGCAGTCAGGTGTACATGCGGAGTACATGCAGGTGTCTTCACAGTACACCGGACGCAGCTCTGCGTCCGGTGTCCGGACGCAAATTTTTTTCCTATTCTAGACGCCGCTCCCCAAAAGGCAAAGAAATTAAAGGAAAAAAAATCCCCAAATGCATAAAACCAAGCAAAAATCTCCTAAATTAGTTCATAATAAACCTAAAAAAAGGGTTCTTAGAGAAAATATCACTAAATCTATTTATAATAATATAAAATTGTGGCCCACAAAGGCTGGAGCAACAAAATAAAATAGTGGGAACTTCCGAGCTACAGTAAGCGAACGGGATTCTGTTCCAGTGTTCAAAAAAATTATTGCGTCCGGACAGTGTACGCAACTTTGCGTACGCCGTCCAATAAAAACACAGTCCTACTCACTCAAAAAGTGTATGGGGTGAGGCCCACTTTTATTTTTATTTATTTATTTTTAATTTCTCATTAAACGGGTAAGCAAATCCGTACGCAATAGTTTCTTCGCCCAGGACATTCTGTATCCCTGGCACGCTCCTCGGCTCCTGCATCATTCTCCAGAAGCACTAGAATCATTGTCGTATCGTGACAAATTTGCAATATTGAATGTGGCAAGTATAGTGTAATCACCTGGCAGATCAATCTTATACCAAGGCGCGACGGAAAGAACGCGAAGAAAAAATGGCAATTGGATGAGATCGATGGTCGCGGCCACCGCAAAGTCGTCAAGGGCGAAATTTCGAACGCGGCGAGCCAAAAGCAGTCGGAGCGACATCCCACATTCGGTATGTAAATTGTCAAATATAACCTTCCGACGAGCTCTAAACGCCTTTCAGCCCTCCACCCCCTCTTCCGGCGAGCTCTAACAGCCTTTCAGCTCTGATTTGTGCGTGAATCGCACCCTCCTCTCCTCCCTCTCCGGTGACGGATTTACCTCTCCGTCTATCTTGTCGTCGCTTCCCAGGTGCGGGAATCTTTCCTCTCCTCCTCCTTCCCAGGACGGACTTCTCTTGTTTGGAAAAATTATTACATACGGTAATCATTGAGACAAATTGAGAGTTATTGTAGGTTATTCAATGTGTTGTTGAACTCTGAGTAGCAGAGGTTTCGTGGGATTTATGGAAAGGGGTTATTGAAGTGAAATTCTATAAGTTATTAGAGTTATTGTGGTGTTATTTTGAGGTTGTTGAGTATTATTTTGATGTTATTGGGGTATTAGCTATATATGGCGTGACGGCATATCACTGGAGTCCACACGCAGAGCTGCATCTGCGCTCCATATGAAAAAGTTTTTCTCTTCTTTGACAATTCCTTGAGTGTCTATAGTCTTTAATAATAGCGTTAAATATAGAATATCCAAACAGAATTTTAGTTACAGAACAAAATTGGTTACAAAGCAAAATTGTAAAACGCCAAACTTTTTAAAAATCTCTTTAAAATGGATCCTAGAAGGACGAAGCATTCCCAAACTTACTCCAAGTCACCTTTCACTAGGGTTTGTGTTTTCCTGAACCTATTTATCTAGGATTTTACTTTAAAACACCTTTCATTTCTTGCTTATATAAGTTATGAATCTCTTTGAAGGCTGGTTTGAGGGGGCTTTTTACCTGTGGCGCGGCTCAGGGCCGCTCGAAGTTACCATTTGGGGCAGCATTTTCCTCGTGGCACAACCACAATATAATAAAAGCGGGCTGAGGGGTTTGACCCTGTGACCCACGTTTCTCCTCCTTTCATTTACACACTTGCCCTTGGGTTTGACCCCACATTTTCGTCTGCCCTTTCCTGCCCCCGGGAGATCTTGCTTCCTTTGCCCTACCAGCCGTTTCGAGCGCCATCTTCTTCCGGTACCCTCTTTCCCTATATTCTCTTGGTGGTTTTACACTTAACCTGTGAGATCTTTTGGTTTCTCATGGATTTGCACCGTTTGGATTTCGGCTGTGGTGTTTCTGTTTGGTTTTGTTGCTTTTGCTTGTAGTGGATTTCAACTGTGGTGTTTTCTGTATTTTGTGAATTTGAGTAGAAGAATATGCCTTATGGAGTGCGGTGTTTCTATTTTTTGTGTAATCGAGAGTTGGGGTAGTGTTGGTGTTAATGCTTCTATTTGCTGTGAATTTGAGCAAGAGATTGGGGTGGATTTCAGCTGTGATGTTTTTGTTTGTTGTGTACTTTTTCATTGATCATCATTATCATGATCACTATAATCACTGTTATGAGACATATATAGTAGGATTGTTTTATCATGCTCTTGCAACCTAATTTCAAAAATTATGCTAAAATAAATTCTTTTCACACACACAAACTTCATGGAGTGAGACATTTCATCATAGAGCCTCAAGAAATTTCATTGAGAGAATATTATGCATTGATAGCCCTTGGGCAAACTTTGAAAAATTTCATAAGTCTCAAAGATATTTTTTCATTGATCATCATTGTCATGATCACTATCATCACTTCAAGGGGATATATACAGTATGATTGCTGCGTTAAGCTCATGCAAACCCAATTTCAAAATTATGCTTAAAAGAAAATCTTTTCACACACAAACTTCATGGAGTGAGACATTACACACAAAGTCTTGGAAGATTTCTTTGAGAGAATATTATGCATTGATAGATTTGGGTTTACTTTAGAAAATTCTATAAGAAATGCCTCATAAATACTTTTTCAATGATCATCATTTTCATGGTCACTATCATCACTGCTAGGAGACATATACAGTAGGATTGCGTCATCATGCTTATGCAAACAAAATTTCAAAACTAATAATAAAAAGAAATTATTTTCACATATATTAAATTCATGGAGTGAGACATTGAATCAAAGAGCCTCGGTAAATTTCTTTGAGAGAATATTATCTATTTATATTCCTTGAGTATACTTTAGAAAATTCTATAAAATATGCCTCAAAGTTACTTTTTTTCATTGATCATCATTATCATGATCACTGCTAGAAGACACATACAGTATGATTACTTCATCATGCTCATGCAAAAATTTCAAAATTATACTAAAAAGAAACTCTTTTCACATAGAGAAACTTTATGGAGCGAGGCATTTCATCACAGTGCTTCAAGAAATTTTTTTGAGAGAATATTATGCATTGATAGCTCTTAGGTTCACTTTGAAAATTCTATAAGAAATTCTTAAAGATACTTTTTCATTGATATCATTATATGATCATTATCATCACTGCTAAAAGATATATACAATAGGATTGCTTAATCATGCCCATACCTACCCAATTTTAAAAATTATGCTAAAAAGAATTTTTTTTTTCACACACAAAAACTTCATAGAGTGAAGCATTTCATCACAGAATCTTAAGAAATTTCTTTGAGAGAATAATATGTATTGATAGCTCTTGGGTACACTTTGGGAAATTCTATAAAAAATGCCACAAAGACACTTTTTTAATTGATCATTATTGTCATGATCACTATCATCACCGCTAGAAGGCATATATAGTAGAATAATTTCATCAAAAGAAATTTTTTTCACACACAAAAACTTCATGGAGCGAGACATTCTTTTTTTAGAAAATATTATGCATTGATAGCCCTTGAGTTCACATTGAAAAATTCTATAAGAAATATCTTAAAGATACTTTTACATTGATCATTGTCATGATCACTATCATCACTGCTAGGAGACATATGCAGTGGGATTGCTTCATCATGCTCATGCAAACCCAATTTCAAAAATTATACTAAAATGAAATTTTTTTCACACACGTAAAACTTGATTGAGTGAGCATTCCATCACAGAAGCCTCGGAAATTTCTTTTGAGAGAATATTATCCTTGGGTTCACATTGAAAAAAAATTATAAGAAATGTCTTAAAGATACTTATTTGGCTGTGGTGTCGTTGGTGTTGGATTTTGATTGTGGTGTTTATATTTGTTTTGTACTAGATAGCTTGGTGCTGTTGGTGTTGGTGCTTCTCCTTGTTATGAGAATATTATGCATTGATGGCCTTAAGGTATACTTTTAAAATTTCTATAAGAAATGCATCAAAGATAATTTTTCATTAATCATCATTGTCCTGATCACTATCACCACTACTATAAGACAAATACAGTATGATTGCTTCATCATTCTCATGCAAACCAAATTTTAAAATTTTTGGTAAAAAGAAATTATTTTCACACACTGAAACTTCATGGAGTGAGGCATTGCATCATAGAGCCTCGGGAAATTTCTTGGAGAGAATATTATGCATTTTGATAGCCCTTGGGTTCACTTTGACGAATTCTATAAGAAATGCCTCAAAGGTAGTTTTTTGGGTGTGGCATGGTGCAGTGGTTGTGGTTAGAGTGAAGGTTAGGGTTTGGGGTGGTGGCTGTGGTTGGGGTGGTGGTCTTTTGGCTGTGGCTTGGGATGGTTGTTATGGTTTGAGGTGGTGGTATTTGGCTATGCTTCGGGATGGTGGTTGTGGTTTTTTGGTTGTAGCCTGGGGTGGTGATTTTTAGGGTTTAGGTTGGGGTGGTTCATTGTTGTCATGTGCACATTTTATTGCATTCTTATTTATGTGAGTTTGTTTTTTGTTATCATAGTAATACAATAGCTAAGGCTAAAGAGGCTAGTACGTTCGCATTGTTGGACAAAGAAATCAAAATAATATTTTGAGATCTTTGCCTTAAGGAAATCGATCTGAGAAATAGACCTACTACATATTTCAACAAGGAATAGAGGGAAAATATTATCAAAAAATTCAATGAGAGTACATGTATTGAGTATGACATGATGCAATTGAAGAACAAGTGGGGTCAACTCAAAAAGGTTTGAAAATTTTGGAAGGAATTGAAACAGTATCAATGGGCTTAGGATGAGATCCGGTGAAGAGAACTATTGATGTTTTAGAGGAATGGTGGATAGAAAGACTTGCGGTAAGCATTTTTTACATGTTTCTTAATTTGGGCAATTTCATTTTTTTTAAATTGAAGTGTATTTTATGAATTTGTAGGTAATGTCCGCTGTAGAGAAATTTAAAATTTGTGGAGTTAAGCCTGACTTGGTGGAGAAATTGGATCGGATGTTTGGGGTTGTCGTTGCTACGGGCAACTATGCATGTCTGCCCAGTAAGAAAGGGTTTGGTGGCACCCCAAGAACTTGGGAGCTAACCAATAAGGTGATTCAATCAAAGACCCTAGCCCGACCTTGCGGTTCTACATGTTCGAGGGTTGAGAATAAAAAGAATGGGGTTGCTTTCCTTAGAAGCCAGATATCACAACTGATGGCTTCTTCCAGCGTTGAACCGTAGCCATCTTAAGCAAATACTATCGAGCAGGTCGTGCAAATTCTGAATGTAACTAGGAAAATTTCTGAGGATTTACCGTTGTACTTGTTTGCAGTAGAGTTGCTTGAAAATCTGACCCTTAGAGATTTTTTCTTCAAGATTCCTGAAGACAAAAGGATGGCGTACCTACGACAATTTTATGATTGCAAGAACATTTGAGACTTTTTTTTGTTAACAATCACTTGGGACATTTATATTTGTGTATCTTTTTCATTGTGATTTGGATATTTCAACAACTTGGAACTTCGCTTATTCAGTGCATTTTTTTATATTTGTAACCTTATGTAGTTGTAGTTAATTCATTGATGCTTCTGTATTAGACAACATGATATTGATCTACATGGATGCAACTGAAAGAAGGTGCAGAAGGAGAATTGCAACTGTCTTATGCTTCAACTGTGAATAATACAACACGTACATTGATCGATCTACATGCATGACATCCTCATATGTTAGGGACAAATGGGTTGAGGAGTTGCTTGTAGACCACCCAATGAGATTTAGCAATATGTTTTGCATGAGACAGATAATATTCATTAATCTGTTGGAGGAAATTCACAGATCTCATGGACTTCATGACTCTTTTAGGATGACTTCGTGAGAGGTGTTGGCGATAACCCTCTACATATTATCTCCCAATGAATCAATGCGAGGGGCAATTGAGATATTTCAACACTAATCCGAAATAATTTACAGGTACTTCTCAGTGAGGTTCAAGGTACTTGTGAGCTTTTCTTCACAAGTCATAAAACCTACTGATCCTACTTTCGAACGAACTCCTTCAGAGATTTCACGTGATGCACGTTGTGTGTCATTATTCAAAGTAACTACTCAAATTCATTACAATCAAATTTAAAAAAGTGACATTATTACGAACTCAATGTTATTTTACCATGATTGTATTAGAGTAATTGATGGAACACACGTTGACGCACGTGTTCTAAATAATGAGAAGATTACATTCATCGACCATTGTGGGAGCTCGACACAGAATGCCATGGTCATTTGCAACTTCAACCTGTGCATCACTTTTGTTATGGCCGGTTGGGACGACGGTGCACTTGAAAAAAGAATTTTTAAAGCTGCGACGTAAAATGTCACTTACAACTTCACACATCCTTCTGCAAGTACGCTTGAGATTCAACTAACCTTGTAATTAACTTTTACCTCATTATTATTTATGCAATTCATATCAGGTAAAAACGACTTGGTTGATACTGGATAACTGTTGTAGCGAGGGTATCTCAAGCCCTATCCTGATGCGAGATATCATATACTGGACTTTGAGTGAACAAGCAATGTAACACGAGGCAGAAAAGAAATGTTCGATAAAAGGCATTCCTCGTTACGCGGTGTCATTGAGAAGAATTTTGGTGTTAGAAGAATAGATGTGTTATACTTCGTGATATGACATCCTACCCTTTTCCTAAGTGGGTGCAGATTGTGATTGCCACGATGACTCTCCACAATTACATTCATCGGGATCCTTCGCACAATGACATAGACTTCTGTAGTGCATACGAGCATCGTGAGCATATACCTACAGAGGCATTTGAGTACCGTCATGGATATTCTTTACCACATCTTGAGAATGATGCTTCCACTGCTTATACTAAAGATGAGGAAGGTGCTTGTAAGATGACAAAGTTGAGGGAACAGATTACGAATGTGATAGCATGAAGGGATCCGAATATTTCTTCTTTATTCAGTAGTAAGTGTACTGCATTTCTTTTATGTAAAATAATTTATACTTTATATTTTATTTTGATTGTTTGAACTTTTAACGCTATTTGTAAGTGTAATTTTTTTCTCATTTGTATTTCACTTATTTTTTTGGGGTGGGTTTGAGAAGTCAGTGATGAGACGTTTGACCTTTATGGGTCTTCAGGATGGCGTGTTAATCATTGTTGGTTGGTGTCAAAAGGGAAATCCTAATGAAGGCAACCACGTTCCTCTCTTCTTTTCAACAATATGATTTTTGAGGTGCTTCTGAATGACCTTTTTTTTGTGATATACGTATGTGAGACACTCGAGCTTGATTGTACGTGGGTTAAAGGCAACTAAGAGCCTTTTTTTACAAGATCTATTGTCTTCTTGCAGTGACAGATTCGTTGGTTGATATACTGAGTTCTTTGAGACCTCAAGCCTGCAAAAACAATAATTAATTGGTCCTTGTAGCAATTTTAACTTCTATCACGACTAATGGATTATCTTTTGTAGCATTCAAGAAAGATGAGCTCCAGGATTTCAGAAATCTCCCAACAATTGCTCAGCCACTGTGGACTTTAGACTTCCCTTCTTACGTCAGGTCGGGCCGTATAGCTATGGGAGGCAGTTTTAGAGGTGTCCGAGGAGAATCACTGAGAAGGGTAACTTCTAGTGGTGGTCGGTCAGTCCAACAGTTTCCATTGCTGCAGTGATCGAGAATGGATAGCATCTCTGGTGAAGAGTGTAGCTCGTGATATACACCGTCTGTATGTTAAAAATAATATTATCATTTTATTAAATGTAATTTGAATATTTTTTTTTCTTTTTTTTTATTACTCTTGGTACTCACTATTAAGTGAGGTGTATATCTAGATTTTTGTATTGTTTCAAAGTGAATTTTTACTTCTAAAGTTTCAAATATATGGCTATGACAGTTATATTACAAACAACATTACTATACAGGGACAAAATAGTCATTTGTCCAGAAAGCTGCCGCATAGTTATTTTCTAACTGCATAAAACAAACAACTAACCAGCTTATCCGCAACAAATTCCCTGCGACAGCTTCCTGGGGAGCTAAGCTGCAGCTACCCCAAACATACCCTGAATCTAACATGTGCATCCATGCTAGGTTCAATAGTTGAAATTAACAACACTAACTCCAATAAAGTGAGATAATTATTCCCATATACAATCTCAAATGATTGTGACTTGTGATCTGATTAGCAGATCAATTGTAGGTAAACCCAACTTACAAAAGAATCATATCCCACTATTTGTTGTTCTCATAAAACACTTGACAAAGTTTTCTAAACTGTGATTCACCACATTTGTTTGACCATCCATTTATGGGTGAGCTGCTAAACTAAATCAGAGTTTTGTACCCATCTTAACTATAAAGTCCTCTAAAAATGACTCGAAATTCATACATTTTTGTCTCAAGTAAAGATTTCAGGTACACCAAATAGGCAAACTATTTCTCTCAAATATAAAGTATGTAATATGTGATGCATCCATTGTCTTATGCTAAGGAATAAAATGAGTCAACTAAAAGAAGTGGTCTACCATTACGATAATATAATTATTACTCTGTTGTGTTCTTCCTAAACCCTGCCACAAAGTTCATGCTCAAATCCAACTAAGTGCTTCTAAAATGGGAAGGGGTGTGTATGGGCATGTATTTTATCCTCAAGTCTTTGTCAAATGACATGACCTATATTGTCTGACACATGACTCAACATCTTGTACTAACATCTTGTACTAGGGTAAGTAGAAATTCACTTTAACTAAGGAAATAATCGCTCTATAAGTGTCATGTCATGCCTCCATTATGGTAGTATCGTGAGATTGCTTCTTAGAGTAAAATATTGGGAATGCATACCTATGTTGATATAGCAATAGTCATTTGATATATGGAACATAAAATATGGACTATCTTGACAACGATCTTAAATCTCCTATAAATCTTCATCATTTCCATATTTATTCTTTAAAATATTAAATCTAATTACCTTTGATTGCATGGTACTGATCAACAAGTGACAATGGCACAATACATCCACTACTTATTCTTACTCTTTACTTTTATAGTTGAGCACAAGAAGGAATGAAGATAAGGATCACCTAGGTTGCATACCTCTCCTTTAGCTTGCTCTGACTATTCAAGAGCCTCAAGGCTTCACGATCCATGTAAAGAATAATTTTTTTGCAGAAAATAATGACTCCAATGATTGAGCCTTTAAGTTTTACATAGAACTATTTATCATAGGCAGAATAGTCATTCAATTTCTCACTAAAGAAAGATACAACTCCAATTATATTGGAGGCATCACGCTTCAACACGAATACATAGTTGACGTCTATAAGGGCTTGATTAACATATTTTTTCAAAGCATCAAGCTAATTTGTGTCTTTTTAGACAAAGTAAATTTTTCTTCCTTGAAAAGTTATGTTAAGGGTGCCATAAGACCTAAAATTTCTAATAAATATTTTATTAAAATAAGCCAGTATGTAAAATTAGCATATTTGAATAAATGTGTGACCAAAACCAATCCATAATAGCCTCTATCTTCATTCGGTCCATCTCAATACCAACAAGTGAAGTAACGGATCCTAGGAAACTTATCTGCGATGTCAAAAAATAACACATCTTCAACTGACCAAGTAATTGCTATGTTCGAAGAACTCCAAACACATGTAAAAAATGCTACAAGTGTTCCTACTTTGAATGAATGTATATCAATATATTGTCAAAAGCACACAACCATAATGAATGCTTGAAAATTTTGATTCATCGGTCATATGAAAATGTTTAGTATATTGACCAACACAAAGAGCATAATTGTCCCCTCATAAAATGCTTATTATGTCCTCAAAGTTGTCTTCCACTCATCTCTTAGTAATAAACACCACCAAGTCATTATTAATGAAGCCAATAGCCCCATTTAATTAAACGTTTACATCCAATCTAGGAATGGAAAATTGATACTTGAAAGTGATCTTATGCAACACCTGTTATCAACGCACGTGTGTCACAATCAATCTTTTTTGCACACAATCAAAGCTAGCAGGACAAATGGATTAGTGCTCTCACAAACTAGTCCCTAGGTCATCAAATACTTAACCTATTTTTATAGCCCTTATACTCTATTGTTGAATCCAATATGATGATCGGTTGGGAAGCACTGATCCTGGGATGAGATTGATAACATGTTGAATCTTTTGTAAGGGTGGCAATCCAAGTGTAGGCTGTCAGTCTATATATTCTGAAACTTCTCTAATAGATGTCATGAAAATATAGTGTGATGGACTTTAGCTTCAATCTCTATGTTCACGACTAATTTCTTTAATGACAGAAGTAAAATATACTTCCAATTCTTAATAAATGAATGAATTTTATAGCCATCATAAAGTGTACCCCTGTCATACTATCATGGTCGACTCAACTAAACATGACATGAATCCCTAGGCATGACATCCGACTACACATGATCCTACAAATGTCTCTAATTAAAAATTCTATCAAATACTTAATTTTTACACTGATCTTAGTCCTCTTCTTCAACTAAGTTGAGGATTATAAATGATAATGCTTCTAGGTATTGAGGCTCATTTTATGAATCATCTTTATAAATACTAAATTCCCATAACTTCCTCTATCCTCTTTTCTTGAGCATCATTGTTTGCTCTTCCACTATACCATTCTTAGAAAAAGAAATCACTTTTTTTTGTTTGAGCAATTAGATATAAGGTGCTCATACCCATGACACTTAAAATACTCAATAACTACAAATGTCATAGGGTGTTGGTCTAATTAGTCCTATTTTTCTCATATGTTGACTTATTACAAGGGACAACTCTTGGCACTCTGATTATTATGCTTCTACTGTACTTGAACCCCTATTTTGAAGGGTGGTGTAAACCTGACACTAATGTGCCATATTTTAACATTCAGAGTTAAAATCAAGGCATTATGTAATATCCCAAAAAAATTTAATTGCACCACATTGCCAATAGAATGTCTCAGTTCTCCAAGACTTTGGGTTATAATGTTTTCTTTGAGCTCCACTAGTGCACAATTCAACATAAATTGCACAAACCTAATAGTGTACTCCTCTACTGAGACTTTCTGATGTAAATGTGAAGTACCAAAAACATATCATATCTATAATGTGCTGACAGATATTTATGAAGCATTTACTTCTTCATCTTGGACCAGCTTGTGTTCTCATCTTTTTCCTCATGTTGACACAATTGCTTTAATTCTCTCACCATAAAAACCACTCTTTATTAACTTAATGGAGACTAACTTTATCTTTCTATCAAGTGTAATGCCTTTATACTCAAAGGCCGGTTTCACTATCTAAAGCTATTAAAATAAATTCATTCATATCCAAGCAATTATCAAAATATAGTAAAACTAGTTTTACTCTAAAATCAACTTGTCTTCCTATACATAATGTTGAATTGACACTGCATCAACTCTTTCTCACATGAAGTATCATAGTAAAAATATATTTTTCTTTTCCTCTATTTAGGATGATTACCATTATTGTTGAGTGACTTATTCATGTTGTTTACTTTCAAAATCTATGAGCCTCCATTACAATTAGAGGATTTCTAATTGCATATCATTCATTATAAGCTTTTGAACAACTCATCAAGGGTTTCTTGGCAACATAGTGAATTGCTCTTCACTTTAGGGCTTCAACTGATGTAGATTGTGGATCAAAATTTGGTCAAATGTTTAGTTTTGTGTGGTGGGTATAGGGATAAAATTTTTGTGAAAGTAGGAAGGTAAGGTTTTAAAAAGTTTAGTGTTAGAGCTAGAAATTGAGGTAACAATGGTTAGGATTTTAAGTTGGTAGAAGAGTTAGGGTGCATGAATTTTAGGATTAGAAGTAGGGAAGATAAATCTCTAAAAAATAAAGTTTGTTGGGTTCAAATACTAAAGGAAAAAAGCTCTAAAATTCCTAGAAGGTGTTTATGGAATGCATTTAATTGAGAGGTGGTTGCGAAACATTAAGGGTAAATAATATATGAAGTCATCGGAGTTTGGAAAGGAATATAATAAGTTTGGCGGCTATTCAAGCTGAAAATAGAGGAGACAACCATAAAATGATGGTTCTAATGAGGCACGTGTTGAGAGAAATCCACCACCTATTCCTAAACAAATTACATAGTAGCACTTACAATATGAAGAGGATACAAGGCTACTTAGGGCAAAAAAACTTGAAAACACAATTTCTAAATTCATCAACTAAAAAAAAATCACTCAAATAAATCTACAAGAAATATTTAAATAGTTCTTAGATAAGATAGTCCTAATTTTATTTTTAAAAAATATAATATTAAGGCCCAAAAGGGCAAGAGTAGATAATATCGAGAATTTTCTAGCTATAACGGCAAGATAGTATTTCGTCTTGTGTCTTAGGATGCAGTTCAACGTCCACTGAGACGATCCCGCATTAGTGTTGCGCATCACTTACAATATAGAATTTTATGGCTATTTCAAAATTTTACTCTTCAAAAAATTTTGAGAGCACTATAAATAAGTAGATGATGAAGGATTAATTAGACACTTATATGGGCAATGATTTAGATGATTTTGAATATGGTTTTTAATTCAATTTGTGGAACATTGTGTTTGATAGTTAACATTGTGATCATGTTTGACTGAATTTATTTTGAGGACTTCTTGAGATATGTCTCATCAAACGGGCACCAGTTCGACATTTTAATAGAAATCAAAGTTTTCAATTAACTTCTTGCAATAATGGGTTGGTAGATCATTGTTTGCAATTGAGTGGGGGCTGAGTCGTGTTCAGGTAAGTAAGAAGTAAAAAGAAGGTTGCAAGGGGGAGGAGGAATCACTAATGTGGATCTTAGAGCAGAGAAGACTTGCAAGTGAGGTGGCCACAATAAGGGTGGCGCCTTGAGTGGGCTAAAGTTGCAATCATTAAGGAAGAATAAAGAGCGTGACTAGGGAGAGAGGTGTCGTGAGAAAAGCTGAGGTCTAAAGTGTGGAGGAGGTCACACAATTGCTAAGAGCATGAGAGAGTTGAGGTCGTACAATGTATTTGAAATTTTCCTAGAGCTCAAAAATTTAAAACACATCAAAATGCATTAACTAGAAATTTTAAACTCATTTTAAGATTACTTTGCACTTATTTTGCTTCCATTCTCAAAACACCTGCATTTATCTTAGATTACACTGAGAATACATGCAAAAAAATAACATCTAACTAAATAAATTAGTCGTAAAAGTGACAAAGCCCAAAAGTTATTAAATATACCTTTAGTCTTGAGCATACACATTTTTATATCCACTATGATTGTTTTCCATCTTTCTACATCTATTAGGTTCTGCAACACATAACAATTTGTGATCTCAGGCTTAATACCATAAAACAAGAATAAGCCTTTATCCACTAAGTGGGTTCATCTACATGAATCCTTTTTCTACATTGTGTCCCATTGAGTGCCATACTTTCATTAGTTCTAATAAATTAAGATCATTTTTTATACAACATGCCCAGGTCCTTTTAAGTCTATCTCTACCTTCTTAACATACGTCAAGCTAAATCATCTACTCTCCTAATCGAGTTATTAGGTGGTCAACAATTAATGTAACCAAAGCATTTAAGATAACTCTATCTAATTTTGCCTACCACTGGAGCTACACCAATCCTTTCACAGATATATTCATTTCACATTTTATCTCTAAGTGTAAGGCCAATCATCTACCCAAGCATTCTCATCTCTGCAACACTTGTCTTAGTTTTATGCTTATCTTTTATAGGCCAACTTTCTATGCCATAAAACATTGAAGATCTCATTGTCATCTTATAAAATTTTTCTTTAAGTCTAAGTGGTACTTCTCTACAAAACAAAAGGTCCAATGCGTTCCTCCACTTCAACCATCCAACATCAATTCTACTAATAACATTCCCTTTTATATTAACATCACTTTGAACAATAAACCAACGATATCTAAAAGGTTCACACTTTTAATGACTTGATCACCCATTCTTACAGCCTCACTACTATATCTACTACAAAATTACATCCCATGTATTCAATTCTAGATCCACTTGAACGAAAGCCTTTAAACTCTAAAGTTGATTTCCATAATTTAAGTTTTTCCTGAATCCTCTTTAGGTCTTATCCACAAGTAAGGATATTATCAGTGAAATGCATACACCAAGGTACATCCTCATGTAATTGTCCAGCAAGAACATCCATAATTAAAACAAAAATATATGGGCTTAAAGTTGAACCATGATGTAATCCAACTAAAATTGAAAACTACTCGATCAATCCTCCTATTCAAATATAAGTAACATACATGCTTTAATGATTTGAATGAGTCATATCAACACATTTTCTTCCAGAACTCTCTAAAATACTTCTCTTGGAACCTTGTACTAAGTTTTTCAAAATAAACAAAATTT
The DNA here is from genome assembly GCA_022702705.1 of Papilionanthe hookeriana x Papilionanthe teres. Taxonomy (NCBI): domain Eukaryota; kingdom Viridiplantae; phylum Streptophyta; class Magnoliopsida; order Asparagales; family Orchidaceae; genus Papilionanthe; species Papilionanthe hookeriana x Papilionanthe teres. The sequence goes on from CM040425.1 coordinate 92,424,479, forward strand.
ATATGTTGATCCCAGTTACTCTCTTTGTACTTCCCTATCAAAGTTCTCAATAAATGTATAGCTTCCATAATAGTCCTGCCCGACATAAATCCAATCTGATTTGAGAAATCTTTGTATCACATTTTAACACATCATCAATTATTTTCTTGCGTAATTTTAATGTATGACACGTTAAGTTAATTCATCTATAATATGCACTCTTCTGCAGTCACTTAATACTCATCTTCCACTCAGGCATCTTTTTAATTTTTAAAATAATAATAAAAAGTTTAATAAGCCAAGAAACTCTCAAATAATTTAAATATTTTCAAACTCCTATTGGAATACCTTCAGGTCTTAATAATTTATCACACTTCATTTTTGTTGAAGCCTTCTTAACTTCCTTTTACTAATGTGATGGTAAAAATAAAAAAATTTTACAATTATTAATGAAATTAAGATTACTAAAGTTGATTGTATTTTCAAAATTTTTGATTGAATAGTTTATCCAAATATCTCACCCACATATATTGAAAAGCCACATCTAAGAAAAACAGTTTATTTTCAGCCTCAATACACTTGATTGTAATTTTTTGACACATTCATACGAAGTTAAAAGACATTCTTAGTATCTATATTAAACATATGATAGCTTATCAAAAAAGATTTAAAACTTTGCCGCTTTAGTCCATAAAAAATAAACTGTTTATCTCCAAGTAGCATAGTATTCCCTTTTCTCAAGTAGTTGCTCATGCTTAATAAATTATTATTCCTATTCAAACGTAATAAATATCCAAAATATACTAATAATCACCATTAAATAATTGAATTGAATTTATATGCCCTTAAATGATTGGAACAGTGCTACCAACTACTAATTTGACTGAGCTTTTAATTGTTTCATCTATATCTCCACAAAAAAGGGACTTCCTTCCAAGCATATGATTTGAGCAACCTATACCAAGATAAATGGCACTGTGATTGGGATATCTTTTTTTTCATTTGAAGGTGCTTTCCTCGTCTTGTTGCATAAATTTAGCTTCTTCGATAAATTGATTATAGTTCAATAGCTTGTACTAGCTAGAACAATCTTCTTCTTTCATTTCCACAACTTTGGCATGTAGATCATCCTCGACCTCTTCCACTAAAACTATATCTTTCATTATTAGATTTTATGCTTACTCCAAAAATCAACTATGACACCCACAACATTGCTGTCCTCATCTACCACAAGACCTATTGCTGGAAGATTGTTTTCACTATTTTTTCTCCGTCACCTTATAAAGAAACATGGGAATGGAAAAAGGCTCAAACTAAAGACTTTCTACTGACTTCTCATTGAGTCGTTGCTCATAAGCCTTTAGAGAGATTGCCAACTCAATAAACAAGTTGATAAATGATTTATTTTTCTAGTAGCTATGATGATGTTGTCAAATATGAGTGTAATGGTTCGCATGACTTCTGCAACAAATATAGATTTGCCACATTTTCTCTATTTATTTGCATTTATGAAGCACGAAACTGAAAATATAATTTGTTATAGTTTTAAAGTCTCCACTTTCAATAACTCAATTTACGTTATTGGATTTGCAGTATTACCCTCTACACTAGTTCCAACCCTTCAAGTTTTGTTCAATCATGTCACAAGCTTGTTTTATTGTATTAGTACCAACAATGTTCTCGCAAACTATATCATTAACTGCTAGATAAATGAAATAGATAGTTCTATGATTTTTATCCTATGCATTTCAATGTGCTTGTCTCTATACTTCATATAGAACATATGAAAAAGTTGCAACTAATATATCCACTACAACACTAAACCGCAAGTGCCAACAAATATCACATGTCAATGATGCTTAAAAAGTAAATAATAAATACGATGGCAACAAGTCTTTGTCCCACTATGTGGGGTAAACAACATAGATCATTTTTCTCTATTGTGTCCTAGTGTTATATTTTCATTTAAATCTAAAAAATTAAGATCATTTTTATACAACATGCCCAAGTTGTTTTAGGTCTATCTCTACCTTTCTTAACATAAGTCAAATTTAAAATTTAGGTGCTAAAAAGTTGGAAATATCTTACTAAATCTTTTAATATTTTACAAACAAAAAAATGCATGAGTGGAAGAAGAGTAGTTCAGTCTCTGCTTTTAAAAATAATGAGGATGCACAATAGTGTGCAAATTATAGAGGAATTAAGCTAAATTGTCATATATTAAGATTATGATAAAGAGTAATTGAACGTAGGTTATGCCGTGATACGAAGAGTTCTCAAAATCAGTTTGGATTTATGTTAGGTAAGTCTACTATGGAAGCTATACATTTATTGAGAGGCTGATGAATAAGTATAGAGAAAGAAGGATCTGCATATGATTTTTGTTGATAAGAAAATGCTTATGATAAAGGGTTCCAACAGAAGTACTTTGGAGAGATCTAGAAAAAAAAGGTGTCGATATAGATTATATTCAAGTCATGAATGATATGTATACTAGATCTATTACTTGTGTTCGAACAGAAGGAGGACTGCTGACTAAGTATTCTCCTATTTTAGTTGGATTACATTAATGATCGACTCTAAGCTCGTATCTTTTTGCTTTAGTTATGAATGTCCTTACTGGACATTTACAGGAGGATTTACCTAGGTAGGTATATGTTTTTTTTTATGATACCCTGCTTGTGGAAAAGGCTAGTGAAAGAGTTTAGGAGAAACTTAAATTATAGAGGTCAACTTTAGATTCTAAAGGATTTCATTTGAGTAGATCTAAAACTGAATACATATAATGTAATTTTAGTAATAATAGATCCAGTATTGAGGTTGTAACAAAGCGGATCAAGTCAACAAAAGAAGTGAACATTTTAGAAATCACGGGTCTACTGTTGAAAGTGATGGTGATATAGATGGGGATGTTATTAGTAGCATTGAAGTCAGATGATTGAAGTGGAGATATGCATCAGGCCTCTTGTGTGATAGAAAAGTACCGCTTAAAATTAAAGAAAAATTTTATAGGATGGTGGTGAGGCCTGCAATGTTTTATGGCGCACAATGTTGGCCGATAAAAGAGAAGCATAAAGCTAAGCTAAGTGTTGCTTAGTTAAGAATGCTTAGGTGGATGAGTGGCTTTACACTTAGAGACAAAATGTCAAACGTATATATCCGTGAAAGCATTGGGGTAGCTCTAGTTGCAAAAAGTTTTAGAGAAAGTCATCTTGCGTGGTTTGGCCTCATTAAAAATCGACCATCTCATAAATCAATTAAAAGAGTAGATGTTTTATATTTGTCGTTTGTTAAGAAAGGTAGAGGTATATCTAAATAGACTTAGACATGCTGTATAAAAATGATCTTAATTTTATAGAATTAAATAAAAATATGACACTGGAATTGGTAAAAAGAGAAGACCTTCGATGTGAAAGGTGTGCTTTGTAAGCTGATTTCAGGTTGCTCAGATTGTGATTGGGTGCCATCCACAACATGCAAGGCTGATTGGTTAGAAGTATGCAGAATAGCGTTCATCCGTATCAATCAACTGGAAAAACATCTTCCTTTTGTATATGGTTACAGTAAATCTTTTCATCCGTAGGTACATCCTCCTGTAAATGCCAGTAAGGAGTAGGAAGCATAGATGGTAAACTGTTTAATGGCAGAAGCTGTGGATGAGAGTTCTGAAGTGGAAGTTTATCTTCAATAAATTCAGCTAATTTAATAGCTTGGTCAAAGAAGGATGGCCCGTGAATGCGGAATTCCTTCCAAATAGCTAGTTTCGCTTCCAATTCAAAGCAACATTACAGGAATGACTCGTCAAAAGAGATTAATTAATTCAAGAGCTCCTCAAACTGTTGTTGAGATTCTGATATTGTGAATGTTTGCAATAACTTGGCTACCTTACCAAGGAGATCATGATAATTGGGAGGGTTCAAACCTGTTTCAAAGGGCAGTGGCAGAATAAAACCAAAAGGTTAAACTTTACTCTTAGAAAACCATACATAAAATTCTTCATCGGTCCATCAATGTGGAACGAAGTAAGTTGAAGTTTGCAGTCATCATACAGCTTATAAAACCCATAATAATGCTATGTTTTTGAATCTAAGTTTGAGATTCTTACCAGAATGCTGAGAAATTATGATTTGCAAGGGTTTGAATGATATATTGCCCATAAGTTACTTCATGGAGCTATCAAAGAACACAGTTGCAGAAGGTGGAGTAGCGATGGTGGGGGATGATCCTGCTTAACCTCTAGTAGCATTAAGCGAATTTGCATGTTTTGAAATAGTTCTCCAATCTCTCTAAGTTGCTCTTCAGTTATCTGCTGCCAGCCTTTGATTTGGATAGTCGAGCTAGTGTCAATATCCATCATTGTTGGTGGTACTAGAGAAAAGCTGAGGCTTCAATAAGATGCACCAATAATAGAGATAAATTATGTATTCGAGATGCACCAACTATAGGACTTTAGGTGGACGATAGTGAGAGGTTGACAATCAAAAAATTGAAAGAGAAATAGAGCAATATGAGAAATTCACGACAGTGAAAGTCCTAGAAATTTCGTTAATTTTGATGGTGATGGATGGAAGTCAATTTTACTCTTTTCCCTCACAATATCTTCTCAACGTAGTTTCTAAGCAAGACATGACAGTTGACTCACAAAGTTAACCAACACAACAACCAAAATAATGAATTCATGAAACTTATCCCTCTAATATTAAACTTAAGAAACTAATTCAACCTCAATTATATGCACTCCTAAGCACCCATATCTTGATGTTTCTCCATGTTGTAATCCTTAAACTTCACCGGCTTGTGATGTTCCTTCATTGGATTCCTAGGATTTGGTGCCACAATGGGCAGATCATCATTTACATCTCAATTGGTCGTATCAGCTTCAGTGGTTTGATTCCAAACTTGAGGAACTCAATTATCACGATACCATGAATATATTGATAATCAAAAAGTAGCTTCATCTAGATGTGCATGTTGCCATTTGCTGTAAGAGAACCAGGGTTGAACCCTAGACGTCCTGCAGCAACTAAGTTAAGCCACCAACTGCAAACCGCAGAAAGGCTAGCAACTATGAACATTGCAAACAAAATTTATCATATCTGTTGCCAATTAAGCACTTCTACATCAAGCAACTAAAGAGGGTAGGGAGGTATTCGAGGCCTTTGGTAATATGGATAGGGTTCGGAAAAAGGTGTTATACTGGATTATTTAGAAGGAGACATCGACGGTGATGGGTTGTCTTGGAGAAAGTCCACGCCATCTATAATAGGGCATAAGAGTTTTGGTTAGGTTGACTGTTTGGAGAGCGTAGTGTTGAAAAATGAATGCGATAGGAACTTATTAACATGCACATAACTAGCTTGGGTTTTGGAAGGACTCTTGTTGTAATCATAGGTGTTTTCGTTTCGACGTTTAGAATTGAGTTTGTTGGGATAGTTGCAGTTATTTGAAAAAGCAACTATTTGAAGAACCAGTTGTGATGCTGCAATTCAAAAAACTACGGTGGCTATTACAATTTCTGTTTTTTTTTCTAATATCAGACAATAACTTCCTAGCAGCTACCGCAGAGGAATGGCAGAAAACGTAGTTTTCAGCAGTCGTTTTTTAAGAATGCAGACAAAAAGAAGTTTTACATAATAGATAATACTATAGTGTGGCACCCTATCGCCACTGCACTGCCGCCCGAAACGCTCCTTAAGTTTTGAACCAAATCAGAGTTCAAGGGAATTTGACTTATGCGCTTTCATTGATACAGTCCGAAAACTATTTAGAGAGTTGCACTACTCGCATTAGCGGGCCCTAGGGTGTCCCGCGGTCCGCGAATAAAACCTTCCGACTTTGGGGGTGTTTGGTACGATAGTTTTAATAGGATTTAAATTAGATTTAGCTTAAATCCAGCCAAAGTTTCGATAAATTCACAAAATTAAATCCAATTTTTGTTTGTTCTATTAATTAAATATGAATTTACTAAATTCACTTATTAGTTAGATTTAATAAATTTGGCACAGAAAAAAAAAATATTTCAAATTGATTTATGCCAAACCTCTCAAATGGATTTAACTGAATTTAACCTTAATTGAACTAAATATCATTTTGAATTTAATGATATTTAGAATTAGTAAATATGAATTTATCGAATTTACTAAATCTTATTTAACTTAAATCCTCCTTGCAGCCAAACACCCACTTTACCTTCCCTGCAGTCAAATGATTGGATTGAGTGTGCCCTAGCAGGCATTTGTAGGATCCACAACCTATGCCACTCTCGGTTTCACAGGATTGCCAGCTTTCGCCGACCTCAGTTTCGAAAAATTATTCTATTTGTATAACGCATAGATTTACGTTAGGAAGTCAATCCAAAAATGTCACGTGTTTTATATTTTTTATCATTATTTATTCTATAGAATATATTTTAATCTCTAAAATGAGAAAAAAAAATGCATGTAACGCATGGCCCCACCCCAACCAGACCTATCCCGTCTCAAAAAAGCACATATATTAAATACATAGATCGAGAATTTTGGCATTTGAGGTTCATGCAACATTTCATATTCCGAGATCGACATCAAGATCTCTGAAGCTTGCTTAACAATTTGTTGTTCAATATTTTTTACCTCTCAAGATTGCTCTGTTTTGCCAAAGATAGGCTTCGCCATTTTCTCCCTTTACCTGTTTAGTTTTTTTTTTTTTTCTTGTCGACATTTCCTCACTCTAGGGCTCCACATGTCTGCTTGTTTCCCAACGTAACAACAAAGAAGAGACCAACTCGTTGGAATAAAAATAAAACATATGACAGTTGTGTATAATCCAATAGTTGTCTTTTTTATAAGTAAATCTAATGATATACTTGCAAATATAAAACAAACTTTGTATTTTCCTTTTTAATGGTTTTTATGTTTCATAACTGAAGTTTTTTTTTTTTGCCTTTTGGTGCATGCTCTTAAAATATAACAATGTAGTATTGGTTGTACTGATTTACCTCAGTACAACCGATACAACATGGTTGTACTAAAGGGATGTAGCAATGTAAAAATTAGTTAAAATTCTGAATAAAAAAATAGCTTTTTTTTTTTGTTGTACAACTATGTTGTATTGGTTGTAACTCAATACAATCGATACAACACGGTTATACTGAAGTAAGATAGGTTGAATTTTATTTAAAACCAAAATTAAAAAATGGACATAAATAGATAGGATAACTTTTTAATTTTTGATATTCCTCGTACCTATGATTGCCTGATTATTTCTCATGTACAACTAAGTTGTAATTATTGTACTTAGGTAACTTAGTGTAACTAATACAATATGATTGTACTGAAGTAAGGCAGCAATGTTGAGTTTTGTTTAAAATCTGAATAATAATAAAATTAAAAAATGGGTATATAGATAGAATGAGTTCTTAATTTGTAATTTTCCTCGTACCTACGATTATCTGATTAATTCTCTTATACAACCAAGTTGTATTGGTTGTACTGAGACAATCGACATAACAAGGTTGTTCTGAAGTAAGCAGCAAGGTTGAGTTTTGCTTAAAATCTGAAAAAAAATAAGAAAACGGTACATAGATAGAAAGAATTTTTAATTTTTTACTTTTTCCTATGATTGTTTGATGATTTCCTTTGTATAACCATGTTGTATGGGTCGTACTGAGACAACTCAGTACAACCGATACAACACAGTTGTACTGAAGTGAGCAGCAATTTAAGTTTTTTTTTTTAAATCTGATTAAAAATAAAAAATGGGTATAATTTTTTTTAGTTTTGTTTTTTCTCATGCCTACGATTTTCTAATTATTTCTCTTATACAACTAAGTTGTACTGGTTGTATTGAGATAACTCATGTAACTCAGCACAACTAACTCAGTACAACTGATACAAAAATAGTTGTACTGAAGTATGTGTCGCCACTGGATTGTCGACGCCATTGTCAATTCTTTAGGTTGTGTTGGTTATTGGTGTCGTCACTGTCTAGGAGCCACCACTTTGTTATCGACTATATTGCTCTATCCTCTGAATAACTTCTTCTGTCAGATCACATTGGTGATCTCGAGAAATTGAGGAATTCAGAGGAAAAAAGAAAGGGGCAAATAATAATAGAAATAACAAGCTCTTATAGTTAATTACATCATAAGCAGTTCAGACTGTTTAAGAAACTCCAGATTAAGATTAAAATTTGTTCTTGAAAGTTTTAATTGATAAGATCAAGGAAATAAATATCAAAGTTCTGACCTAAGGGTAGTAGATTTCTAAAGATTTGATACTATTCTAAAAGTTTTGCTTTGTTTTTGTTATTTTGTCATTAGTGGTTCATTTGAGGTTGGTCATTTAGTTCCAGGTCCTGAATGTCCGTCCTACAAAAAAAGTTAGCACACCCTAATAACATGTAAAGTAAATCTAGAGTGTAACTCGCCTTGTGTCATCAGCAGCCCTGCAAAACAAAGTTAGTACAAAAGTTATTTTGTTGATTTAATTTGTTCAATTTTTAATTTTTAGACAACCCAGTCAAGATTTCTAAGGCTCCGTCGTCCCGAGGTCGTCGGGTACCCTGATCTACTTGGTCTGAGAGGAGGTTAAACCTACTTTGACCATAAGATTCTTGTCAACAACCATAGATTGTGTCGTCAAAGAGATCTTCATAGACCCGAGCAGTGGGGTTAAAATTGTGTTCGATGATGTTTGTTTATTAAAATTTCATTTAAGTTTTAGTGTCTTTTTTCGGATTTTAGGGTTGGAAAATTTTAGGTTGTTTACAATTTCTTAACCGATTAATTTTGTTATTTTATTTATTTTATTTAGGATGACCCGATCAAGATCTTATGGCTCTGTCATCCCGGGTCATTAAAGTTTGCGGTTTGATTAGTCACAAATGAATGGAAGATATTTTATTAATAACCATGAGTTGCCTCCTCCAAAATATCTTCTCAAAAAATTACATTTTAGGGTTTAAGTTTATATTTTAATGATTTTTAAGGTGACTTTTATATCATTTATGTTGGTTATGTATTTTAGCCCAAATTGTCTCTGACCGAGGCTAATGTCATTTATTTTGGTTAGAACATCCCAGAGGATGTTGTTCTATATTTGGAAATCTTCGTATTCATCTTTTTGAAATTTCCACCAATTCAGCAAAACGTACCACTTATTGTGCACATTCTTGAGTGTTGGAATGTTGAGAGTCAAGACTTCTTATTGGTGGCAACAAGCTGAAGTTTATTGTAGATGAAGTGGCTCTTAGTTGGTTTGTCGAATAGAGGAACCGAAGTTACTTGGATAAGGGGGCCTCTATCCAAGTTAACATCTATAGATTTTAAATATAAAATTAAAAATCCTAATCTTAATAAAAGTAGTTCTAAAATTTATTAAACTTTTTATTAAAATTTTGCTTACAAACCTATTTTTTCCATATAATAACTATAAGATGCCTAGGGATCTTTTTTTTTCTAGAAACATACAGGATTTGCACAGTATAACTGGCCAGAGACCAAATGGAGGTTTTTGACCGACCAATTTGACGGTCTAATTGAAAAGTCAAAGACTCTAGAAGCCTTTTAGCTATATTAGTAGCCATGTCACTCGTTTGATAGTAAGAATTTTTAGTATATCATGTTTGTCAACATGATCATCATTGCTTACACACTAGTGCATTATATTCCATTGTATTACAACTATGGTTTTTAGAGCATACCAGTATTCTTTTCCCTACAATGCCACAAGTAAGACCCCATATAATGCGATGGTCGAAGTCAGTGGCAATGAGAAATAAGATTTGCAATGCTTTTGTTTCAGTGTTGCTAGATGAACAAGTAAAACTAATGCAAAAATGGATATAAACTAAATAAATAAGAAATTTATATATTTTGTTTTACATGTTTAAGATTATTTTAGGAATATAAACATGGAAGAGTTAACATTGGTATCTGACATTTCCAATGTACATCGCTCACCAGCAGCCACCTATTCAACCTCCCCAGGAAATCATCATATTCCACGTTTGGAATCTACACCAATGACCACAGATGAAGCCACCCATAGCCATGTACATATTCCTACAAATGTTGAAAATTATAAATTGATTATGCTTATTAAGCAAAGACCTATAGCTTTCGAAGCCTCGATAAATAAAATGCTCGGGCAGATTAAGATTATCATGAGCAGTAAGAGCACAAGAACAAGTGTCGCGGAGGCACGAATAAGGTCTGTTGAAGACCAAATAATTTGAGAGCATAGCCTGACCCATTGTCCCCAACATGTAAGTACATCAATAAACACACCTCCTACCGATTTAAATCTAATAAATGAAGAATTAAACATAGGAATCACTCCTCACTCCCAAACTAAGATTAGGGAAGAAGAAGACAATAAGGGAAAAGTTATTCCCTCATCCGAGCCAACTCAACATCAATTGGCGGAGAAGAATAAGAGAGAATTCAATCACTAATTTGAGCCAACCCAACATCAAATGGAGGAGAGAGTAAGGGAGAAATGAGTGCCCCAACTGAGCCAACTCAACGTCAATTCGAGGCGAAGAATAAGGGAGACATAATGCCCCCCTAGGCCAACTCAACATCAAGTGGAGAGGAAGGCATGAATAAAGCATGGGAGCATAAAACTATTGCAAGCACTATATAGCATAGAGAATGCAGGAGACATTTTATGGTAAGGGCTCCATTCATAGAGCCTCCAGTACATAAAAGAAAAAGAATAAGAAATTTAGAAAAGAAAGAAGCTGCAACTGATGTGCAAAATATTAATAAAGTGCGATCAATATACAATAATACTTTACGTAAAATCCTCCAATTATCTTCATTTTTTCTATTAATTGTTTTATTATTGTGACAGAAACCAAGAACAAAAAGATCAGCACAGTTAGGAGAGAAAGTGAGCTTGGAAGAAGGAAATAAGAAGGTAATAAGTACTTCACTATAAAATATCTAATTATTACGAACTTCACTCCAAATAAATTTTGGATTAACTTCCAGCCATAACATGCTATCAAAGAACAACCCAAGAGGAAAGAGTCATTGCACCATGTTGTTGAAGAGAAATAGAACAAGATAGAAGCAATGCAACCTGTTGTTGAAGAGCAAGCCAAGAAAAATTTAATGGCCTATTTTGATGAAGATCCTAATAAGGCATGTTTTATAAGAACTAGATGTTGATGCTTTATGTAGCATAAGATGGTGATTTCTTATTTTTGAAAAGTAGTAATAATTCAAAAGGTTAATCACATATGCTCAATTACAAGTTACAATTCTTTGTCAGAGATCTGATTTCACCACATTATGTTGAAATAGGGCCCATTTGGGGCAGCTTATTTGGTGCGGTGAAATTTTGAAAACGTACCAGGCCTGTTTGGGTAAACTGTGTTTTGACAGCTTATGCATTTTTAAAATATTGAAAATAGTGTTTTCAAACCGCACCTATCTAGGTGCTGTGACAGCTTTCTAGTTGCAGTCTGGATTTTTAAAAAAATAAAAATTTATAATAGCCATCACAACTAGCTTATTAGCAGATTATTTTTAATCAGCAGATTATTCAATAAGTTGCAGCTGCCCTAAACAGACCCTTAATTGATAGAAATTCTCAACATTTTACCGATCTGTAATGATAATCTGTTTTGCTCATATTATTAAACGTTGCATTGTTGAGTTTCGTGCTTCTGAAAAAATAATTATCAATCTCTTATCTTAAATGCAGAGATGTTATCATTTTTTTTAGAAAGGCAATGCACATTTAAGCAGAAAGGATATAGAAGATGTGCTCAAAAATCAATATTTGAGTGACGCTCATGTGGATGCATTTGTACTAATGTTGAACAAGGACATAAAAATTCTTCCTAGCTTGTATGAACAATTTATTTAAGTTTTCAATATGCATTTGGTAAATATCAAATTCACAAATTAGCTGTTAGATTTGTCAATTTCAATAAAAAAAAATTCTAATTTATTTGGATCTTATTTATTTCCAGTGTTATGATAAATTAGAAAACTACTAGAAAGAAAGTAAAATATTTGTCTAGCACTAAAATAAGGCTGTCGTGGCAAATCATAAATATGTTATTCTCCTCAATGTGGATAAACACCATTGAAGATTATTGGTAGGCTTTTTGGCAAAAATAAATAGTTATGCTTTGATTCATTACCTAATCTGATGCACTTTGTAATGACGTCAAAAGCAGTAAGTCTGTAACTATGATTTACTCGGAATTATTATATTAAACAAATTTGAATTTTCTAATCTTGTTTAACTTGACAGATCAGCTTCTAAATAAAGATGTTGGTGATGTCTTTGACTCTCCCGTCACAGAATGGTCCGTTCATGAGGTTGAAGACATCACACAGTAGAATAATAGTATTAATTGGGGGATGTACTTTTGTAAATATATAAAGGCCATCATTTTCAAACCATATAAAAGATTGAAGAACTAGAAAGACTCGGCTGAAAAAAAAAGCCCATATTCAGGACCAATTTTGTTTACAAGATATAATGTGATACAATCAAATAATTTCATATGTAATATCATTCATTTATATTTTAAATTTAGATCATTCATTCTTTTATTCTGTTTTATTTACAGGATATACTATGATACGATCAAATAGCTTGGGAGGAAATATCATTCATTTATACTATAAATTTGTGTACTATTATTCTTTTATACTTTTACTCTGTAAATTTCATAATGAACATTCATTAAAAGGATATATAACTCACTACAACCGGAACAACATGGTTTTATTGGGATAAATTTTCTAATGATACTTGTATGTAAGACCAAAGTTATGTGCGATCTCTTCGATACAATCGTGTTGTATCGGTTGTCCCAAAGCTATACCGGATTTTATAAAGGCGGTTAGGTAGCTTAGTACAACAGATATAACATGGTTACTGAGATAAATTTCCTAATAATACTTTTATATGCAAGACCAAATTTACGTGTGATCTCTTTGGTACAATCGTGTTGTATCAGTTGTACCGAAGCTTTACCAAATTTTATAAAGGCAGTTAGGTAGCACGGTGCTGAGAATATAAACTAATAGGTGGTCGCATTTTGGTTGGGTTTTGGCTGCACATCATTATTCTCAGTAGTCTTTTTTTTTTCTTCATAGACTTTGTAAATTGTGGTGTGTTCCCTCCACCTATTAGTTTATATTGTCTTATAACTTCTTTAAGTTGTCTAACATATATTGTTCCGTCTCTACGTTATTTTAAGCTCTGCAGCTTATTTGATATGAATACTTGTTGATGTGATTGCAGAATACAAATTAAGTGGAAGACCCACTACTTCCTTCAAACTCTCTAATTATTTAATAAGCAATATCAAAGTAAATATTTTTCTTTGCTCACAGAACCACCTCATTAGCTGATACTTCTTTAATATTCTAACAACATGTTCTTGACAAAAAAACTTGACACAATGAGAACAAAATCATCCAACCATCTCAAATTTCCTACAACTACATGTTGACCTCATTTTTAGTGAGGTCTAATTTTCTTCTTAGGGTATAGGATCTAGACTTAGGATTCTTCCTTCGACTATCTTAGAGCCTTAGCAATGGGACCCGCCTCGTTTTAGAAATTTTGAAACCACTTCGTTACTCTTTTTGGAGTCCCACATGTAATTTTCTACATCTAGCACGTGGAGGTTGGAACTAACGTAAGGAACTCAAAGGGAGTCCCTATAAGACCATTCAGTCATAAGATTGCCTCACACACATTTTACCCCACCACGTGCACAAATTTCACAATTCGCGGCCTCGACGCCTTCGAATATTCTACAACTGATCGAAGTTGAAGTCAATTCCACAGAATGGTCGACTACGAACATAAAATTTCAGAAGAATCGAATTCGACGTCACTTTTGGTCTGATTGTCGATGAGGTTATCCAAACGACCCCAGATGACAAAACGGACTGCGCCAGCACGTCCGGAACGTCGAAATTACTTAGGAAGGACATGCAATTTGTCACGGCTCCGAGCACGAATAAACGGCACGAAATTTGGCGTGTTTAAGTAAATTAAATTAATATAATGTTTTTTTATTATTATTAAAACACTTAAATCCCTCCATTCGGCCGACCCGTACCCTAGTTCCCCTCTCACGCACTCGTGCCCCGTGCCTTCTCCAGCGAGCCATGCGTGCCCTAGCTCTCCCTCTGGGTTCGGGCGAGCTTTTCCTCCTTCGTGTCGCCTCCTCCCGAGGCAAAGCCCTAGCCTTATCTCTTCGTGAGACTTTCCCTCCACGCAAGGGGGATTGACCCATCGTGATGCTCTATTCGAGCCCTTCCTTCTCGATGTTGTGGGCTTTCCTCTTTGGTCTTACACTTCTGTCGAGTTGGTCTCCCGTGGCACGAATGGAGAAAGGCTTTTCCTTCCCGAGGCCTTCTACGTCCTTCTTGGGTCTTCTTCTTTGTCGCTCCATGTTGCGACCTTAAGACCCCCGTCTCTTGCATTCGGTTCACCCTAGGGTGAGTTTAGGTGAGCTACTCCGCTCTCCTTTTTCTATAAAATCCCCATTTGGGGAGTTCCTTAGGGTTGATTGAATTTCTTGAAGGAGGGGGAGGTGCTGCCGAATTCTTGTGGCTTGCTCGGTTTCCCTGTCTGCTCGATATTCTTATCGGGTTGCTCATTGTCCTCGCCAGCTGCTTGGTCTCCCCACTTGTTCACTTGATTCTCTTGCTTGGTTACTTGTTTCATCACTGAGGTATAAGCTCCCTTTATTCTATGGCTTGGCATGCTTGTTGGGTGAGAAGTTCTTTTGGTGGCAAAGTTTAACTAGCTAGCCTCTTTCCCTTCTTGTTACAAGCTCTACAATCTCTTATTTCCTTGAAAATGACATCAAATACATGTGGTCTTGTGCTTATACTTTAGGTGTAGGCTTTGAATAGCATGCTATACTTTGTTTATTAATGCTTCTTTGGGCCTAATGTGCTACACTTGGATGATTTAAGGCTTGCATCTTTATGAAGTGCACGCATATGGATGTGATATTCTTTTTTTTTCCTTGCTCTATGCACGGTTTTATGCGTGTTAAAATGTAGTATATTGCTCGGCTTGGAGCATAGATTGGACTTATTTTGTTTTCAAAAAAAAAAGAGAAAAAAATGGGAAGGGGGAAGAAAGGTGGTGGATGTGTTGGCTAGCCCTAGCATGGGGGAGTTTGCTAGAACTTGTTGTCTTGCCTTTGTTCAATTAATTTCTTGACTATGAGGTTTGTTCTTTTTAACACTACATGTTTACAATGGTACATGATGGTTTGGAAGGGCTAAACCTCACATGCATTGCTTTATAAGTGCTGGTGCTCCTCTTTTACCCATGTTCTTGTGTCTTTAGAATGTTGAGATGCATGTTTAGAAGCTTTTATTTATTAGTTGTCTTTTTTTATAAAGTTTATAGTGTTATTCAATGGTTCCAAGCGTGGCTATTTGAACTAAAGCTTGCTAGTTCAGGAAGGCCTTGAGAGGTTCTTTTTGTAGGCTTGGGATTGGGGGCCTTTCGCTCTCTACTTGGGCCACGATTTTGTAATGTTTGGGGGAGACTTTGGGTAGTGGCTTTACGTAGAAATGATTGTGGGAAGCACCTATTGCGGTTCATGCTTATGCTATTCTATTGTTATACCATTGCATATGTGGAGGAGCTTATACTTGTTGAAAAATATAGAAAGTAAGGAGGAATTGGGAGAATCTTAGCATGATATTTGAGTCCCCTTTGTGTTTGGATTTGGCTTGATCTCATGTCTTGCTGCAGTCCTTTGTTTTTGAGCAGATTGGAGGCTCGGTTTTGGCTCGTTGAAGGCTCGATTTTGGTCTGTTGAGGGCTCGATTTTACCTTTGGGTGGTTGTTGTTTCGAGTCGGTTAAGGGTTCGGTTTTGCCCTCAGGTTGACACTATTTTGGCCGTTGATTGGGCCCGGTTTTGCATGTAAGCTGGCCCTATTTTGAGCGTTTTGTTGGCACTGTTTTGGCTTGATGTATGGCTTGGCTTTAGCTTTTCTCGGGCCCTGTTTTAGGGTGAGGGGTGGTTCTATTTTGGCTTGGTTGGGTCTTACTTCTAGTGTGGTGTGTAGCCCATGCTAGCTTTGACGGGGACTTTGTTTTAGGCATGTCATGGGGCTCAGTCATGGGCATGTTAGTGTTTTGGCTTTGAGTTCACATATCTTCATCCAGGGTAGGGAATTTGGGCAACCTCGGCCTGTTGGATTTGGGGAGTTCCTTATTGCACATTTTTTTGGAAGTTTCTGATATTGTTTGACAAATTACACTTTGGAGCGTCTTGAGTCATATGTAGTCTTTTGAGTCATGTCTTCGAGGTATCCTGGGGAGTCCATGTTTGTTATCTCAGGCGGGGGAGTATGTCTCCCCAGGTGGTTCGACATGTCTGTCTTTCTGAGAGGTGTTGGGTCCTTAGGTCCTAGACTTTGTGAGGACCGTCGGGACATTGTTGTCGGAGGGTTTTAGCTGAGTCTGTCGAGTTCGAGATGTCGGGGGTTCGGGATTGTTTGATTTACTCGGTTTTGAGGATCGATCCACCTTTTCTTCTCCGTCCTTTTAGGTGGGTCATTTCCTCTTCTCTCTCACTTTTTTTTTTCTTTCTTTTCTTTTCTTGCTTCTTGGTTGGATTTATGCACTTATGTACGAAGCATAAGTACGCACGTATAGCATTTTGCTATATGTGAACCATCAAGTAAGGTTGTAAGTAGGATGGTTCGAGGTTTAGGGCGTTGATGAAAGAACCACTTAAGTATGTGTGAGAAGTCCTAGTGCGATCCTGACTTAAAGACCTTACGAGAATGAAGGATCGATAGTATCGCATCTCCAATGCTTAGTAAAGGGCTACCCCTCGCTTCTACAGGTAGTTGGAAGCTCCCGCCTGCTAATATGACTGATCCATTCACTTTTAAAGTACAAAAGTTTATTTAAATAAAAAATACATATGATAAAAGTCTTTTAAATGAATGATAAATCAAAAATTCTTTTGAAAAATAAAATCTTTTCTAAATATTTTCTAAAAAAGAAAAATTCACGGGTCAGTTGTATGAATCAAGTTAGAAGTTTCCTTCTTCTGTAGTTGTTAGACTGGGAACATTTTACTTAGTGTTGGATCACACATGCATGGTGATTCGTTAGGGCCCCAGGGTCTTGATTTGACCCAGGGTCCTGATTCTGAGTCCTCCCGACCATCATGCTTACGGTCCTCTTCGGGCTTTTCGAGCGTTTTGTACCATTTTCTTTAAAGTTTTCATGGGACATCTACAACTTTCTTCAGGCTTTCTGTGTTTTTCACGATTTTCCTCGACTTTGCTCGAGTTTTCTTTCACCTTGCCATTTATTCTTTTGTATATAAATACATGTTCGCTAAACCTATTGCTATACTTGCTTGTTTGTACTTGTGGTTCTGCAGGAAATAGCAGACCCGCCAGATATATAGGTTCTTTTTATGTTTATATCAGTTTAATTTCTTGTACATACTAATGTTTTCCTTTATTGTATTTTTTACTGCATTTAATTTATTGCACCTTACTGTTTTTCCTTTCCTTTACTGCACCTCACTGCTTTTCCTTTCCTTTACTGCAAGTTATTTCTGCTTTTCCTTACTGCGCTATATACTGCTTCCTTTTATTGCATTTTCTTTTATTTATGCGCACCATACCTTTTAGAGTAGGGGGTCAGTAGTCTGGTTTTATAGAAGGTACTATGAAATAAATCACAGACTCAACAATTGCATGTCCACCTTAAACTTTAAACTTAAAACTCAATACTGCTACAATATGGAGCACGAAGCAAAATTTTTAGGGTAGCACGACGTAGATGCAGCGGACGGAGGAGGACAATCTACAATAGCAAAACAAGTCTACACCAGCTAAACCCTTTCCTTAGTTGAAATAAGGAGTCATAGGACTTCGAGGTCGTCCGCCTAGTGCGACATAAATCCTCACTTTTCTTTTTAGGCCTTTGCACAGCCATGTTGTGCAATCTAAGCCCTAACTCGCCTTAGGATTCTGAGGTCGTCGTCCGATACGACGTAAATCCTCCTATCTTCTAGGTTATTTGCATAATTAGATATTATGCAAATGTAATTCTTATAATTAATAATTGGCATGACTGAAATTTAAATAAATTCGTTTCCAAAATTTAAAGTCCAACAATAGGATAGTTTGAGAAGTCATTGAGGTTTGCCTCTATTCTGTGACATCCCCTAGTTCTCACTCATTTGATTCTGAAAATCATTGTCCCTATTTGGTCCTCTCTCACTTAATCATCCTACACACTATTTTGAAAACCCTAACCTTTGAATTCATGAAGATAGACATATTTGATCATCATCGAGAGTTTTCTCAGGTGACTTCGGTCATTTGAGAGAAAATTGACTATAGAGACTTACCTCTATAGGGAGCTTTAAGAACCCAGGTAATATAAACTTCATCTAATTTTCAGTATTAGGTAGATAAATTTGTCGGTCAAAATAAAAGATTCACATACTAGAACGGATGTCATTAATTCTATAATTTATTTGATCGAGCCTTATCATCAAATAGTGTGTCTATTATTCGAGATAGATACATGACTTGTGGTGCAGTGCTCGATTATTTAAACTATTGCAGGTATGAGATCTGTTTGATTTCATATTTTCAAAAGTAAAATGATATTTTCCAAATTCTATATATATATATATATATATATATATATATATATATATATATATATATATATATAAATTAAATTAAACTTCTAATTTGGCGACCGACACTACACTGTATAGTGGAACTGGTTTTATCATATTTGATAGTCCAAATCTTAGAATTTCCATTGTTATCTAAGTTTTTAATCATGTCTTCTAAAGAACTTCGATCAATTTTTTTCTGTCGCCAATCCATATGTCTCGTGTAGATATTCTTCTAATATAAATACAACTTTGTTGTGTAGAATGCAGCGACTTGCTTCAATATTGGGTTGCTTTTAGCAATGGGAACAATCATAGACTGGTTATATTTAATATCCTCATATTGTTTGTTTTTTTTCCATGTATCAATATCTTTTTCAATAAAAAAAATCAGTGATGGAGTTTATGGGCTTAAAAATTTCATAACACACATTATTTGTAGACTCATTGCGCTATGTTGATAGAATTTCCATACAGAAAGTATCTTTATTGAATGTTGTAGACCACTTGGTTTTAATTCTATATAACTTATTTAACTAACAATTATCTTGGAGATTTCCTTTTTCAATCATCTCAGAACATGCTAGCTCAAGCCCCTCTTCTAAAACACATTTACTCATTCATGTGTAGAATAATCTTCTTATTCTCTGTTACGATTGAAGCAATGAACTTTCGAAGGAGCCTTCTTAAAGATATGTCATTGGCATAGTTTATGTCAAGTGCGTGACAATGTAACTTCTATGGCCATTGTCATAGCTTGGTCTTCATTAGTAAATATTGTTACATACTACTTATCATTTATTGTCCGGAAAAAATTTTTGAATAGTCAGGCGAACGACTTAATTGTCTCTTTTGATAAAAAGAAAATTCCGAACAAAACATTTTGTCAATGATGATTAACTCCACAGAAGGAGCATAAGCTAAATTGTACTCAATTAAGTTGATAACTTATATCAAAAACTATGACATCTCCAAAGCAGTCGTAGTCAACCATTGTCATGCCATTTGTCCAAAAAAATTATTTAGTCTATCTGACTCATCAATTTGGGCATTCCATGCAAACAAATTATGTTCACTCTGTCTTCTCTTGAATAATTGCGTTAGAGCATTGTCGGCCGCTTAAGAGCTGCGTCTCTTTTTTTTATATTTAGATTTAATTGATATATGTATATTAGTTTTGAAAATAAGATTTTTAAATTTTAAAATATTAGAATGAGAAAGGACGGATTTCATTCGTTAAGTAGTTTGGATGAACGAGTGTAATATCGCGAGTAATGCATCTGTTCCGAAGAATAGACACCCTACTCGACAATATCGCTCGATCAAATAAACCACAAAATTCATGACATCCGTTCTGGTCTGCGAACCTTTATGTGGACCGACAAATTCCCCTATTTAATACAAAGGAATTAAATAGGGTTTATATTATCTGGGGTCTTTAAAACTCCCTATAGAGGCAAGCCCCTATAGTTAATTACCCCTCAAATGACCGAAGTCACCTGAGAGAACTCTCGATTTAGATCGCGGGTTTCTATCTTCACGAATTCAAAAGGTAGGGTTTTCAACGAAATTTGGTAGTAGGAAATCCAATAGGTGAAAGGCGCAAGGAGGAACAATTATTTCTGGAGTCAAAGAAAAGAAGGGTAGGGGATGTCACAGATCTCGGGAAGAACCTCGAGAACGTCCCAGACTATCCTATGGTTGGGCTTTAAGTTTTGGAAAGAGATTTATTTTAATTTCAATCCTACAAATTAATTATAGGGATTACGTTTGCACAATGACTTGATTATGCAAACTACCTCAAAGACAGAAGGGCTTACGTCGTATCAGACGACAACCTCGGAAACTTAAGCGAGTTAGGGCTTATATCGCACAGGAGAGCTGTGCAAAGGCCTAGAAGAACAGGTGAGGATTTATGCCGCGCTAGGCGAACTACCTCAAAGTCTTAGGGCTTGTTATTTAAACTAAAGAAAGGTTTTGCTGATGTCGACACAGGTTTTGCTGAAGAAGATGGTCGTGCTGCCCACCGTGCTCCAAGCTCCACGTCGTAGCAGGAATCGCAGCTTAGATTTAAAGTCTTAAGTTAAAGTGAGCATGCAAGTCGTTTATTATTTTTATTGCAAGTGAGTGTACGCAACCATGGCATGAGTAGCAAAAAGAAAGCAGTGCACAAGAACATGTTATAGCAAGCTAAACAATAGACATGTCATGCTAAACAGGAGTATACTAAGCTATGCAGGAGGTAACATGCTATAACAGGTAAAACATGCTGAGCAGGAGAAAGTACAAGAAATGTAAAACGTGCTAAGCAGGAGAAAGTACAGGAAGTGTAAAACATGCTAAGCAAGTATATGTACTGAAAGTGTAAAACATGCTAAGCAGGTATAACAGTAAGGAAAGTAAAGACTGTCACAGGAGTACCGTATGCTTTGCTTATCCTCGACGCGCTGTTACCTGTTTATTGTTATTTTATTTTTTATTTTTATATTTTTCTTATTTCCTGCAGCAGATTTGTCAGTACCAAAAGAGCAGGAGTAGAAGTAGTAAGTGAAAACAACCTAGCTAAACAGGGGTACTATAGTGTGTACAAAGAAAGTAAAGTCTGAAAACTCAACAGTAAAAACGAAGGAAAACGGCGAGAAAGCGAGGAAAATCACAGAAGAAAACTAAGAAAGTCGAGAAAGAAAGAAAAGAAATGTCCGTAGAGAACTCCGAGAAAAGCCACAAACGAAAACAAAACAAAACAAAACCGTAGAAAACTGCAAAAAGCACCGTGAGAAACCCACAGACGACCCGCTAAACTCATGGCGAACCATAAGAAAGCCATGGGCCTCTGGAAAGAAAGACCCGTAAGCACGGTGGTGTTTCGGACTCAGAGCTGTGCTAATGTCCGGACTTGAGTGCTGACTACTAGACCGACTTTCTGCAGAAGGCAGTCCTAATCCGACTCGAATAGCCAACCGTGGACCTTTATAAATCTTCACACATTTCATTTTTTGGTTTTCATGCAAGCAAGACTGTGGGTAAGTAGGTTGTATAGTAGTGGAGGTAATTTGGTATTTTTCAAACATATGTATTTTTTTGTTTTAAAACATTTCAGTCCACGGGTTGACTATCCTAATAGGACTAGGTCTACGAACATTAGACTGTCGGCAGTAGAAACCCCAAGGACGGTCGAACGGTTCCGTGATTCCTGCTCTACTCTCTACAGAGTCTCTAAGTCAGGCGACCCCATTCTATGATTCTCGTAATTTTTCTCGTTTTGCAGTCTCATCCAGGTCCCCACCGCACTTACAGCCTTGCTTGATGGCCCCATATATAACCCAAGGAGGTTATATATGCACACCTACACGTCCCCTGTAGGTGTGTGCTTTGAGCCAAGAAACAAAGTGAAACTAGGGACGAGAGGTCAAGGAAAGGAGGACGGAAAGCGGCTCACTTAACACAATTTCGAAAAGAAGTGAGTCGATTTCCAATAATCAGAAAACACGTAAGTCACCCTGGACTCCCGACCGACCTCACATGTCCTGAGAAAAGGACTAAAGGCACATCGACGCTCTCGGAGAGGGTGAGGACTAGACCCCTAGGAACGCACTCCCTTTTCCCAAATAACTTGTAAAATCATGACCAAAAGATACTGACCAAGTCCTGGACTCTGGACCACTGCTCGGGATTCCTCCAAACTCCAAGTACCCACATTGATTTTCAATTCCTGAAACACAAACTTCCCCGGTACGTTCTCCCACGGGCTCGGGACTCAAGCTATAGCAATAGGAGAATCAATAATCTTTCAATACATAAGAAAGAGAATGGACAAGCCATAAGCCACCAAACTAGCATCAATTTCACCAAATAAATCCTCCAAAAAGTGTCTCAAGTATTGTGCCCGATTTATTTCCCACAAGTAAGCTAGGAAGCTCTTCCAAATTTCATTAAATCAATTTCATACGCAAGTGCAGCAAGAAGCAAAATAACATCACCATATCCATCAAATTTCATCTCAAGGCTCGGCCAAGGCAAGAACAAGAAGAGAGGCCCACGGCCAAGGTCCCAGCCAAGGAGGCAACAATGAGTAAAACCCCCACCAAACACATTCTAAATTGCCACAAGTGTAGCTCACGGCCAAGCTTTAACCGGCCGTCCACATCAATTCCAGCTCCTCATAAATACACAAAAGGATAAATTCCATTGAGATCCAAACAAAGGTGCAGCCGGGCCCCCTAAATAAACAAACAAGGGTGCAGCCGAGCCACCACAAGGCTCAAAGAAACAACTCCAAACACAAGCTAAAATGAGCCTAACACACAGCCAAGCACAAGAGAGTCCCAAAGGCCAAAAAACTGAGCAGCACCAGGGTTCGACTCAAGCCAAAACCAAGAAAACGGCAGGGCTCAAAGACAGCCCAACAAATTGAATCAAAACAGTCCCAGCACAGGGCTAAAAACCAGGGATATTAAAGAGCCAAAACCAACTACAGTAAAACAAAAATAAATCCGATTTTAAATCAACCCAAACCACCACAAGACTGGAAAAATAAACAGCCCAACTTCAATTCAAAGCAGCCCCCAACACAAGGCCGGCTCAAGAAAGCTCCAGTGGGCAGAAACCGAACAACAGCAGGACTCACAGAAGCCCAAAACCGAGAGCAGCAGGGGGAGGGCAGGACCGAGAATACAAAGCCACCAAGACAACCCCCCAAAGCTCTCTTTAAAATGAAATAGAATTTACTTTTAAACAAGATCACAATGAGCCAAGACGGGCTAAAAACTCAGCTAAACATAAAGCTTGAACAAGCATTTCCATACATCCTACATATCCAAGCATAAGCCTTAATGTATTTCAAATGAAAATAAGTGTGGGGCTCCTTTAAAACAACCTAAACTTTCTCTAATATGCCTTTAATGAAGAAGAAGCCAAAAGGAGCAAAAGACAAGCTCCACATGCATATAAAAGAAACAAAAAGGCTCCTCTATGTTTCATAAAAAAAAAGTGGAGAGCCCTATTCGAAACACTTGCAAAGGCGAGCCAATAGTTATCCATCAAAACCAAATCTACTACATGCTCATATTTCCATTTTTTAACATGCTTGAGTAGTAAAATGTCCCCCAACTCTTAATACCACAATCATACTAGCATGCCATTAGAAACAGGGAGCAAGAAACCATCACTTAAGCAAATAGATAACACATTTCATGGCATACAAATGCTCACCGAAACAACAAGCGAGGAGAACCAAGCCAACCGCAGAAAACCGCAGCCACCTCAAGCCAAACAGAGAAGGAGGGGAAGGGAGGGAGGCATACCAGGTAGTGTAGAGCACACAAGAAAAAGCAAAGACAACCCAGCTCCACTCCAACACCAATTTATCAAGAGGAAGCAAGCAACCAAACAACCAACCAACCCTCAATCCATCCAAGAACAGGGCCTTTATAGGCAAAGGAGGGATTGGAAGGGCCGCCCCTTACCTGCAGAGCCGGGCGCAAGTGGGGAAGAGTCAGGAGGAAGGCGACAAAACATCGCAGCCAAGAGCCGAAGCTCAGCAGCAAGGGCAAGAGTCGAGCGGGAGACAGGGCTGCGCGCGGGAGATCATGCGAGGTGACCCTCGCACAGGATAACACTCGAGCAGGTATGAGGAGAACCACTCGGGGCTCGAGAGGGCAACGACTACAAGGAAGAGAAGCGCTCGAGCGCGGGAGAAGGAGGGAACGGGCGCCCTCATCGAACGAGCGAGAGAGAGAGCCAGCCGATCGAACGGGTAAGGGTTTGGGCTTAGGATAGAAAAATAGGTTTTAATATATATATATATATATATATATATATATATATATATATATAATTAATTTTATTAAAATAAGCCCAAAATCACAATTTCTGCTCCGGCAGGCGATCGTCGCAAATCAAATATCAATTGTAGGTGGAAACGACATTCCGGACGCAACAGCGCAGTCCGTTTCGTCATCCGAGGTCGTTCGGGCAACCTCGTCGACGATCGCGTCGAAAGTGCATCAAATCTGGCATTTTCTGAAATTCTGACTCGACGTCGATCGTCCCGGCGTTCTGGCTTCAATCTTGACCCGTTGCGAGGCGGTTGAAAGCGTCGAGGCCGTGGCTCGAGGAATTTGTGCTCGGTAGTGCAGAAAATGTGCACGAGGCTATCCTAAGGTCCAGTGGTCCTATAGGAACTCAATTCGGAGTCCTAACGCTAATTCCAACCTACCTGCCGCGAGCTGGAGGTCGTGAACTCCGTCCGGACTCCAAAAGAGTGTCGAAGTGGTTTCGAGCATTCTAAAAACGAGGTGGGCCCATTGCTAAGAATCTAAGACCATCGGGGAAGCTCCTAAAGCTAGAAACCTAAATCCTAGGAGGAAAACTAAACTTCGACAAAAAGGAGGTCGACAAATGGACCCCCAAAAGGTGTGGTGCGCCGGACAGGCACACCGCGCGTATTGGTGTTGACCGAAGAAGATCAACAAACCAACACAAAGCCGCCTAAGTAAAATACTTGGGACAGGCCGCGAGGAGCGAAAAAGAAAAGAGTGAGTGACTAGTTTCCGCTGGGGAAAAAGAGGGGGAACTCTCAATTAAGAGAGCCGCGACTTAAAGTTCAGGCTTTCAAATTTCAAATTCGGGTTCGATCCATTTCATTTTCTTTCAATTTCAATTTGATTTGAGTTTAGTTTCAATTTTAATTTCAATTTCGATTTCGATTTTCGATTTGGGCTTTTAATTTTGATTTTAATTTCGGAGGAGAATTTCGATTTAGGAGGAAGTGAGAAAAGGAATCGGACGACCCTGCACCGACCCGGAAGTTTATGGAAATTTACGGAAAATGCGGAAAAAGGAATCGGACGACCCTGCACCGACCCTGGAATTTATGAAAATTTACGGAAAATGTGGAAAAAGGAATCGGACGACCCTGCACCGACCCTGAAATTTATGGAAATTTACGGAAAGTGCGGAAAAAAGAATCGGACGACCCTGCACCGACCCTGGAATTTATGGAAATTTACGGAAAATGCGGAAAAAGGAATCGGACGACCCTGCACCGACCCTGGAATTTATGGAAATTTACGGAAGATTGCGGAAAAAGGAATCGGACGACCCTGCACCGACCCTGGAATTTATGGAAATTTACGGAAAATGCGGAAAAAGGAATCGGACGACCCTGCACCGACCCTGGAATTTATGGAAATTTACGGAAGATTGCGGAAAAAAGGAATCGGACGACCCTGCACCGACCCTGAAATTTATGGAAATGGTGGAGAAGTTATGGGGAATTTATGCAGAAAATTTACGAAGATTTATGCAGAGAATTGACGAAGATTTATGCAGAGAATTTATGCAAGGAGTAAAGAAACTCAGGAAGTTTGGGAAGAGTACGCAGAATTCGCGGGAATTTGATCACGAGAGACGCGGAACTCGAATTTCACTTTAAATTTAATTATTTTTCATTATTTTAAGTTTTCTTAACATTACGGATTTTGTTTCAATTTTTCGCATTTTTATTTGTTTTCTCATTTTCATTTTTTTTATTATTTTAGTGCATTTTTGTTTCGTTGTTTGTTCGTTGTAATTTCGACCGACGCGTGGTCATGCGGCTTTTCATTCGTAGCGCAACTGGAAGTGTATTCCAACGCAAGTATCCAACTTGCAGAAAAGAGAATATTTTCATTGATTCTGATTCAAAATTGCAGTACAACTGATGTCTTGTTGAAAAGCACATCCAAAATATCTGCAGTACATCTGAAAGTGAACTGAAATGTTGTATGCTGAATGGCAGACTGGCACAAAATGGTAGATATCTGCTCTCTGCAGTCGTCACGCGAACAAGCCAACCTATCAGGCTACGCTTCGGAACAAAAATCCCCTTGCATACGCCAAAAGGTACGGCTATGTCACAACGGTAACAGACGAAGTCCCTCCAGCTCTGGGTCTGGCTCGTAGTAGTATGGTGCTTTGTCTATGTCCATTCTCCTGAAAGTGACTGAGACTCTTTCGTATCTGACTCCTGGGATGCAGTGCTTGGCTAAATCTGCTCCATTTCCTTTCAAGACCAAGACAGATCCGATTGGCAGCGGAATCTTCACGGAACCTCTGAATTCTCCGGGTTCGACGATCTGTATCTCTCTTCCAAAGAGAATATCGCTTTCACTGAGAAGCGAGACCGTGCAGAAAGGCCGAACGAAATCGTGATGGTCGATGTGAGGCGGGATGCAGTCCCCCTCCTTGTAGATATTTATAATGCAGCTATTAGGAATACAGTCTGCAGGCAGCACGTGTCATTCTATCATGCTCTTGATCATCTTCTTTATTTCTGGCGGCATGTTGTCCACCTCATCATATGGTAGGATCCCCGGGGGATTCCCTTGTCTATCCTTGGCGAAATTGTAGCAGCAACCACACTGAATCGTGATCCTGCCCTTGCCACGCTTCCATTTTCTGGGCTCGGAAGTACGACTTCTCCCTCAGGAGACCTGCTCTGCCCTGTTGCTGCAGCTTGTACACACAACGTAGAATTTCCCTCTGGTCTCTTCCCGAGAAGACATTTGTGTATAACTCGAGTCCTTCCAGGATATTCACGGCTTTGTACTGTATCTCTTCATAATGTTCAAATTCTTGTTTTCTGACTTTTCTGATTTTAGCCATCACATGATCTGGGATTATCTATCGTCGTCTAGGCTGTACAAACCGCGGCACGTAGGGCTCCACACTGGGGTGCTCCCCATCTCTCCTCCTCAGAGAGGCAGTTGCGTAAGCCTCGTATGTCCCAAATTCCTCTAAGTGGAGTACGTGACACTGTGGGCATTCTGAGAACGCTCCCACACGTGTCAGCTGTCTGGGAAAGTCTGTGCTGCACCTCGGACATCCCGTGAAAATTTCTTCAAGCGGGTCGACCGGCGGCACTGGCTCTGAAGTGTATTCGGGCTCTGTCTCGTAGCAGGCGAACTGGCTGACGTTTCTTTCATTTCTGGACTGTAGTCTTCTTCTTCAAGAATTGGCGGGAGCTCTGCGGCTGTTCTTTGGGCTTGTCTTCTTTCGAATGCTTCGATCTTACGGCGCTTGCGGCGGTAAGCATTCCTCTTCCATGTTTGCTTTCGTGGCGGATCTGGAACTCGTCCCGTGTCTGCGCTGACTAGGTCACCTTCTGGTCTGGCAACCATCGATAAGATCCTTTTATCTTCAGCTGTGAGGTGTGAATCGACGAAACCTCCTGTACCACTTTGTCTCGACGTCTCCCCAATTTCTCGGTGACTGACTCGGACAACAGATTTCATGTTTGCCATTTCGGAATGTCGGACTAACTTCATGAGGGAACCCTCATAGTCCACATTGACTTGTGAGAAATCCAAGTCAAGATTTACCACACCGCCTTCCGTGCTTTCTTCTCATCCAGCGCTAGATTTAAGCCGTCTTTAAAGGCGAGAACCAGCTTCTGACCCGTCATTCTCCTGCGAAAAACAGGGGACTCGTCAGCGTGCTGAAATTCAAAAACGAACAAAAACAAAACAACTTATAATTAAGTGAATTAATTCATTACAGGTGTGAGATTTATTTAATTAACTTAGGAAATCGGGATTTAACAAAGATAACAAAACCACTTAGTGAAGAACATTAACATTTTTATTATCTTGTGAAAATTCATTTTATTAGAATTTCATTATTACAAAAATTTTTTGGAACCCAGTCCTAGACATTGGCCGTAAAGCTACTCCTAGGAACTAGCGTCATCTCAGGGCTCGCTCTTTAACACGTCACGTAGCGTAGTACTTCTTCAGGTAACGTCCATTGATCGGCGACATGGGTCTTCCGCCTTGGGAATCCACTAGCTGGTACGACCCTCCAGAATAGACCTTCTCCACTACAAATGGTCCTTCCCAGGTCGGTTCAAACTTTCCACCTATTTTGCGGTGTGCAATAATAGGTCTTCTAAGGACAAGGACGAGGTCACCAACTTTGAACGACCTCGGGCGGACCAATTTGTAGTGGGCCTGAATCATCTTCGCTTGATAAAGTTCCAGGTTCTGCTGCGCGAGCAACCTTCTTCCTTCAAGGCTTTCTAGTTCTTCGAGTCGTAGTTTGGCATTGTCTTCTGTTGTAATCTTGTTGGCGACGGCGATTCTGAGCGAGGGTAGCTGAACTTCCAACGGGAGAACGGCTTCGGACCCATACACAAGAGCGTACAGCGTGGACTGTGCCGGGGTCCTGACTGTTGTCCGGTATGCCCACAAGGCTTCTAGCAGTTTCTCGTACCACTGTCGCTTGTTATCTTCAAGTGTCTTTTTCAGAATCTGCACCAAAGTCTTGTTGAATGCTTCTGCTAAGCCATTTGCCCTGGGGTAATAGATTGTAGAGTACCTCCAATCTATCCCGTGTCGTCTGACGAAGCTGTTAATCTTTGTGCTTTTGAAGGCGGACCCATTATAGGAGATGATTCTGCGCGGAACACCGAAACGGTAGACAACCTGATTTCTGAAAAACTGAAGAACGTGCTGTGCTGTAACCTCTCATAACGGCACTGCCTCGCCCACTCGAGAAGTAAACCGTAGCTGCGAGAATAAACCAGTGTCCTCTAGAGGACGGAGGGTCTATCGGACCCACTATATCCGTGCCCCAACACTCGAATGGCCACAACGCGACCGTCGGGTGTAGCACATTCGAAGGTTGATGCAAGACAACTCCGTGCACCTGACATTGGTGACACCTCTTCGCTGTTTCCATGCAATCGGACATCATTGCTGGCCAATAATATCCGAGCCTTTTAATCTTCATCTTCATTTTCGGCCCTGACTGGTGAGCACCACACAATCCGGCGTGGACTTCTTTGACGATACTCTGCGCTTCTGTCCTGCTCAGACATCGTAGCCACATCTGATCGAAGGACCTTCTGTACAAAACATTGTCGATTAGAGCATACGACATTGATCTTTTCTGGATCTGATGTGCTACTGACTTGTCCTCTGGCAATGCTCCTGTCTGTAAGTAGTCGACAAACGGCTGGCGCCAATCCTTTGTATCTTCGACAATTGCAGCTATTATTTCTTCATTTCTCAACTTATGCAAACTGTCGAGGTCGATCTGAGACAAAACCTGACGTCCTTGCACAGTGATGTCAACGGAATCCTCCGGTGGACATGCTAATTCCTTAGCAAGTTTAGCTAAAGCGTCCGCGCGGGCATCGTCCGTTCGAGGGACCCTGTAGAACACCACATTGGGGATCTGCTCCAACAACTTCATCGCGTACTTGTGATATTCCGCTAGTCTTGGCTTCAGAATTTTGTACTGTCCGGCTATTTGCTGAATGACAAGCTGAGAGTCGCCATGAATGGCGATGTCTGTTATGTCCATTAGAATTGTCAACTCTAATCCTGTGATTAGCGCTTCATATTCTGCTTCGTTATTGGTGCACGGCTCTGACAAGTGGTAAGAGAATCTCAACATTCCCCGATCCGGTGTAATGAAGATCAAACCAATTCCTGCTTTGCCGGGTGTCACCGTTCCTGATCCTTTATCCCTTCTGGCTGACGAAGCTCCATCGAAGTACATCTCCCAACGTTGAGCATTGGGGTCTTCTACTTGCATTATCTGTTCATCCGGTAGATCGTCGTTGAGAGGGGACCCAGCTGGTAGTGGGTGCGCTGCAAGAAAGTCTGCAAGAATCTGCCCCTTGATAGCGCGAAGAGGCACGAACGTTATATCAAATTGCAATAATATCATCGACCACCTTGCTAAACGTCCGGAAAGTGTTGGTCGGGTCATCAAATATTGCAACGGATTAACCTTCAAAATCGAGCTGACCTTATGAGACAACATGTAATGTCTAAGCTTCTGAGCGGCGAAAACTAAAGCCGACAATGTTTCTCAATAGGAGGATACTTTACCTCGGCAGGTATTAGACGTCGACTCAAGTAGTAGAGTGCGTTTTCTTTACCCTCGTCATTGACTTGGGCGAGTAAGGCTCCGAGGGAGTCATCTAAAGCCGCGGTGTAAAGTATCAACGGTCTACCCGGGATAGGGGCTGCTAAAACAGGAGGTGTCGTCAGGTATCTCTTAATATCTTCGAAAGCCCGTTGACACGGCTCTCCCCAAACAAATTTAGCATCCTTTCGGAGTAAATTCGAAAAAGGTTGACACCTACCCGATAGATTAGATATAAAGCGTCTTAGGTATGCTAACTTCCCTTGAAAAGAGCGTAATTGCTTCAGGGCCTTGGGAGGAGGCATTTCTAATATCGCTTTAATCTTCTCTGGATCGATTTCGATTCCCCGATGACGGACAACGAATCCTAGAAATTTCCCGGAGGTAACGCCGAAGGCGCATTTCAAGGGATTCATCTTGAGATTATATTGCCGTAATCGTTCAAACACAATCCTCAAGTCATACAAATGGTTCTCCTTTACTCTGCTCTTGATGACCAGGTCGTCCACGTAGCATTCAACTTGGTTATGGATGAGGTCATCGAAGATCTTAGTCATTGCTCGCTGGTAAGTAGCTCCGGCGTTCTTCAAACCGAACGACATTACCGTGTAACAGTAGATTCCAATTGGAGTTCTGAAAGCTGTAAGCGTTGCATCCTCTGGAGCCATCTTGATCTGGTTGTAACCTGAAGATCCATCCATGAAAGAGAAAACTTCATGCGAAGACGCGATGTCCACCATCAGTTCTGGTATCGGCAACGGAAACTCGTCCTTCGGGCATGCTTTATTTAAGTCCCTGAAGTCGACACACACTCGGATTTGCCCGTTCTTTTTCTTAACATGTACGACATTAGCTAACCACGTGGGGTATTGCTCCTCCCGCACAAAGTTAGCATCGATTAGCTTTTTCACCTCGGCGATGACTTGTTGCTCTATTTCGAGGCGCATTCTCCTAGGAGCTTGTTTCACTGGAGTTATACTTCGATCCAATCCAAGCTTGTGGACTGCAACATCTGGAGACAAACCTGGCATTTCTTCGTAGCTCCATGCAAAACAATCCTTGAATTCTGACAAAAGTTTAATCAAATCCTCAGATTCTTCTGCGCTGAGCAGAGAACTTATAAAGGTAGGTCGAGGTCGTTCTTCTGTCCCAAGGTTGATTTCTTTCAACTCATCGACCGTTGACTTGATTTCCTCCTCGAATTCTGGTCGCGCATCATCTATCAAAGAATCTTCGTAATTATCCTCAATACTGTAGCATTCTTCTTCTATTCTGGTAGTAACAACCATGCAAAATTCTGAATCATCGACTGGTCCTATCGTACCAAACCCGAGGCCTTCCTTTGAATTAAGTTTCTTCCATTTTGTATTCCATAACTTTTCAAACGATTGCAACTTATCCTTTGACATTTCTTTTGGCACATATCCTTGTTGAATTAATTTTTGTACACACGGCGAAAAGTAACCAAAAGGTAATTCCATTAATTCATTAGAAATATTTTCGTCCAAATTTACAGGGATTTCCAAACTAGAAGAAGGAGAAGCACGGTGGAACTTGATCGGTTTCATGCCCGCACTATGAACTTCCTTAACCTCTAAGCTCCCAACCCGCTGAGGGCAGATTGGGGTTAAGGTCATGGCTTGAACATAGTGGTTGATCCGATCATACATCGACTCGTACTCACTCTTCTCTTTATCCTCGAGAGAGATCTCAAACTGAGGCTTCTTCTGGTTGACTGTCATCGCATCTTTGGCAAACTTTTCTTCTTCGGAACCTTCTTCCACGTCTATGCTGATAGTCGGTCTTTTCCGTTCAACAATATTGTTAGTTCTTCCTCGCCCGCGTCCCCGGCCTCGACCTCGGATGCGTGGGCTAAAAGAACTTCCACCCTCTTGCTGTGAAGGAATGGTGGGATATCGTTGAATTGGAATTGACCGGTCTTGCTCCTGCGATCCTTTGGAATCTTCAACCTTATTCAACATGACATCTCTGGACAGCACGGTCTTCCTCGGAGGCGCGTAGTAGACGGCGTCTTCATGAATGCCTACCTCGTGTATTGAAAACGGCTGTAGATCTCCTTTTATGCAATGTTCTCGACCATCCTTGCAGTATTTGATACACTGGTGCAGCGATGACGGAACCATATTATGCTCGTGAATCCACGGCCGGCCAAGTAGGGCGTTGAACGAAGTGTCCGCGTTGATGATATGGAATTTCACGGTTGTTACTAAGTCACCAACCTTCATCAGTAGCGTTATCGAACCAAGAGCTCTTTCTCCTTTCTGGTTGAATCCTCTTAACATCATTTTATCGGCGGAGAGTTCTTCCACATCGATGTCTAGGTACGTTAATGTTCGTAGACTCATTATGTTGATGGATGCTCCGGGATCCACCAAAACTCTGGAAAGCACGAACCGGTTGACGCTGACTGAAATGTAGAGAGGGCGGTTATGCTCCGTAGTACCAAGTAGTAGATCTTCATCGGTGAAAGTCACGCCAGGCTGTTCCTTCAACGAACAAACTTCATCCGAGGATGTGCTAGCCAACTGCGCTAAGCAAATTTCTCGGATCAAGTAAGGCTTTGATCAGAGATTCTCTCATCTCCTTTCGACAGGATCGTAGCGTCGTAAATGCTCGCCGGGCTGGCAACTTCCTAAGATGAGCTAATACGTTGTAATCCACTTTGCTCGAGCTTATGGTTTCCTCTTAGGCATGTGTTTCTTCCATTGCTGGGGGTGATTCCTCTTGAGTAACTGTCTGTTTTCCTTTATCCATCGGGGTGGTCCTCGAGGGCAATACTTTTCCTCTTCTTAGATACACCTCTGTTATCTCTTCTGACGCTGCGGTCGATTCTTCTGGTGTTGGATCTGAATCTGAGAAGTCCAAGTCGATGGCAATTGGCGTGCCTTCACATTCGAGAACTGGTTCGTCGCTTCTCGAACTATCGTAGCCGGTGTCGTTGACATATTTACTTTCATCGACAAGTTCATCGGAATTTCGTATGACTTGAGGATCGTTTTGGGAATCGAAATCGGGGTTAAATTGGTTATGATCAGTTATATCGTTAGTAGAGACAACCAGAACATAACCAGAATCAAAATCGTTAAATTCAAAACGTCCTAAAGGGACGAAGAGGTAGTCGTACAAAGTCAGGGGTTCGAGGAATTTCTCCCCCAAATCCGAGACAACTAATCTAACAGGAGCAGCCCCTATCCTACCGCTCGCGCTATCGGTCTTCGTTTCATCAATGTTCTTCTTCGCTTCATCTCCTGTCGCGGCGACTTCTCAGGTGTAACGGCGATTGCTGGTTAAGCAGATTGCAGGCTCTGAACTGAAGCTTGTGCTGACGTAGTCTGAACCTGATTCGGGATCCTTCTGGAAGATCTGGTCCGAGTTGTGTTCCATCTTCCATCCACTGGATGCGATTCCACTAGGTGAACATGCTCGTCCGAAATTACATTTACAGAACCTTTTTCAGGTTCCTTCAAATATCCTTTCGGAATAGCAATATTCCCTTCTTTATAATTCCTCTCGAGCCAATCCTTAAAGCTGAAGCAGTTGTCTACGGTGTGGCCGAGCAACCTGTGGTACGGGCAGTACAGGGGATGGTCTTTCTTATCGACCTCCTCTGGTTTCTTCGGCTCAGGCAATCTGAATTCTGGCTTCTTGATTAAATTTCTGAACATCTTTGCCACTGCGTCATCCCTGAAGGAATACACCCTGTTGAGTCGGGCCCTCATCGACGGAACTTGTCCTCTATCTTCTCTGTAAGGCCTTTGCCTGGAACCGCTCGCCGACCCGACTGACCGTATCGCTCGAACATACTCGCGGTGGCCGCCGCGCGTACCGCTCGCGGCCGCCGCACATATCGCCGTGGTCGCCGCGCGTATCGCTCGTGGCCGCCGCGCGCATCGCCGTGGTCGCCGCGCGCATCGGCGTGACGGCTCGGCCCGGATCCGCATGGGCCGCTTGCCTTTGTCAACCGTCGCCACTACTCCAGACTTCTTCTTGAATGCTTTTACTGTTCTGGGCTTTTCAGTCTTTTCCTGGGATTCAGAATGCTTAATCTCCCCTTGCAAACTGCTGGCTTTACTGAGTAGCTTCTCAAATGACTTGATGGTGAGTCCTTTAAGCATGAAAGCTATCGGCCCATGGATGCTCTTGAGTAAGACTTCAATCGCATGTTGCTCCTGCAATTGAGGCTCGCATTTCATGCTCAAGTTTCTCCACCGTAGAATATATTCTACCAGAGTTTCTGTAGGCTTCTGACGCTCCATTATAAGCTCTCCAATAGTGACGTGGTGGTGTACTCCGGCGAATCTCTTCACGAACAAATTTTCCAACTCTGTGAACGTCTTTATCGACCCATTCGGCAGCTCTGCGTACCAATCAAATGCAATCCCTGAAAGACTGCTCACGAACTGACGGAAAAGTAATGCCTCACTACCCCCCGCGTTGCAGCAGCTCGCTCGGAAGTGTGCAACATGCTGACGGGGGTTGCCCGTTCCATCGAAAGTCTTAAAGGTCGGTGGAACGAAACCTTTAGGATATGGGACGGAATCGAACTCCTCCGGGTAGGGTCTACCCCTTGAAATCGACGCGCCCCCTTTCGATTGGGCTAAGGCTTCCTTTATTTGCTGCTCGACCAACTGCTTAATGTCTTTTTCAGGCACCATATTCGGAGTCGAGTCCTTCGGCAGCCCATCTTGGCTTGCGGAAGCGACTTCCCTTCTTTCATCGGTGATATGGACAATCTCTGGCTGATTTATTTCTGGGGACGCTACTTGCTGCGAGTGTGACTGTCCCTGTGCGGCTACCATGACAGCCATCATTTCTTCAATTCTCTTCTCGAGACGGCTAATAACTTCATCTTTTTGCTGTGAAGACCTTCGCCACTCATCCGCCGTGTTCTCCTCAACAGACGGAGCATCACGTGCAGACGACGTAGCTCGGGTTTCAACAACATTAACCTCGGCGAATTCTTCATCCATGGAGTCTGACAGGTCACAATCTTCGCCATCAAAATTTACTCCTCGCTCTTTTGCTAACCCGGTGATCTCAGCCCTGAGTTTCTTCAGTTTATCATCGACTTTCTTTCCTTTAACTGTCTTAAGATCGATTGGCACTTCTGGAATGTTTCCCGTAGCAAGCTTCGAAGCAGTCGTAGTAGTAGCAACCGGAGTATCGGACTTATATTCCATTTCAAGGGAACACTCCTGTGATCCTTTCAAAAGCATCGGTCCAGCGGCTTTAGGTATCCAAACTTTCTTTCTCGACGTTGATGCCTTGAGACGGGGTGTCTCAGTAATGTCATCAGCGCGTTGAAAGGGGGGATGGTCCCTAAAGTGTGAACCCGACGCTATAGAAAGCGATCTCTTTCCACTATTCTTCTTAGGAAATTTTTCATTGCACGCAGTAGGTAACACCTTTGGACCCAGGCGAGACTTAACTGACTTGCGACCGCCGAGCTTCGAACTCGTCGCAACGAACGTCTGAAACGGTAGCAGAAGTGGAAACACGTTTCCCTAGTCGTAACTTGGCTGGGACACGAGGTGGTGGTAGCGCAGCAGCAATCCTGTGGAGACTCTCTTCTCCGGTAGAAGCAGACAACGGATGAAACCTACTACCTTTGAGGAGGTGGGAGGTTCCAAACTCTACATCCTCTTCCGGTTGAGAGGTCGGCTCGACGGAGGTCAATCTCTTTGCGGCTTTCAGAATTCTTCGTCTTTGGTTCTTTCTCTGTGCCTTAGTTAACGGCGTGGCTTGAGAGCTGGAACCAACTTCGAATATTGACGGTGCAGAAGCGAACAAATCCACAGAATTTCTTTCGAACAAGATCTCTTTTCCTTTTGCAGACGGTAGAGTCGGAGCGGTGATTGCGAATCCGGTGGAGGTAGCGGTAACGATCCTCTTCGGCACGGAGACAACAGACTTAGCAAACACGGGGGCAATAGGCTTAGCAGGAGCACTCCTGGTCCTCGGCCTCTTAATTGCGTGAAAATCAGCATCTTCATTCAAGTCGTATTCGGCGGCAGGCTCGGCGACCTCTGGCGGAGCAGTCTTCATGACTACATACGGCGCTTTTCCAAGGATGACTTCGACCTCGTCGAAGCCAGTACCAAACTTTATCATCGCTCCCTGGTGGAGCGCAGCTTTGTCACGGGGGAGGTTCCCGTCGAACGAGAAAATCAACTTTGGTGACGCCATTCCAACTGTCAGTTGAAAAAAAGTTCCAAATGTTAGTTACGGCCTACCTTGTAATTTCAGTAGAAAACTAAAACCAACAAAGGTCGTCTTATGAACTGGGTAACCCTTTATTATTATCGTCTTAATGTTTTAACTTATTTCGTTTTAACTCTGGATTGCGATTTAATTTATTAACGGCGTTCGTTCAATTCGGAAAAGTAAGCGGAAGGCACGAAAGAGGGAGGTTCGATTTAATTTGCCGATAGCAAATCAAACCCGGGAAACACGAAGTGAAAGGGAAATTCAGGACCCGGTCCTGAGCCGAATTCACAGCGCACCTCGCGCACAACACACCTATTGGGGGTCCGACCCCGCAAAATCAAAAGAAAACCCTAAGGATTCCCGAACCACGCTGTTTAAAGGTGATTTAAACAGACGGTTCTGAAATCCAAGAGAGTTGACTGTGCTTGTCCAAGAAAGAAATGAGCAAAGCAAGCCAATAGAAGAATGACAATCTGGACCATGAAGGACATGGACACATTGCCGATGTGCGAAAATAGAAACCTTTGATTTAATGGAGAGTAGAGTTATCCCCAGCGGAGTCGCCAGAAGTTGTCGGCCGCTTAAGAGCTGTGTCTCTTTTTTTTATATTTAGATTTAATTGATATATGTATATTAGTTTTGAAAATAAGATTTTTAAATTTTAAAATATTAGAATGAGAAAGGACGAATTTCATTCGTTAAGTAGTTTGGATGAACGAGCGTAATATCGCGAGTAATGCATCTGTTCCGAAGAATAGACACCCTACTCGACAATATCGTTCGATCAAATAAACCACAAAATTCATGACATCCGTTCTGGTCTGCGAACCTTTATGTGGACCGACAAATTCCCCTATTTAATACAAAGGAATTAAATAGGGTTTATATTATCTGGGGTCTTTAAAACTCCCTATAGAGGCAAGCCCCTATAGTTAATTATCCCTCAAATGACCGAAGTCACCTGAGAGAACTCTCGATTTAGATCGCGGGTTTCTATCTTCACGAATTCAAAAGGTAGGGTTTTCAACGAAATTTGGTAGTAGGAAATCCAATAGGTGAAAGGCGCAAGGAGGAACAGTTATTTCTGGAGTCAAAGAAAAGAAGGGTAGGGGATGTCACAGATCTCGGGGAGAACCTCGAGGACGTCCCAGACTATCCTATGGTTGGGCTTTAAGTTTTGGAAAGAGATTTATTTTAATTTCAATCCTGCAAATTAATTATAGGGATTACGTTTGCACAATGACTTGATTATGCAAACTACCTCAAAGACAGGAGGGCTTACGTCGTATCAGACGACAACCTCGGAAACCTAAGCGAGTTAGGGCTTATATCGCACAGGAGAGCTGTGCAAAGGCCTAGAAGAACAGGTGAGGATTTATGCCGCGCTAGGCGAACTACCTCGAAGTCCTAGGGCTTGTTATTTAAACTAAAGAAAGGTTTTGCTGATGTCGACACAGGTTTTGCTGAAGAAGATGACTGTGCTGCCCACCGTGCTCCAAGCTCCACGTCGTAGTAGGAATCACAGTTTAGATTTAAAGTCTTAAGTTAAAGTGAGCATGCAAGTCGTTTATTATTTTTATTGCAAGTGAGTGTATGCAACCATGGCATGAGTAGCAAAAAGAAAGCAGTGCACAAAAACATGTTATAGCAAGTTAAACAGTAGACATGTCATGCTAAACAGGAGTATACTAAGCTATGCAGGAAGTAACATGCTATAACAGGTAAAACATGCTGAGCAGGAGAAAGTACATGAAATGTAAAACGTGCTAAGCAGGAGAAAGTACAGGAAGTGTAAAACATGCTAAGCAAGTATATGTACTGAAAGTGTAAAACATGCTAAGCAGGTATAACAGTAAGGAAAGTAAAGACTGTCACAGGAGTACCGTATGCTTTGCTTATCCTCGGCGCGCTGTTACCTGTTTATTGTTTTTTTTTTATATTTTTCTTATTTCCTGCAGCAGATTTGTCAGTACCAAAAGAGCAGGAGTAGAAGTAGTAAGTGAAAACAACCTAGCTAAACAGAGGTACTATAGTGTGTACAAAGAAAGTAAAGTCTGAAAACTCAACAGTAAAAACGAAGGAAAACGGCGAGAAAGCGAGGAAAATCACAGAAGAGAACTAAGAAAGTCGAGAAAGAAAGAAAAGAAACGTCCGTAGAGAACTCCGAGAAAAGCCACAAACGAAAACAAAACAAAACCGTAGAAAACTGCAAAAAGCACCGTGAGAAACCCACAGACGACCCGCTAAACTCATGGCGAACCATAAGAAAGCCATGGGCCTCTGGAAAGAAAGACCCGTAAGCACGGTGGTGTTTCGGACTCGTAGCCGTGCTAATGTCCCGACTGGGTGCCGACTACTAGACCGACTTTCCGCGAAGGCGATCCTAATCCGACTCGAATAGCCAACCGTGGACCTTTATAAATTTTCACACATTTCATTTTTTGGTTTTCATGCAAGCAAGACTGTGGGTAAGTAGGCTGTATAGTAGTGGAGGTAATTTGGTATTTTTCAAACATATGTATTTTTTTTGTTTTAAAACATTTCAGTCCACGGGTTGACTATCCTAATAGGACTAGGTCTACGAACATTAGACTGTCGGCAGTAGAAACCCCAAGGACGGCCGAACGGTTCCGTGATTCCCGCTCTACTTCTACGCAGTCTCCGAGTCAGTGGCCCCATTCTATGATTCACGTAATTTTTCTCGTTTTGCAGCCTCATCCGAGTCCCCACCGCACTTACAAGCCTTGCTTGATGGCCCCATATATAACCCAAGGAGGTTATATATGCACACCTACACGTCCCTTGTAGGTGTGTGCTTTGAGCCAAGAAACAAGGTGAAACTAGGGACGAGAGGTCAAGGAAAGAAGGACGGAAAGCGGCTCACTTAACACAATTTCGAAAAGAAGTGAGTCGATTTCCAATAATCAGAAAACACGTAAGTCACCCTGGACTCCCGACCGACCTCACATGTCCTGAGAAAAGGACTAAAGACACATCGACGCTCTCGGAGAGGGTGTGGACTAGACCCCTAGGAACGCACTCCCTTCTCCCAAATAACTTGTAAAATCATGACCAAAAGATACTGACCAAGTCCTGGACTCTGGACCACTGCTCGGGATTCCTCCAAACTCCAAGTACCCACATTGATTTTCAATTCCTGAAACATAAACTTCCCCGGTACGTTCTCCCACGGGCTCGGGACTCAAGCTATAGCAATAGGAGAATCAATAATCTTTTAATACATAAGAAAGAGAATGGACAAGCCATAAGCCACCAAACTAGCATCAATTTCACCAAATAAATCCTCCAAAAAGTGTCTCAAGTATCGTGCCCGATTTATTTCCCACAAGTAAGCTTGGAAGCTCTTCCAAATTTCATTAAATCAATTTCATAAGCAAGTGCAGCAAGAAGCAAAATAACATCACCATATCCATCAAATCTCATCTCAAGGCTCGGCCAAGGAAAGAACAAGAAGAGAGGCCCACGGCCAAGGTCCCAGCCAAGGAGGCAACAAGGAGTAAAACCCCCACCAAACACATTCTAAATTGCCACAAGTGTAGCTCACGGCCAAGCTTTAACCTAGTCGTCCACATCAATTACAGCTCCTCATATATACACAAAAGGATAAATTCCATTGAGATCCAAACAAAGGTGCAGCCGGGCCCCCTAAATAAACAAACAAGGGTGCAGCCGAGCCACCACAAGGCTCAAAGAAACAACCCCAAACACAAGCTAAAACAGCCTAACACACAGCCCAGCACAAGAGAGTCCCAAAGGCCAAAAACCGAGCAGCAGCAGGGTTCGACTCAACCCAAAACCAAGAAAACGGCAGGGCTCAAAGACAGCCCAACAATTTGAATCAAAACAGTCCCAGCACAGGGCTAAAAACCAGGGATATTAAAGAGCCAAAATCAACTACAGTAAAACAAAAATAAATCTGATTTTAAATCAACCCAAACCACCACAAGACTGGAAAAATAAACAACCCAACTTCAATTCAAAGCAGCCCCCAACACAAGGCCGGCTCAAGAAAGCTCCAGGGGGCAGAAACCGAACAACAGCAGGACTCACAGAAGCCCAAAACCGAGAGCAGCAGGGGGAGGGCAGGACCGAGAACACAAAGCCACCAAGACAGCCCCCCAAAGCTCTCTTTAAAATGAAATAGAATTTACTTTTAAACAAGATCACAATGAGCCAAGACAGGGCTAAAAACTCAGCTAAACATAAAGCTTGAACAAGCATTTCCATACATCCTACATATCCAAGCATAAGCCTTAATGTATTTCAAATGAAAATAAGTGTAGGGCTCCTTTAAAACAACCTAAACTTTCTCTAATATGCCTTTAATGAAGAAGAAGCCAAAAGGAGCAAAAGACAAGCTCCACATGCATATGAAAGAAACAAAAAGGCTCCTCTATGTTTCATAAAAAAAAGTGGAGAGCCCTATTCGAAACACTTGCAAAGGGGAGCCAATAGTTTGCCATCAAAACCAAATCTACTACATGCTCATATTTCCATTTTTTAACATGCTTGAGTAGTAAAATGTCCCCCAACTCTTAATACCACAATCATACTAGCATGCCATTAGAAACAGGGAGCAAGAAATCATCACTTAAGCAAATAGATAACACATTCCATGGCATACAAATGCTCAGCCGAAACAACAAGCAGGGAGAACCAAGCCAACTGCAGAAAACCGCAGCCACCTCAAGCCAAACAGAGAAGGAGGGGAAGGGAGGGAGGCATACCAGGTAGTGTAGAGCACACAAGAAAAAGCAAAGACAACCCAGCTCCACTCCAACACCAATTTCTCAAGAGGAAGCAAGCAACCAAACAGCCAACCAACCCTCAATCCATCCAAGAACAGGGCCTTTATAGGCAAAGGAGGGAAAGGAAGGGCCGCCCCTTACCTGCAGAGCCGGGCGCAAGTGGGGAAGAGTCAGGAAGAAGGCGACAAAACGTCGCAGCCAAGAGCCGAAGCTCAGCAGCAAGGGCAAGAGTCGAGCTGGAGACAGGGCTGCGTGCGGGAGATCATGCGAGTTGACCCTCGCACAAGATAACACTCGAGCAGGTATGAGGAGAACCACGCGGGGCTCGAGAGGGAAACGACTACAAGGAAGAGAAGCGCTCGAGCGCGGGAGAAGGAGGGAACGGCCGCCCTCATCGAACGAGCGAGAGAGAGAGCCAGCCGATCGAACGAGTAAGGGTTAGGGCTTAGGATAGAAAAATAGGTTTTAAAATATATATATATATATATATATATATATATATAATTAATTTTATTAAAATAAGCCCAAAATCACAATTTCCGCTCCGGCAGGCGATCGTCGCAAATCAAATATCAATTTTAGGTGGAAACGAAGTTCCAGACGCAACGGCGCAGTCCGTTTCGTCATCCGATGTCGTTCGGGCAACCTCGCCGACGATCGCGTCGAAAGTGCATCAAATCTGGCATTTTCTGAAATTCTGACTCGATGTCGATCGTCCCGGCGTTCTGGCTTCAATCTTGACCCGTTGCGAGGCGGTTGAAAGCGTCGAGGTCGTGGCTCGAGGAATTTGTGCTCGGTAGTGCAGAAAATGTGCACGAGGCTATCCTAAGGTCCAGTGGTCCTATAGGAACTCAATTCGGAGTCCTAACGCTAATTCCAACCTACCTGCTGTGAGCTAGAAGTCGGGAACTCCGTCCGGGACTCCAAAAGAGTGTCGAAGTGGTTTCGAGCATTCTAAAAACGTGGTGGGCCCATTGCTAAGAATCTAAGACCGTCGGGGAAGCTCCTAAAGCTAGAACCCTAAATCCTAGGAGGAAAACTA
This sequence comes from Papilionanthe hookeriana x Papilionanthe teres, assembly GCA_022702705.1. Lineage (NCBI taxonomy): Eukaryota > Viridiplantae > Streptophyta > Magnoliopsida > Asparagales > Orchidaceae > Papilionanthe > Papilionanthe hookeriana x Papilionanthe teres. Next base: position 92,467,068 of record CM040425.1, read on the forward strand.
AACCTCGACAAAAACGAGGTCAACAAGCATTAGTATCTCTATTCTCTATTCATGCTCTTTCATCTTCTTGTATATGATTACATGCATCTCTTCCCACAAAACTTATATTCTCTATTCCTCCAACTTCCTCGGCAAGATACTGGAACACACCAATGTTCTAATTCCTGCTTGCGTCATCGATTATGACACAAATGCTTTGTCTTCGCTGATGCCCCAGAGTGATCTCAACAGATGCTGATCAGGTGGCATGGCTAATGAATAGTTGTGGTTATTTATAAATTTATTTACAGTCCAATTATCTTCAAGATCAATGACAAATCTAATCATTACCTCAAAACCATTCTTAATGCCTGATTTATGGAACTTCACCGTGGTGCTTAGATTGGGTCCTTTCTTAAAACTAGCTGTTGACCTCATTTTTGATGAGGTCTTCTCTTCTTCTTTTTAGTGCTTAGGATCTAGCCTTAGGCTTTTCCTTTGACTATCTTAGAGGACTAGAATTGGGACCCACCTTTTAGAAATTCAAACCACTTCTTAACTCCCCGCAAACTCCACAAACTCGATCGTAGACCCCTAATCACCTAGAGGGTTGAAATCAAATGTGGAAGTTTAAAGGATGAGTTCCTATAGTGACTCTTTCGCCTTAGATCGCCTCAGGTGGCCCGGTCCAGTGAAGGGCCGGCTTACACACACACTACATTTATACACTACACCTACACACTACGCTTCCACATACCTCCTAAAACCACACCCATACCCAACTTGACCTCCCGACTCATGTAGGTGATTCACATGGATGGTCCTTAACCCCTAAGCCCTCGGCTAAGAGGGTTAGGAACAACATAAATGAATGCCTCAAATGAGTCCCTTCATGGCTCATGTAGGCTTGATATGGCTTCATGTCTCAACCAAAATGATTTCATTCCACTTAAATTCACCCAATCTTCAATTTCCCAAATTTTCAATTTTTGACCCCCGGACCCTACACCCGCTTAACTTTACCCAAAACTCTTCGAAATTACCCAAATTTCTCAAAAATTTCCAAATTACCCAAAATTCTCCAAAATCAATCCCAAACATTTCCACATCACTTAAATTGATCATCCATACCCAAAAATACCAAAAATTCCAAGAAAACCTCCCGAGTACTCCTCCAAATACCCAAAATACCCCTCTTGACCCAAAAATCCAAAAATTCAGAAAATTCCCAGAAAATTCCAGAAAATCCCAAATATTCCCAATTTCATTTTGTCCAACTACACCATGGGCCAATTTTGTCAATTTACCCTACTTTTGTCAAAACCCCCAATTCGACCCATTTTAACCCTAAGTGAACCCAATGTCAAACCAAACCTACCCAATTGACCCCAATTTTGGTCCAATTCAATTCTAAACTTCAATTCAACATCCCCAATACCAATCTAGACCAAATCCAAGCACAATTTGATTGACATTTGGATCCAATCTCACTTTTGGCCTTAAAGCCCAATTGGACCCATAACCCAAACCTAACCCAAATGAGCCCAAACCCCAAAATCAAAGCCCAACCAAAGTCAACACCTCTTTGAAACACTCCCATAAACATTTCTCAACATTGATTTTATATCAATTTCAACTCTAGCCCAACATTGGCCCAACATTGGCCCAACTTGGCCCACTTGGACCTATATTGGCCCATTCACCAAAAGAGTTCAAATTCAACCCAATTCAAAACCAAATCACCCCCAATTTGCTTCAAGTCACTCATGACACATCCATGAGCTAAACCCAACAATTATTTGGCCCAACCTATTTACAAAATTCCCATCCATAAATTCATTTTCAAAACTTAAAAGGCCCATTCCTTAAACCATTTTAAAAGCCCACTTCCACCAAATCCAAAACCCCAAAAATTCTTCCAAAGCCCATATGACATTTCCCCTCATCATATTTTCAATTAAAATCATCCCTAAGTCCTAAACCAATCATCAAATAATTCTAAATGAAGCTTCATCCAAATTTCCACCAAATTATCCAAAATCCTTTTTTATGAAATTGACCAAACCTTTTCCCAAGCCAAATGGAGCCATGCACAAGCCATATGCAAGCCATGAGAGCCTCTTTACATGTCATCATGCCATTTTGGGCAAAAGGAGGAGGCTCTTTCCTTAATTCCTAAAGGTGATTAACCACTTCCATGATTCCACTAAACCATGCTTAAGCCTAATCGTGCTTGGATGGTGACTTGACCCTACCGATTATGCTCGAGCCAAATCACTTTTCCCTCAGCCCAAAACCAGGCCTTGGGTGGTGCACCTAGCCCAAATGGGTGGGTTGACCCATTTAGGTTCAAATTTAGCCATGCCCCCATTCCACTTTGAATCAAAGCCTTTACACATGGCATTTGCCAATCGCCTACACTAAACCCCAGCCCCGACCCACCCGACCAAGATGGTGACCATTGCTCGGCCGGCCGGCCACCGGGCCGCCGGAAAACACCATGGCCGAGAGCTCACATGTGAGCCAACATTGAAATTCTCACTTGCCGAGCCGCCCCATGCCTAGTGGTCACCATGGCCGATCTTCTCCTCACCAAAGCAACTCGATCCCAAGCCCTAACTCCCCCGGAGGCCTTCCACCCTCTCCTATTTAAACTCCACCCCTCTCGGCCATGAGAGGAGCTAAGCACAAACCTTGCCAAAACTCGCCAAAATTGTTCCGGACCCTTCTCCACTCTTAGAGCACTTGATCCCCAGATGAAATCCCCCCGCCATTTCTCCTCTCGTAAGCTCAATTTCGTAGTCGAAATTCCACCCAAAACCAGGACACTTCTCCACAGGTGAGCCAATTCTCAAATTGATTGGCTCTACACCTTCACCGGACCAAGGGAAGGTGTCCACCAAGCAAAAGCCCCATCTCCGAGCCACCCGGTTGCTCCAGCCTCCAAGCTTTGTGATCGGGCTTGGTCGAAATCATATCCGGACAATTCACTGGACCGGGAGACTTCATCCGGAGCTTCGCGGGATCCAATCGAAGGTGCAACAACTCTCAGATTGAAGCCACACTTCTCTGAGCCAAGGTATGAGCTAATTCTTCATCCCGAGCTTCTGGAGAATCTCTATTTCAAATGTCTTAGTTTTAATGCATGTTAACCGTATAGATGTGTTCGTCTCTTCAAGACGAATCCATAGAGTATAAGAACATAAAAATCCATTGAGAATCGAGCGAGATCTTAGTGGATTTAGTGTGGACGGCTCTCGAGTGAGAACACTCGGGGACGATGAACGGATGCCGTCCATTCAATACACGCGCGGACAAACGGCTCGGATGGCGTCGGACCAGAAACGGTGCGAAAATCGCGGGGCCCGGGCCGCCGACTCGAGTGGCGGCGTCGAATGGGAGCGCGCCGCGCGGCCTTTCGGAGTCGCCGAGGATGCGCCGGCGCCGCGTGGATAAATAGAAAATTAGGGTATTTTCTTATTTATTTAATTCCCTAAACTTCAAAAATTCATATCTCTCGTGTAGGAAAATCATAAAAAAAATAAAAATACCCTCTTGCTCGGTGAACGAGAGGAGAATAATGTGGAAAAGAAATCATTTAATTTCATCAAGTATTTTATTTTTTATAATTTATTTACTCTCTGCATTATTTTAATTCTCCATGCATGCATACAATTCACCATGACATGAGACCATAGTGGCTTTTGAAGCCTCCGAATTTGGGAACATTCCCCGAATTTTCCAAAGTCGAGGCCATCCCTACGAAGAGTTATTGATTTTTCAAGTTCATGTCACTGTTTTGGGTATTTTAATTCCAATAAATAGCATGTTGTGAAATAAATTCTAGGAAAATTTGGTGATGTTGCTTATGACCAGAGAACCCTAGGAAAAATAGGTTTTGACTTAGTTCATTTAAAACAACCCTAATTGGCTTAAACACTCAAAATAGGTCTTTAATTAATTAGAGTTAACCATGCATCAAATTGACTTGAAATCAATTCTCCACTGACCTTTAGGATCAGAGGAATCCACCATAAAAATTTGAGGTCAATTGGACTTGGTTAGCCCCACTAATTGGGTTGATTAAGCCACTTAGCCATTTTAAACTTTAAAAATTCATAACTTTTAAAATACCTTTCAAAAATTCACCAAATTGGTTTTGGAGCCTCTCTGATATCAGGAACCTAAGAAAATTAAAATTTCAATTTTCTAAAAAGTTGATTTTTAATAATATTTTAATATTTTTAATAATTAAAAAATAATAAAAATCACAAAAATAATAAAATTCACCAAAATGTCATATTTTGAACTTTAATCACATAGGAACAAATCCCACATTTTTCTTAGGTCTATTTAGTGAGATATTAAATTTTAAAGCTTTAAGGTAATTTTAAAATTAAAAAAAATGTATTTTCTAGCATTTTCACTAAAATAATTATAATAAATCATAGAAAAATCAAAAAATTGCAAAATTTGCTTCTCTGGTTTCCTTGATATTAGAGAGAATTTTGAAAAATATAAAATTCATTTTTCAACATTTATTTTATTTTTAAATTAATTAACACTCCAAAACTTAAAATAATTATAATAAAAATAATATAATTCAAAAAATCACCAAAATTAGTCCAAGTGGTCCTCTGGTCATTAGGAATGTCCCCTAATTTTCTTAAGGACAGAAACTTTCCCTTGGTCATGTTATCAAATTTTCCTTGAAAATCTCTATTTTCTACCAAAAATAATTATATAAATAAATTAAATACAGAAAAATCACATTTTCTCCTCTCATGTCTTTATGGACACATGAGGGAAGTCACATAAAAATTTCAAGTTCATTTAAGTTCAATTTAGTGAGTTATGAAATTATTAAGCTTAAAGGGTAAAATGATAATTAAAATTTTTAATACTTAATTAAAACTTTAGGTTTAATAAAAAATTAACAAGTAAAATATTTGATCCTAATCTGATTTGGATGATTGAAATTTAAATAATTAAAGGGTAGAAACCCATTAAACAATTTTAAAATGATTAAACTTTAATTAAATAATGGATTAAATTTGAAAGAATAACAAAATTGGAATTATTAAAATAGTGGATATTATTAGGAAGAAATTTATTCTTTAATTTAAAAATCCCTAAATTAATTATCTCATTAATACTCAACTCTTAATTAAAATGATAACTCAAATTCAAAACATTAGAAGACTTAATCAAATTAAACTCTTTTAAAATTTCAATTAAAATTAAAAATTAAATTAAATTAAATTAAAATTAAATTAAATTAAATTAAATTAAACTAAAGATTAAATTAAATTAAATTAAATAAACAAATTAAATTAAATTAAATTAAATTAAATTAAATTAAATTAAATTAAATTAAACAAATTAAATTAAATTAAACAAATTAAATTAAATTAAATTAAATTAAATTAAATAATTAAATTAAATTAAATTAAATTAAATCAAATTAAATTAAATTAAATAATTAAATTAAATTAAATTAAATTAAATCAAATTAAAGTTAAATCAAATCAAATTGATTAAACAACAAATCAAATCAAATTAAATTAAATTGAATTAAATTAAATTAAAACTCAATTAAATTAAATTAAATTAAATTAAGTCAATTAAATATAACATCACCAAAGACATAAAGAATTCAAAATAAATCTAAAATAACTTGAACACTATTCCAAATTTAAACCCATTAATGGAAATTAAACTAAATCACAAATCATTCAATACTAATTTACCCTCGAAAGCTTTGGTTATTATAACTCCTAAATAGAACATTAAATGAAATGTTACTTCCTCATAGGATATTCAAATGTCCTAGTTCATCGAAGCAAGATAACAACAAAACTTGAATCCCCGGACAATTAATTCATTTATATAATTAAATTCATTTGGACTTAAAACAATCCTAGAAATATCGAAAAGATGTTTAAGATTCTTCTTAAGCACTTACTCAATATGATAGGACATTTATAAGAACAATCGAATTTAATTATTCTTTGATGAAGAAAATCGTCTTCAAACAAAAACACAAAGAACCTAGACGTCATAGGAAATGACTAGCTATAGGATTAGGAATTTGGTAGAAAACTAAAACCCTTACCTTAGCTTTACCTAGGAACTTGCTTAAATATTCTAATTATGTTTTAAGTGCAGCTTGGAATGACGGGAAGACCCTCCGTGTACGCTTTTATTTTATTGCAATTTATTTTCTTGCAATTTACTTTATCGTAATTGCACTTACTTTTCTTGCATGATAAACAACTCGTTGCATGAAAACTCACACCTTTAGGATAGTCCCTAAAACCGAAACCAAAACTAAGTTAAAAGTCATTGCAAGATAAAATTCACCGCCACAACATTTCAAAATATAAAACAACTCAAAACTTAATCACAAACACGAACACAAAACTACAATTGCAACTAAATTAAAACGTCCCGTTGGATGATCGGGAATACCTCGGATGATGTAACCTACGTGTTCGTTAACGGGATTTCCACGTGCCTAAATGAAAGTGTGGAACTCATTCGATTGAGTTTAGCAAATTCATTTGGACTAAGTGAATCCGATAAAAATAATGATGCCGAAGGATGGAACCGTGGGATCTTAACCGTGTCGTTATAATCAACTTTAAGATTTGTTTTAATTAAAACATAAGAAACACTTGGAAATTAAGACTTCTCTAAACCAAAACACTTTTCTCATCTCCTGATTTATGATTTCTAAAACTAAAACCTCTGCAACAACAAGGAGCTCGGAGCGTGGTGGGCAGCACGGCCATCGTCATCAGCAAAACTTGAATCTACATCAGCAAAACTTTTCTAGAATTAAATAACAAAGCCATAGGACTTCGAGGTAGCTTGTCTAGTGCAACATAAACCCTCAACTCTTCGTTAGGCACTTGCATTGCAAATTAAGCCCTAACCGGTCTTAGGATTCCGAGGTAGTCGTCCGATACGACATAAACCCTCACATCTTCGAGGCTATTTGTATGATTCTATCATATAAATATGAGTCCTAATTAATTAAAATTGACAAGATCAAAACATTAAATAAATATTAGGACTTTCCTAAATCCAAGCCAAACAATAGGATAGTCGGGAAATTACCGGAGTTCACTTCGAATCTGTGATTTCTCCTACTTTTCTTCCTTTGGATTCACAAAACAAAATGTTCCAAATTTGATTCATTCCCTATTGAAATTGCAAAATTCAATCCCTTGAAAACTTAAACTTTGAAATTCTTGAGAGCAGAATTATTGATTATTATCGAGAATTTTCTTAGGTGATTCCCATCACTTAAGATGTAATTAACTATAGGGGCTTGCCCTTATAGGGAATTTTGAAGAACCCAGGTAATATAAACCCTGTTTAATATTTTCATATTAAACAGGGAAACTTGTCGGCTTATAAAATTGGTTCGCAGACCAAACGGATGTCACAAATCTTCTAGTTTATTTAATCGAGCCCCACCATCAAGCAGTGTGTCTATCCTTAGGGATAGATACACGGTTTGTGGTGCGGTGCTCGTTTATATAAACTATTTGGGATGTGAGATCGGTTTAATCTCATATCTTAAAACCTTCAAATTTAAAATTATTTTCAAAATCAAATATTACTTTTCAAATTATTTATTTTAATTAAATTAAAAATTCGCCGACAGCTTCTGTTAGGCGACCCCCTTTTCAAAATAAAACACACGACCTAAAAAAAAAATGCCGACACTAGCCATTAAGCATAGGAAATCATTTCATTTTAAATTCCTTGTACCTATCCAGTAACACACATGATCCTTCCTTACACTAAATCCACAAGCATGGGCATAAGAGCAATACAAATCATAGGGTTCCTTCTCATTGTGCACAACCATGCCAAATAAATTTTCTATAATTGGTTCATAATTCTTATGATTGACATTATCACTTGTAATTTTTGACATAAGATCCTGTAAATTCAGAATAAAATAAAACAGTACAACTAATAGAACATTAGATTGTTCCATTCGGTACAACTTTATTGTATTGATTGTACTGAAATAAATCAGTACAACCAATATAATATGGTTGTACAAGTATTGATAAATCAGTTATTCCTATCCAATTACAAATTCATTCTTTCTATATATACAATTTTTTTATTGTTATGTTGTGATTTCCATATAGAACATTGCAACGTAACCTTCGATACAACAGTGTTATATCGGTTATACTGAGATAAATCACAACTAATACAATATGATTGTGTAAGTAGTGATAAATCAATCAATCCTATCTATGAGGAAAAGCATTGGTCATGTTTGTTCCTCTTGCTATAATATACACTGACTAATCAGTTGACCCGAAGGCAAGTCATCGCTTACCCCCACCGCATTCGATCGGTTGGATATTTTCCTTGGTCAGGTTTGTTCCTCTTGCTAGGTGTGGATCTTGTCGCCACCTGCAAGGGAAACCCTTGGGGACTTATCTACATGATGATTTGCACTATACTTTTTCACTGATCTTATCATTAGTGAGTAGAGAACCATCTCTGGGAACCTGGCCCTTTTGACCATAGTATTTTAGATTTACAATGCAAAGGTGACACAAATCAAATTAATTGATCCATCATAATTAATGGATTTTTTTTTGTACCTATGTCGGTAGAGTTTCGGATTTAGCCATCGATCAATTCCTACAGTGCACTTAATCGAATCAAGTTCCTCGAGAGTAGGAAAACGGTGGTCTAATGTTGTAGCGGATCCGGCATCGTTGCCTCATCACGTGACCGCAGTGGATCAGTATTAAAGGCTGCATTGCAATGCAGAATTCCCTTTCTCTTTTTTTTTTTTTTTTGGGAAAATCAGTCGCTCACATGTCCCGTCTCTGTGCTCAATTATCTTTTCTTCGTGGGTCCTTAGCAGGCTTCTGTCAGAAGACCACTATTGGGATTGCGGACCTCATCCTCCTATAAAGAAGGAGGAGGACTTCTTGAAATAGTCCTTGTTTTGAATGGCTTGGACTAGCTTAGTAATTGACACATTCAGGGGTATCTAATCCTGCATCTCCTGGAACACGTGTAGTTATTCATAATACTGAGCCCTATTGCCTCGGTTATTTCTGCTATTATCTTGGGACCGAGGTTTACTGTTATGCCAACCATCAGAGGCCCGGTCTGTCCACTGCTTTTTTCCATTGTCCCGATCCTTCCTCTTCTACGTCCTGCGATGGATGACTTCGGTTTGGTTATCGAGGAGTCCATAAGGTCCTCTTCAACGGAGAAATGGTCATTGGATAGTTTCAAGATCTTGGCGAATTATATTGGTTTGAGCAAGTTCATGTCATACATGAATCTCTTGCTGCAGATTCCTGGCATTAGGGTGGTCCAGGTGATGAGCGGCTCCAAATTTTTTACTTCCAGCATTTCCATCAGGAAGAGGGCGACGTAAACTTACAGGCTTTCCTTCTCTCCCTGCTTGATTTGGAGAAGGGTCTCGGTATCTTTTCATGGCTTCTGCATGTTAGCAAAGTGCGCCAAAAATAGCTTTCTGAACTAGTAGAAAAATGGGATGATTCCATTCAACAGGCTGTTGAACCACTGAAGAGCAGCCACCTTTAGCTTGATCAGGAAAAGCGAACACTTCATATTTACAAAACTCCAACCGATGATACAAAGAAAGCCAAGTGCTCAGCAGGCCACTCTTCCCCTTGTAAGAATCCAAATGGTAAATCCTTAACTTTGTCAGGGTTATATTTTCCAGGATCCGCTAGGAGAAAGACTGCCTGCAGACAGTCAGGCGGGTGCTTCTATACAATCCGCCTAATATTTGACCATTACTGTAGACGCCATGTTGTGTGCGGGCTGAGAGTCCCCTTGCCCTTTAGTTGGTCGATTGTCGGCATGACCGTTGGAAGCAGGCGAATTTTCACGAGGAACTCTTTAGGAGCTAGTACCCAGAGACTCTCCTTCCAAGAGTGGAAGTGGATCATTCCTCTGAGACATTACCGCCCTGAGGACATCGAACTAGTTCATCATCTGCGCGCGCAGCACCTGGACCTCTTCCCGGATGCCTCAACACCATCTCCCTGTTGAATTCCATGGATTTTATAGCTCTATGCGAGGTTTCTTCTACATAATTTGCTCTGTTTCTCGTCTGTGGCATGTCCATGCTTGCCGCATCACGTTTTAGGATGTTGAATCCTAAATTGTCTTCCGTAGATACACCTCTGAGAGTAGGAGCTGAGAGAAGAAGAATGCGAGAGATTAAAACAGACAAAGAATTCTAGGGAGAGGAGTAAGGGGGAAAAGTCTATTTATTCATTTTCATGGCCCCCTATTTATAGAGACCTATTTGTATAATTATAGAAAGGGGAAATAGTTATGGAAACTGCTCTTAATTCAATTAATTTCCTAATATAATTTGTGTTACAATTTAAATGGAATACGACTGTTATCAACTGGTCGATATATTCGAGTTCGATTGTCCGAGACGACTTGTCGTGTGGCGATTGCACCTACCGAGGTAAAATCAATCGGTCAGCTAGTTGTGATTGGATGTATTTGCAAGAAGTCTCGGTAGTTGGGATTATATGCATGGTCTGTCGATATTGCATGTCGGTCGACTCGATCGAGCGGTTGGTCGTAGATGGCTAATTCGAGTCATGCTCTTTAAGCCTGACACTTTCATTGTCCTGCCACTATCTTTGGTCGTTTAATTACTTTGAGATTCGTGTTGATATTTTCGGTGCATTCAATATATATATATATATATATATATATATATATATATATATATATATATATATATATATATATGAACATCAAACATATTATTGGTATCTTGTTTTTAAAAATAAACAAATAATAAGTGTACTAAATTTTTTTCAATTTAGGTTGAAAAGAATTAAATTAAATTAAATTAAATAAATAAATAAAAAATTATCCCAAATAATCCCTATGCTGACACTCACAACATCCTAATTGCACCAGATAGACCTTTCCACGTTTCTCGAGTGTGATGCGAAACTTCCATGGAAAGTCGGTGGAACGTTATCCATATTTTAATCCCACCTCAGCAGCTTTTTTCTCTTCCGTCACTTTCCGGTCAAATTCTCTGTTCCTCTGCTATAGGACTCATGTAAGAAACACAACTTCATCTAGAAAGTCAATCGTGGGGATTTTCTATTGGCGCTGGCCACCAAATGGGGCTCACATTCTACCACTTTTCGAAACAAGTTAAAAAGAGCCGAATTTGCATCTCATTTGGCTACAGTCTATGGGCTTAATTTTTAAAACTCGTATTTTCTTTATTTAAATTATATAAACTGTTATCTAAGAGAATATAAATATTGGGACGACTGGGTATCACAAGCTAGTCACAAAATCAGTTGACCACTTTTATGATAAATATGTATATAAAAATAGATTTCTAATAATTAAATTAACACACATCGCATAATTTTTGTCTAATTTTAACAATCTTGATATCATTGGAAAGATAATGAAATTCTATACAACTTTCATGTTAACTAATCATGACAAATCTCATTGCACAAATCACAGTTATGTGAATGATCAAATCTCATAAAAAAAACCTATGGAAACCGACCCCACGATAATAAAATGCTCCGATCACCTTCAATCGACCACTTGCATCTAGCCCGTGACCTGTCTCCAACCGGTTGTGTGCCTCCAGTCAATCATCTCAAAATCAAGGAAGATTTGCATACATACCACTATATTCTTATATATTTGTATATTTATGTATATACCATTAAATTCATTTGTACTTCCAGCAAACCACCCTCTAGCCGACCACTATTTTGATCGTCTCTGACCGACCACATACTTCCGACTCTGGTTGGATACCTCCGGCCGACCATTTCAAAATCAGGGAATATTTACATACATGTCACTCAATTCTTATATATTTGTATGCGTACATACAATTTACTTCATTTGTGCTTCTGGCAAATCACCATTCAGCCAACCGCTACTCCAGTCGGCTAAACGCCTCCAGCCAACTACATGCCTCTTATCGGCCATCTCAAAGTTAGGAAAGATTTATGCGTACAACTCAATTTTTATTTTATTTTCCTAGGTTTGATAGAGACTCGAGAAACTAAAAAAGTTCACAGACATCTGCCTCTAAGCCGACACTCAGGACATTCAAATCGACTAAACAAAGCAAGGAATCCTCTATCGGGCGAGCAAATCAAAGACTCCCCTCCCGGGCGAGCAAATCAAAGTTTCCCCTCCGGGGCGAGCAAATCAAAGTTTCCCCTTCGCGGGGTGAGAAAACCATAGACTCTCCTCTGAGATGAGCAAATCAAAGGCTCCCCTCTAAAGCGAGCAAATCAACCAACGACAACATTCATCATGAGCAAGTATCATAAACAAATAGCCATGTAAAGTTAAAATGCTAAAATGAATATGAAGCCAATAAGACCGACCGAATGGCGACTCAACTAGTCGAAGGTTAGTTAGTTGGTCGGCAACACAAATAAAAATTGACCCAAACCCCGAGGCTGGAGAAAAAAGGGTGTCAAGAGACACTGACATCAAGGGATTATAATTATTACATTATTGTGATTGTATTTTTGACATTCAAAGTCTTTTATTATTATCACGGCTTCACTTTCAAGAGATAAGAGACTTAGGGGCATTTATCAATATCCGAAAAATGCCAGCAAGGATCTAGATGTTAGATGGCAGTAGAAAACATTGGTCGGCCACCTTATTCGACCGGCTAGCCGAGCCAACCGACCCATCACTTCGTTAGATGGACCCAACAATGAAAATGTGCTAGTCATACAAAAATGTCTCAAACATATGAAAAAATGTAAATGAAGACAATAATAACTTGTAACTCTCAGAGACAATAAAAACTTATAACTCCTACGGGCAATGATGTATCATCTATAAAAATACGAGGACCTTTTTCCATGTAAGGGGACTCATGTCATTTGGGCTTTCCAGTCATTTAGTCACACTCTTCTCTTATCTTGTAACAACTTCTTTCAATATATAAGATGAGTCAAAGAGCCCCGGGTAGAATATTAGTTATAGCAGTGTTTGGTATCATGAATTTAACATAAATCCAACCAAACACAAAAATAAATAAATAAATCCAATGATCCGTTGAATTCATTTTTTCCGCGTTCCATCTGATTCTTCTCGTGTTCCGTCATTTTGTATATGTAAATCCAGATTTACTAAATCTGATTGCAAGCCATATTTATTTCATTGTCGCTTGCGGTCTCTTCCTGTCACCAACATAATTTGATAAATTCAAATTTATTGGATTTGATAAATCCTATTTAATATCAATCTAACGTGCAGCTAAACACCTCCTAAAGATGATATTTAGATACATAACTAAACATCTACAAACAACAAAGATACCACTCTCCATCTGCGCTGCCTGCTTTGTCTCCTACACGAACTCTCTCCATCTCCGGCACGTCAGCTCTGTTCTCGAAGATGGTCAGCCTGAAGCCTGTTGCTTTTGAAGACGCCATATAAATTACAAACGTAGAAGATGCGATTCTTCACTTAGATCGACAGTAAAGAGCAAGTAGCCTGAATTTAAACACCTGAAATTTAACCTTATAATTAGATTTATACAAGTTCTGTTTCATTGAAATGCATGTTGCTTCAAAAAAAGTGCACATCATTTTTTGCCTCTAATAACGCATCTAAATGTGTGCTTTAAGTAACTGAAACTTTATAAGGGGAAGCTATGGCACGTAACTATATGTTCTTGGAAATATATAAATCCTTACAGATGGATGTTGTTTTGACCCCCAATTAGTCACTAAGGAAAGTGGCACTCTTGTAAATTTCTACTTACTTTAAGCCTCCATTGTTGACTTTAGAAAGGTGTCGCCTCATTATGGAAGACCCTAGAAGAGGACATGTGGAAGGACATGTGGAGGCCATGCGGTGGAAGGAGGACATGTGAAAGGACATGTGGAGACCATGCGATGGAGAACTCCAAAGGTGGACATGTGGAAGTCATGCGATCCTTGAAGGTTACACCTCATCTATTTATAGAATATTATAATGTAATCTAATCTACTATAAATAGATGAGAGGAGGAGGCTTTAGTGTGGGTTTTGTAAGAGTGAAAAAAACTCGAGGAGTGTGGACTAGCTTGTTAAGGGTGAGGAGAGCATCTTGGAGGCACTTGGATGTGAAGGAGGCCATGGAAGATGAGGGCTCATCTATGTAAAGCTAAGTACTCTTGTTTCTTGTCTTAGTGAATTATTTCGATTCCCTCCCGTGGATGTAGGTTAAAAAGACCGAACCACGTAAATCCTCTTATTTGCTTGTGCTCTTGTGTTTGCATCTTCTTTGTTGTGATTTGCGGTTTGTCCTCTTACCAAGATTAAGGAAAGAAAGTGTTTTTCCCACAACAATTGGCGCCGTCTGTGGAAAAATTTCGACACATCTTGGTCAAAGGAATCACACCCAAGAAATCGCAGCAAGAAGGAAGAAAAGGTGTTTGGCGGGGACAATGGGTTCCACCAAATTCGATATCGAGAAATTCACGGGAAAGAACGACTTCGGCCTGTGGAGAGTAAAAATGAGAGCCCTACTGGTTCAGCAGGGTGTTGCAGAAGCCTTGCAAGGGTCGGCGACACTGCCGGCCGACATGACGAGAGAAGAGAAGATCGGCATGCTGGAGAAAGCTCATAGTTTGATAATCTTGAGCTTGGGCGACAAGGTTCTGAGGGAGGTGTCGAGGGAGACAACGGCTCAAGCGCTCTGGGCCAAACTCGAGGTACTCTACCTGACCAAGTCCCTGGCTAATGGGCTCTTTTTGAAGCAACGCATATACTCTTTCAAAATGCACAAAGACAAATCAGTCTCGGAGCAGATAGACGAGTTCAACAAGATCATAGATGATCTTGAGAACATCGACGTCAAGATGGATGATGAGGACAAGGCGCTGTTGTTGCTAAACTCTATTCCTAAGAGCTACGAGCAGTTCAAGGATGCGATGCTCTATGGAAGGGCGCAAACGATTACTCTGGAAGAGGTTCAATCATTGATCAAAGCCAATGAACTTCAGAAGAAGCACGACATGAAGGAGGAAACCAGCGGAGACAGTCTGATGGTTAGAGGAATATCAAGCAATAAAGGTTATAAAAGTGATCAGAGCAGATCAAGGTCCAGAAGAAATGTTAGAGGTCAGTCCTCTAAGAGATCCTACAAGTGCTACCATTGCTACAAGGAAGCCCTAAAGAGCAAGGAAAGACATAAGTGGGAAGAGGCAATGGATGAGGAAATGGCTTCTCTGATGAAGAACAAAGCCTGGGAACTTGTGGATCGACCAACGAACAAACGCGTAGTCGGTCGCAAGTGGACCTTTAAGAAGAAGGAAGGCGCGCCGAATGCGAGAGGATCAGGTACAAAGCCGGACTCGTTGCGAAGGGATTCACACGGAGTTGAAGGAATTGACTTCAACGAAATCTTCTCACCCGTGGTGAAGCACTACTCCATTAGGATAGTCTTGGCACTAGCAGTTCAATTCAATTTAGAATTAGAGCAGCTAGATGTTAAGACTGCGTTCCTGCATGGAGAGCTTGAAGAAACCATCTACATGGACCAGTCAGATGGGTACAACACACACGAGACAAAGGACAAAGTTTGCTTCTTGAAGAAAACTTTGTATGGATCGAAACAAAGCCCAAGACAATGGTACAAACGATTTGATGAGTTCATGCTAAAGATCGGTTTTGTCAGAAGCAACTACGACAGTTGCGTGTACATGAAGTGGCAAGACGGTGAAATCGGAACGTACTTGCTCCTTTATGTGAATGATATGTTAGTAGCCAGCAGAAGCAAGGAGGAAGTCCAGAAGATTAAAGGTATGCTCAATTCTGAATTCGACATGAAGGACCTAGGACCAGCTACAAAGATCCTAGGGATGGAGATTACCAGAGACAAGAAAAAGGGTAGCTTGTTCTTGTCTCAAAATTCATATATTCAGAAGGTTCTAGCAAGGTTCAACATGCACGAGGCTAAGCGGGTTGCAACACCTATTGACGACAATTCGAGCTATCGAACTCCCGAAGCACCGAGAGCGAAGAGGAGAAAAGGTACATGGAGGGTCTCCCTACGCCGAGTGGGGTTGGTAGCATCATGTATGGTATGGTTTGCGACGGACAGATTTAGCTTACTGCTGTCGGCATTGTAAGCGAGTTCATGGAAAGCCCGGGACGGAGCTCACTCGGGAAGCACTAAAATGGATCCTGAGATACTTAAGAGGTACCACTGACTTGGGGCTACTCTTCAAAAGGCAGGAAGACAAAGAAGAAAAGGTAGTCGGTTACGTAGATTCTAATTATGCAGGAAGCATTGACACCAGGAAGTCACTGACTGGATTCATCTTCACTGTCTTCGGTGCTGCGGTCGGTTGGAAGTCTAACCTCCGATCGGTTGTGGCCCTCTCGACAACGAGGCTGAATACATCGCCGTGATCGAAGCAATCAAGGAAGCTATGTGGCTAAAGGGCATGGCTGAAGAGCTTGGGATACATCGAAAGGTGATAAGCGTGTTTTGCGACAACCAAAGCACCATCCACCTAACCGAGAATCGGGTATTTCATGAAAGATCCAAGCACATAGATGTGAAGCTTCATTTCGTAAGGGACGTCGTCGCTAAAGGCTCGATAGTGGTGAGAAGATACCAGCCGAAGAGAACCCTGCTGATATGCTCACCAAGGCGCGCCCATAGCTAAGTTCGGACACCTGTCCGGACTTAGTGAACTTTCCATCGGCGAGGGCTCCTCGGGAGCCACATGGAGGAATCACTACTCTAAAGCATAATTGAGGGTCAAGGTGGAGATTTGTTGTTTTGACTCCCAATTAGTCACTAAGGTAAGTGACACTCTTGTAAATTTCTACTTACTTTAAGCCTCCATTGTTGACTTTAGAAAGGTGCCACCTCATTATGGAAGACTCTAGAAGAGGACATGTGGAAGAACATGTGGAGGTCATGCGGTGGAAGGAGGACATGTGAAAGGACATGTGGAGACCATGCGATGGAGGACTCTAAAGGGTGGACATGTGGAAGCCATGCGATCCTTGAAGGTTACACCTCATCTATTTATAGAATATTATAATGTAATCTAATCTACTATAAATAGATGAGAGGAGGGAGGCTTTAGTGTGGATTTTGTAAGAGTGAAAAAGAACTCAAGGAGTGTGGGCTAGCTTGTTAAGGGTGAGGAGAGCATCTTGGAGGCCTTGGATGTGAAGGGAGGCCATGGAAGATGAGGGCTCATCTTTGTAAAGCTAAGTACTCTTGTTTCTTGTCTTAGTGAATTATTTGGATTCCCTCCCGTGGACGTAGGTCAAAAAGACCGAACCACGTAAATCCTCTTGTTTGTTTGTGCTCTTGTGTTTGCATCTTCTTTGTTGTGATTTGCGGTTTGTCCTCTTACCAAGATTAAGGAAAGAAAGTGTTTTTCCCACAACAATGGAGAAGCAAGTTTTTGCAATCTAAAACATGGGACGATAAGGATTGCATTGTAGTGTGGCCATCCTTTTGCATTGAAGAATGACAAACCTTCATTTAATCTTGCTAACGGAGAAATAGAGGGATCAAACAATATGATTCAGAAGAAAATTTTGTCAGATTGTTGCAGCATGGTTATTGCATTATTAAGTTAAATTACCAAAAACCCAGTTGTGTTGAAGAGCAACAAAAGTTATGTTAAACTTTTTGGCATCCAAGAAGACTATTCGTTGGATCCAAATTTTTGAATGAAAAGTAATTTAAGCAAGTTATTTTAATTATCATAGCAATATGAGGATAATTTTTTTGAACTCATGTCTTGTCTATGTGATAAATGCATATTTTAATCATCCATTAAAATAGTGGAATGATTAACTTGCAACTAGGATCAAAGAGGGATAGAAATATGCAACCATATTCTAGAAGCATATTCACTATTCCAGAACAAAAGCGAGATGAAGAAAGTTAATCGAACACTAACTTCAGCAGATCAATCGTTTAAAGTCGTAATGAATTAAAAAAGGCAAACTTATTTTTATTACTCCAACAAAAGCGAAAACGTCTAATTCGCTGGTTGATTTCAAAAATATATCCTTAGCAAATTTGATATATGAATTGAAACCTTACTCTCCAAGGGTCCATCAAACACATCTTTATATACCTTGATATTTGATACAGGCATGTGACGTACATGGTCCTCATTCCAGTTAAAGATATTTGTTTAAACTTTACTTTATCTCAGATAGA
Organism: Papilionanthe hookeriana x Papilionanthe teres; assembly: GCA_022702705.1. Classification (NCBI taxonomy): domain Eukaryota; kingdom Viridiplantae; phylum Streptophyta; class Magnoliopsida; order Asparagales; family Orchidaceae; genus Papilionanthe; species Papilionanthe hookeriana x Papilionanthe teres. Next base: position 92,485,308 of record CM040425.1, read on the forward strand.
TTTTGAAAAATTAAAATGTAAAATATGTGAAAACCTTACCTGGATCCCAGCTCAAATCGTCAAGTTCTTGTGGGCATGGTACATAATATGAAGTTGTTCCAAAGGCCACAAGAAGTAAACATCCAGCAATATTAACACGTTTGAGCTTCATTGCCTCATTTAGTTATCTAAAAAGGTGTCCCAAAATAGCCCCCCACTCAATGATTATGTGAAGAACAACACCAAGTCTTCTAGTAAAAGTAGATATTATAAATGCACCTCGAATCTAGATGTATCACATAAGAGAAAACAACCAAACATAGACAAAAGATATATGCTCGAATACGCTTATGAAGTTCTATACCTATCAGATCTACGTAAAAGTCCCTATAAAATACCCATCTTAAACATCTCAAGGGCATGCAACTTTGTGCTTGAGCTTGACTCATTTTAAATGTGGACAAGATTTCCAATTTGTAGGGTCATGATACATGATATTTTACGATGGATGTTCTCTCACAACATTATGGTCATGAGGCCCTCGTTTTACCTAACCCAATAACAACAATAGCATGCCCATCAACTCATTCTCAAATTCAAACTCATGTCTTGCAGTGTGATACTGTCTCATCAACTGAAAAGTGAAACATATTTTTCTGTGGTGACCAGCGCTCTCCAAGTGATGTTATAAGGTGATGGTCTAGTTTAATATATTGCACATGGTTAACACACTCTACACCAACCATACACAGGCCTTCCATAAATCTAGGAAACTTTATTGGTCACTCATTAACTATGAGTAAATGAGAGATAGCTTCTAAAACGGTTCCCTATAATGATAACAAATATAGATTTCTCAAATAACTGAATGTCATATGTCAAATTAACTAGCAACATCAAAAAAAATAAACTATGTCAGGTTATGTAGTTCTATGTGATCCAAGTAGATGAGCAATACTTGGTTGAAACATCTGCTTCAATGCGTCTCTTATGGCGTCGTCGCGAACATTTTTTCATTCAACAGCCATTATTTTCTATAGCATAATGAATATATTTATTTGTTCATTAATTGCAACCAAATCTTAAGAACAAAAAACTATGTTAGGTTTAAACAAGCTAAAAAAAATCAAGGCAAGAATCTTAATACAGCCTTATTAAGCTACGTGTGTATTTAATGTTCATCGGTTCGTGTAAATTATATTTGCATAACCAAAATGATAAAAGAAACTATCACAATACAACTCTTATTAGTACAATAGTTGCAAAAGAACTTGCTTTGAACGCAATAACTATAACATTACAGTGTATGAAAAATGAGGCATGACCAAATTTAGCTTAATAAGTGATGATCATGAGGACAAGTGGTCATGTTATGTTCAATAACTTTGCAAATAAAACAAAATTTATTGCTATGAACAATAAACTCAACCATAGTATTTTTATCTCATCTTGTTCGAGGGTGTTTAGCTCTTCTATGAGAAATAGGTGGTTGAAGATCATGAACATAATTTACAGGAAGGTATTGTTCTCATGTATCTCAATCAGGTATAACATGAAATTTAGCCGCATATTTTTTTCTTTAATCAAACAAAGTGTAGAAATTGAAACATATTCAACGTGATTCAGATGCCTGTATCCTAGTGTTTAATGACAGTCATACGCATAAGATATGTGGAATGTTCAAAGATGATTGCATGTGTAATGACAGTCATACAGCCCCAATATATCAATTCAAAATGATCAATCTATATAACATATAAAGCACTTGAAACTCTTGCGTGATGTTACGGGTTAGCTCAAAAACTTCTAGGCCTCTTTTTAATTTTTTTTCAATGTCATTGTTGTTCTATGAGAAAAAAAAGTATATTTTGACTTTCAAGAAGTGTTGTTGCTTCAAAATGCTTCAAACATATAGCCACAATATTATAATAAATGTAGCAACCACACTCTGTCATCTTCAAGAATAATTGGCAAAACTAACCATAGAAAGAGATTCTAGAGAAGACCAGAATGAAGAGAGCAATCTAAGATACTCGAGAAGATCCCACAACATTCTAGAAAAAGCAAGAAAGAAAGAGAATATTGCAGAAATTCTAGAAGATTCCACATAATTCCAGAAATATGCTGAAAAAAGCAAGCTTCAAGAGAACTCTAGAATATTCTAGAAAGTTTTAGAATCATGTATATGTAATGAATAATGTAGAACTATCTAGAAATTAATATATTCTAATGTAATCTAAAAAATTCTCTTAATGTTGGAGAGGACTATAAATAGGAGTCTCTCCCCCTCATTTAAATTCATCCAAGAACCATCCAAAATTCTCAAGTATTCAAGTGTTGTAATCACAATTTTTTAGTGAAGTGTTTCTTTCTCCAATACTTCTCATAATCTTCTCCATAGAGTGTTTTGTGCTTACAAATCTAAGCATTGTGAGAGTTAGGCTGATTTAGTATCAAGAAAGAGCGTTGAAACCACACGGGTGACTTAGGATAAGTTAGTCCATGAATGTTTGTGTCGGAACCACACGTAATGGAGACTGAATCCACAAATGTTGAGTCATTTTAACAAGGGCGAGGTTGTAAGGAGCAAGGAGACCCAGCTGCATTCAAACCACATGAGAGGTGCAAGGAGATCATGCACGACTTTGATTAACGCCTTGCTTGGGTGGAAGAGACAATGAATGGTATGGAAGCCCAGATAGAGGATCTTGGCCAAAAAATTGATGGACTCAAGGAAGAGGACATCACAATCCATTCGACGATCAGAGGCGTGATGCTCCAATAGGAGGAGTCCTCAAGGGACCAAATGGCAAAGATGCAAGAGAACTTGATTGGGGAGCTCCAGGAGGTACGAAGAGCCAATGGAGACGAGATGAGTGGCATATGTGCTAGTTTGGAGAAGATGCGTGGAGACATTTCGCTGTGCAGAAGGATAATAGCGACATCCGCCAATCATCATACCTTCGAAGCCAAGCGTATTGAAGTGTCAAAACCAAAATGTTTAGAGGAGCTCGCAATGCGAAAAAAAGTTGACATTCTTATGGGGACTTGATAAATACTTCGAAGCGATGGGGATTACGGATGAAGAGTCAAGAATATAATTTGCAACTCTATCTCTTAGACATCGTTATGTTGTGGTGAAGAAAAATGAGAGGAGATATACAGAAAGGTGTCTGCACCATATCCATCTTTGATGAATTTAACAAAGATTTAAAGAGGCAATTCTATCCTAAGAATGAAGATGATGAGGCCAGAGCCTGTTTGTGAAGGCCCGAGAAAAGGGATCAATTCGATAATATATTAGGGAGTTTATTAGCCTAGTCCTTGAGATTCCCAACATGATTGACAATGATGCTCTTTTCAACTTCCTGTATGGACTCCAATAGTGGGCGAAGATTGAGCTTAGGAAGCGTGGAGTGAAGGATATTGCTATTGCCATTGCAGTCCCAGAAAGCCTGATTGACTATGCAAAGGAGTCTACAAAGCCAATGGATGAGAAGAGCGCCAATGTCAAAGATGATAGAGATAAAGGCCAACACAAGAAAGTGACTAGCTACGAATCATCCTCATCCAAGAGTAAAGATAAGAGAAAACAAAATGATAATAAAATCAAGTCACATGAGAATTGCTTTCTTAGTGATGAACTACATTGGGCAAGGGATTGTCCTCTGAAGAAGGCTCTAAACTCTCTTCTTGCAATCCATCAAAATGAAGAAATTTGTGATACGGTGGCATAAGTAAGGTTTATACTATTGTTGAATGGAATGCAAGCTCTAATAAAAGCCCAAGCAAAAGGGGTTACTGTTTGTAGAGATGCTAATAGACGGGAAGGCCACTAGAGTAATGGTGGACACGGTGCTTCTTACAACTTCATCTCCATAAAAGAAGCAAAAAAAGTTGGGTTTGCAGATGGCTAAAGGAGAGGCTCTATCAAGATAGTCAATTTAATAATAAGACCAATCAATAGAATAGCCAGAGGAGTAAAGGTCAATATTAGAGCTTGATCAGATATCTTAGACTCCTCAATCATTCCAATGAATGATTTTAAAGTTGTTCTAGGGATAAACATGTTGGATCAAGCAAGAGTGTTCCCGATACTCTTCGCCAATAGCATGTGCATCGTGGAAGGGAATCAAGCTTACTTAGTACCGACAACAAGGACTAACAAGCATGAACTCAAAATGCTATCGACCATCCAAGTCAAGGAGTGCATTCCATGAGATGAAAAAAGCTACTTGACTATTCATCATGACTCCGATGAAGAAGTAAACCCCCAAGAAGGCATGCCAAGGGAAGTGCAGTAGTACTTGAATAATTTAAAGATATTTCACCATAACTATCCAAAAAACTACCACCAAGAAGGGAGAAAGATCATCAGATTAGGTTGGAGCTAGGGACTAAGTTGTCAGTCATGAAGTCTTACTGCATGGCACTCCTCTCCCGTACAACCAATTGTAAAGGAAAAAACCAAATAGCTTTAAACTTTGCCAAGTCTGTGAGCAAGTAAAAATGACCATATGCTTTCAAGTTTGCCAAGTATTTACCTTAATTCCAACAGTAGAAAATAATGTCACTCTATTAGCATGCACATACTTATTAGTAGAGACCATATGCTCTACTGTATCAGCGGTTCTTGTTGAATATCATCTTATTAGATTTTCTCTTAAAAATGTAGATTCCGGGTTGAGTGCATTAATCCATAATTCATTATCATCACTGCTTTGACTTGAACTCTCATTTAATGGCTTCCAGGTTATCACTAATACAAGAATGCCAAACTTGAGCAGCATTAGAACTCCAACCAGTATATTGTACTAATGTTAGTTCACTGACAAAAATCCGTGCTGGTATGGTTTTATATGGTACTTTAATTTCAAAAGGAGAAGCACTAATAGAAACATAAATAACTAAATAATAATGGTAACATATATAAGCTCGTGGAGAAAAATATATGGTTGCTTCTCCTCAGAGAATTGCAGTGGATATTAATTTTTTTCAATCTCAACATAGACAAACACACGTTGTTGATAAGCTGCACCCAGAACGACTTCACAAACTTCATTATCAACTCAATACCTATAGGAAAAATGACATCAAGTTAATAGTGAAGTTTGATGAGTCATATTTAAGAGACCTTAAGATTCAGTTCTAAAGTTCTTGAAAATTTATTTGCTTGGAAATTTGAATCGAATGGTTCGTTTCACGAGAATACAAGGGTGCAAAAGCTTCATTAATACATAAATGCCCAACATAATGTAAAATCAAATAAACTAATCTGGAACACTTCTTTTAGATTTCTCTATCACTTTGGTCACAGAGATATTGTTTTTGAAAAAAATTTCACTTTAAATAGAAGATGTAGAATAGTAAAATGAAAAAATTAAGAATCATAATTTTTCATTTCACAAAGTCAATGAATAATCTGCGTCTTTTGGTAAATCAATACTTCTTAATCGAAAAATATTATGACAAAATAAAAATTAATTATACCTCTTAAAGAAATCAAATCATCTGGTAATAAAAATATAAATAGATTACTAAAGAGATGAACATCTATTAGCAACTCCAACGATTGTTTATACAAAATAATATTCTAAATAAAAGTAATCATTAGCATTGGCCAAACAAATTGGGATCGCCTCGATGCACAAAAAATGCATATGAAAAATAAAACAAAAAGAAAAGCAACTCCGGCTTTTTACCGAGGAAGGAAAGAATAAGGTGGCGAACCTCCAGCTTATGCCGGAGGAAGGAGAAAAGCCGGATGAGGGAGAGGGTAAAGTGGAAAACCTCCTGCTATTGCCGGAGAAAGGAGAGGGGAAGAAGAGGGATTAAAGTTACCTGTTTCAGACGTCGTTCGCAAGGGCCCTCTCTCCTCTCCACTGTTTGCGAGCAGTTGTGGAAATAACATATAAAATGGAGAAATGCCGGAGGAGGGACAGGGTAATGCGGCGAACGTCCGACTATTGCCGCGCAAGACGGCGAAAAAGCGGGATTAGGATTATTTGATTTGTGCTTCCTTCGCAGGAGTTCTCTAGTTCTCGGGATGAGTTGTGATAGATATAAAAAAATTCAGAAAAAAAAAATCAAAAAACATAACCAAATCACTATTTTAAAAATAATTATATATATATATATATAATATATATATATATATATATATATATATATATATATATAATTTCTTAAATTTAAAATAGCATTTTAATTTTAAAGAATGAGATTGAAGAGATCTCATATGTTTGATAGTTTAAATAATCGAGCATGACACCACAAGCAATACACCCTTCCGAGAGATAGGTGTACTACTTAACAATGGGTTCGATTATATAGACAAAATAATTTATGACATACATCTGATCTATGATCTTTTTTATGTGAGGTTCATCTACCTAATATTAAAGATTATATATGATTTATTTTCACTGGGTTCTTAATTCCTTATAAAGGCAAGTCTTAATAGTTAATCACATCTTAAATGACCAAAATTACTTAAGAAAACTATCGATAATTAGCATTATCGTTTTCAAAAAATTTAAAGTCTAGCTTCCAAGTTTGGATATGGAAAAGTCAAGTCGGAGTGGCTCAAATGAGAACAATTATTTTCGGAGTCAAATGAGTAAAAAGGTAGGGGATGCCGTAGATATTGAGGTGAACCTCAATAACTTCCCAGGCTATCATGTTGTTTGCTTTACATTTTAAGACTGAAGTTATTTGATGTTTACTACTTATAACTTTTTATTTAAATTTGAGGACTTATACTTGCACAATATTTGATCATACAAATAGCCTAAGAAGATAGGAGGACTTACGTCATACCGAATGACAATATCGGAATCCTCAAAAAGTTAAGACTTATACTATACAACAAAATTGCGCAAAAGCCTAAGAGGGAGTGAGGATTTACGTCGCACTAGGCGGACAACCTTGAAATCTCATGGTTTTGTTATTTATTAATATGGAAAGTTTTGATCAACTGATGTAGATCTGCTTCATTTATTGGGTCTTGATCATCCTTCGAAGTCGTCCTTTGTTCGCTTGTAGCTTGCCCCGAGCTCCTCGTCGTGATGATCACAGGTTTAGGGTTTAAAAGTGGACATGCAATTATTGAGTCATAGCCTATTGTAGGATTCCACCTAGCATATGTTCTTGTTCTACTATTATCTACCCTAGGGGCTTTTACAAACACATGAAATTAAATATACTGTAAAAGTGCGGTAAAACGCAATAGAAATAAAGCAAATATACTTACCTTAGATTCCTACTGCTGCTGCATGGTAATGTGCATTAAATTGAAAGCAAATCGTGGGAAAAACACGAACGAATAAAATAAAACACGATGCCACATATAAAAGATCAAGCATGATGTAACAATTTTAGTTATGTGGGAGCTCACAATGAGGACCAAAGGTCCTGACAATTTTTTCCAAAGCTACTCAGTAGGCAACTGTAAGCATCATGTATGAAAAACCCAACATAGGATAAAAGACTACCAACCAGGCATCATCAAAGGGTAATCCCTATCCTGGTCTGTGTGACTAACACATGAATTTATTTCAAGTAACATTTTAAAAGTTGAATTGTAATTTGTCATGCAAAAAAATAATTTTAGTTTGTAAGTGTTTTGGCAAACAAAGTATGAGCTTCATTCAAAAAAGTACATTTTGATGTTACATATACATGTTTTGAATATTAAACTCTTCATGAGTCAATCAGACCGACGGACTAGGACCGTCAGCTATCTATGAGAGAGAGGGGTAACTTTTTGCTAAATATTAGGGAGCAATAATGTCAATCTCTGACCCTCTCACGAGTCTAGGACATGCAACACTCCTCACATACCTAGATGTCGTTCTCATCATCGCTCTCAACACGAAGGCCTCCAACCTACACCAGTTTGATGATCCTTATGTGGTTATTTTAAATATCCACAATTACTAAGTAATGTTCAAACTCAAATTCCTAAACATTATGTATTTCTAAATGATAAGTTACAAGAGAGGCTTTCACTAATGATTTAATTTTAAGGGCGCTGAATCATATCTTGGTGAGTCCCTAAGCTTTTGAGGATGATCTTCTTCAAATAATCACAGTAATTTCAAATGTCCTATGAAATATCCAAAATATTGTTAGGGCGTCTGAAAAGTAACTATGGACAGCCTTGTAATCTCCTAGATCCTTCCAAGTTCATTTCGGTCATACTACCTCGTTAATTTAATCGTCATAAATAAAGTTAAAGTTTCATTGTGATATTTTAAATTTTGCTTAGTTTTTTATGTTTTAATTAACCCATGAGTACAAGGCAAATGATTGATTTCAACATCTAATTAATAGTTATGTGGATAGACTACCCTAGGAATATACTTATAATGCTTTAAGAAGTTTTACACTCTTACCCTTCAATTGAGTTCGAGCTCGTATTGTCTCATATATTTTAATTTAACTTACGACTCTTATATTTTATTCACTAACTAATCATCAAGTCATATTAGATCAAACCTAGTTCACTACTAAGTTGTATAGTGGAACTGATATTAGAATAAAGTAATTCAATCATCTCAAATTTCCTGCGACTACACTATATAGTGGAACTGATTTTATCATATTAGACAGCCTAAATCTTAGAATTTTCATTGTTATCTAAATGATTAATCATGTATTCTAAAGAATTTTGATTAATTTTTTTCTGCTGCCAGTCCACATGTCTCATGTAGATATTCTTCTTCGAATAAGGAATGTAGCTTTGCTGTGTAGAATGCAGTGGCTTGCTTCAATATTGTGCTGCTTCTAGCAATGGGAAAAATCACATACTGGTCACATTTAAAAGCCTCATTTTGTTTATTTCTTTTATATGTATCAATAATCTTTTCCAATCCAAAAGAAAATCAGTGATGGAGCTTGTGGGCTTAGAAATTTCATAACACACATTATTTGTAGACTCATTGTGCTATGTTGATAGAATTTTGATACAAAAAATATCTTTATTAAATGTTATAGACCACTTGGTTTTAATTCTATATAACTTATTTAATCAATAATTATCTTGGAGATTTCCTTTTTCAATTAGCTCTGATCATGCTAGTTCAAACTCCTCTTCTAAATCACATTTACTCATGCATATGTAGAATAGTCTTCTTATTATCTGTTACCATTGAAGCAATTAACTTTCGAAGGAGCATTCTTAAAGATGTGTCATTGGCATAATCTATGTCAAGTGCGTGACAATGTAACTTGTATGGCCATTGTCATAGTTTGGTATTCATCAGTAAATATTGTTATATGTTGGTTATCATCTATTGTGCGGATAAAATTTTTGAATTGTCAAATGAACGACTCAACTGTCTCTTTTAATAAAAAAACTACTTTGAACAAAACATTTTGCCAATAATGATTAACTCTACAAAAGAAGTACAAGCTAAATTGTACTTAATTAAGTCGATAATTTGTATCAAAAACTATGACATCTCCGAAGCAGCCATAGTCAACCGTTGCCATGCCATTTGTTCAAAAAAATTAGTCAATCTATCTGACTCATCAAATTGGACATCCTATGCAAACAAATTATGTTCATTTTGTCTTTCCTTGAATAATTGCTTTACAACATTAGTATCTCTGTTCTCAATTCTTGCACTTTTATCTTTTTGTATATGTGTATATGCATCTATTCCCATAAAACTTATATTATATATTCCTCCAACTTCCTCGACAAGATACTGGAATGCACCAATAGTTCTAATTCCTGCTTGTGTCATCGATTACAACACAGCTGCTTTGTCTTTACAGATTCCCCGTTATGATCTCAACAGATTTTGATCAATTGGCATGGCTAATAAATGGTTATGGTTATCTATAAATTTATTTACAATCCAATTACCTTCAAGATTAATGAAAAATCTAATCATTGCCTGAAAATCAGTCATAGCGTCTGATTTTTGAAATTTCATCCTGGTGCTTAGATTGGGTCCTTTCTTAAAACCAGCCTTTGAGTATAAGAAATTCTTTCATTTTATATTCCCTGTACATGTCCAGTAACATACATGATTCTTCCGTACACTGAATCCACAAGTGTGGGCATAAGAGCAATACAAATCATAGTCTTCCTTCTCGTCATGCACAACCATGCCAAATAAATTTTCTATAATTGGTTCATAATTCTTATGATTGATATTATCACTTGTAAGTTCTGACATAGGGTCCTGTAAATTCAGAATAAAATAAATCAGTACAACTAATAGAATATTGGATCGTTCCCTTCGGCGCAAGCTTATTGTATCGATTGTACTGAAATAAATCAGTACAACCAATATAACATGGTTGTACAAGTAGTGATAAATCAGACACTCATATTTATGAGGAAAAGAGAAAATTAAAAATTCATTCTTTCTATATATGCAATTCTTTTATTGTTATGTTGTAATTTTTTACAACACATACAACATTGCATTGTAATCCTCGGTACAACAATGTTGTATCGGTTATATTGAGATAAATCACTACAACCAATTGAACATGATTGTGCAAGTAGTGATAAATCAACTAAAAAACATCAGTCAGGTTTGTTCCTCTTTCTAGGTGCGGGTCTTTCAACTAATATACACTGACTCATCGGTTCACCCGGAGGCAAGTCATCGCTTACCCCCACCGCATCCGGTCGATAAGATCTTTGCCTTAGTCATATTTGGCCTCTTGCTAGGTGTGGATCTTGTTGTCGCCTTTAAGGGAAACCCTCAGGAACTTATCTCCAGGATGATTTGCAATATATTTTTTCACTGATCTTATCGCTAGTGAGTAGAGAACCATCTCTGGCAACCTGACCCATTCAACCTTACTGGTTCGGATTTGCAATGCAAAGGTGACACAAATCAAATTAATTGATCCATCATAATTGACTTTTTTTTTGCGCACCTGTGCCGGCCGAGTTTCGAATCTAGCCATCGATCAATTCCTACAACGCACTTAATCGAATCGTGTTCCCAGAGAGTGGGAAAACGGCTGTTTAACGTTGAGACGGATCCGGCATCGCTGCCTCATCACGTCACCCCAGTGGATCAGTATTAAAGGTTGCATTGATTGCAATGCAGGATTCCCTATCTCTGTTATTTTTGGGAAAATCAGTCGCTGACATGTCCCGTCTCTGTGCCCAATTGTCTTTACTTGGTGGGTCCTTAACAGTCTCTGTCAGGAGACCATTGTTGGGATTGCTGATCTCATCCTTCTATAAAAAATGAGGAGACCTTCTTGACATAATTCTTGCCTTAAATGGCTTAGACTAGCTCAGCCATCGACACATTCAAGGGTATCGAATCCTGCATCTCCTAGAACATGTGTAGCTGTTCATAATACTGAGTCGATCGTTGATTAGAATGGTACTTCTGACCCTTGTTGCCTCAGTTATTTCCATTGTTATATTGGGATCGGGGGTTACCGTTCTACCGACCATCAGAGGCTTGATCGCTCCTCTGCTTCTTCCCGTTGTCCCGGTCCTTCCTCTTTTATGTCCTGTGATCGGATGACTCTGGTTTGGTTTTTGAGGAGTCCATAAGCTCCTCTTTTGCGGAGATATGTTCGTTGGCTAGTTTTAAGGTCTCGACGAAAGATATTGGTTTGAGTAAGTTCAGGTCATACCCTTCTCCAAATTTTTTACTTACAATATTTCCTTCTGGAAGAGGGTCATGTAAGCTTGCAGGCTTTCCTTCTCTCCCCACTTGATTTGGAGAAGGGTCTTTGTATCTTTCCTTGGCTTCTGCATGTTAGCAAAATGCGCCAAAAAGAGCTTTCTAAACTAGTAGAAAGATTGGATGATTCCATTTGGCCGACTGTTGAACAACTAAAGAGAAGCCACCTTTAGCATGGTCAAGAAAATAGGACACTTCATATTTGCAAAACTCCAACCGATGATACAAAGGAAGCCAAATGATCAACCGGGTCACTCTTCCCCTTGTAAGGATCCAAATGGAAAATCTTTAACTTTGTCGGGGGTATGGTTTCCAGGATTAGCTAGGAGAAAGAGCTGCTTGCAGTCAGCCGAGCGGGTGCTTGTGTTTGACCATTAGTGTAGAAACCACACTATCTACAGGCTGGGAGCCCCCTTGCCCTTCGGTCGGCAATCCTCAGCCTGACCGTTGAGTGCGGGTGAATTTTATTGAGGAACTCTCTGGGAGCTAGACTCTCCTTCCAAGAGTGGAAATGGATTGTTCCTCTGAGACATTACCACCTGGAGGGAATTAAAGTAGTCCATCATCTGCTCGCGCAACGCCTTGAACTCTTCCTGGATGTCTCGACACACCGTCTCCCTGTTGAATTCCATAAATATTATAGCTTTATGCGAGGTTTCTCCTTCATAATTTGCTCTGCTTCTCGTATGTGCATGTACATGCTCACTGCACCAGCTTTTAGGATGTTGAATCCTAAATTGTCCTTCAATGATACACCTCTCAGAGTGGGAGTTGAGAGAAGGAGAGTGCTAGAGAGTAAAACAGACAAAGAATTCTAGGAAGAGGAGTAGGGGAATGACACGCCTAAAATATATACACTTTTTGCTATATCATTTTACTCATTTTTTATGATATTAAATTTTAAAAGAAGGTATTTTGTATATTTTTTGGTTTTAGGTACAAGAAATGGTGATTGGAGCAAAAGAAAACAAAAACGGTGCAATTTGGAGCAAAAACGAGCAAGAAATGAAATTCTGCCCTAACACCTTTCGATAAGTCTTTCGATGCTTAATCTTTTTTACACTTCTTGCATATTTTTGAATGAGATTACACTTTAAAGAAAGGTTATTTTTATGTTTATTTTGTAGGGTTATCTGTTACGAACGCAACGCAACTGAAATGGGGCGAAACGGAACTAAAACGGAGCCAAACGGAGCCAAACGGTAGAGCCGCGCAGCAGCCTGCTCGCCGAAGGCGATATCGATCTCACCGACGGCGAGATTTTCCCGAGACCACCGAAATATGGCCAAAAAGGCCTCCGACAGCAACCTCGAACCCGCCGACAGCGGCCCGGACGACCATGAACCGACTTTTGGCTGTTTTGGGCCAATATTCGACGTATTTGGACGCTTTTTCGAAGGGGTGCTTAAGGAAACTCTTCGGAATTCGTCCATACTCTTTAAAACTAGTAAATTTGTGTTAGAAATGTGTAGATTAGAGAGGAGAAAAGTGGAGAAAACATGGAGGAATGTTCACGATTCTTAGATTAAAAGTAGAAATGTAGATTTCTACCCTTTTGGAGAGATTGGAGAAGAGATTTTGAGAGAATTGTAAGGGATTTCGCTAGCATTGCATGGATCGCCGGGAGACTTTATGGGAGAGATCTTCGTCTTTCTTTCAAAGGGAAAAAGCTAATTATTGTTCTTCATTATTTTATAATTTTGTAAACTTTTATTTAGTGGATTTGCTTTGGTTAAATGAAGTTTCATTTGTGTTTTCTTCATGCTTTGTGACGTATCTCTCTTACTCTTTCTTCTTCTTTGAAAATAGTGGCATAAGAAGATTATGTCATTGTTTTCCTTTTACTTTTCCTTTGCAATGATTAGAAATCATGTTTAGGATTTTGTGATGCATAGTAGAAGTAAATTTAATTATAAATGTGATGGTTTTTACTTGCACTTCATTTACATTGCAATAAGGGCTCATTGTACTGTTAAAATTCGTTGTAATTGCATTGTCCCAAATAGGCAGTGTAATTCTTAACAAAGTGGAACCACATTCAAATTCCATGGATGGTGAAGTTCATGGGGATTGAATGCAAATAAATAGGGAAATATAATTATCAGGCGTAGAATTGGAGATTTTAGAGTCACAGGCTAAAATCCTCAATTTGATACTATCGTTTGGTTGCTGAAGTGTAGATTGTTAGCCCTCAGGCGAGGGGAACGTGGGAGCTCCGAAGTGAGAGCTGGTATCCTCCCAACATAGCTGTAAATTCAGTAACCAAGCATAGGATTAGTTAATGTTCTTTATGCCTAGACCAAAGGGTAAAGAATATGATTGCTCATATTTGGCACATACAATATTTAATGCATCTCAATCCTATACATTATCTATTTCATTACATAAGAATAATAGGTTTTAATATCTCAAAATTCTCCAAACCAACTCATCCAAAAAGGGTTATCTTTAGAATTATTATTCGCATTTAGTTATAGTTACTATCTTTACATTTAACACTTGCATTTAGGAGTAGTTGCTAGACAAAACACAATTTTAATCGACGTTCCAAACTAAGGACTATTAGTAGTAGACTAGAATTTGATTAAAAACTTCTTACTTCACTTCATCGTGGGATCGATATCGGGGTTTTTAAAGAAAACTCTATATTACTTGAAACGATACGTATACTTGCGTAGTACCCCTAGTGTGTAAAATATTTTTCAATTTTTATATCATTTAAGATTTTGCACACTAGTCGCTATTTATAAATAGGGTCAAGTTTTTGGCCATCTTTTGGAAGTTAAATTACTGTGTAATTGCGGGTCGGGTTAAGTTTTTGGCGTCGTTGCCGGGGAAGCTTCGGTAAGAACTTTAGGAGAAGTTTAGTTGAAGTAATTAGGCTTAGACTTGGAAAACTGTAGTGTAGTAAAAACTGTTTTGTGTGAAAAGTGTTTTTATATGAAAAAGTGCTGTGAAAATACTGTTTGTGTGAAAAATAAGGTGTTTGTTAAAATGTTTGGTTGTGTTGAATATATTTCATCTATTATTTGTTTAATTGTTAATGTATTGTTTGTTGTGTTATGTATGCGAAACAAAGGATCTGCAGGACTTATGCCTTATCATCCAGAGTTTGAAAAAAATAAAATAATAAAAATACAAAAAAGACTCAAAAAACTAGAAATGGAAATGGAAAACTTTCAAGATAATAACTTAGAAAATCATCATACTTTTTTGAGGGATTACATAAATCCTACGACAGATGAAATTCACTTAATTATACAAAACCCTGTAGTAGAAGCTGACTCGTTTGAAATAAATCCTGAGATTATCCAACTGGCGCAGAACAATCAGTTTGGGGGAACTCTTTTGGAGGATCCCTATTTACACTTATCAAATTTTCTAGAACCTTGTGCTACATTTCGTTTTAAAGGCATGTCAGACGATGTTGTTAGACTAAGGCTTTTTTCCTTTCTCACTAAGGGATAAGACTAAAATGTGGTTATACTCATTAGCACCTGACTCTATTAAAAATTGGAAGGAGTTAACTCAGAAATTTCTAGCTAAGTATTTTCCACCTTCAAGGACTACTAAACTTATAAACGATATTATCTAATTTTGTCAGTATGAAGGAGAATCAATATGCGAAGCCTGAGAAAGATTTAAGGAACTCTTAAGAAAGTGTCCACACCATGCTCTGTCCGATTGGTTAATCATTCAAACTTTTTATAATGGGTTAGTAGGATCTCTTATGTCTATAATTGATGCTGCCGCTGGTGGATCATTAATGTCAAAATCATTTGATGAAGCATATGCATTAATTGAAGAAATAGGTACAAATGAATTTTAATGGCCCTCTATAAGGGTAAATCATAAAAATGTAGCTAGTGTTCATGATACAGATACGATTACAATTCTTGCATCTCAGCTTGCTGCAATATCAAAGAAGTTGGACCAATTTGGAATGAACCAACATCAATTTACTCTTGTAAGTGAGGAAAGTTCATTAGGGCCTATGATTGATTCTAACTTATCATATGAGACTTTAAATACCATAAACAACCCGTACTCTAACTTTTACAACCCAGGTTGGGAGAACCATCCTAAATTTAGCTGGAATCATACTAATAATGGTGGAAACCAACAATGGGAAAATAATCTTGCAAATCATAATGGAAGTTGGAATAATCAGGGGAACACAAACTATAGACTTTCATATCCACCAGACTCTAACAATGATCAACAATTTGAGGCTAAGAAAATGTCTATGGAAGAAGTGGTATTGCAAATGGGAAACCAGTTGCAAAGTCAAAATATTGCGATTAAAAATATAGAGAATCAACTGGGACAAATTGCTAATTCACTTAGCAATAGACACCAAGGAACACTTCCTAGCAACAATGAGATCAACCCTAAAGAGAACACTGATGAACAAATAGAAGCCATCCAATTAAAAATTGGAAGAGATATAGAGGATGTGATTAGAAAAGAGAAAGATGTTGTGAGAGAAACAAAGGAAACTAAAAGACCTGAAGAACATGTTTCTAAGGAACTGGAAAAATTAATATCTCCAACTAAAATCAGTTTGGAAAAACTACCATGTCCATTTCCTCAAAGACTTAGACAACATGAGTTGGATAAAAAATTTTCAAAGTTCATGAAAGTACTTAAGAAGTTAACGATAAATATTCCTTTCACTGAAGCTTTGGAACATATGAAAAGTTATGCAAAGTTTATAAATGATATATTAAACAAGAAAAGGAAATTTGAGGATTATGAGACAGTTGTACTAAGTGAGGAGTGCAGTGCCATACTTCAGAAAAATTTTCCTCGGAAACTTAAAGATCCTTGTAGCTTTACAATTCCTAGTGTAGTTGGAGAAAAATTATATGGAAAAGCTTTATGTGATTTAGGAGTGAACATTAATGTGATGCCTCTATCTATATTTAAAAGGTTAGGTTTAGTCGATATTTCTCCCACTACCGTAACCCTTACGTTAGGCGATCGATCTATCATTTATCCAAAAGGAGTTATAGAAGACGTGCTTGTTAAAGTGGATAAATTTATCTTTCCTTTGGATTTTATTGTATTAGATATGGAGGAAGATAAAGAAATTCCAATTATTTTAGGAGACCTTTCCTTGTTACTAGACAAGCTATGATAGATGTGCAAAAAGGAAAGTTGACTATGAATATTAATGACCAGGAAGTAACTTTTAATGTATTAAAGACTATGAAATATCCAGCTGAGAGAAAAGATGATGACTATTATTGGATGGATGAAATTGATTATCTAAGTAAAGACTATTTCCAAGAAAGTTTTGAGAGTAAGTTAGCAGATGAGATTGAAATCGATTTTCATGATGATTCGAAAATGTTATTTAAAGAAGACTGTATGTATGTTCAGGAGAAGTGTGAAATGATGGACGCTACCAAAAATAGTAAACTTTTAATTCTATTTGTTGAAAAGTCTCATGAACTTAAGATAGATGTACCCCATACAATTTTAAAGCCTATCTATTTAGAGAATTCATTTACACAACCAGTCTTTATATCTTTAGATACGACTGAATCACATGAAAAACCTGAATTAAATGATGAACATGATAAAATTATTGAACAAGGACTTGGAAGAGAATTTGAGGATAAATTTCAAAAGAACTTTGAGTTAATAAAATAGGATAAGGAAATTGGAAGACCATTGGAAGAAATTCCTAGGGAATTAGAAAAACATATTTCCTCAATTAAGATATATCCTCAATCATTTAATAATTATAAAGGGGAAGAATTGAAAGATAACTTGAATCATAAGAGTGACATAGAAGAATTTGATCCTGAATCTGAACTATTTAAAGAGAATTTGATCCAAAATTTGGGAGATATTGAAGTATTTTATAAAGATCCATTTCTAATAGATTTCAAGGATGATATTAATATGCAGATTGAAAAAATCAATAGAAGAATATTGGATCTAGAAAGAAATATGAGGAATTATGATATAAATTCATCTCAAAATGAAGAGCTGAATGAAAAATTAAAATTTGAGGATTTTATAGGAATCCTTAGATCTGGAAATGATTGGGCGATTGATCGAGGATTACTTAAATGGAATTTTGATCCAGGTGGAATCATTTGTCGGGCTAATGACGTTAAACCAAGAGTTTTTTGGGAGGCAACCCATAGTTATCAGTGTGCTTTGATTTAGTGTGCTTGAGATTCATGATTGTTAGTGATCTATTGTATTTGCTTTATAATCGATTGATCAGTTTGATTATTTTTGGTAGATGTTTGGATTGTTAGTAGTTTGATTTGATCTCTGTCTGTGTCTTGAGGGAGGTGATTTCTTAACTTCTTATTATGGCTAGACTTGATCTATTTTAGTAGTTGGATTAAAGAGTCCATTGTGACTTGGGTCTCTCCCAAACTTGAGTTTTACAAGAGACATCATGAATTTAAACTGTAACAGATCCATCTCAATTTGTTACATCCTTTCTCTAACTTTGTTTTCATTTGGTAGGAGTCGTGAACCTATCTGATGAATAACATTAGGTTGATCTTACACTACAATATGTAACTGTTAAAGGTGCTTAAATAAAAGGATTAGGTGATGCCTGAAAATGATGTCTGGAAACCAATTTATCAGGGGTAATCTTATCTTTGGGATTATAATCTATAAAATCTTTTGAAGTGCCTAATTTACTAGTGTAGTGATTCCGTTAGAAATTGGAAGTAAATTAGTGAGATGTGATGAGTTAAAGGAAAAATTGACCTCATTTATCATTTGTGATTGTATTTGAATTGTGTCTTTATGTTTGTGTTACAACTTTATTTAGGTATTGAAGAACATTTTTATATTCTCATGTCGATACATGCTACGCTAGTTAGACTTTGGTTTAGTTAATTTCATTCTGGCATGATTAGTTTAGATTTACTTTCTGCTGCATATTATTCTGTCCTAATGAATACTTGCAAATGATTTTGATAGACATTTGTAGCAGATAGAATTTCTAAATTGTTTTCTTCCTGCTTATATTTTTTGTACTGAATGCTTTATATGTTAAAAATTAAGTTTAGGGGTAGGAAGAAAAATAAAATTTTAATGTGAAAATACTTCCTTTTAGAGTAATTTTATTACAAGCATGTTTTAGGCTAGATTTACTTTCTCCTACAGTCATTTTATCCTGATTATGCATGATATGAATTTGATAGGATATTGTAGTAGTAAGTATTTTCAACCTTTACTTTTTTTTCTTGTTATATTTTATGGAATTAGTTGCAAAATATTTTAAAATTTAAGTTTGGGGGGAAGAAAAATATTACCTCTTATTTATTCTCAATTATTATATTTTCAAAAATTATTAGCATAACTTCTGGCAATTGAACCTCGCTTGAGATAACTAAAACTTTTATTTTAGTTGAATATTATGGAAGGATTGGATGAAAGTTTTTAGTAATAAAGGTTAATTTTATAAGGGTAAGATATTTGGTATGAAAGAATTTGATTATAGTTAACTATTTAAAGTAAAGAAAACTATATTTTTGAAATGTTAAGAGACTTAAAGTATTGTGTGTTAAGAAGACATTGTGACTTTATGATGAATAATAAAGCTCATACCTAATTATAAAGTAAGAATGTGTTTCAAGTTTGAACTTTAGAAAGAGGAGAGTGAAATTCAAAATCATTACAGGCTCTCCAGATATAGTAATCCTCATTTTAAAAATATATATATATATAGAAAAAGAAAAGAGAGTAAAAAAGAGGGGATTGAAAATAATCCCGAAAAAAAAGGAAAGAAAAATATTTATGAGGAGAAGCTTCAGGAGATGCCTAATAAAAAATTGCCTTCACTTGAGTCACCCTAAAGGGAGAACTTGATTTCATTTCTGAAATTATATTTAAAGTATTGGCCTACATTCTGATGAAGTTTGCATGAACTCCTTTTTCACATAATCTTTCAAGGCACTCTTAATTTAACAAATTATGGTTTATCTTGAAATAAATGAAGATTAGAACCCTTATACTTGATTGCTGAATATTCTTATACCTATAGTGTTAACCTGAGTTACTGAATTTCTTTCTAAAATTCTAACAAATATATTCTTTTGAATGAAAAATTTTAGTGTATTACAGGTGAAAAGTAAATTGCTTTGCCTAATAAAAAATTGCCTTCACTTGAGTCACCCTAAAGGGAGAACTTGATTTCATTTCTGAAATTATATTTAAAGTATTGGCCTACATTCTGATGAAGTTTGCATGAACTCCTTTTTCACATAATCTTTCAAGGCACTCTTAATTTAACAAATTATGGTTTATCTTGAAATAAATAGAAGACTAGAACCCTTATACTTGATTGCTGAATATTCTTATACCTATAGTGTTAACCTGAGTTACTGAATTTCTTTCTAAAATTCTAACAAATATATTCTTTTGAATGAAAAATTTTAGTGTATTACAGGTGAAAAGTAAATTGCTTTGAGTTATATTTTTATATAGTAAAAGTGTTACTTGAGGACAAGTAACAGTTAAGTTTGGGGGATTTTGACACGCCTAAAATATATACACTTTTTGCTCTATCAATTTACTAATTTTTTTATGATATTACACTTTAAAGGAAGGTATTTTGTATATTTTTTGGTTTTAGGTACAAGAAATGGTGATTGGAGCAAAAGAAAACAAAAACGGTGCAATTTGGAGAAAAAACGAGCAAGAAATAAAATTCTGCCTTGACACCTTTCGATAAGTCTTTCGATGCTTAATATCTTTTACACTTCTTGCATATTTTTGAATGAGATTACACTTTAAAGAAAGGTTGTTTTTATGCTTATTTTGTAGGGCTACTGTTACGAACACAACACTACTGAAATGGGGCGAAAAGGAGCTAAAACGGAGCCAAACGGAGCAAAACGGTAGAGCCGCGCAGTAGCATGCTCGCCGACGGTGAGATTTTCCCGAGACTACCGAAATATGGCCAAAAAGGCCGCCGACAGCTGCCTCGAACCCGCCGACAGCGGCCCGAATGACCATGAACCGTCTTTTGGCGGTTTTGGGCCAATATTTGACGTATTTGGACGCTTTTTCGAAGGGGTGCTTAAGGAAACTCTTCGGAATTTGTTCATCCTCTTTAAAAATGACAAATTTGTGTTAGAAATGTGTAGATTATAGAGGAGAAAAGTGGAGAAAACTTGGAGGAATGTTATGATTCTTAGATTAAGAGTAAAAATGTAGATTTCTACCCTTTTGGAGAGATTGGAGAGGAGATTTTGATAGGATTGTAAGGGATTTTGCTAGCATTGCATGGATCGCCGGGAGACTTTATAGGAGAGATCTTCGTCTTTCTTTCAAAGGGAAAAAGCTAAGTATTGTTCTTCATTATCTTATAATTTTGTAAACTTTTATTTATTAGATTTGCTTTGGTTAAATGAAGTCTCATTTGTGTTTTCTTCATGCTTTGTGATGTATCTCTCTTACTCTTTCTTCTTCTTTGAAAATAGTGGCATAAGAAGATTATGTCATTGTTTTCCTTTTACTTTTCTTTTGCAATGATTAGAAATCATGTTTAGGATTTTGTGATGCATGGTAGAAGTAAATTTAATTATAAATGTGATGGTTTTTACTTGCACTTCATTTACATTGCAATAAGGGCCCATTGTAGTGTTAAAATTCGTTGTAATTACATTGTCCCAAATGGGCGGTGTAATTCTCAACAAAGTGGAACCACATTCAAATTTCATGGATGGTGAAGTTCATGGGGATTGAATGCAAATAAATAGGGAAATATAATTATCGGGCGTAGAATTGGAGATTTTAGAGTGACAGGCTAAAATCCTCAATTCGGTACTATCGTTTGGGTGCTGAAGTGTAGATTGTTAGCCCTCAGGCGAGGGGAACGTGGGAGCTCCGAAGTGAGAGCCGGTATCCTCCCGACCTAGCCGCAGATTCAGTAACCAAGCATAGGATTAGTCAATGTTCTTTATGCCTGGACCAAAGGGTAAAGAATATGATTTCTCCTATTTGGCACATACAATATTTAATGCATCTCAATCCTATACATTATCTATTTCATTACATAAGAATAATAGGTTTTAATATCTCAAAATTCTCCAAACCAACTCATCCAAAAAAGGATTATCTTTAGAATTATTATTCACATTTAGTTATAGTTACTATCTTTACATTTAACACTTGCATTTAGGAGTAGTTGCTAGACAAAACACAATTTTAATCAACGTTCCAAACTAAGGACTAT
This sequence comes from Papilionanthe hookeriana x Papilionanthe teres, assembly GCA_022702705.1. Lineage (NCBI taxonomy): Eukaryota > Viridiplantae > Streptophyta > Magnoliopsida > Asparagales > Orchidaceae > Papilionanthe > Papilionanthe hookeriana x Papilionanthe teres. Next base: position 92,507,187 of record CM040425.1, read on the forward strand.
TAGTAGTAGACTATAATTTGATTAAAGTCTTCTTACTTCACTTCCTCGTGGGATCGATAGTGGGGTTTCTAGAAAAAACTCTATATTACTTGAAACGATACGTATACTTGCGTAGTACCCCTAGTGTGTAAAATATTTTTCAATTTTAATATCATTTAAGATTTTTCACAATAGCCACTATTTATAAATATGATCAAGTTTTTGGAAGTTAAATTACTGCATAATTGCGGGTCGGGTCAAGTTTTTTGCGTCGTTGCTGGGGAAGCTTTGGTAAGAACTTTAGGAGAAGTTTAGTTGAAGTAATTAGACTTAGACTTGGAAAACTGTAGTGTAGTAAAAACTGTTTTGTGTGAAAAGTTTTTTCATATGAAAAAGTGTTATGAAAATACTGTTTGTGTGAAAAATAAGGTGTTTGTTAAAATGTTTGGTTATGTTGAATATATTTCATCTATTATTTGTTTAATTGTTAGTGTTTTGTTTGTTGTGTTACGTATGTGAAACAAAGGATCTGCAGGACTTGTGCTTTATCATCCCGAGTTTGAAAAAAATAAAATAATAAAAATACAGAAAGGACTCAAAAAACTAGAAATGGAAATGAAAAACTTTCAAGATAATAACTTAAAAAATCATCATACTTTTTTGAGGGATTACATAAATCCTACGACAGATGAAATTCACTTAAATATACAAAACCCTGTCGTAGAAGCTGACTCATTTGAAATAACTCCTGAGATTATCCAACTGGCGCAGAACAATCAGTTTGGGGGAACTCTTTTGGAGGATCACTATTTACACTTATCAAATTTTCTATAACTTTGTGCTACATTTCGTTATAAAGGCAAGTCAGACGATGTTGTTAGACTAAGGCTGTTTCCTTTCTCACTAAGGGATAAGGCTAAAATGTGGTTATACTCATTAGCACCTGGCTCTATTAAAAATTGGAAGGAGTTAACTCGTAAATTCCTAGCTAAGTATTTTCCACCTTCAAGGACTACTAAACTTAGAAACGATATTATCTCATTTTGTCAGTATGAAGGAGAATCAATATACGAAGCCTGGGAAAGATTTAAGGAACTCCTAAGAAATTGTCCACACCATGCTCTGCCCGATTGGTTAATCATTCAAACTTTTTATAATGGGTTAGTAGGATCCCTTATGTCTATAATTGATGCTGCCACTGGTGGATCATTAATGTCAAAATCATTTGATGAAGCGTATGCATTAATTGAAGAAATAGGTACAAATGAATTTCAATGGCCCTCTACAAGGGTAAATCATAAAAATGTAGCTAGTGTTCATGATACAGATACGATTACAATTCTTGCATCTCAGCTTGCTGCAATATCAAAGAAGTTGGACCAATTTGGAATGAACCAACATCAATTTACTCCTGTAAGTGAGGAAAGTTCATTAGGGCCGATGATTGATTCTAACTTATCATATGAGACTTTAAATACCATAAACAACCCGTACTCTAAATTTTACAACCCAGGTTGGGAGAACCATCCTAATTTAACTGGAATCATACTAATAATGGTGGAAGCCAACAATGGGAAAATAATCTTGCAAATCATAATGGAAGTTGGAATAATCAGGGGAACACAAACTATAGACTTTCATATCCACCGGACTCTAACAATGATCAACAATTTGAGGATAAGAAAATGTTTATGGAAGAAGTGATATTGCAAATGGGAAACTAGTTGCAAAGTCAAAATATTGCGATTAAAAATACAGAGGATCAACTGGAACAAATTGCTAATTCACTTAGCAATAGACACCAAGGAACACTTCCTAGCAACAATGAGATCAACCCTAAAGAGAACACTAATGAACAAATAGAAGTTGTCCAATTAAAAATTGGAAGAGATATTGAGGATGTGATTAGAAAAGAGAAAGATGTTGTGAGAGAAATAAAGGAAACTAAAAGACCTGAAGAACATGTTTCTAAGGATCTGGAAAAATTAATATCTCCAACTAAAATCAGTTTGGAAAAACCACCACCTCCATTTCCTCAAAGACTTAGACAACATGAGTTTGATAAAAAATTTTCAAAGTTCATGAAAGTACTTAAGAAATTAACGATAAATATTCCTTTCACTGAAGCTTTGGAACAGATGACAAGTTATGCAAAGTTTATAAATGATATATTAAACAAGAAAAGGAAATTTGGGGATTATGAGACAGTTGCACTAAGTGAGGAGTGCAGTGCCATACTTCAGAAAAATTTTCCTCGGAAACTTAAAGATCCTTGTAGCTTTACAATTCCTTGTGCAATTGGAGAAAAATTATATTCAAAAGCTTTATGTGATTTAGGAGTGAACATTAATGTGATGCCTCTATCTATATTTAGAAGGTTAGGTTTAGTCGATATTTCTCCCACTACTGTAACCCTTCTATTAGTTGATCGATCTATCATTTATCCAAAAGAAGTTATAGAAGACGTGCTTGTTAAAGTAGATAAATTTATCTTTCCTTTGGATTTTATTGTATTAGATATGGAGAAAGATAAAGAAATTCCAATTATTTTAGGGAGACCTTTTCTTGTTACTGGACAAGCTATGATAGATGTGCAAAAAGGAAAGTTGACTATGGATATAAATGACCAGGAAGTAACTTTTAATGTATTAAAGACTATGAAATATCTAGCTGAGAGAAAAGATGATGACTATTTTTGGATGGATGAAATTGATTATCTAAGTAAAGACCATTTCCAAGAAAGTTTTGAGAGTAAGTTAGCAGATGAGATTGAAATCTATTTTCATGATGATTCGAAAATGTTATTTAAAGAAGACTGTATGTATGTTCAGGAGAAGTGTGAAATGATGAACGCTACCAGAAGTAGTAAACTTTTAATTCCATTTGTTGAAAAGTCTCATGAACTTAAGATGGATGTACCCCATACAATTTTAAAGCCTATCTATTTAGAGAATTCATCTACACAACCAGTCTTTATATCTTTAGATACAACTGAATCACATGAAAAACCTGAATTAAATGATGAACATGATAAAATTATTGAACTAGGATTTGGAAGAGAATTTGAGGATAAATTTCAAAAGAACTTTGAGTTAAGAGAAGAGGATAAGGATATTGGAAGACCATTGGAAGAAATTCCTAGGGAATTAGAAAAACCTATTTCTTCAATTAAGATAGATCCTCAATCATTTAATAATTATAAAGGGGAAGAATTGAATGATAACTTGAATCATAAGAGTGACATAGAAGAATTTGATCCTGAATCTGAACTATTTAAAGAGAATTTGATCCAAAATTTGGGAGATATTGAAGTATTTTATAAAGATCCATTTCTAATAGATTTCAAGGATAATATTAATATGCAGATTGAAAAAATCAATAGAAGAATATTGGATCTAAAAAGAAATATGAGGAATTATGATATAAATTCATCTAAAAATGAAGAGCTGAATGAAAAATTAAAATTTGAGGATTTTATAGGAATCCCTGGATCTGAAAATGATTGGGCGATTGATTGAGGATTACTTAAATGGAATTTTGATCCAGGTGGAATCATTTGTCGGGCTAATGACGTTAAACCAAGCACTTTATGGGAGACAACCCATAGTTATTAGTGTGATATGATTTAGTGTGCTTGAGAGTCATGATTGTTAGTGATTTATTGTATTTGCTTTATAATGGATTGATCAGTTTGATTATTTTTTGTATATGTTTGGATTGTTAGTAGTTTGATCTGATCTCTGTGTGTGTCTTGAGGGAGGTGATTCCTTAACTTCTTATTATGGCTAGACTTGATTTGTTGTAGTAGTTGGATTAAAGAGGTCACTGTGACTTGGGTCTCACCCAGACTTGAGTTTTACAAGAGACATCATGAATTTAAACTGTAACAGATCCATCTCAATTTGTTACATCCTTTCTCTAACTTTGTTTTCATTTGGTAGGAGTCGCGAACCTATTTGATGAATAACATTAGGATGATCTTACACTACAATATGTAACTGTTAAAGGTGCTTAAATAAAAGGATTAGGTGATGCCTGAAATTGGTGTCCGGAAACCAATTTATCAGGGGTAATCTTATCTTTGGGATTATAATCTATAAAATCTTTTGAAGTGCCTAATTTGCCAGTGTAGTGATTTCGTTAGAAATTGGAAGTAAATTAGTGAGATGTGATGAGTTAAAGGAAAAATTGACCTCATTTATCATTTGTGATTGTATTTGAATTGTGTCTTTATGTTTGTGTTACAACTTTATTTAGGTATTGAAGAACATTTTTATATTCACATGCTGATACATGCTACGCTAGTTAGACTTTGGTTTAGTTAATTTCATTCTGGCATGATTAGTTTAGATTTACTTTATGCTGCATATTGTTCTATCTTAATGAATACTTGCAAATGATTTTGATAGACATTTGTGGCAGATAGAATTTCTAAATTATTTTCTTCCTGCTTATATTTTTTGTACTGAATGTTTTATATGTTAAAAATTAAGTTTAGGGGTAGGAAGAAAAATAAAATTTTAATGTGAAAATACTTCGTTTTAGAGTAATTTTATTACAAACATGTTTTAGGCTAGATTTACTTTCTCCTACAGTCATTTTATCCTGATTATGCATGATATAAATTTGATAGGATGTTGTAGTAGTAAGTATATTCAACCTTTACTTTTTCTTCTTGCTATATTTTATGGAATTAGTTGCAAAATATTTTAAAATTTAAGTTTGGGGGGAAGAAAAATATTAACTCTTATTTGTTCTCAATTATTATATTTTCAAAAATTATTAGCATAACTTCTGGCAATAGAACCTCGCTTGAGATAACTACAACTTTTTATTTTAGTTGAATATTATGGAAGGATTGGATGAAATTTTTTAGTAATAAAGGTTAATTTTATAAGGGTAAGATATTTGGTGTGAAAGAATTTGATTATAGTTAACTATTTAAAGTAAAGAAAATTATATTTTTGAAATGTTAAGAGACTTAAAGTATTGTGTGTTAAGAAGAGATTGTGACTTTATGATGAATAATAAAGCTCATACCTAATTATAAAGTAAGAATGTGTTTCAAGTTTGAACTTTAGAAAGAGGAGAGTGAAGTTCAAAATCATTACAGGCTCTCCAGATATAGTAATCCTCATTTTAAATAAATATATATATATATAGAAAAAGAAAAGAGAGTAAAAAAGGGGGATTGAAAATAATCCCGAAAAAAAAGGAAAGAAAAATATTTATGAGTAGAAGCTTAAGGAAATGCCTAATAAAAAATTGGCTTCACTTGAGTCACCCTAAAGGGAGAACTTGATTTCATTTCTGAATTTATATTTAAAGTATTGGTTTACATTCTGATGAAGCTTGCATGTACTCCTTTTTCACATAATCTTTCAAGGCACTCTTAATTTAACAAATTATGGTTTATCTTGAAATAAATAGAAGACTAGAACCCTTATTCTTGATTGCTGAATATTCTTATACCTATAGCGTTAACCTGAGTTACTGAATTTATTTCTAAAATTCTAACCAATATATTCTTTTGAATGAAAAATTTTAGTGTATTACAGTTGAAAAGTACATTGCTTTGAGTTATATTTTTATGTAGTAAAAGTGTTACTTGAGGACAAGTAACAGTTAAGTTTGGGGGATTTTGACACGCCTAAAATATATACACTTTTTACTGTATTATTTTACTCATTTTTGATGATATTATACTTTAAAGGAAGGTATTTTGTATTTTTTTTGTTTTAGGTACAAGAAATGGTGATTTGAGCAAAAGAAAACAAAAACGGTACAATTTGGAGCAAAAACGAGCAAACAATGAAATTCTGCCCTGACACCTTTCGATAAGTCTTTCGATGCTTAATCTCTTTTACACTTCTTGCATATTTTTGAATGAGATTGCACTTTAAAGAAAGGTTGTTTTTATGTTTATTTTGTAGGACTATCTGTTACGAACGCAACGCAACTCAAAATGGGGCTAAACAGAGCTAAAACGGAGCCAAACGGAGCGAAACGGTAGAGCCGCGCAGCAGCCTGCTCGCCGAAGGCGAGATTTTCCCGAGACCACCGAAATAAGGCCAAAAGGCCGCCGACAGCGGCCTTGAACCCGCCGACAGCGGCCCGGACGACCATGAACCGACTTTTGGCGGTTTTGGGCCAATATTCGACGTATTTGGACGCTTTTTCGATGGGGTGCTTAAGGAAACTCTTCGGAATTTGTCCATGCTCTTTAAAAATGGCAAATTTGTATTAGAAATGTGTAGATTAGAGAGGAGAAAAGTGGAGAAAACTTGGAGGAATGTTTACGATTCTTAGATTAAGAGTAGAAATGTAGATTTCTACCATTTTGGAGAGATTGGAGAGGAGATTTTGAGAGAATTGTAAGGGATTTTGCTAGCATTGCATGGATCGCAGGGAGACTTTATGGGAGAGATCTTCGTCTTTCTTTCAAAGGGAAAAAGCTAAGTATTATTCTTCATTATCTTATAATTTTGTAAACTTTTATTTAGTGGATTTGCTTTGGTTAAATGAAGTTTCATTTGTGTTTTCTTTATGCTTTGTGACGTATCTCTCTTACTCTTTCTTCTTCTTTGAAAATAGTGACATAAGAAGATTATGTCATTGTTTTCCTTTTACTTTTCTTTTGCAATGATTAGAAATCATGTTTAGGATTTTGTGATGCATGGTAGAAGTAAATTTAATTATAAATGTGATGGTTTTTACTTGCACTTTATTTACATTGCAATAAGGGCCCATTGTAGTGTTAAAATTCGTTGTAATTGCATTGTCCCAAATGGGCAGTGTAATTTTCAACAAAGTGAAACCACATTCAAATTCTATGGATGGTAAAGTTCATGGGAATTGAATGCAAATAAATAGGGAAATATAATTATCGGGCGTAGAATTGGAGATTTTAGAGTGACAGGCTAAAATCCTCAATTCGATCTTATCGTTCGGCGTCTGAAGTGTAGATTGTTAGCCCTCGGGCGAGGGAATGTGGAGCTCCGAGTGAGAGCCGAGTATCCTCCCGACTTGAGCTTTAGATTCGATAACCGAGCATAGGATTAGTCGATGTTCTTTATGTCCGGACCAAAGGGTAAAGAATATGATTGCTCCTATTCGGCACATACGATATTTAATGCATCTCAATCCTATACATTATCTATTTCATTACATAAGAATAATAGGTTTTAATATCTCAAAATTATCCAAACCAACTCATCCAAAAAAGGGTTATCTTTAGAATTATTATTTGCATTTAGTTATAGTTACTATCTTTACATTTAACACTTGCATTTAGGAGTAGTTGCTAGACAAAACATAATTTTAATCAACGTTCCAAACTAAGGACTATTAGTAGTAGACTAGAATTTGATTAAAGACCTCTTACTTCACTTCCTCGTGGGATCAATACTGGGGTTTTTAAAGAAAACTCTATATTATTTGAAATGATACGTATACTTGCGTAGTACCCCTAGTGTGTAAAATATTTTTCAATTTTTATATCATTTAAGATTTTGCACATTAGCCGCTATTTATAAATTGGGTCAAGTTTTTTGCCATCTTTTGGAAGTTAAATTACTGCGTAAATGCGGGTCGGGTCAGGGAAAAAAAGTCTATTTATTCATTTCGGGTCCACTATTTATAGGGACCTATTTGTACAATTAGAGAAAGGGAGGAATAATTATAAAAACTGCTTTTAATTCAATTAATGTGTTGATTTAATACTAGATTTGTGTTACAATTTAAATGGAATACGATTGTTATCAGTTGGTCGACATATTTGAGACCGGTCGTGTGGCGATTGCACCTGTATAGGTAAAGTCAATCAGCCAGCTAATTGTGATTGGATGTTTTTTCAAGAAGGCTCGGTAACTGGGATTGTAGGCATGACATCTCTCGATATTGCATGTCGGTTAACTTGATCGAGCGGTCGATCATCAGATGGCTAATTCGGGTCATGTTTTGAAAGCACGACACTTCGATTGTCCTGCCACTATCCTTGGTCGTTTGATTGCTTTGAGATTCACGTTGGAATTTTTAGTGCATGCAATATATATATATATATATATATATATATATATATATATATATATATATATATATATATATATATATATATATCTGTTGTTGAATCCTAATATGTTCTTTGTGGAAACACGCCTCATGAGTTAGAGTCGGGATAAGGAGAATGAGAGAGGATAAAAGTAATTAAAGAAGTCCTTGTAGAGAAACGGGAAGAGGGATCTCTTTATTCATTCTTTTGCCTCCTATTTATAGAGGCGTATGTATAATTACATAAAGAATGAAACGATTATGAAAACTGTTCTTAATGCAATTTAATCACGATAATTTATTGCCAAATCTATGGTGGTAACCAACTGTTCAACACGCTTATGTTCGATCGACCAATGCGACCGGCGTAGTGGCGATCGTGCTTGTCGAAGTAAAAATTTGGTCGGTCAATATGTTGCGGTTAGACACCCTTGTTAAGAGTTTAGGCGGTTCGGGACTTTGGCCCGCCATTTGAATACCTCCTCATAATGTGTCGGATGGCTCCGACTGAACTGTCGACCGTTGGATGGTCGACTTGGATCACATTCTTGTAACCTGATGCCTCGATTGTCCAATCATATACTTGAGCAGCTCGACTGCTTTAAGATTCTTGTCGACGATTTATGTGCATATATATATATATATATATATATATATATATATATAAACATCAAACATATTATTGGTATCTTGTTTTTAAAAATAAACAAATATAAGTGTACTAAATTTTTTTAAATTTAGGTTAAAAAGAATTAAATTAAATTAAAATAAATAAATAAATAAATAATGATCCCAAATAATCCCATGCTGACACTCACAACATCCTAGATACACCTTTCCACGTTTCTCGAGTGTGATGGGATGTCCAAGAGTTGTTTCCAAGGAACACTCGTCCCTGCTTCCTTGGAAAGTCGGTGGTAACCTTATCCATATTCTAATCCCACCTCAGCAGCTTTTCTCTTCCGTCTTCGACTTTACGGTCAAATTCTCTGCTCCTCGGCTATTGGACCATGTTGAAAACACTACTACATCTAGAAAGTCAATCGTGGGGATTTTCTATTGGCGCTGGCCACCAAATGGGGCTCACATTTCCGAAACAAGTTAAAAAGAGCCGAATTTGCATCTTATTTTTTAAAACTGATATTTTCTTTATTTAAATCATATAAATCGTTATCTAAGAAAATATAAATATTGGGACGACTGGGTATCACTAGCAGGTCACAAATCAGTTGACCACTTTTATCATAAATATGTATACAAAAACTATATTTCTAATAATTAAATTAACACACATCGCTTAATTTTTGTCTAATCTTGCAATCTTGATATTATTGGAAAGATAATGAAATTTTGTACAATTTTCATGTTAACTAATCATGATAAATCTAGTTACACAAATCACAGTTATGTGAATGCTCAAATCTCATAAAAAAACCAATGGAAACCGACCCCATAATGATAAAATGCTCTGGCCACCTTCGATCAACCATTTGCATCTAGCCTATCACCTGTCATCAACCGGTTGTATGCCTCCAGTCAACCATCTCAAAATCAAGGAAGATTTACATACATACCACTATGTTCTTATATATTTGTATATTTACGTGTATACCATTAAATTCATTTATGCTTCCAACAAGCCACCCTCTAGCCGACCACTGTTCTAACCAACTATGACCGACCACATGCTTCCAACAAATTTCCTGCCTTCGGCTGATTGTATGCCTCCGGCCGGCCATCTCAAAATCAGAGAATATTTACATACATATCACTCAATTCTTATACATTTGCATGCATGCATACCAGTTAATTCATTGTGCTTCAAGCAAATCATCCTTTGTCCGACCACTATTATGGCCGGCTATATGCCACCGGCCAACTATATGCCTCTCACCAACCATCTCAAAATTAAGGAAGATTTACATGCATGCTACTCCATTCTTATTTTATTTTTCTAGGTTTGACAGAGACTCGAGAAACTAAATAAGTTCACAAGCATCTGTCTCTAAGCTGACACTCAGGAAATTTGAAACGACTGAGCAAATCAAGGAATCCTCTCTGGGGTGAGCAAATCAAAGACTCCCCTCCGAAGCGAGCAAATCAAAGACTCTCCTCCAGGGTGAGCAAACCAAAGAATACCATCTTGGATAAGCAAACCAAAGACTCCAAACTTGGATGAACAAATCAAAGACTCCCCTCCGGGGCGAGCAAATCAACCAACGACAATATTCATTATTAAGCAACTATCATAAACAAATAGCCCTGTAAAGGTAAAATGCTAAAATGAAGATGAAGCCAATAAGACCGACAAGAGGTCGCCTCAACTAGTCGAAGGTTAGTTAGTTGACCAGCAACACAGATCAAAAATCAAACAAAAAAACCTCAGGAGAGCACTCCGGGGCTGAAGAAACAAGATGCTAAGAGACACTGACATCAAGAGAGTATGATTATTACATTATTGCTATTGCATTTTTGACATTCAAAGTCTCTTATTCTTGTCACAGCTTCAATTCCAAGATATAAGAGACTTCGGGGCATTTATTTATATCCGATAAATGTCTGCATGGATCTAGATGTGAGATGCAACCGACCAGCTGAGCCAACCAGCCGATCACATCGTTAGATGGACCCAACAATGAAAATGTGCTAGTCATACAAAAAGGTCTCAAATATACTAAAAGGTGCAAATAAAGACAATAATAACTTGTAACTCCAAGGGACAATAATAACTAGTATCTCGCAAAAAACAATAAAAACTTATAACTCCTAAGGGCAATAATGTAATTTGCAATTGTATTCTCCTATCATCTATAAATACGAGGACCTTTTTCCATGTTAAGGGGACTCATGTTATTTGGGCTTTCCAATCATTTAGGCACTCTTCTCTTCCCTTGTAACAACTTCTTTCAATATATAAAATCTGTCCGAGAGCCCGAAGTAGTCCCCTAATTGACCTGTCGGGGGCATTCATTGTCTCACTGCTTCCACTCACTCTTTCTCCATCTCACTCGCATGACAAATTTAAATTCAGCAGTTATCCATCAACCAATATAGCCACAAAGAACCACTCACCCTTCCTCAATCCCCAAAGTTCTAGTGGTCTAAGAAAATTGCAGGCTAGCGTCAAAGTACTTTATGGAAAACAATCATTTTGTGGCATCTATAGAAAAATAAAGAGCAGGGCTGCTAAGGAAAAAAGTAAAATTTGATGATTAAAATCAGAGTTCTGTTTGTGCAAAGTTATGATAGATACGCATAATTTACTCCACTTATATGTAGAACTCTTAACACCAGATGTTTCCTTGTGATCATCCAACAATCTGAGAGATCGAAACACATAAATGAACATAAAAAAAGTAATAATTAACGTTGCCATCAGCAGATTAGATGCCATTGGGAAAAGGGTAAAAGAGCCAAGGAATTGTTGTACATATTAGCACAAAAAAGAAATAAACAAAGTAAGAAAAATGGGATTTACATATATATAAACATCAAAATTTACATATCCACACTCTAATGCAGTAATGCAGTGTTTGGTAGAATATTATTTACAGAATGTAATATAAATTTAACTTAAATCTAATCAAAAATTAAAAAAATAATAATAAATAAATAAATTCATTGCTCCGTTAAATTCATTTTTCTCGCATTTCATCTGATTCATCTCGGTTCCATCATTTTGGATACGTAAATCTGAATTTAGTAAATCCAATTGCAAGCCGGGTTTATTCCACTGTCGCTTGCGTTCTCTTCCTGTCACCAACTTGATTTGATAAATCCAAATTTATTGAATTTGATAAATCCTAATTAATATCAATCTAACATGCAGCCAAACACCTCCTAAAGATGATATTCACATCCATAACTAAACACTTACATACAACAAAGATACCACTCTCCATCCGCCGCCCTCTTCGTCTCCCTCAGGAGCTCTCAGCATCTCCAGCACAACAGCTCTATTCCCGAAGATGGTCGGCTTGAAGCCTGTTGCTTTTGAAGACATTATAGGAATTACAAGCACAGAAGATGCATTGATTGATTCTTCACTTGGATCGACAGATAAAAGAGCAAGTAGCCTGAATTTAAACACCTGAAATTCAACTTTATAATTAGATTGATACATGTTCTGTTCCATTGAAATGCATGTTTCTTCACAAAAGTGCACATCATTTTTTGCATCTAATAACACATCTAAATGTGTGCTTTGAGTAACTGCAACTTTATAAGGGGAAGCTTGGGCGTGCTAACTATATATTCTTGGAAATATATAAATCCTGTACAGATGGAGAAGAAAGTCTTTGCAATCTAAAACATGGAAACGAGAAGGATTGCATTGTAGTGTGGCCATCCTTTTGCATTGAAGAGTGACAAAACTTTCATTTAATCTTGCTAACGAAGAAATACAGAGATCAAACAATATGATTCAGAAGAAAAATTTATGAGATTGTTGCGGCATGGTTATTGCATTATTAAGTAAAATTACCTAAAACCCAGTTGTGTTGAAGAACAACAGAAGTTATGTAAGAACTTTTTGGCATCCAAGAATACTATTAGTTGAATCCAAATTTTTGAATGGAAAGTAATTTAAGCAAGTTATTTTAATTATCATAGCAATATGAGGATAATTTTTTTTGAACTCTTGTCCTGTCATGTGATAAATGCATATCTTAATCATCCATTAAAATAGTAAAATGATTAACTTGCAACTAGGGTCAAAGAGGGCTAGAAATATGCAACCAGATTCTAGAAGCATATTCACTATTTCCAGAACAAAAGCGAGATGAAGAAAGTTAATCCAACACTAACTTCAGCAGATCAATCATTTAAAATTTTAATGAAGTAAAAAAGGCAAACTTATTTACATTACTCTAACAAAAGCGAAGATGTCTAATTCTCTGATTGACTTCAAAAATATATTCTTAGCAAACTTGATATATGAATTGAAACCTTACTCTCCAAGAGTCCAACAAACTCATCTTTATATACCTTGATATTTGATACAGGCATCTGCCGTACAAGGTCCTCATTCCACTTGGAGATATTTGTTTAAACTTTACTTTATCTCAAATAGATTTTGAAAAATAAAAAGAAAAATATGTGAAAACCATACCTGGATCCCGAAGCTAAAATCGCCATGTTCTTGTGGGTACGTTACATAGAGTGTTGGTTTTCCAATATGAAGTCGTTCCTAAGGCCACAGGATGTAAACATCCTGCAATATTGACACATTTGGGCTTGATTGCCTCTTTTAGTTCTCTATAAATGTGTCCCAAAATAGCCCCAGTCAATGATTATGTGAAGAACAACACCAAATCTTCTAGGGCAGATATTATAAATGCCCTTGGATCCAAATTCAAATGTAACAGACAAGAGAAAAAAACCAAGATATATGCTCGAATATGCTTATGAAGTTCTATATCTATCAGATCTAAGTAAGAGTCCCTATAAAATACCCATCTTAACCATCTCAAGGGAACGCAAGTTTGTGCTTGAGCTTGACTCATTTTAAATGTGAACATGGTGTCCAAATTTGTAGAATCACGATACATAATATTTACACATGATGTTCTGTTAGCAAATTATCACAACATTATGGTCAAGAGGCCCACGTTTTACCTAACCCAATAACAACTTGATCCACAATAAATTGCCCATCAACTCAAATTCATACTCATGTCTTGCAGTGCGATACTCATCTCATCAACTGGAAAGTCAAAAGTATTTGTCTATGGTGACTAGCGCTCTCCAAGTGATGTTATAAGTGATCGTCTACTTTAATATATTATAGATAATTAACACGCTCTATACCAGCCATGCATAGGCCTTCCATAAATCTAGAAAAATTTATTGGTCACTCATTAACTATGAGTAGATGAGAGGCAGCACCTAAAATGGTTCCCTATAATGAGAAAAAATAAAGATTTCTCAGATAACTGAATGCATATGTCAAATTAACTAGTAAAATCTAAAAAAATAAACTGTCAGGGTATGCAGTTCTATGTGATCCAAGTAGATGAGTAATATTTGGATGAACTTTCAGAGGGGCTGGAATACTAGTCTCAACATCTGCTTCAGTGCGTCTCATGTGGCGTCCCCGCGAATGTTTATTTCATTCACCAGCCATTATTTTTTATAGCATAATAAATATATATTTTTTGTTCATTAATCGCAACCAAGCATAAAGAGCAAAAAACTATGTTAGGTTTAACCGAGCTAAAAAAAATTAAGGCAAGAATCATAATAACCTTATTAAGCAACATGTATTTCATGTTCATTGGTCCATGTAAATTATATTTGGCCAAAAGTTAGACTCATGGAGGAGGACATCACAAATCATTTGACGATCAGAGGCATGATGCTCCAGCTGAAGGAGTCCTTAAGGGACCAAATGGCAAAGATGCGGCTGAACATGATGGGAGAGCTCCAGGAGATACAAAGAGCCCATGAAGACGAGATGAGCAGCATACATGCTAGCTTGAAGAAGATGCGTGGAGATATTTCACTATGCAAGAAGGCACTAGCGACATCCACCACCATCATACCTTTGAAGCCAAGCGTATTAAGATGTCAAAATCAAAGAGTTTTGGAGAAGCTCACAACACGAAGGAAGAGGACAATTTCTTATAGGGCATGAAGACGAGATGAGCAGCATACGTGCTAGCTTGAAGAAGATGCGTGGAGACATTTCACTATGCAAGAAGACACTAGCGACATCCACCACCATCATACCTTTGAATTCAAGCGTATTGAGGTGTCAAAATCAAAGAGTTTTGGAGAAGCTCACAACACGAAGGAAGAGGACAATTTCTTATAGGGACTTGAGCAATACTTCAGAGCTATGATGATTACAGATGAAGAGGCGGGAATATAATTTGCAACTCTTTATCTCTTAGACATCGCTATATTGTGATCAAGAGGAAGGCGAGGAGATATAGAGAAATGTATGTGCACCATATCCACCTTTGATGATATTAAGAAAGAGTTAAAGAGTCAATTATATCCCGAGAATGCACATGATGAGGCCAGAAACTGATTGCAAAGGCCCAAGAAAATATGATTGATTCGAGAATTTATTAAGGAGCTTACTAGCCTGGTCCTTGAAATTCCCGACAAGATTGACAAGGATGCTCTTTTCAACTTCCTAGATGAACTCCAATAGTGGGTGAAGACTGAGCTTAGGAGGTGTGGAGTACAGGATTTTGCTACTGTCATTGCGGTCACCGAAGCCTAATTGAATATGCAAGGAGTCTACAAAGCCAACGGATGAAAAGAGCGCCAATGTCAAAGATGATAGAGATAAAGGCCTACACAAGAAAGAGACCAGTTATGAATCATCTTCATCCAAGGGTAAATATAAGGGAAACAAAAGGATAATAAAATCAAGTCACATAACAATTACTTTCTCTGCGATGGACCACAATGGGCAAGGGATTGTCCTCAGAAGAAGGCTTTAAACTCTCTCATTATAAGTCATCAGAAGGAAGAAAGTGGTGATACGAAGACATAAGTAAGGTCTATAAAACTGCTGAAAGGGATGCAAGCTCCAACAAAACCCCAACCAAAGGGATTAATATTTATGGAGATAGTTATAGGTGGGAAGACTACTAGAGCAATGGTGGACATGGATGCTTCTCACAACTTCATTGCCGCCGAAAAAGCAAAAAAGGTTGGGTTTGCAGATGACTGAAGGAGGAGGCTCCATCAAGGTAGTCAATTCAGTAATTAGGCCAATTCATTGAATAACAAGAGTAAAGACCAATATTGGAGCGTGGTCAGATACCTTAGACTTCTCAAGCATTCCAACAGATGATTTTAAAGTTGTTCTAGAGATGAGCTTATTGGATAAAGCAAAAACGTTCCTAATACTCTTCTCCAATAGGACATGCATCATGGAAGGGAATCAAGCTCAGTACCGACAAAAAGAACTAACAAGTAGAAACTCAAAATGCTATCGGTCATCCAATTCAATGAGGGCATTCCACGAGATAAGAAGAGTTACTTGGCTATTCTTCATGACTCTGTTGAAGAAGTAAAGCTCTAAGAAGGCATGCTAAGGGAAGTGGTAGCGGTACTTGAAGAATTTAAAGATATTTCACCAGAATCAAAAGAACTACCATCAAGATAAGAGAAATATCATTAGATTAGCCTGGAGCCAGGGATTGAGTCGCATGTCATGAACTCTTACTGCATGGTTCCCCTCTCGCGTATAACCATTATAAAGGAAAAATCCCAATAGCTTTCAAGTTTGCCGAGTTTGTGAGCAAGCAAATGGAATTGGTCCGAGTGTCACTGCATGAGACTACAAGAAGAAATACAAAATGGGCAGGCAAGAAAATGAGACATAAAAACACATGAAAACACATAAAAAAATAAAAAACCAGCGGTATCAAGTGAAATCCGCAATGAGGGCATTGCGAGCTTAAGTGGGGGAGAGTGTCACACTCTGCCATCTTCAAGAATAATTAACAAACTAACCATGAGAAAGGAAGATTCTAGAGAAGACCAAAATGAAGAGAGCAATCCAAGGAACTACAGAAGATTCCATAGTATTCTAGAAAAAACTAGAAAGATGGAGAATATTTTAAAAAATTCTAGAAAGTTCTACATAATTCCAGAAATATGCTGAAAGAAACAAGCTTCAAAAGAACTCTAGAATATTCTGAAAAATTCTAGAATCATTTATATGTAAAGAATAATGTAGAATGATCTAGGAATTAGTGTATTATAATATAATCTAGAAAGTTCCCTTAGTCTTGGAGAGGACTATAAATAGGAGTCTCTCCCCCTCATTTGTATCCATCCAAGAACCATCCAAGGTTCCCAAGCATTCATGTGTTGTGATCACTCTTTTTAGTGAATTATTTCTTTCTCTAATACTTCTCCCTACTCTTCTTCCTAGAGTGGTTTCTGCTTAAAAGTTTAAGCGTTATAAAGGTTAGGTTGATTTAGTGCAAGGGGGAGTGTTGAAGCCGCACGGGTGACTTTAGATAAGTTAGTCCGTGACAGCGGGCTTGTTTCAACATCCCATTGAAGCATTCAGATACATTACTGGCCATTATTCCATATTTGTAGCCACCATCATAGTTAATGACTGCTTATTAATATCTCTTGTAAGTCATATGCTTTAACTTTTACACTTTTGAGATCTTTCATATTTTGATTGAATATATGAAGAGTATCAGTATACTCTGCGATATTTATATTTTGATAGAGAAATTCAACATCTAATATTCCCAGTATGGGTATTGCTTTCTTGAAGTTCCCCTGAATCTGTCTTAAACAATGTCGATGTGCAGCTCATAGAAGAGTTTCTTAACACCCTCATATCACTCCATCATGACTATCTAAGACAATACACAAGTTTTGTTTTGAAGAAGAGAGTGGACTTAGCCCATTGAGTGTTTGTAGAAAACGAAATCATGATTTCAATTGCACTCTGATTCAACCATTGCAAATGTCAATGAAAATAAATTTAATTTCAACTATACAAAATAACGTCCCTCTATACTTAGCCAATAAAAATGTTTCTTCCATGCTCAAAATAGGTCGACAATATTTCCAACCCATGATACAAGGTCCTAAGGTCCAGAAGATATGTTTAAAAAAATTTGACTTGTTTGAATGAATCATGTATATTGTTCCTTGCACAACAAAACATATTACACACATCAAGTGATTCAATGATTGATATGAATTCTTCCATCTTTCCAAAATAGCCTTTATTACCATGTGTCTTGCATTCCAAGCTTTCATATAGGAGATCTTTACATTGAATTTTGCTTCCATTTGACCAATAATCTCTCTTGGTTTTAAATCTATTTGTATCTAACAACAATGTAATATGAAGTCAGTAGTAAAATTTGTGTTACACTGTCTGTGCCCTGCTTTCATCATGAGATGATTGCATGTATGTGGACCTGCAAGAGTTGATATCCTCCAAGCCCTGCCCAATCATTTGACTGAACTAGCTGTAGATGACACATACAAGATCAAGAAGGATAATCTATGTTGCACACACAATATAATTAAAATTTTCCTATTTAATGTACATATCCTAAACTCCGCATTATTAATTATAGATTAATTGTTTAAATAAAATTACGGCTGTTTCTTCCTAGAGTAACACATACCCTCTACAAGCTCATCAGAAATAATATTTTGTTGGGTGACAATATCTTCAATAGATGGTCCATCAAATACAATTTCCTAAACCCATTCTTTCACAGTTTTACAAGCTGGCACATACTTAATAGTAGAGACCATATGCTTTACTGTTTCCGCGGTTGTTGTTGAATATCATCTTATTAGACTTTCTCTTAAAAATGTATATTCCGTTTCAGTGCATTAATGGGTAATTCATTATCATAACTACTTCGACTTCAACTCTCATTTAATGGCTTCCAAGTTATCACTAATACAAGCATGCCAAACTTGAGCAGCATTAGAACTCAACTCTTTACCTATAGGAAAAATGACATCAAGTTAGCAGTGAAGCTTGAAAAGTCAATTTTAAGAGACCTTAAGATTCAGTTCTTAAGTTCTTCAAAATTTATTTGCTTAGGAATTTGAATTCATTGGTTCGTTCCACCAGAATACAAGGGTGCAAAATCTTCATCAGTACTTAAATGCCTGGCATAATGTAAAATCAAATAAACTAATCTGGAACAGTTCTTTTAGATTTCACTATCACTTTGGTCACAAAAAATTTTAAAAAAAATCAGTATATGGGTCTTATTTTCATATTAGGTTTAATAATTTGCATGAAAAAAGTTTAACAAAACTAGCGGGAGAGTATATCTTGAAGTAAATTTTATTTCCACCTTATATGAAGCGTTAATTTAATTTACCTCGATGTTGTTTATGAAAACTTCTTCACTTTAAATAGAAGATTTAGAATAGAAAAATGAAGAAAACTATGAATCATAAATTTTCATTTCACAAAATCAATGAATAATCTGCGTCTTTTGTTAAATCAATATTTCTTAATTGAAAAATTATATGGCAAAATAAAATTTAATTATAACTCTTAAAAAAATCAAATCATTTGGTAATAAAAATATAAATAGATACTAACTAAAGAGATGAACATCTATTAGCAACTCCAACGATTATTTATACACAATAATATTCTAAAATAAAACTAATCATTAGCATTGGCCAGAAAAATTGCAATCGCCTGGATGCAGGAAAAATGCATATGAAAAATAAAACAAAAAGAAAAAAAACTCCGGCTTTTTACGGCAGAAGGAAATAATAAGGCGGCGAAACTCCAACTTATGCCGGAGGAAGGAGAAAAGCCGGATGAGGGAGAGTTTACAGTGGAAAACCTCCGGCTATTGCCGGAGAAAGGAGAGAGGAAGGAGGTGAAGAAGAGGGATTGAAGTTACCTGCTTCAGACGTCGTTCGCAAGGGCTCTCTCTCCTCTCCACTGTCTGCAAACAGCTGTGATAGATGATGAAAAAAAAAATGAAAAACAAAAATATATAAGAAGGACAAAAGCCGGAGGGAGACGGTAAAGCGGCAAACCTCCGACTATTGCTGGGCAAGGCGGCGAAAAAGAGGGATTAGGATTATTTGATTTGGACTTCCTTCGCAGTAGTTCTCCACTTCTCACGAAGACGTGTGATACAATAAAAAAATTCAGAAAAAAATAAAAAATAAAAAAACATAACTAAATCACAATAAGTCTCATGTACAATTTAATTTAATGTATTACGTGTTACTGACCAAATTATACATGTAACGCATTGTGATTGACGAGTCGAGCACGTATCAGCCCATCCTCTTCCCATTTTGGGCTTGATAAAAAAACAATCTAATCACAATGTATCACATGTACGATCTACTAAATATAAAAAATTAAATAGTTTAATGTATCGTAGTTAGGAAGTAAACAAGCAGAGTACCGAATCGGCTCAGTCTCATCCTATATTGGGCTTCTTAAAAATTATTAATGTTCATGTTCGACTTATTTGCATAACAAATCTTAACATTTATAGTTTGTGGAGAATTCCAGTGTTGCAATTATAAGCTGTTAAGGGTTAAGATGAATTTAAATTTAATTATTTATATTAAGATATCATTTAAAAATAATTTAATATATTATTATTCTATTCTTTTAATTAATAAGTTTAGTTGATTATAAATCTGTCTTAATGGTTCTAAAAATCCCACACGCAGCATGCCCAACATGGCGGGCGAATGGCCGGTAAGAGAGC
The DNA here is from genome assembly GCA_022702705.1 of Papilionanthe hookeriana x Papilionanthe teres. Taxonomy (NCBI): domain Eukaryota; kingdom Viridiplantae; phylum Streptophyta; class Magnoliopsida; order Asparagales; family Orchidaceae; genus Papilionanthe; species Papilionanthe hookeriana x Papilionanthe teres. The sequence continues at coordinate 92,527,433 of CM040425.1, forward strand.
CGATCGGGCATACGATTACGTAATTTCTAATTTAATTTATTCAAGTGTTGCCTTATAAAATTTGTCACGATCTCTGCAATACACGTTGCCCTGAAAACTATCTCTACGGTTAGATGTCTCCCGGGTGCTAAGGATACCCGATAGAAACGCAACTAAAATAAAATTCTCCATTAAACAAAGAATAAAAGTCAATTATTTGTATAGTCTCTTCTAACTATTTATGTTATATAGTAAAACTATCCAATGTTCAGAAAGAACAAAGCCCTCAATTTATAACTTTTATTTCCATGAAGTTCTAATGGTGTCATTGTCATCTTAATATGAGCTAGCACATTTGCTCCAATACAAGCGCTAGCATAAATTATGCACTCATTTGTATAAAATTTAAAGTTTGTATACGTGCACAATCATCTAAATCAATGATTTGTTATCGAATCCTTAAAATATACATATATACTATTTTTTTAACTATTCGATCATAGCATCGAATATTTAGAACTATAAACAAAAAATTTCAATTTTTACGAGAAAATTTTATGTACGGAGAACACATGCAATCCTCCGTTCGTAATATCCTTCCAATAATCTCTCAATAACCTCTGCGAAGGTTATTGGGAATTATTTCAGCGTTATTTAGAGTCAATATTCACTGCAGTTACACTTTCATATTTTCTCCAATATTAGAGTATTGACTCCAAATAATGCCGAAATAACTCTGCAATAACTCCCAAGAACCTTCGCCGAAAATTAATTGATGAGTTATTAAGAGAGAATTACACACGGAATACTGCATGTGTTCTCGGTACTTGAATATTTCTCCAATTTTACACCCTTTGTTCTTAAATAAAAAAAATAAAATAAGAGTGGAGACAGTAGCGTTTGAATGTAATTAAAATATCCATGTCATTCATAACTTATTTCACAAAGCGGAAGCATCAGTACCTGGGATAATAAAGCGGTACAAGAGCTTCTTTCAATTAGAAACTATCACATAATTTACTAGCGGAGACTAACAACACCACATCAAATGGAGTGGCTCCATAGCGGCACGTCGCCGCGCCACTCACCGTCGTCCCACCCCAGCCCCGTCTGATAGTATATATTCGAGTCCATAGACAACTCATCCGCATAATAATACTCATTGAAATCCATCAAATCAATAAACCCATCATGTGTCGCGACACTCTCGACCTCCATGCAGGGCTGGGCCGAAGGAGGTGCTTCCTCCTGCTGCTCCTGACCCGGTGCGGGGCGGAAGGCCTCTGCAGCCATAGCTGCCGCACGTTGTATGGAACGGGGGCTGGCGGGGGCAGGGGGAATTTGGAGGCGAGCGGAATCGGCAAAATTGAGACAAGCTTGTCGGCCACGGAGGGCGAGTGCGGCGACGTCGTGGGCGCGAGCGGCCATCACGGCGGTAGGGAAGGTGCCGAGCCAGATACGGGATTTCTTGTTGGGCTCACGGACTTCGCATACCCATCTATCGGCGCCGCGGAGACGGACGCCTTTATAGACAGGATGGCGTGTCTCGCGGAACTTGGTCCGGCCGGCGCGGCGCTTAGGAGGCGCGGAAGAGACGGTGGCGTATTCTTCCTCTTCATGGAAGAGAAGGTTGTCGATGGTTCTGTTCATTGGGGAGAAGTGGGGGAGTGCTGTAAGTAGTGATGAGAACTGGGGAAGAGGAGGAGAAAGCGGGTTGGTTGTTTGGGAAAAGGGGAGGGAGTTTGGGAGGGTTTAAATTGGGAAGGGAACACGGAATTGCCAGCTGGGGAAAGGGAGGCAAAAGTGGCCCTACTAGCTCTTTCTTTATTTAAAAGGTTTAGTAAATTTGAATAGCGAAATTTTATTATGGAGGATGTGGCGAAAAGAACGGCTTGGATTCGTAGAAACTGGGTAAGCGGAGCAGCTGAATGATGAGCGGGGGTGCATCAGCAAAACTGGGTTTGGGCAGTTTCCTGGAGGCTTTCCGCTTTGGATTCGATGACAAATCGAGGGCGTGAGCGTGACCGAGAGATGGTAAATAAGAATGAATTTTGGCCTCATGATCGCGACGGCACACGCTAGAATAAGTATGTATGTATCTATATGTGTACACACACATATATCTATATCTATATATATATATATATATATATATATATATTAAGAAAAGAATGGTCATAGGCTATTATAGGAGCCCTTGTTGGGATTTTTCATTTCAAATTAATGCTCCTTTTTCCTTTACAATTTCCATTGAAAACCCTTTGTGCTTTCAAGGGAAATAAGACCTTTTGTGTTTTCAAGGGAAATACATTTTATAATGTGGTCCATATTGATTCTAAGTTCAACCCTTTCGTATGCACTCGTTCACATCCAGTTAAGTTCTGTGATGGAATCGCGATAGTATATTCTTTGATGGGTAGAACATTTATAAATAGATGTGATCTTTGTTGTTTTGGTCCCTCGACTTAGTCATCATAATTTTGTTTTCACTACATCGGGTTGTGAGTGAGAAAAGTTTAGAAGATCTATAACACAAAATTCTAGTGTAAGCAAAGAGTGTCGACTCGCACGTGTAAGTTATGTGTGGAGGTATATATGATCTTATCTCGCTCCATTTATCGATTCAACAAATATATTTGTTGAAATTAATAAACATGTTTAGATATCATTTGATATGATTTGGTTAGATCATTTATGTTTAGATATCATTTGGTTATATCATTTGGTATGAGAGCGTGATTAACCTCTGTCTTGCTTACTCTGTTTCATTCTGGTTATATACCCGTATACGTGATTTTCATTTATTTTTGATATGTCGTATTTTCAATCGAAAATATAATTAGAAATAATCATATGTAAGGATTTCTAACATACTGTGCATAAACCATGATTGAGACATTAATGTTAATGTCGTGCTTGTTGCGCGTTTTTGGAGCAAAAAATTTGATTTTGAGCATTAGAATTTTGACGTTATTAATCCAAAATTAAACCTAAAATCATGTAGAAATCAAATTTCTAAATGATTTTATATATGAACTGTTTGTCACATAATTGATTTTGAGAATAATTATGAGTTATTTATGTATTTTAATGTGTCTAAATTATTTAGTTATTTTGTTAAGTTGTATGTTTAATTTTTGTGTTAGATTAAGCATCAATATTAAGTTAAGTAATTTATGCACATTAAAATTATAATTAAGAACTTATTTGGTTTGAAAGTTGAATAACAATTATGCATATATTATTTATTTATTTCTTGAAATTTATGTGTATAAATTTATGATTATTATACATGCAAAAATTATGTTAAATAATATTTATGCACTGTTATTCATTTTATTTGCATTATTTATGCAAATGTTTGGCTCTTAATAAAGAATTAATTAATGTTAGTTGATTTATATAAGTTTAATTAATTAGGGAATAACCACAGTATCTTTAATTAATTAAAATTATATATTAAGTTCAAGAATCACATTAAAACATTAGTTTTAATTAATCATAGGAAATATAATGAAATTTACCAACATGAATTTTGTTATATTTGTATGATTAATTAGGATGAAATATCAACTTATATTTATTAATCTACCCACAAGAATTAATAAATGGAACATAATTTGATAGTTTTATCATGAACTTATTAGATGAATATATTTTAGTAGGATTTTAGCTCACAAGCAAGTTCTATGTCACTAGATTCATCGATTTGAGCATGATTTACGTTGGTAAAACATGACATTTTGTTTTTTAGGTCTCAAAATTTTGTTTAATGAGCATGTATGTTTGAAAAATTTTGCAGTTATTCAACCAGCTAACATTTTTTATTTTAAGTGTTATATTCCCGAATTAAAGGGTGATAACTATAAGGTATGGAAAGAGAGAGTTCTTCTTCATTTATGATGGATGAATATTGATTATGCTATAAGAAAAGATGAACCACCTGCCATTACTGAAACCAGCATTCCAGATGCTGTTGATCTTTAAGAAAAATGAGAGCGATCCAATCGTCTCTCTGTGATGTTCATAAAGACCAAGATATGAGCTGGTATCTGTGGTTCTGTCGAGCAGCATAATAAGGTCAAAGACCTTCTAAAAGTCATTGATGAGCAGTTTGCAACATCTGATAAGGCTCTGGCCAGCACATTAATTATACAGTTTGCATCCATGAGGCTCACCGGAATTAAAGGCATGCGTGATCATATCATGCACATGAGGGACATAGCGGCTCAGCTTGAAACTTTGGAAGTTAAAATGTCAGAATCTTTCCTGGTTCATTTCATTATGAACACTCTGCCCCAACAGTATGGACCATTCAAAATCTCTTATAACACACATAAAGACGAATGGTTAATTAATGAGTTGTTGACCATGTGTGTCCAAGAGGAAGGTAGGTTGGCAATGGAAGATGGTGAAAAAGTGAATTTTATTACTCAATGAAAGAGGAAGAGGGATCAAGCTAAAATAAGGAAAATGGTAAGATTCCTCCTCAACCAGACATAAAGAAAGAGTCAAAGTGTTTCTTCTGTAAGAAGAAGAGGCACATGAAGAAAGACTGCATCAAGTTTAAGAACTGGCTCGACAAGAAAGGTACTCAACTTTCATTCGTCTGTTATGAATCTAATATGATTAATGTTAATCATAACACATGGTGGATTGATTCTGGTTCTACAATCCATGTTTATAATACCTTGCAGGGTATGCAAAACCTAAGGAAGCTAGTGGGAAGTGAACAATGCATCTATTCAGGAAGCAAGATGAGTTAACAAGTAGAAGCCACTGACACGTGTAGTTTGGTTTTAAGCAGTGGTTTCATTTACATTTGGAAAAGACTTTTTATGTTCCAAGTTTCTCTAGAAATTTAATTTCTATTTCAAGACTTGTACCTTAGGGTTTTTCCTTTAACTTCTAAGATTCTGGTTTTAGTTTATCTTTTGAATCTAAGGTTATTGGTTATGGTACTTTGTCTAATGGTCTTTACTCTATTGAATTGCAAAATGATGCTGCTTTTAATTCTATTCATGTTACTGTTGGGTTAAAACGATGTGTTGTGAATGAGGAATCCTCTATGTTGTGGCACCGGAAATTAGGACACATCTCCATTAAGAGAATTAAAAGTTTGGTAAATGAAGGGGTAATTTGTACTTTAGATTTTGCTGACTTTAAGACTTGTTTAGATTGCATAAAGGGTAAGCAAACTAATAAGTCTATAAAGGGTGCCAAGAGGAGCACAAATCTATTAGAGATCATACATACAGATAGTTGTTGTCCAGACATGGATGTAGTTGGTCCAAAATACTTTATCACTTTCATAGAAGATTATTCACGGTATATGTATCTCTACTTACGTCATTCTAAGGACGAAGCTTTGGATGCCTTTAAAGTCTTTAAGGATGAAGTGGAGAATCAATGTGGAAAGCAAATTAAAATTGTGAGGTCAGATAGAGGTGGGGAGTACTATGGAAGATACACAGAGAGTGGACAAGCACCTGGTCCATTTGTAAATTTTCTTCAAGAACATGGGATTGTTGCCCAACACACTATGCCTAGTTCTCTGGATCAGAATGGTGTGGCAGAAAGAAGAAACCGAACTTTAATGGACATGCTGAAAAGTATGTGGAGTAACACGAAAATCCCTGAATGCTTGTGGACTGAAGCTCTAAAGACGGCTGCGTATATATTAAACAGATTTCCAACCAAGGCTGTTCCAAAGATGCCTTTTGAGTTATTCAAAGGTTGGAAACCAAGTTTGCGACATATGCGCGTTTGGGGATGCCCGTCTGAAGTAAGAATTTACAACCCACAAGAAAAGAAGTTAGACCCAAGGACCATTAGTGGGTATTTTTATTGAATATGCTGAAAGGTCTAAAGGGTATAGATTCTATTGTCCGTCTCATAGCACTAGGATTGTGGAATCAAGAAATGCAAAATTTCTTGAGTATGATTTGATCAGTGGGAGTGATCAATTGCTAGATATTGTATTTGAAAAGGATCATTATGAAGCTCAACCCTCTAGTTCAAGTGACATATTGGTTGTCATTCACACCCATCAAGGACAAACAAGTGTTAGACAACCAATTATTGAAGTTCCACAAGCTATTAATAATGATCAAGTAGATCAAGCTATAAATGAGGAACAACTTAGTATTATTGGACAACCAGTTGAACAACATGCACTTGAGGAGAATGTTGAAACAAAGTTAAGAAGGTCTACTAGAGAAAGAAAATCAGTCATACCTTGTGATAATGTCGTGATATTCAAGAATCGGACTACAACATTGGAGCCGAAAATGATCTTGAAACATTTTCACAAGCTATGAGTTCTAAGGAATCGAACTTATGACATAATGCCATGAAAGATGAGTTGGATTCTATGACTTCTAATCGAGTCTTGGGTCTCGTTGAGTTGCCTAATGGTGTAAAAGCCATTGGATGTAAATGAGTTTTTAAAATAAAGAAAGACTCACACGGTAACATTGAGAGACATAAGACAAGATTTGTTGCCAAAGGGTTCACTCAGAGGGAAGGAATGGACTACACGAAGACATTTTCTCATGTATCTAAAAAGGATTCTCTCTGAGTAATTATAGCATTGGAAGCTCATTTTGATTTTGAGTTACATCAAATGGATGTGAAAACGACATTCCTTAATGGTGATTGTCGGCGGATTTTTTAATTTAATTTAAATAAATAATTTGAAAAGTAGTATTTGATTTTGAAAATAATTTTAAATTTGAAAATTTTAAGATATGAAATCAAACTGATCTCACATCCCGAATAGTTTATATAAACGAGCACCGCATCACAAACCGTGTATCTATCCCGAAGAATAGACACACTGTTTGGTGATGGGGCTCGATTAAATAAACTAGAAGATTTGTGACATTCGTTTGTTCTGCGAACCAATTTTATAAGCCGATAAATTCCCCTGCTTAATATAAATGAATTAAGCAGGGTTTATATTACCTAGGTTCTTAAAATTCCTATAAGGGCAAGCCCACATAGTTAATTACATCTTAAGTGACGGGAATCACTTAAGAAAACTCTCGATAATAATCGTAGTTCTGCTCTCAAGAATCTCAAAGTTTAAGTTTTCAAGAGATTGAATTTTGGAATTTCGATAGGGAATGGATCGAGTTTGGAACATTTTGTTTTGGGAATTCAAAGGAAGAAAGGTAGGAGAAATTACGGATTCGAAGCGAACTTCGGTAATTTCCCGACTATCCTATTGTTTGGCTTGAATTTAGGAAAGTCCTAATATTTATTTAATGTTTTGATCTTGCCAATTTTAATTAATTAGGACTTAAATTCGTATGACATGACCATACAAATAGCCTCGAAGATGTGAGGGTTTATGTCGTACCAAACGACTACCTCGGAGTCGTAAGACCGGTTAGGGCTTAATTTACAATGCAAATGCCTAACAAAAGGTTGAGGATTTATGTTGCACTAGGCAAACTACCTCGAAATCCTATGGCTTGGTTATTTAGTTCTAAGGAAGTTTTGCTGAAGTAGACTCAGGTTTTGCTGATGACGATGGCCGTGCTGCCCACCATGCTCCGAGCTCCTTGTTGTTGCAGAGCGTTTAGTTTTAGAAGATTGTAATCAAAAGAGAAGAGAAGAGTTTGGTTTTAGAAATCTTAAAGTCCAACTGTTTTTTTATGTTTTAATTAAAACAAATCTTAAAGTTGATTATAACAACACCGGTTAAGATCCCACGGTTCCATCCTTCCGGCATCGTTATTTTTATCGGATTCACTTAGTCCAGATGAATTTGCTAAACTCAACTAAATGAGTTCCATACTTTCATTTAGACCGTGGGAAATCCCGTTAGCAACACGTAGGTTACATCATCCGAGGTATTCCAGATCATCCAACAAGACGTTTTAATTTAGTTATAATTGTAGTTTTGTTGTTGTGTTTGTGATTAAATTTTGAGTTATTTTATATTTTGAAATGTTGTGGCGGTGAATTTTATCTTGAAATGACTTTTAATTTAGTTTTGGTTTTGGTTTTAGGGACTATCCTAAAGGTGTGGGTTTTCATGCAACAGTTGTTTATCATGCAAGAAAAGTAAGTGCATTTGCAATAAAATAAATTGCAAGAAGATAAATTGCAATAAAATAAAAGTGCACCTCGAGGGTCTTCCCGTCATCCCAGGCTGCACTTAAACACAATTTAAAATATTTAAGCATTTAAAACAAGTTCCTAGGTAAAACTAAGGGAAGGGTTATGGTTTTCTACCAAGGTCCTACTCCTATAGCTAGTCATCTCCTATGACGTCTAGGTTCTTGTGTTTTGGTTTGAGGACAATTTTCTTCATCAAAGAACAATTAAGTTCAATTATTCTTATAAATATCCTATCATATTGAGGAAGTGCTTAAGACGAATCTTAAACATCTTTTCAATACTTTTAGGATTATTTTAAGTCCAAGAGAATTTAATTATATAATGAATCAATTATCCAGGAATTCAAGTTTTGTTATCTTGCTCAGTGAACTAGGACATTTGAATATCCTATAAGTGAAGTAACACTTCACTTAATACTCCGTTTAGGAGTTATGACAACAAGAGCTTTTGAGGGCAAATTGATGTTTAAGTGATTTGTGATTTAATTTAATTTGAATTAATGGGTTTAAATTTGGAATAGTGTTCAAGTTGTTTTAGATTTATTTTTGAATTCTTTATGTCTTAAGTGATGTTATATTTAATTTAATTTAATTTAATTTAATTTAATTTAATTTGGTTTGGTTTAGTTTTAATTTTTAATTTAATTTTATTTATTTAGTTTAATTTTAATTTTATTTTAACTTGACTTTATTTACTATTTTTATTATTTAATTTAATTTAATTTAATATGTTTTAATTTAATTTAATTTAATGTGATTTAATTTAATTTAATTTAATTTAATTTAATTTAATTTTTAATTTAATTTAATTTAATTCAATTTCATTTTAATTTTAATCTAATTTAAATTTTAATTTAATTTTATTATTTTTCTTTTAATTTTAATTTAATATATATATTTTTTATGTTTTAGGGATGATTTAATTTTAATTGTTAAAGTATTAATTTAATTGAAATTTTTGAAGGATTTAATTTAAATGTTTTAACTTTAATTTAATTTAATGATTAAGCTTTTTTAACATTTTAAACCTTGAGTTTAGATTATCATTTTAATTAAGAATTAAATGTTATTGTGGTGATTAATTTAGGGATTTTTAAATTAAAAAATAAATCTCTTCCTAATAATATCCCTATTTTAATAATTCCAATTTTTTATTATTCTTCAAAGTTTAATTAATTATTTAATTAAGGTTAATTTTAATTATTTTCAAATTGTTTGGTAGGTTTCTACCCTTTAAATACCTAAGTTTCAAACATCCAAAATCAACTAAGTATCAAATATTTTACCCACCCTTTCAAATAGACCTAAAATTTTTAATTATAGGTTAAAATTTTAATTACCATTTTGCCCTTTATGCTTACTAATTCCATAACTCACTAAATTGAGCTTAAATGAATTTGAAATTTTTATGTAACTTTACTCATATGCCAATCAAGACATTAGAGGAGAAAATGTGATTTTTCTGTATTTAATTTATTTATGTAATTATTTTTTGTGGAAAATAGGGATTTTCAAGGAAAATTCAATAACATGACCAAGGGAAAGTTTCTGTTCTTAAGAAAATTATGGGACATTCCTAATAACCAGAGGACCACTTGGACCAATTTTGGTGATTTTTTGAATTATATTTTTTTTATTATAATTATTTTGAGTTTTGGATTATTAATTAATTTAAAAATAAAATAAAGGTTGAAAAATGAATTTTATATTTTTCAAAAATCTCTCTGATATCAAGTAAACCAAAGAACCATTTTTTACAATTTTCTGATTTTTATTTGATTTATTGGAATTATTTTAGTGGAAATGCTAGAAAATACATTTTTTTTTTAATTTTAAAATTACCTTAGGGCTTTAAAATTTAATATCTCATCATAGAGACTTAAGAAAAATATGGGGTTTGCTCCTAAGTGATTAAAATTCAAAATGTGACATTTTGGTGAATTTTATTTTTTTTTGTGATTTTTATTATTTTTAATTATTAAAAATACTAAAATAGTGCAAAAAATCAACTTTTTTAGAAAATTGCAATTTTAATTTTCTTAAATTCCTCTGATATCAAAGAGGCTCCAAAACCAATTTGGTAAATTTTTGAAAATTATTTTGAAAGTTATAAATTTTTGAAGTTTAATTTTGGCTAAATGGCTTAATCAACCCATTTGATAGGGCTAACCAAGTCCAATTGACTTCAAACTTTTATGGTGGGTTCCTCTGATCCTAAAGGTCAGTGGAGAATTGATTTCAAGTCAATTTGATGTATGATTAGCTCTAATTAATTAAAGCTTCATTTTGGGTATTTCGACCGATTAGAGTTATTACAAGTGAGTTAACTCCAAAACTATTTTTTCTAGAGTCCTTCGATCATAAGAAACATCACCAAATTTTCCTAGAATTTATTTCACGATATACTATTTATTGGAATTAAAATACTCAGAATAGTGACTTAGAATTGAAAAATCAATAACTCTTCATAGGGTGGCCTCGACTTTGGAAAATTCAGGGAATGTTCCCAAATTCAGAGGCTTCAAAAGCCCTATGGTCTCATGCCATGGTGAATTGTATACATGCATGGAGAATTGAAATAGTGCAGAGAGTAAATGTCGGCATATTTTTAGGTCGTGTTTTATTTTGAAGAGGGGTCGCCTAACAGAAATCTGTCGGCGAATTTTTAATTTAATTAAAATAAATAATTTGAAAAGTAGTATTTGATTTTGAAAATAATTTTAAATTTGAAGGTTTTAAGATATGAGATTAAACCGACCTCACATCCCAAATAGTTTATATAAACGAGCACCGCACCATGAACCGTGTATCTATCCCTAAGGATAGACACACATTGCTTGATGGTGGGGCTTGATTAAATAAACTAGAAGATTAGTGACATCCGTTTGGTCCGCGAACCAATTTTATAAGCCGAACGAGTTTCACTGCTTAATATGAAAACATTAAACGGGGTTTATATTACTCAGGTTCTTTAAAATTCCTATAAGGGCAAGCCCTATAGTTAATTACATCTTAAGTGACGGGAATCACCTAAGAAAACTCTCGATAATAATCAATGATTCTGCTCTCAAGAATTTCAAAGTTTAAGGTTTTCAAAGATTGAACTTTGGAGTTTCAATAGGGAATGGATCAAATTTTTGGAACATTTTGTTTTGTGAATCCAAAGGAAGAAAGGTAGGAGAAATCACCGATTCGAAGTGAACTTCGATAATTTCCCGACTATCCTATCGTTTGGCTTGAATTTAGGAAAGTCCTAATGTTTATTTGATATTTCAATCTTGCCAATTTCAATTAATTAGGGCTTATATTTGTATGATAAAATCAAACAAATAGCTTCAGAAGATGTGAGGGTTTATTGTCGTATCGGACGACTACCTCGGAATCCTAAGACCGGTTAGGGCTTAATTTGCAATGCAAATGCCTAACGAAGAGTTGAGGATTTATGTTGCACTAGAGCAAGCTACCTCGAAGTCCTATGGCTTGGTTGTTTTAATTCTAGGAAAGTTTTCTTGAAGTAGACTCGGGTTTTCTTGATGACGATGGTCGTGCTTGCCCACCATGCTCAGAGCTCCTTGTTGTTGCGGAGGTTTAGTTTTAGAAATCATAAATCGGGAGTTGAGAAAAGTGTTTTGGTTTAGAGAAGTCTTAATTTCCAAGTGTTCTTGTGTTTTATTTAAAACAAATCTTAAAGTTGATTATAACGACACCGGTTAAGATCCCACGGTTCCATCCTTCGGCATCATTATTTTTATCGGATTCACTTAGTCCGGATGAATTTGCTAAACTCAGCTGAATGAGTTCCACACTTTCATTTAGACCGTGGGAAATCCCGTTAGCAACACGTAGGTTACATCATCCGAGGTATTCCCGATCATCCAACGGGACGTTTTAATTTAGTTGTAATTGTAGTTTTGTGTTCTGTTTGTGATTAAATTTTGAGTTGTTTTATATTTTGAAATGTTGTGGCGGTGAATTTTATCTTGCAATGACTTTTAACTTAATTTTGGTTTCGGTTTTAGGGACTATCCTAAAGGTGTGGGTTTTCATGCAACAGTTGTTTTATCATGCAAGAAAAATAAACGCGATTGCTGATAAAGTAAATTGCAGATAATGTAAATTGCAAGAAAGTAAATTGCGATAAAATAAAAGCGTACTGGAGGGTCTTCCCGTCATCCCAACTGCACTTAAAACACAATTAGCATATTTAAGCAAGTTCCTAGAGTAAAAGCTAAAGGAAAGGTTATGGTTTTCTACCAAATTCCTAATCCTATAGCTAGTCATTTCTATGACGTCTAGGTTCTTTGTGTTTTGGTTTAAGGACGATTTTCTTCATCAAAGAATAATCAAATTCGATTGTTCTTATAAATATCCTATCATATTGAGAAAGTGCTTAAGAAGGATCTTAAACATCTTTTCGATATTTCTAGGATTGTTTTAAGTCCAAATGAATTTAATTATATAAATGAATCGATCGTCCGAGGTTTTAAGTCTTGTTAACTTGCTCGATTGAACTAGGACATTTGAATATCCTATGAGTGGAGTAACATTTCATTTGACGTTTAATTTAGGAGTTATAATAATCAAAGCTTTCGAGGGTAAATTAGTATTGAAATGATTTGGTTTAAATTAAAGAGTTTAAATTTGGAATAGTGTTGAAGTTGCTTTATATTTAGTTTAATTTAATTTAATTTGATTTGATGTTTAATTAATTTGATTTGATTTAATTTAATTTAATTATTTAATTTAATTTAATTTAATTTAATTTAATTTAATTATTTAATTTAATTTAATTTAATTTTAATTTAATTTAATTTAATTTAATTTAATTGTTTAATTTAATTTAATTTAATTATTAAATTTAATTTAATTTAATTTTAATTTAATTCAATTTAATTTAATTTGTCTTAATTTAATTTAATTATTAAATTTAATTTAATTTTAATTTAAATTTATCTTTAATTTACTTTATTTTTAATTTTAATTGAAATTTCAAAAGAGTTTAATAATTTAATTAAGTTTTTTTTTAATATTTTAAATTTGAGTTATCATTTTAATTAAGAGTTGAATATTAATGAGATGATTAATTTAGGGATTTTTAAATTAAAGAATAAATCTCTTCCTAATAAATATCCCTTATTTTAAGGATTCCAATTTTATTATTCTTCCAAATTTAATCCATTATTTAATTAAAGTTTAATCATTTTGAAATTATTTAATGGGTTTCTACCCTTTAATTATTTAAATTTCAATCATCCAAATCAGATTAAGATCAAATATTTTACTTGTTGACTTTTTATTAAACCTAAAGTTTTAATTAAGGATTAAAGATTTTAATTACCATTTTACCCTTTAAGCTTAATAATTTCATAACTCACTAAATTGAACTCAAATGAACTTGAAATTTTTATGTGACTTCACTCATATGTCAATAAAGACATGAGAGGAGAAAATGTGATTTTTCTGTATTTAATTTATTTATATAATTATTTTTGGTGGAAAATAGAGATTTTCGAGGAAAATTTGATAACATGACCAAGGGAAAGTTTCTGTCCTTAAGAAAATTAGGGGACATTCCTAATGACCAGAGAAGCACTTGGACCAATTTTGGTGATTTTTTGAATTATATTATTTTTATTATAATTATTTTGAGTTTTGGAGTGTTAATTAATTTAAAAATAAAATAAATGTTGAAAAATGAATTTTATATTTTTTAAAAATCTCTCTGATATCAAGGAAACCAGAGAATCAAATTTTGCAATTTTCTGATTTTTCTATGATTTATAATAATTATTTTAGTGAAAATGCTAGAAAATACATTTTTTTTAATTTTAAAATTACCCTAGGGCTTTAAAATTCAATATCTCACTAAATAGACCTAGGAAAAATGTGGGATTTGTTCCTAAGTGATTAAAATTCAAAATGTGACATTTTGGTGAATTTTATTATTTTTGTGATTTTTATTATTTTTTAATTATTAAAAATATTAAAATATTATTAAAAATCAACTTTTTTAGAAAATTGACATTTTAATTTTCTTAGGTTTCCCTGATATCAGAGAGGTTCCAAAACCAATTTGGTGAATTTTTAAAAAAATATTTTAAAAGTTATGAATTTTTAAAGTTTAAAATGGCTAAGTGACTTAATCAACCCAATTAGTGGGGCTAACCAAGTCCAATTGACTTCAAATTTTTATGGTGGATTCCTCTGATCCTAAAGGTCAGTGGAGAATTGATTTCAAGTCAATTTGATACCTGGTTAACTCTAATTAATTAAAGACCTATTTTGGGTGTTTAAGCCGATTAGGGTTAATGCGAGTGAATTAACTCAAGTCCTATTTTTCCTAGAGTTCTCTGGTCATAAGGAACATCACCAAATATTTCTAGAATTTATTTCACAACATGCTAATTTTTGGAATTAAAATACTCAAAACAGCAACATGCATTTGAAAAATAAATAACTTTTCACAGAGATGGCCTCGACCTTGGAAAATTCAGGGAATGTTCCCAAGTTCGGAGGCTTCAAAAGCCCATGGTCTCATGCCATGATGAATTGTATACATGCATGGAGAATTAAATGTATGCAGAGAGTAAATAAATCATAAAAAATAAAATACTTAATGAAATTAAATGATTTCTTTTCCACATTATTCTCCTACGTTCACTCGAGCAAGAGGGTATTTTTATTTTATTTTTGTGATTTTTCTACACAAAGATATGGATTTTTGAAGTTTAGGGAATTAAATAAATAAGAAAATACCCTAATTTTCTATTTATCCACGCGGCGCCGGCGAAACCTCGGCGGCTCCGAACGCACGCGCGTCGCGCTCCCATTCGACGCCGCCACCCGAGTCGGCAGCCGGGCCCGCGGTTCTCGTACCGTCTCTCGGTCCGACGCAATCCTGGCCGTCCGTGCGCGCGTGTATCGAATGGACGGCATCCGTTCATCGTCCCCGAGTGTTCTCACCCGAGAGCCGTCCACACTAAATCCCTAAGATCTCACTCGATTCTCAATGGATTTTCATGTTCTTATGCTCTATGGATTCGTCTTGAAGAGACGAACACATCTATACGGCTAACATGCATTGAAACTAAGGCATTCGAAATGAAGAATCTCCGGAAGCTCGGGATGGAGAGTTAGCTCATACCTTGGCTCGGAGAAGTGTGGCTTCGATCCGAGAGTTGTTGCACCTTCGATTGGGTCCCGACAAGCTCCGGATGAAGTCTCCCGGTGCAGTGAATTGTCCGGATATGATTTCGACCAAGCCGATCACAAAGCTTGGAGACTGGAGCAACTCGGGTGGCTCGGAGATGGGGCTTTTGGTGGTGGACACCTTCCCTTGGTCCAGTGAAGGTGTAGAGCCAATCAATTTGGGAATTGGCTCCACTGTGGAGAAGTGTCCCGGTTTTTGGGCTAAAGTTTGAGCTCGAAATTGGGCTCGACTAGAAGGAATTGGGGCCGGAATTCGGTGGGGATCGGGTGCTCTATGTGTAGAGAGTGATGCGGAGTGATTTTGGCGGAGTTTCCTTAAGGTTTTGTTTCAGCTCCTCTCATGGCCGAGAGGGGTGGAGTTTAAATAGGAGAGGGTGGAAGGCCTCTCGGAGGGAGTTAGGGCTTGGGATCGATGCTGCTGGTGAGGAGAAGATCGGCCATGGTGACCATTAGGCATGGGGCGGCTCGGCCAGTGAGAATTTCAATGTTGGCTCACATGTGAGCTCTCGGCCATGGTGTTTTCCGGCGGCACGGTGGCCGGCCGGCTGAGCAATGGTCACCATCTTGGTCGGGTGGCTCGAGGTCGGGGTTTAGTGTAGGCGATTGAGGTTTGACATGTGTAAAGGAGTTTGATTTAAATGGAATGGGAGAAGGCTCACTTTGGCTTGGTTTGGGTCAACCCACCATTTTGGGCTTGGTGCACCCTTCCAAGCTCGATTTTGAGCTGAGGGAATCATTTAGGTCGGCTTAGAAGGAGTGGTGAAGTCTCCATCCATGATGAGGTGGCTAAACATGGTTTAGTGTGTGACATGATTAAGGTAAAAAGGGTTAAAGGAGGTTTAAGAAAGAA
The DNA here is from genome assembly GCA_022702705.1 of Papilionanthe hookeriana x Papilionanthe teres. NCBI lineage: Eukaryota > Viridiplantae > Streptophyta > Magnoliopsida > Asparagales > Orchidaceae > Papilionanthe > Papilionanthe hookeriana x Papilionanthe teres. The sequence goes on from CM040425.1 coordinate 92,543,600, forward strand.
CCCCCTCTTCTTGCCATAAATGGACTAATGACAAGTCAAAGCCCTCATGGCTTCATGTGGCTTGAGAATGGCTTGTTCATGGCTTCATTTGGCTTGGGAAAAGGTTGATTTGTTTCATGAAAAGGGTTTTAAGAAATTTTTTGGTAATTTGATGGGAATTTGGATGAAGCTTCATTTGGGATAATTCAATGATGATTTTAGGACTTAGGTAATGGATTTAATTAAATGGATGACAAATGGAGATGTCATGTGGGCTTTAGGGTAGATTTGGGCTTTTGAATTTTGAAGGAAATGGGCTTTTAGAAAGGTTTAAGGGAAGTGGGCTTTTAAGTTTAAGGATGTGTTCATGGATGGGAATTTTTGTAGAAGTTTGGGCCAAATAGTTGTTGGTTTTGGTTTAGGGATGTTTCATGAATAACTTGAAGCAAATTTGGGGTAGTTTGGGCTTGAATTGGGTTGAATTTGGGTTTATTTGGTAAATGGGCCAATGTAGGTCGAATTGGGCTAACTTGGGCCAATGTTGGGCTAGGGTTGAAATTGATGTAAAATAAATATTAAGAAATGTTTATGGGAGTGTTTCAAAGAGGTTTTGGCTTTGGTTGGGTTTTAATTTTGAGGTTTGGGCCTATTTGGGTTAGATTTGGGTTTAGGTCAAAATTGGGCTTTTTGATTTTGGGTTGAATTTGAGTGGGGTTTGGGTCAAAATCTTGGGCAAATCATGTTAGTGTTTTGTTTATGAGGATGTTAAGGAAGGTTTAGAAAAGATTTGGGGTTAATTGGAGTTGAATTGGGTTAGTTTGGGCTAAGTTTGGGTCATGGGTCCAAATTTGGGCTTTAAGGCCCAAAGTGAAATTGGATCCAAATGTCAATCAAATTGGACTTGGATTTGGTCTAAATTGGTATTGGGAATGTTGAATTGAAGTTTAGAATTGAATTGGACCAAAATTGGGGTCAATTGGGTAGGTTTGGTTTGACATTGGGTCCACTTTGGGTTAAAATGGGTCGATTTGGGGGTTTTGACAAAAGTAGGGTAAATTGACAAAATTGGCCCATGGTGTAGTTGGACAAAAATGAAATTGGGAATATTTGGGATTTTCTGGAATTTTCTGGGAATTTTCTGAATTTTTGGATTTTTAGGCCAAGAAGGGTATTTTGGGTATTTGGAGGGTATTGGGAGGTTTTCTTGGAATTTTTGGTATCTTTGGGTATGGATGATCAATTTGAGTGATGTGGAGGTGTTTGGGATTGATTTTGGAAAATTTTAGGTAATTTGGAAATTTTGCAAAAATTTGGGTAATTTCGAGGTTTTGGGTAGGTTTAGTAGGTGTAGGGTCCCGGGGTCGAAAAATTGAAAATTTGGGAAATTGAAGATTAGGTGAATTTGAGTGGGGTGAAGTCATTTTGGTTGAGCCATGAAGCCATTTCAAGCCCATATGAGCCATGAAAGGACTCGTTTGAGGCATTCATTATGTTGTTCCTAACCCTCTTAGCCGAGGGCTTAGGGGTTAAGGACCATCCATGTGAATCACCTACATGAGTCGGAAGGTCAAGTTGGGTATGGGTGTGGTTTTAGGAAGTGTGTGGAAATGTAGTGTGTAAGTGTAATGTATGTCGGCCCTTCACTGAGACCAGGGCCGCCTGAGGCGATCTAAGGCCGAAGAATCCTATAGGAACTCATCCTTTAAACTTCCACATTTGATTTCAACCCTCTAGGTGATTAGGGGTCTATAGTCGAGTTTGTGGAGTTTGCGGGGAGTTTAGAAGTGGTTTGAATTTCTAAAAGGCGGGTCCCGATTCTAGTCCTCTAAGATAGTCGAAGGAAAAGCCTAAGGCTAGATCCTAAGCACTAAAAAGAAGAAAGGAAGACCTCATCGAAAATGAGGTCGACAAATGGACCCCCGATAGGTGTGGTGAGTCGACGGAGCACACCGCGCGTATTGGTGTTGGCCGAGCGATCAACAAAACCAACACGGATGTCCAAGTGACGAACTTGGGACGAAGTAGAAGAGTTCTAGCTGGGGAGTGTCGAGTATATCTACGGAACCGGAGATTCTTGAACTCTCGGCTAGGGAAAGGAAAAGGAGGTAAATCCCAAATCACATGATGCGGGGAATTTCGATTTAGATTTTATTTTGTTTCAATTTAAGTTTTGATGTGTGAGTTTAAATTTTAGTTTGGAGTTTCAATTTAGATTGAAGTTTGTCAAAATTAATTTGAAGGATTTGATTTGAAATGAAAAATTGGAATTCTGGGGTTTTAGATGTAACATCTCCAACCTCGAAAGAAAATTGAATTGATTAGATTGAATCGTTGCAATGAGAAGATATCTCAGAGCAAAGTGGTGTTGGATGTAAAATCCTTAACCTCAAGAGTTTGATTTTGATGTGATGTATTTCATTGCGATAGGGAAAAGATCCTAAAGCAATGCGGTCTCGGATGTAAAATCCTCGACCCAAAGGTTGAATTTTGATTTGATGTATTTCGAGTGCGATAGGGAAAGAATCCTAAAGCGAGTGCGAGTTTTGAATGTAAAATCCTCGACCCAAAAGTCTTGAATTTTGGTGTATTTCGATGCGATAGGAAAATAATCCTAAAGCGATGCGGTCTTGGATGTAAAATCCTCGACCCAAAAGGTTTGAATTTGATGTATTTCGGTGCAATAGGAAAAGAATCCTAAAGCGATCACGGTCTTGGATGTAAAATCCTCGACTCGAAAGAGTTTGATTTTTGATGTATTTCGGTACGATAGGAAAAGAATCCTAAGGCGGTGCGGTCTTGGATGTAAAATCCTCGACCCAAAAGTCTTGAATTTTGGTGTATTTCGAGTGCAATAGGAAAAGAATCCTAAAGCGATGCGATCTTGGATGTAAAATCCTCGACCCAAAAGTTTGAATTTTGGTGTATTTCGGTGCGATAGGAAGAGAATCCTAAAGCGATGCGGTCTTGGATGTAAAATCCTCGACCCAAAAGTTTTGAATTTTGATGTATTTCGGTGCGATAGGAAGAGAATCCTAAAGCGATGCGGTCTTGGATGTAAAATCCTCGACCCAAAAGTTTTGAATTTTGGTGTATTTCGGTGCAATAGAAAGAGAATCCTAAAGCGGTGCGGTCTTGGATGTAAAATCCTCGACCCAAAAGTTTTGAATTTTGATGTATTTCGGTGCAGATAGGAAGAGAATCCTAAAACGGTGCGATCTTGGATGTAAAATCCTCGACCCAAAAGGTTTGAATTTGATGTATTTCGAGTGCGATAGGAAGAGAATCCTAAAGTAGTGCGGTCTTGGATGTAAAATCCTCGACCCAAAAGTTTTGAATTTTGGTGTATTTCGATGCGATAGGAAGAGAATCCTAAAGCGAGTGCGGTCTTGGATGTAAAATCCTCGACCCAAAAGTTTTGAATTTTGATGTAAGATCTAGAAGATCGGATTTGAGATTTGATAGAGATTGAATTTGAATTTGATTGAGACTTGAAGCTCGGAAAGATTGAATTTGGAAATTTGGAAATTTGGGAGGATGAGTTTGAACTCGATCGAAACTTGATTTAAGATTTGATTTGAAATTTGGAAGATCAAGTTTGAAACTTGATCGAGATTGGATTTGGATTTTGATTGAGAATTTGATTTGAGATTTGGGAAGATCAAATTTGAAATTTGATCGAGAGTGGATTTGGAATTTGATTGAGAATTTGATTTTGAAGTTTGGAAGGATGGAATTTGATTTTGAAGTTTGAAAAGATTGAAATTTGATTCGGAATTTGGAAAGATTGAATTTGAGATTTGTGTTGATTTCGTTTATCTTTTAATGGTTCAAATTTTATTTTGTTGTTTATTTAATGTTCATGTGAACTTGGTGTTTGTCATTTTTCAGATTTTTTTTATATTTTCGAATTTAACAGGAATGAAGTAGGATAAGATCCGGAAAGAGATCTTGATTTGAAAAAGAAAACAAGGAAAACTTAATTATCATGATTTTATTTATCTTAGCACATTTTATTATTTTTGGGTTCGGACCCAACCACAAGTAATTACTTCACCCGTGTTTCTTAGGGATGAAGAATTCATTCCTTCGAAACATCGGGTAGCGTAATATTTTTTCAAGTATCGTCCGTTGATTGGAAGCATATGTCGTTCTCCCGGCAATTCACTAGGCCGGTAGGAACCTCCCGAGTATCTTGCTTCGACCACGAACGGTCCTTCCCAAGTGGGTTCGAATTTTCCTCCTATCTTGCGGTGTGCGAGAATAGGTCTCTTGAGAACGAGAACTAAGTCACCGACTTTGAAGGTTCTTGGGCGGACCCGGTTTGTCATGGGCTTGAACCATCTTAGCTTGGTATAGTTCTAAATTCTGTTGCGGCTGCAAGTCTTTTCCCTTCCAAGCTTTCTAATTCTTCGAGTCGTAGTCCGGCGTTTTCTTCGTCGTGATCTTGTTTGCAACTCGCAATTCGAGTGAAGGAAGTCGAACCTCTAAAGGTAACACTCGCCTCGGACCCATACACCGGAGCGTAAGGTGTAGCTTGAGTAGGGGTTCTGAAGGTCGTCCGGTAGGCCCATAAGGCTTCTAACAATTTCTCGTGCCAATTTCTCTTATTATCGTCCAAGGTTTTCTTTAAGATTTGAACGAGAGTTTTATTAAAAGCCTCGGCGAGGCCGTTTGCTCTTGGGTAGTAAATTGTCGAGTATCGCCGGTCGATTCCGTGTCTCCCGACAAAATTGTTGATTTGTGTGCTTCGAATGCGACCCATTATACGAGATGATCTGCGCGGCACTCCGAAACGGTAGACAACTTGGTTCTTGAAAAGCGTAGCACGTGGTGTGCTTTCACTTCTCTAAGTGGAGCCGCTTACGCCACTTGGAAAATTAATCTGTAGTCGCAAGAATGAAACGATGTCCTTTTGAAGATGGTGGTTCTATCGGACCCACTATATCCGTGCCCCGACATTCGAATGGCCACGACGCAATTGTCGGGTGTAGCACATTTGGAGGTTGGTGTAGAACCACTCCGTGCACTTGGCATTGGTGACGGCTCTTGGCGATTTTCATGCGGTCGGTCATCATCGAGGGCCGGTAGTACCCTAGTCTTTTAATTTTCATTTTCATCTTTGGACCCGGTCGAGTGAGCGCCACAGAGTCTTGAATGCACCTCTTTAACGATTTCACGGGCCTCGGACCCGCTTAAGCACCTTAGCCACATTTGATCAAAAGACCTTCTGTACAATGTGTTGTTTATTAATGCGTAAGACAGAGTTCTTTTCTTGATCTGATGGGCTAGCGACCTATCGTCTGGTAGCTTTCTGTTTGCGGGTAGTCTATCGATAATCGTCGCCAATCTTACGTGTTTTACATCACTGCTGCATGCTGATTCTTTTTCTTTTTCGATTTGTGTATCATGTCATGTCGAGTCGTGATAGGACTCGACGTCCGTGAGCCGACACTTCCACTGATTCATCTTGCAAACGAGCAAATTCTTTTGCGAGACGGGCTAAAGCATCTGCTTAAAGCATTCTCTTTTCTAGGAATTTTGTAGATTGTCACATTTGGAATCCGTTCCAACAAGTTATGTATATCTTGGAAGTATTGTTCGAGTCTTGGTTTAAAAATTCGTATCTGTCCGACGATCTGTTGAATGATTAATTGCGAATCCCCGTAGATGTTGATGTCCGTTATCCCCATTTGAATAGTTAATTCCAATCCCGTTATGAGGGCTTCGTATTCGCTTCGTTGTTTGTACACGGTTACGTCGAGTTGTAGGAGTATCTTAACATCCCCCGCTCCGGTGTTATAAAGATTAGCCCGATTCCCGCCTTACCGGGCACTATCACTTGCGATTCTTCGTCTTTGTGTCTTGAAGATGCTCCGTCGAAATACAATTCCCAACGTCGATCATCGGGGTCTTCTAGGTTCATTATTTGTTCATTTGGCGGATCGTCATTGAGAGGAGATTCGGCGGCAAAGGGTGTGCTTGCGAGGAAGTCCGCTAAGACTTGTCCCTTTACGGCACGCGGAGGCACGAAAGTTATATCGAATTGCGATAATATCATTGACCATCCGGCAAGTCTGCACGGAAAGTGTTGGACGAGTCATCAAGTATTGCAATGGATTAAACTTCGAAATCGAGTTGACTTTATGAGAAAGCATGTAGTGCTCGAGCTTTTGAGCGGCGAAGATCGGGGCCAAACAATGCTTTTCAATTGCGGGATACCTTACTTCCGTCGGGAGTAAACGACGGCTTAAGTAGTAAAGAGCATTTTCTTTACCCTCATCATTGACTCAGGCTAACGGGGCTCCGAGAGAGTCGTCTAAAGCCGCGGTGTAAAGTATCGGCGGTCTACTCGAGGCCGAGGCTGCTAAAACGGGAGGTGTCATTAAATATTGTTTAATGTCTTCGAAGGCCTTACGGCATTTCTCTTCCCAAATAAATTTGGCGTCCTTTTTAACTAGTGCCGAGAAAGGTCGACACCTACTGACGGAGTTTGAGATAAAGCGTCGAAGATATGCCAGCTTCCCTTGAAAAGATCGTAATTGTTTTAAGGTTTTGGGAGGCGGCATTTCTAAGATAGCTTTAATCTTCTCCGGGTCGATTTCAATTCCACGATGTCGGACAACGAATCCTAAGAATTTCCCGGAGGTGACGCCGAAGGCGCATTTTAAGGGATTCATCTTAAGGTTAAATTGTCTTAATCGTTCGAAAACAATTCTCAAATCATACGAGTGGTTTTCCTTTACTTTGCTTTTGATGACGACATCGTCCACGTAGCACTCGACTTGATTGTGGATGAGATCATCAAAAATTCTTGTCATTGCTCTTTGGTAAGTTGCTCCTGCGTTCTTCGATCCGAATGGCATCACCGTGTAGCAAAATACTCCGATCGGCGTTCCGAATGCTGTAAGCTTTTCATCTTACGGAGCCATTTTTATCCGGTTGTATCCCGAAGATCCATCCATGAATGAGAACATTTCATGTGTCGAAGCAATATCGATCATCGGTTCCGGAATCGGTAGAGGAATTCATCTTTTGGACATGCCTTGTTTAAATCTCCGAAGTCCACACAAATTCGATCCGACCATTCTTCTTTACGGCGGCACTACGTTGGCTAGCCAAGTCGGGTATTGTTCTTCACGGACAAATTTAGCGTCTATTAGCTTTTTAACTTCGGTATGACTTGTTGTTCGATTTCTAGACGCATTCTTCCGGGACCTTGTCGATCGGAACGAAGTAGGATCCACTCCTAGCTTATGGACCGCAACCTGCGGAGCTAATCCTGGCATTTCATCGTAGCTCCAAGCAAAACGAGTCTTTAAATTCCATTAATAACTTGATTATTTCTTCGGAGTCTTCTTTATTGAGTAAGGAGCTAACAAAGGTAGGTCTAGGCTCTTCGCTAGTACCCAAGTTAACTTCCGTTAACTCATCTATTGTAGATTTGATTTCTTCTTCGAATTCGGTGGAGCGTCTCCAATTTGTAAATCTTCGAGTTTGTCCGTAGTTTCCATGCAGTTTTCATTGGATTTGCAAGTGACAACCAAGCAAAATTCGGTATCGTCAGCCGACCCTACCGTGCCGAATCCGAGTCCATACTTTGAATTGGGAGGACGGCGGAGTTATTCCATAACTTTTCAAAATGTTGTGATTGGCCTTTTGTCCATTGTCGAGGTAAGAAACCACGTTGAATTAAATTTTGAACACGGGGAGAGTACCACTCAAAAGGTAATTCCATTAATTCGATGAAGTGACATCTTCGAATTGTACATTATTTTCGAGTTTTGGAGGAAGAAGCACCACGGTAGAATTTGATCGGCTTTGCACCGTCACTACGTACCTCTTTGACCTCCATACCCTCGATCTTATTAGAATGGATCGGAGTTAGGGTCATAGTATGTACGTAGTGGTTAATCTTCTCGTACATTGATTTGTATTCTTCGTTCTTTTCATCTTCGAGGAGATCTTGTATTGCGGCTTCTTTCGACTTATTGTTGTCGCTTCTTGCTTGATTTCTTTTTCCTCTTCGGAACTATCTTCCCGATCAACATTGATGGCTGGTTTCTTCCGTCCAATTGTCCTAGTGTCTCTACCACGGCCTCGTCCCGGCCTCGACCTCGGATGCGAGTTGTGGAGAAACCTTCACCATCTCGCCGGAAGGGAGTGGTGAGTGATCGTTGGACTAGAACTTCGGAGTTCTTCGTTGTCTCGAACTTTCTTTGCTTCATTTGTTATGGTATCTCCGGAGAAGATTGTTTTCTTTGGCGGTGCATAATAAGTCTGCATCTTCATGGATTCCAATTTCATGTACGGAGAATGGTTGTAAGTCTCCTTTGATGCACTTGTTCCCCTCCATCGTAATATTTGATGCAACGATGCGGAGATGATGGTACCATCCCGTTTTCATGTATCCATGGTCGGCCCGAGTAGAGCGTTGAACGACGTTTCGAATCGATTATATGAAATTTTGCGGTTGTCTTTGCTAAATCACCGGTCTTCATCGGTAGCGTTATTGACCCGAGGGCTCTTTCTCCTTTACCGGTTGAATCCTCTTAATAACATTTTGTCGGCCTCGAGCTCACGAGCATCAATTTCCAAGTATGCTAGTGTTCGAAGACTCATTATATTGATTGATGCTCCTGGATCCACCAAAACTCCGGAGAGCGTAAACTTCCCGATTGTAGCCGAAATGTACAACGGTCGGTTGTGATCCGTCGTCCCAAGTAGTAGGTCATTGTCCGTGAAGGTAACACCTCGCTTGTTCCTTTAACGAGCAAACCTCATCTAAGGAATCTCCGGCCATTTGAGCTAAGCGAATTTCCGGATCGAGTAAGGCCTTGATCGAGCTTCCCTCATCTCCTTTGATAAGATGAGAGCATCGTAAATGCTCGGTTTGGCCGGTAGTTTCCTAAGATGGGCTAGCACGTTGTAGTCCACTTTGTTCTCTGCGTCTCGGCTTCTTCTCGAATGGGTATTTCTTCGCTGCGGGGTTGGTTCTTCTTGAACAACCACCTGCTTTCCTTTGTCTTTTGGACCCATTCTCGGAGGTAGAACTTTTCCACTTCTTAGGTTGACTTCTGTAATTTCTTCTGAATCTAGTGTTGAGTTTGTCGGTGTCTCCTCCTGAATCGGAATGACAGGCTCTTCCGGATTATCTTCCAAATCTGAAGGCTCTAACTCTATTATGACTTGGAGCTCCTCGAAACTCGCGGATAGATCCGTTGCTTGTTGAACTCTCGTAGCCTCCTTGATGGATGCCTTCTTCGTCATTTTGATCGTCGAGATCTTGTATGATTTGAGAATTGTTGTTGGTATCGAAATCGACGCCCGGATTGTCGCTAGTTACGTAATCGTTAGAAACGATCAAAACGTAGCCAACGCCATCACCCTTATCATTATATGATGTCACCGAAGTGAGCGGATAATCATACAAAATCGGAGGTTCGAGGGATTTCTCCCCGAATCGAAACAACTATCCTAGGATAAGCGACCCCTAGTCCAGCCTTAGGAGTCTCGAGTCCCTCTTCTTCGTCAATTTTCTTCTTCTCTTCGATTGTCTCTCGTCGAGGTGGTTCTTCATCGCAAGTGATAGATGCGAGCTTAACGGGTCTCGAACTACGAATTGAAGCTCGCACCGAAGCGGTTCGTATGTTGTCTAAAATCTTCTTCGAAGATCTCGTCCGAGCGGTAGTCCATCCATCGTCGGTTGCATAGGGATCTATCGGGATGACGGGATCGGTTGAGATAACATTGACGGAACCTCCTTTACGGGGTTCCTTCATGTACTCCTTCGGGATTGTTATATTTCCTTTCCGAAGGTTGTCGTTGAGCCAACTTTTGAAGGTAATGCGGTCTTCATCTTGTGCCCAAGCATCCGATGGTAGGGGCAAAAGTTGGGATCACCTTTCTTGTTGACTTCCTCTGGTCTTTTGGGCTCCGGCATTGGAAATCCGGAGTTTTCATTAAGCTACGGAACATCTTTGTGCATCGCTTCATTCTTGAACGGATATTCTCTCGCTCGAAGCTCCCTCGATGTACGTTGCGGACGAGACGGTTGTTCATACTTGCGGAGACGACCGATAGTCGGACCGGGGTTCTTCGGTAATTTTGTTGTGGTTTTCGCGGCCGTTCTGGTGGTATTTGCATCGGTTGTTTGCCTTTGTCAATCGCTGCAACGACCCCGGATTTCTTTTCGAAAGTCTTCACCGGCTCTCGCTTGTCCGTCTTGTCGGCAAAACTTAATTGCTTCGCCTCTTCTTGCAAGCTTCCAGCCTTGCTTAACAACTTCTCAAAAGTCTTAATGGTGAATCCCTTGAGGAGAAGTGCTATCGGGCCGTGAATGCTTTTAAGCAAGATGCCGACCGCATGTTGTTCTTGCGGTTGTGGTTCACACTTCATACTTAAATTTCTCCATCGAAGTATGTAATCCACTAGAGTTTCATTCGGCCTTTGTTTCTCTACCACTAAATCACCTATAGTGATGTGGTGCTCGAGCTCCGACAAATCGCTTAATGAAGAGGCTCTCTAGCTCCGAGAATGTCTTTACGGATCCGTTGGGTAACTCGCATACCGGTCGAAGGCGATTCCCGACGATCGCTAACGAACCGTCGGAAGAGTAGCGCATCGCTCCGCCGGCATTGCAACAACCGGCACGAAAGTGTGCAACATGTCGTCGGGGTTCCCGGTCCGTCGAAGGTCTTAAACGAGAGGTGGTACGAAGCCCTTTGGGTATTGGACAGCGTCGAATTCTTCCGGGTAAGGTCTGCCCGTCCGAATAGATGTCCCGTTCTTCGATTGTGCTAGGGCTTCTCGCACTCGCTCGTTCTACCAAGTTCTTGATATCCTTTTCGGGGATCATACTTTGTGTTGTATCCTTTTTCGATTGGTCATCCCCATTGACGGATGTAATCTCCTTTCCTCCGTCTACGATGTGAATGACTTCGGGGGTGTCTCTCTATGTGGTTGTACTTGACTTTGGAGAGTGGCTAGAGCTACGGCCATCTCTTCCATCCTCTTCGCCATTTGAGCGATCGTGTCGTCCTTTTCCCGAAGCCGTCTCTTCATCGGTTCCGGCTCTTCTCTTCGCGCAGCTGCAGGAGCACCTTGAGAAGATGATGAAGCTCGTGTCTCAACCATGTTGATTTCTCGCATATTCGTTGTCCATGAATTCCGATGAGTCGATCTCATCTCCGAACTTTTCTTCTCTTTCTTTTGCCAACCGTCGGATGTCGGTTCTCAACTTTTCCATGGCATCTTCTAGCGGAGCTTTCGTGTATCTTTGTGGTTGTCATGCGATGGTTGCTGGTCCTTTTTTCACGAGTCCCCTTCATCGCGAGTAGCACTTTCTTCGCATTCCGACCTCCCGGAGAGACTTTCTCTCTCGGGCCGTCGTTTCGATCTCAAGCGCCCGTAGTGGGACGCCACACCATCCTTCTAGCGGCAGAAGGTCTATGACCGGATGGTCCATCGGCCAAATGCTTGGAAGGTGGTATCCTCCCTAATCCGTAATCCCGATACTACGACGGGCGGGCTAGCCTTCATTCTCTTGCTTGGCTTTTCTATCATGACGGCGGGTTCTACTCGAGGCCCAAGACGGGATTTGACCGGCACCCGCCCTATCCTTCGTAGAATTTCCGACACGGGGCGGTTTTCCTTCTTTGCTTAGCTTTTCTACCAAAGTTTGCGGTCGAGCAAACGGCGTAGTTCCGGTTCTTTTCTTGCGGTTATCGCTGTAGTATGCGGGCCGTGGTAATGTGGCGGCAATCTTTCGAACATTCTCTTCATCCTCTGCGGCGGAGAGGGGATGGAACCCGCTTCCTCCCAAAAGTGGTATGTAGTCGGGCGAGTGGTGTATATTCGGTAACGGTGTATATTCCGGCAACTGCGGAATTTCCTCCAGGAAGGCAATCTCGGCGGCTACGGCTTCCCCGGCGATCCTTCTATTTCTATTTCTTCTTTGGGTCTTTGTCGGCGAAGGAATCTTCGAACTGGACCCGATTTCGAAGACGAAGGTCTTACGGGAAGATCCGTACCCTCCGCGGTAACGGAGTTTACCATAGTTCGGATTTCTTTCCCCTTTGATTTGGCGTGAAGTCGGGGTAGGTGCGAGAAACAACTAGACCAGTGGGGGTAGTGAGAACAGTCCTCCTGCGGACAGCAGTACTCTTCCTAGTCGGGACCCTTTGCAGGGGAGGAAACTCTTGGGTCGACCTAAGGTTGAACTCAAGCAGTGGCTCCTCAGCTTCAGATACCTTGTTTGTCAGTGCAAAGAGGGAGACGTCGGTGACCTTGACGTTTGTGTTTTCAAATCCACGTCCAAATCGGATGACCCCATTGTCGGGCAGTTCATCCTTATAGACGGCGAAGTCCGATCCGTTGGTGAAGGAGAAAATCGGTTTCGGGGCTTCCATTTCGCAAGGTAGATTCGGTTGTCGGCCCCGAGTTATGCTTCTTTTCTTCGGGACGAAAAGAAAGGAATTGAAAAGAGTCCGAACTCATTCTTTGTTCATGTATTTATCATTTGTTAAAAGAATCACTTATTAGAGGGTTTGTTTATTTAGAACGGAACGTTCAAAGGTGTAGAGAAGGTAAGGAATCCAATTCGTAAAGGAAAAGAAAGTCTTAAGCAAGACTTCCCGACTCGAAGGATCATTCCTAAACTAACACCTATTGGGGGTCCACCCCACCTCAGAAATGAGGTAAAAGGATCTCGGAACCTCTCCGTTTAGGGGTGTCTAAACAGTGGCTCCTAAATCCGAGAGAATGTTGGCTATACTTGTTCAAGATAGAAATGAACATAGTATTCCAACGGAAAGAAGGGTAGTTTGATCCATTAGGGACATGGATACACTACCGATTTTTGAAAACAGAATTATTTGATTATAATGGAGAGAGGAATTCTCCCAGGCGGAGTCGCCGAAATCCTGTCGGCATATTTTTAGGTCGTGTTTTATTTTGAAGAGGGGTCGCCTAACGAAATCACGTCGGCGAATTTTTAATTTAATTAAAATAAATAATTTGAAAAGTAGTATTTGATTTTGAAAATAATTTTAAATTTGAAGGTTTTAAGATATGAGATTAAACCGACCTCACATCCCAAATAGTTTATATAAACGAGCACCGCACCATGAGCCGTGTATCTATCCCTAAGGATAGACACACCGCTTGATGGTGGGGCTTGATTAAATAAACTAGAAGATTAGTGACATCCGTTTGGTCCGCGAACCAATTTTATAAGCCGACAAGTTTCCCACGCTTAATATGAAAACATTAAACGGGGTTTATATTACACAGGTTCTTTAAAATTCCCTATAAGGGCAAGCCCCTATAGTTAATTACATCTTAAGTGACGGGAATCACCTAAGAAAACTCTCGATAATAATCAATGATTCCGCTCTCAAGAATTTCAAAGTTTAAGGTTTTCAAAGATTGAACTTTGGAGTTTCAATAGGGAATGGATCAAATTTTTGGAACATTTTGTTTTGTGAATCCAAAGGAAGAAAGGTAGGAGAAATCACTGATTCGAAGTGAACTTCGATAATTTCCCGACTATCCTATCGTTTGGCTTGAATTTAGGAAAGTCCTAATGTTTATTTGATATTTCAATCTTGCCAATTTCAATTAATTAGGGCTTATATTTGTATGATAAAATCAAACAAATAGCCTAGAAGATGTGAGGGTTTATTGTCGTATCGGACGACTACCTCGGAATCCTAAGACCGGTTAGGGCTTAATTTGCAATGCAAATGCCTAACGAAGAGTTGAGGATTTATGTTGCACTAGGCAAGCTACCTCGAAGTCCTATGGCTTGGTTGTTTTAATTCTAGGAAAGTTTTCTTGAAGTAGACTCGGAGTTTCTGCGATGACGATGGTCGTCTTGCCCACCATGCTCCGAGCTCCTTGTTGTTGCAGAGGTTTAGTTTTAGAAATCATAAATCGAGGAGTTGAGAAAAGTGTTTTGGTTTAGAGAAGTCTTAATTTCCAAGTGTTCTTGTGTTTTATTTAAAACAAATCTTAAAGTTGATTATAACGACACCGGTTAAGATCCCACGGTTCCATCCTTCGGCATCATTATTTTTATCGGATTCACTTAGTCCGGATGAATTTGCTAAACTCAATTGAATGAGTTCCACACTTTCATTTAGACCAGTGGAAATCCCGTTAGCAACACGTAGGTTACATCATCCGAGGTATTCCCGATCATCCAACAGGACGTTTTAATTTAGTTGTAATTGTAGTTTTGTGTTACGTTTGTGATTAAATTTTGAGTTGTTTTATATTTTGAAATGTTGTGGCGGTGAATTTTATCTTGCAATGACTTTTAACTTAATTTTGGTTTCGGTTTTAGGGACTATCCTAAAGGTGTGGGTTTTCATGCAACGATTGTTTTATCATGCAAGAAAAATAAACGCATATTGCAATAAAGTAAATTGCAATAATGTAAATTGCAAGAAAGTAAATTGCAATAAAATAAAAGCGTACTCGGAGGGTCTTCCCGTCATCCCAAACTGCACTTAAAACACAATTAGCATATTTAAGCAAGTTCCTAGGTAAAGCTAAAGGAAAGGTTATGGTTTTCTACCAAATTCCTAATCCTATAGCTAGTCATTTCCTATGACGTCTAGGTTCTTTGTGTTTTGGTTTAAGGACGATTTTCTTCATCAAAGAATAATCAAATTCAATTGTTCTTATAAATATCCTATCATATTGAGAAAGTGCTTAAGAAGGATCTTAAACATCTTTTCAATATTTCTAGGATTGTTTTAAGTCCAAATGAATTTAATTATATAAATGAATCGATCGTCCGAGGTTTTCAAGTCTTGTTAACTTGCTCAGTGAACTAGGACATTTGAATATCCTATGAGTGGAGTAACATTTCATTTGACGTTTAATTTAGGAGTTATAATAATCAAAGCTTTCAAGGGTAAATTAGTATTCAAATGATTTGGTTTAAATTAAAGAGTTTAAATTTGGAATAGTGTTAAGTTGCTTTATATTTAGTTTAATTTAATTTAATTTGATTTGATGTTTAATTAATTTGATTTGATTTAATTTAATTTAATTATTTAATTTAATTTAATTTAATTTAATTTAATTTAATTATTTAATTTAATTTAATTTAATTTTAATTTAATTTAATTTAATTTAATTTAATTGTTTAATTTAATTTAATTTAATTATTAAATTTAATTTAATTTAATTTTAATTTAATTCAATTTAATTTAATTTGTCTTAATTTAATTTAATTATTAAATTTAATTTAATTTTAATTTAAATTTATCTTTAATTTACTTTATTTTTAATTTTAATTGAAATTTCAAAAGAGTGTAATAATTTAATTAAGTTTTTTTTTTTAATATTTTAAATTTGAGTTATCATTTTAATTAAGAGTTGAATATTAATGAGATGATTAATTTAGGGATTTTTAAATTAAAGAATAAATCTCTTCCTAATAAATATCCCTTATTTTAAGGATTCCAATTTTATTATTCTTCCAAATTTAATCCATTATTTAATTAAAGTTTAATCATTTTGAAATTATTTAATGGGTTTCTACCCTTTAATTATTTAAATTTCAATCATCCAAATCAGATTAAGATCAAATATTTTACTTGTTGACTTTTTATTAAACCTAAAGTTTTAATTAAGGATTAAAGATTTTAATTACCATTTTACCCTTTAAGCTTAATAATTTCATAACTCACTAAATTGAACTCAAATGAACTTGAAATTTTTATGTGACTTCACTCATATGTCAATAAAGACATGAGAGGAGAAAATGTGATTTTTCTGTATTTAATTTATTTATATAATTATTTTTGGTGGAAAATAGAGATTTTCAAGGAAAATTTGATAACATGACCAAGGGAAAGTTTCTGTCCTTAAGAAAATTAGGGGACATTCCTAATGACCAGAGAAGCACTTGGACCAATTTTGGTGATTTTTTGAATTATATTATTTTTATTATAATTATTTTGAGTTTTGGAGTGTTAATTAATTTAAAAATAAAATAAATGTTGAAAAATGAATTTTATATTTTTTTTAAAAATCTCTCTGATATCAAGGAAACCAGAGAATCAAATTTTGCAATTTTCTGATTTTTCTATGATTTATAATAATTATTTTAGTGAAAATGCTAGAAAATACATTTTTTTTAATTTTAAAATTACCCTAGGGCTTTAAAATTCAATATCTCACTAAATAGACCTAGGAAAAATGTGGGATTTGTTCCTAAGTGATTAAAATTCAAAATGTGACATTTTGGTGAATTTTATTATTTTTGTGATTTTTATTATTTTTTAATTATTAAAAATATTAAAATATTATTAAAAATCAACTTTTTTAGAAAATTGACATTTTAATTTTCTTAGGTTTCCTGATATCAGAGAGGCTCCAAAACCAATTTGGTGAATTTTTAAAAAAATATTTTAAAAGTTATGAATTTTTAAAGTTTAAAATGGCTAAGTGACTTAATCAACCCAATTAGTGGGGCTAACCAAGTCCAATTGACTTCAAATTTTTATGGTGGATTCCTCTGATCCTAAAGGTCAGTGGAGAATTGATTTCAAGTCAATTTGATACCTGGTTAACTCTAATTAATTAAAGACCTATTTTGGGTGTTTAAGCCAATTAGGGTTAATCCGAGTGAATTAACTCAAGTCCTATTTTTCCTAGAGTTCTCCGGTCATAAGGAACATCACCAAATATTTCTAGAATTTATTTCACAACATGCTAATTTTTGGAATTAAAATACTCAAAACAACGAACATGCATTTGAAAAATAAATAACTTTTCACAGAGATGGCCTCGACCTTGGAAAATTCGGGGAATGTTCCCGAGTTCGGAGGCTTCAAAGCCTCTATGGTCTCATGCCATGGTGAATTGTATACATGCATGGAGAATTAAATGTATGCAGAGAGTAAATAAATCATAAAAAATAAAATACTTAATGAAATTAAATGATTTCTTTTCCACATTATTCTCCTCCGTTCACTCGAGCGAAGAGGGTATTTTTATTTTATTTTTGTGATTTTTCTACACAAAGATATGGATTTTTGAAGTTTAGGAATTAAATAAATAAGAAAATACCCTAATTTTCTATTTATCCACGCGGCGCCGGCGAAACCTCGGCGGCTCCGAACGCACACGCGTCGCGCTCCCATTCGACGCCGCCACCGAGTCGGCGGCCGGGCCCCGCGGTTCTCGTACCGTCTCCCGGTCCGACGCAATCCTGGCCGTCCGTGCGCGCGTGTATCGAATGGACGGCATCCGTTCATCGTCCCCAAGTGTTCTCACCCGAGAGCCGTCCACACTAAATCCCTAAGATCTCACTCGATTCTCGATGGATTTTCATGTTCTTATGCTTCTATGGATTCGTCTTGAAGAGACGAACACATCTATACGGCTAACATGCATTGAAACTAAGGCATTCGAAATGAAGAATCTCCGAAGCTCGGGATGGAGAGTTAGCTCATACCTTGGCTCGGAGAAGTGTGGCTTCAATCCGAGAGTTGTTGCACCTTCGATTGGGTCCCGTGAAGCTCCGGATGAAGTCTCCGGTCCAGTGAATTGTCCGGATATGATTTCGACCAAGCCCGATCACAAAGCTTGGAGACCGGAGCAACCGGGTGGCCTCGGAGATGGGGCTTTTGGTGGTGGACACCTTCCCTGGTCCGGTGAAGGTGTAGAGCCAATCAATTTGGGAATTGGCTCACTCGTGGAGAAGTGTCCCGGTTTTTGGGCTAAAGTTTGAGCTCGAAATTGGGCTCGACTAGAAGGAATTGGGGCTGGAATTCGGTGGGGATCGGGTGCTCACATGTGTAGAGAGTGATCCGGAGTGATTTTGCGCGAGTTTCCTTAAGGTTTTGTTTCAGCTCCTCTCATGGCCGAGAGGGGTGGAGTTTAAATAGGAGAGGGTGGAAGGCCTCTCGGAGGGAGTTAGGGCTTGGGATCGAGCTGCTCGGTGAGGAGAAGATCGGCCATGGTGACCATTAGGCATGGGGCAGCTCGGCAAGTGAGAATTTCAATGTTGGCTCACATGTGAGCTCTCGGCCATGGTGTTTTCCGGCGGCCTGGTGGCCGGCCGGCAGGCAATGGTCACCATCTTGGTCGGGTGGCTCGGGGCTGGGGTTTAGTGTAGGCGATCGAGGTTTGACATGTGTAAAGGAGTTTGATTTAAATGGAATGGGAGAAGGCTCACTTTGGCTTGGTTTGGGTCAACCCACCATTTTGGGCTTGGTGCACCCTTCCAAGCTCTGATTTTGAGCTGAGGGAATCATTTAGGTCGGCTTAGAAGGAGTGGTGAAGTCTCCATCCATGATGAGGTGGCTAAACATGGTTTAGTGTGTGACATGATTAAGGTAAAAAGGGTTAAAGGAGGTTTAAGAAAGAACCCCCTCTTCTTGCCATAAATGGACTAATGACAAGTCAAAGCCCTCATGGCTTCATGTGGCTTGAGAATGGCTTGTTCATGGCTTCATTTGGCTTGGGAAAAGGTTGATTTGTTTCATGAAAAGGGTTTTAAGAAATTTTTTGGTAATTTGATGGGAATTTGGATGAAGCTTCATTTGGGATAATTCAATGATGATTTTAGGACTTAGGTAATGGATTTAATTAAATGGATGACAAATGGAGATGTCATGTGGGCTTTAGGGTAGATTTGGGCTTTTGAATTTTGAAGGAAATGGGCTTTTAGAAAGGTTTAAGGGAAGTGGGCTTTTAAGTTTAAGGATGTGTTCATGGATGGGAATTTTTGTAGAAGTTTGGGCCAAATAGTTGTTGGTTTTGGTTTAGGGATGTTTCATGAATAACTTGAAGCAAATTTGGGGTAGTTTGGGCTTGAATTGGGTTGAATTTGGGTTTATTTGGTAAATGGGCCAATGTAGGTCAAATTGGGCTAACTTGGGCCAATGTTGGGCTAGGGTTGAAATTGATGTAAAATAAATATTAAGAAATGTTTATGGGAGTGTTTCAAAGAGGTTTTGGCTTTGGTTGGGTTTTAATTTTGAGGTTTGGGCCTATTTGGGTTAGATTTGGGTTTAGGTCGAAATTGGGCTTTTTGATTTTGGGTTGAATTTGAGTGGGGTTTGGGTCAAAATCTTGGGCAAATCATGTTAGTGTTTTGTTTATGAGGATGTTAAGGAAGGTTTAGAAAAGATTTGGGGTTAATTGGAGTTGAATTGGGTTAGTTTGGGCTAAGTTTGGGTCATGGGTCCAAATTTGGGCTTTAAGGCCCAAAGTGAAATTGGATCCAAATGTCAATCAAATTGGACTTGGATTTGGTCTAAATTGGTATTGGGAATGTTGAATTGAAGTTTAGAATTGAATTGGACCAAAATTGGGGTCAATTGGGTAGGTTTGGTTTGACATTGGGTCCACTTTGGGTTAAAATGGGTCAATTTGGGGGTTTTGACAAAAGTAGGGTAAATTGACAAAATTGGCCCATGGTGTAGTTGGACAAAAATGAAATTGGGAATATTTGGGATTTTCTGGAATTTTCTGGGAATTTTCTGAATTTTTGGATTTTTAGGCCAAGAAGGGTATTTTGGGTATTTGGAGGGTATTGGGAGGTTTTCTTGGAATTTTTGGTATCTTTGGGTATGGATGATCAATTTGAGTGATGTGGAGGTGTTTGGGATTGATTTTGGAAAATTTTAGGTAATTTGGAAATTTTGCAAAAATTTGGGTAATTTCAAGGGTTTTGGGTAGGTTTAGTAGGTGTAGGGTCCCGGGGGTCAAAAAATTGAAAATTTGGGAAATTGAAGATTAGGTGAATTTGAGTGGGGTGAAGTCATTTTGGTTGAGCCATGAAGCCATTTCAAGCCCATATGAGCCATGAAAGGACTCATTTGAGGCATTCACTATGTTGTTCCTAACCCTCTTAGCCAAGGGCTTAGGGGTTAAGGACCATCCATGTGAATCACCTACATGAGTCAGAAGGTCAAGTTGGGTATGGGTGTGGTTTTAGGAAGTGTGTGGAAATGTAGTGTGTAAGTGTAATGTATGTCAGCCCCTTCACTGGACCGAGGCCACCTGGAGCGGTCCTAAGGCCAAAGAATCCCATAGGAACTCATCCTTTAAACTTCCACATTTGATTTCAACCCTCTAGGTGATTAGGGGTCTATAGTCAAGTTTGTGGAGTTTGCGGGGAGTTTAGAAGTGGTTTGAATTTCTAAAAGGCGGGTCCCAATTCTAGTCCTCTAAGATAGTCAAAGGAAAAGCCTAAGGCTAGATCCTAAGCACTAAAAAGAAGAAAGGAAGACCTCATCAAAAATGAGGTCAACAGTAAATAAATAATTAAAAATAAAATACTTGAGGAAATTACATGATTTCTTTTCCACATTATTCTCCTCTATTCACTGAGCAAGCGGATATTTTTATTTTATTTTTCTGATTTTCCTACACAAAGTTATGCATTTTTAAAGTTTAGGGAATTAAATAAATCAATAAATACCCTAATTTCCTACTTATCCACGCGGCGCCACGCCATCCTCGGCAGCTCCGAAATGCCGCGTGTCACGCTGCCATTCGAGGCCGCCGTTTGAGTCAGCAGCCCGGGTCCCGCCTTCTGCGTATCATATGCCGATCCGACCCGATCTAAGCTGTCCGTCCGCGCGTGTATTGAATGGACGGCATCCGCTCATCGTCCCCAACTGTTCTCACCCGAGAGCCGTCCACACTAAAACCCTAAGAACTCACTCATTTCTCAACGGATTTTCGTGTTCTTGTGCTCTATGGATTCGTCTTGAAGAGACGAACACATCTATACGGTGATCATGCATTGAAATTAAAGCATTTGAAATAGACAATCTCCAGAGGCTCGGGATAAAGAGTTAGCTCATACCTTAGCTCAGAGAAGTGTGGCTTCAATCTGAGGGTTGTGTCACCTTCGATTGGGTCTAGGCAAGCTCCAGATGAAGTCTCTTGGGCTGGTGAATTGTCCAGGTATGATTTCGACCACAACCGATAGCTTGGAGTCTGGAACAGATGGGTGGCCTGGAGAGGGGGCTTTCACTGGGGAACTTCCTCTCTTGACCTTGTGCAGGTGTAGGACCAATCAATTTGGGGATTGGCTCACCGTGGAGAAGTGTCCTGGTTTTGGGCTTGGATTTCAACTGCGAAATTGAGCTCACGGAGAGGAAATGGCAGGGGATTTCGGTGGGGATCAAGTTCTCTATGTGTGGGGAGTAGTCCGGAACAATTTTGGCGAGTTTCCTTAAAGTTTGTTTCGACACCTCTCATGGCCGAGTGGGGGTGGTGTTTAAATAGGAGAGGGTGGAGGGCCTCCCGTGGGGTTTAAGGTCGGGGATCGACTCGCTAGGTCAAGGGAAGAACAACCATGGTGGCCATTGGGCATGGGGCGGCTCGACAAGGGAGAATTGAATTTGTTGGCTCCTCCCAAGGTCTCGGCCATGGTTTTTTTCGGCGGCCTGGTGGCTGGCCGGCCAGGCACTAGTCACCATCTTGTTCAGGTGGGTCAGAGCTGGGGTTTAGTGCAATCAATTGGCCATGGACATGTGTAAAGGAGTTAGATTTAAATGGAATGGGAGAAGGCTCATTTTGGCTTGGTTTGGCTCAACCCATGGAAATAGGCTTGGTGCACCTCCCCAAGACCTGATTTTGAGCTGAGGGAATCATTTAGGTCAGTTTAGAAGGAGTGGTGAAGTCTCCATCCATGGTGAGGTGGCTAAGCATAGTTTAGTGTGTGACATGCTTAAGGTAAAAAAGGTTTAAGAAAGAGATCCCCTCTCTTGCCATTAATGGTTTGGTGAGGTAGAAAGTAGATTCCATGGCTCTCATGGCTCCCATGGGGCTCATGCATGGCTTCATGGCTCACCTTTGGCTTGGGGAAAAGTTTGGTCAATTTCATGAAAAAGGTTTTTAAAAATTTTGGTAATTTAGGGGTGATTTGATGGGATTTGGCATATGGCTTGATTTGGATTTATTTCATCATGGATTTAGAACTTAGGGGATGTTTTTATCAAATGGATGATGATAGAGGATTGCCATGTGGGCTTTGGGCCTTTTGAAATTATTTTTGATGGGCTTTTAGGAAGGCTAAGGGGATGGGCCTTTAGGTTTAAGAATGAATTCATGGATGGGAATTTTGTAGAATTTTGGGCCAAATAATTGTTGGGTTTGGTTTAGGGGTATGTCATGAATGATTTGAAATGAGTTTGGAGTGATTTGGGTTTGAATGGGGTTGGATTTGGGCCTCTTTGGTAAATGGCCCAATGTAGGTCAAATTGGGCTAACTTGGGCCAATGTTAGTTTAGGGTTGAAATTGATGTAAAATTAATGTTGGGAAATGTTTATGGGAGTGTTTCAAAGAGGTTTTGACTTTGGTTTGGTTTTGATTTTGGGGTTTGGGCTTATTTGGGTTAGGTTTGGGTTTAGGTCAAAATTTGGTCTTTTAGCTTTAGGTTGAATTTGAGTGGGGTTTGGGTCCAAATTTTGGGCAATTCATGTTAGTGTTTTATTTTTGGGGATGTTAAGGAAGGTTTAGAAAAGGTTTGGGGTTAATTGGAGTTGAATTGGGTTAGTTTGGGCTAAGTTTGGATCATGGGTCCAAATTGGGCTTCAAGGTCAAAAGTGAAATTGGATTCAAATTCCAATCAAATTGGACTTGGATTTGGTCTAGATTGGTGTTGGGGATGTTTAATTGAAGTTTAGAATTGAATTGGACCAGAATTTGGGTCAATTGGGTAGGTTTGGTTTGACATTGGGTTCATTTTGGGTTAAAATGGGTCAAATTGGGGATTTTGACAAAAGTGGGGTAAATTGACAAAATTGGCCCATGGTGTAGTTGAAAAAAATGAAATTGGGAATATTTGGGATTTTCTAGAATTTTCTGGGAATTTTCTGAATTTTTTGATTTTTGGTCAAGAGAGGCATTTTGGGTATTTGGAGGGTATTGGGGGTATTTTTTGGAATTTTGGGTATTTTTGGCTATGAATGATAAATTTGAGTAATGTGGGAATGTTTGGGATTGGTTTTGAGGAATTTTGGGTATTTGGAGATTTTTTTAAAAATTTTGGGTAATTTCAAGGGTTTTGGGTAGGCTAGGCGGGTGTAGGGTCCCGGGGGTCCAAAATTGAAAATTTAGAAAATTGAAGATTGGATAAATGTAAGTGGAATGAAATCATTTTGGTTGAGCCATGAAGCCATATCAAGCCCACATGAGCCATGAAGGGACTCATTTGAGGCATTCACTATGTTGTTCCTAACCCTCTTGCCTGAGGGCTTAGGGGTTAAGGACCATCCATGTGAATCACCTTCATGAGTCAGGAGGTCAAGTTGGGTATGGGTGTGGTTTTAGGAGGTGTATGAAAGTATAGTGTATAGGTGTAGTGTGTGTGTAAGTCAGCCCTTCACTGCACCGAGCCACCTGCAGGGCGATCCTAAGGCCAAAGAGTCTTATAGGAACTCATCCTTTAAACTTCCACATTTGATTTCAACCCTCTAGGTGATTAGGGGTCTACAATCAAGTTTGTGGAGTTTGCAGGGAGTTAAGAAGTGGTTTGAATTTCTAAGTGGTGGGTCCCATTTCTAGTCCTCTAGGATAGTCAAAGGAAAAGCCTAAGGCTAGATCCTAAGTACTAAAGAGAAGAAGAGAAGACCTCATCAAAAATGAGGTCAACAGTGATCTAGAGGAAGAGGTTTACATGAAACAACCAGAAGGATTCTCCTCTAGTGAAGGTGGACAATTGGTCTGCAAGCTAAATAAATCCATATACGGTTTGAAACAAGCCTCCTGTCAGTGGTATTTGAAATTTCATGAAGTTATTACTTCATTTGGTTTTGAAGAGAACGTCATAGATCAATGTATATACCAGAAGGTTAGTGGGAGTAAAATTTGTTTTCTTATACTGTATGTGGATGATATTTTACTTGCAACCAATGATAGGAGTTTACTTTATGAGGTAAAAAAATTTCTCTCTAGGAACTTTGATATGAAGGATATGGGTGAGGCATCTTATATCATTGGCATTAAGATCCATAAGGAAAGACCTTGAGGTATTTTGGGTTTGTCTCAAGAGACCTATATCAATAAAGTTCGAGAGAGATTTCACATGAAAAATTGTTCACCAAGTATAACACCTATTATGAAGGGTGATAGATTCGATTTGAGTCAGAGCCCGAAAAATAATTTCGAACGGGAACACATGAAGAACATTTCATATGCTTCAGCTGTTGGAAGCCTTATGTATGCTCGTGGTTTGTACTGGACTCGACATTGCATTTGCTGTTGGAGTGTTGGGAAGATATCAAAGTAATCCAGGTATCGACCACTGAAAAGCTGCAAAGAAAGTGATGAGATATCTTCAAGGTACAAAGGACTACATGCTTATGTACAAATGAACTGATAATTTGGAGGTGATTGGCTACTCTGATTCAGACTATGCTGGCTACATTGACTCAAGAAAATCAACATCTGGCTATATTTTCATGCTAGCTGGTGGAGTTGTATCTTAAAGAAGTGCTAAGCAGACTTTGATTGCTACTTCCACTATGGAAGCTGAGTTTGTATCCTGTTTTGAGGCTACCTCGCATGGTGTATGATTGAAGAGTTTCATATCCGGGCTTAGAGTCGTGAACTCTATTTTAAGGCCATTAAAGTTGTACTGCGACAATTCAGCTGCAGTTTTTACTAAGAACAATAAGAGTGGAAGTCGAAGTGAACACATCAACATCAAATATTTAGCCATAAGAGAACGTGTTAAGTAAAAGAAAGTGGTCATTGAACACGTTAGCACTGAGTTAATGATTGCTGATCCTTTGACTAAAGGCATGCCACCAAAGAATTTTAAGGATCCTGTAGTACGAATGGGACTTGGTTCCATAATGTGATTTACATTGAACGTACATTTATTTATTTAATGAAACTCTTATTTAGTTGATGTTTTCTCATATGATTTTGTACACATATTTATTTATTATGAGAAATCTCATTTGGTTTGGACTTGGAATAGACATATGGTTTATTCATTAAGTTATATGGGCTAGTATTAAGAGACTTGATATAGTGTAATATATGGAAGATAATACTCACTATAAGAGGACCTATCGCCATGATTCATATATTTTTCTTCTCTATATGGTGTGTTGAACTATATGGACCAAGTAGGAGAACGTTGGGATTTTTCATTTCAAATTAATGCTCCTTTTCCTTTACAATTCCCATTGAAAACCCTTTGTGTTTTCAAGGGAAATAAGACCTTTGTGTTTTCCAGGAAAACAAATTTTATAATGTGGTCGATATTGAGTCTAAGTTCATCCCTTTCGTATGCCCTGCTCACATCCGTTGATCTCTATGATGGGATCACAATCGTAGAACTCTGTGATGGGCAGAACACTATAAATAGATGTGATGCTTGTTGTTTTGGTCCCTAAGCTTGCTCTTCATAATTTTGTTTTCCCCATTATCAGGTTGTGAGTGAGAAAAGTTTAGAAGATCCATAACACAAAATTTACCGTGTAAGCAAAGAGTGTCGACTCTGCACGTGTAAGTTATGGCTGGAGGTATGTATGATCCTATCTCGCTTCCGCTTATCAATTCAACAAATATATTTGTTGAAATTAATAAACATGTTTAGATATCATTAAGTTATATCATTTGATATGATTTGGTTATATCATTTATGTTTAGATATCATTTGGTTATATCAGCCCTCAGCCACTACCATGTGTCTAACTATTCGATGACCTCTCTCACTACCGACAAGTGGCCGAAGGGGATTCAAACACGGTGGCATATATATATATATATATATATATATATATATATATATATATATATATATATATATATATATATGTATGTATGTATGTATGTATGTATGTATGTATGTATATATTAAAAGGAAATGACATTTGAGTCCAATGGACCCCAAATATCATATCACCTTTGTGCTATGGCACCTATGGTTGAGTGTCTACACCATGTGCTAATTATTCGAGAGCCCAACATCACGGGGAATCAAACCCATGACCTGAAGGGACTTATAGTGAACCTCGCCAACCAATAGACCACTACTTGGTGCACACACATACACACACACACACACACACACACACACACATGCATGCATATATATACATATATATGTATGTATACATGAAAAATATGTCTCACATGAATCTTGAGAAAATTCAATGGGTCCCACTGACAAAATCTAACAGGCAATGTAACAAAAAATATCAAACTTCATTCCCTTCAGTCGGAACTCAGAGCCGACTAAATAAAAGTATAGTCAAACGAAGAAATAAGAGCCCAATCTGAGATTCATTTGTACATAACCAAATCCCTCATATGATTTTGGAACTCCTAATAAAACGACAAGGGACTTTCCCACATAACGCTACTTTGACCCTCTAAGAAGGCTCCTTATTCGAGGAAAGCTGCCCATTAGATTGCGGTGGTGCACCCTTCGTCTGATGGCCTAGTTTATCCTAATGAAAAAAGTACATCTTCGAAGAATTCTCTCTTAAAAGGGCCCACCAACATTCTCACGAAGATCGAACATTCTCCAACAAACCAAATGCCTCCATTTGACTGAACGATAAGATTATTGGTTTATCAGATGCCCCTATTCAAGCAGTTATGAATACCAAAAGGTGCAAAAGTTAATTACAAATACTAAAAGTTCCAAAAGTTTGTTAGGAATATGAAAGAGTGCCAAAGTTGACTACAAACACGAAAAGGTGCCATAAATACCTTTTAATGTCTTTATTAAAAAAGTGAAAATATGTAATTTTATATTAGGAATCCCCAAAATCTATAAATAAGGACTACTGTTTTACTATATCAAAACTCTCGAGTTCTTGTGCACTCTCTCTCTCTCTCTCTTTTTCTATTTCTCTCATCTGTCATACGCTTTATACCTTGAGTGTGATTCACAGGATATATATAGATTCAACATTCTAAAGGGCATAGTGAGTGTGGATTAAGCTATCAACAAGATGAGGAACACACCATAAAGAAGGAACTTATCTAAGAGAAAACCACAAATAGTGAGTGCACGAGGGAATTTGTGCAACAACAAATCCAAGAACTTAGAGACCAAATGGTGGGTTAGATGGCAAAATTGAGCCACATTACTCGAGGGAAGAGAGTAAGTTCCTGAGAGTAGAATGCATGAGAAGAAGAATCCTAAGGCCACCGAACGGCTCAAGGGCCGAAAAGGATGGAAGACCCCCATTATCGGGATAGTGTTGGGTCTACACCGTTGATAAGACAACAGTTTGGGTGGATTAAGGTTTACCGCTAGTCATAAAATGCATTCTCTCGGCAGATCTCTAATGTTGAGCCATTAGAGAAGTTCAAACTTACTTCTTTAGAATCATACAAGGGTCAGAATGATCCAACCAACCATATCGCTTCCTTTTAGTCGGTCGTCCGCCTTCTCAAAATCTCTGCCACATTGAAGTGTCGATTAATTTACACCACATTGAGGGACTAGACCCTCATGTGGTTTAATGGCCTCCCAATAGGAGTAATCACCTCCTTCACTAAATTCAATAAGATGTTCATGAGGCAGTTTGCTAGCATTAAGAAATCCCACAAGAACTCACAGGCCCTATGATAGGTCAAACAAAGTCAAATGCGAACCTCCATTCATATGTCGCTCAGTTCCATAAAGACATGTTGGGAAATGTAAGATCTATAACCAGTAGTAGCATAGGCTACTATAGCCCAAGGGCTGAGAAGCGAGCGATTCAAGTATGCTTTAGGTTTGCAATAACCCAAGAGCTTGACTAAACTCTTAGAGTTAGCCAACCAACACATTACAATGAAGGTGAATGTCCACTCATCTTACCAAAAAGCCGACGAGTCTGAGCTGGTTGCTGAAGAGAGCCTAATGAAATGATGAATGGAGGTTAAGATGACCCATGCCCTATATCTGAAGATAGGCGACCTCCTTATTGTAGTAGAGGGCCGATAGATGCCACCTGAGAGGAGGATAGAGCTAGTCAAATGAACAATAATGGATGAGCAAGAGGTACCAAAAGCCACCCGGTTGAGGGTTTCAATGGCAGAGTTGACGGAGACCATATAAGATAAGTACTTTAAAAAGAATGAAGACACCTCTGGAACCAAGTTTGGGAACTGATTCGTGCCGGGAAACTCTAAAGAGTTCATGGCCCCAAGTGAATCCAAAGGCAGGGAAAATCCCAAAAAAAAATTGATTCTGATGAGTCCTTCTGAGCAAACACTATCCACATTACAGTGATAATGCCAACCATTCTGGAAAGAGAATCGAGCCAATGAGCCAACCATAAGAGGCTTTGAGCGGGGGAACTTTGTGTCGCCACTTTCCTCCAAAGTGGAAGCCTCATACTCTAATTATTTTTACTGATGCAGACTTTCCTCTAAAAGAGAACACTTACAATGACGTCATCGTGGTTATGATGATGATAAACAATTATCAGGTATGTAGTATGCTGGTTGACACTGACAGTTCAAGGAATATCCTGTACAAGTCAACCTTTGATAAGATGCATCTATTGACCGACCGACTAGTTGCACTGACTTGCCCCCTCTATGGTTTCTCAGATGAGTGAAAGGAAGCCTTCAAAATAATGAAGCTATCAGTCACTTGGGGGAAAAGTGATAACTAGTTTACAAACATAGAAGATTCTTGTTTTTTGATTCGCCACCTAATTATAATGCCATCTTTGGTCGCCCACTATTCACCAACACCAGAGCCATCATCTCCACATACAACATTCTGATAAAATTTCCATGCTATGAAGAAATCGTTACCATTCTGGAAAACTTGTAGCAATCCAACATATTATCTTTAGGTGGTCGACAATGTGGAACATGAGTCATTCGATACTCAGAACTAGCGAGATGAGAGTCTCAAGACCGATGAGACCACTATAGAGCTTCCTACTGTAGACAGAGAGTTGAGAAAATTTTTTGTAATTAGTAAAAATGTTGATGCAGGACACAAAGACATATTAATCCAAACTTTTCGAGAGCATTGAGTTGTTTTATCCTGGTTAGCTACTAAAATGTCTGGCTTCCCCATTGATGTAGCCTACCAACACCTAAATGTTAATCCATCAACCTGACAAGTGAAAAAGAATAAGAGAACATCTGCGATCCGCAAAGAGGTGAAGAAGCTTAATGAGGAAAACGACATTGAAGAGGTACAATTCCCAACTTAGTCTCAAACACAGTCATAATCCAAAAGGAAAACAACAAATGGAGAATGCGTGTGAACTTCATGAACTTGAACTCCACCTATTTGATGGATAGTTACCACCTGTTAAAGACCGATGCTCTGGTAGATTTGGTGGTCGACCATTCAGTTAAGAGCTTCCTAGATGCCTTCTGATCTTGTTATCACCTTATAAAGATGCATCTCGACGAAGCAGATAAAATGACATTTCTTACTAATGAAGGTTTATATTGTTATAAAGTAATGTCATTTGGGCTCATAAATGTTGGGGTAACTTATCAACACTTTGTCAACACCTCGTGGATGTAATCTTTACTAATCAAAAAGAAAATATATATATTGAGGTGTATGTGGTTGATGTGATAATTAATAGCCGATTGACTAAACAACCCATTAAAGACCTGAATGAAACCTTCCAAATGCTAAGAAAAATGGGTTAAATATGTTGAAATGCACGTTTAGGTTTTGACTGTCAAGTTCCTTGGGTATTTCCGAACCCACAAAGGTACAAAAGTCACCTGAATAAAGTATTAGCAGTGTTGAATAAGCCTCTCCCCATAACACCAAGGAAGTGCAGAAGTTGACCGACTTGATAGCAGCACTCAACTAATTCATTTCAATGTCAGACGACAAATATTCAGCATTTTTCAAAATGCTAAGAAAAGCCAAGAGCATTGAATGGCGAAAAACGATTGTATTCAAGCACTCTAAAGTTTAAAGCAATCACTGGCCTAATCGCCGCTACTACAAAGTCCACCACTGAAAGAGCTCTCCCTGTATTTCAGAGTTGAGCACGAGGCTATCAGCTTAATTTTGATTTGGGAGGTGCTGAGAAAGTAATTCCCAATCTACTACACTAGTTGAGCCCTTAGAGGCGTCGAAGCCAAGTATCCTATCATGGAAGAACTAACATTTGCTTTAATTATATATAATTGTAGCTTTTGACCATATTTCTAGATGCATCCAATCAGGGTTATCACTCACCACCCCCTCAAATCCGTCACTCAGTTGGAGCATTTTGGTTGACTCCAAAAGAGGGTTGTGGAACTCATCTAATATGATATCACCTATATCCCTCAAACAACAATTAAATTTGAAGCTATAGCAGACTTTCTAACAGATTTCTCCAAAAAAAGGTGAACCGGGTGAAGGAACAAATACTTTCGACCTAACATATAACTTACACATCGACGTAGCCTCGATTCAGGCGAGAGAAAGAATCAAACTAGCGCGGAGCAGTCCGATCAGAGAGCATCTTTACCATTCAGTCATCCTTGAGTAATAAGTGACCACCGACCAGGTGGAGTATGAAGTGTTGATATCCAAACTACGTCTAGAGTACAAAATAGAAGTTCGACATCTCTTGGTGAAGTCAGATTCTCAACTGGTGATGAATCAAGTCAATAGAGAGTTCGAGGTCATAGACAAAAAAATAGCAAAGTACTTAAACAAGCAAAGGCAGAGATATGAAAGTCTGTCGACTTCAGAACCGAGCATATTAGTCAGAAGGAAAAGTAAGTGGCGCAATATATATATGTATATATGTATATACATAATGTATATATATATCCCCATGCACTGTCACTATTTCTAGATACACCCACTTACTAAAACATTCTTAATTTCAGATTTTATTGTAAGATTCTATAAAATTCTTAATTCTTCGTCAAATGGAAGAATTGTAAATTTTATGATATATCTCGTTTTGCCATGCTAGGCTAGATGAGAGTGTCCAATCCATCCTGATTACAAATAATTTAAGAATATTCATTGATATCTTTTAAACAAGTGACCGGTTCATCTTCTTCAAAGATCTAAAGTTCTAATCCAAAAATGAGCCTAATCAATGGTGTATCAGACCTATCTTTGATATATTCATTTAGTTCATGCGCCATAAGAAATACTATTTGAGATGTTGATTCAGTTCATATTGACTAATTTATGCATATATGTTGCTCTTGTATCATAATTTAGATTCCATTAAATTGAATGAGTTCTTGGCAAATGTTGATAATTGATGTACAGATCTGTAATGTGAGTCGATATTTGTTGACTAAAAATTCTAAGAAAATTAAATTTGGTCTTGCATGCAATATTCAACAAATAACTTAATTTTTTACATTTAACACTCCGCACTGAAAATTTAAGATAATTATTGTTACATTGAACTAATTTGTTTATTTATTTTGCATTCTATGACTAGCAAACCATTGGCGCTGCTCGAGAGATACCCCCTCCTGCAAGTAGTTCATTCATAAATACTCATTTTAAAGAAATGTGACATAAGACGTCTGTGGATTACTTATCTTTTGTGATGATTCGTGTTATTTAATGACTCGTCTTCATTTTGAATAGTTATTTGAAGTGAAGCGAAAATGATGTTTTCTTGATGCTTCTTTTTTGCATTGGAAATAAATACCTTAAATAAAAAACGACAGATATAGAATGAGTAATTTCAAAAAAAATTAGGTTTTAACCATTTTGTTAATAAAGAGAGGAGGCAAACACAATTGTAATAAATTTCTCGTAATTTGAACTGTAAGTAGTCACCATTATATTTATTTATCAGGTCAAGAAAATAGAGAAAAGTTCGATCTTTTATTAAGTAGTTATATAATATATAAATAAATGAGAAAAAAACTCGAAGTTAAATACACCAATCCAATCTCAAATAAAAGTTTTATATCTATCCAATCAAATAAATAAATAAACAAAATCCCATAGTATCTTGTGAAGTTCACTAGCATAAATAGACTCAACCACTTCTCAACCATAATATGGCTAAACAAATTATTCATACTAGTTGTAGGATACATATTTAATTCTTTTATCTTATTAGCACACAAAAAAATATAGTAAACTTGGTTTGGTTTTTTTCTACTAAATGGTGGCGACCCATAAATTGACACAAGCATTGTGGTTTTTTTATTGATCTTCCATTTGATTCACTATAATGGCAATAAAATACTATGGTCCTTTATGAGTACTCCTTTTCAAATTGATATATGTAAGCTCGAAAAGTGCTGAAAGGATGAATATGATACAACCTTATTCTGCTTAGATGATGTCGGAACTTATCATCTATAAAAGCCTTTGAAGTATATGTTGCAAACTAAAGTAACTTTACTGATTTAACAAAATACCCTTGATATTGAACATTTATCCCAAAGAAATTATCTCCTCACTTTAAATGCTACAATGATTTAACATGACAGTAGCGTGAATTGTTCAACACTTTATTAATCTTCTTATTTTTAGATTTAAATTTTCCATGTTCATTTAGAACTTTACCTGCAACCATGACACACAATTTTTTCCCACCTTTTTGTTTTGGTGCTCCAAAATAGATGATAAAATCCCAAGTTATCTAAGTTGCAAATTACAAAACAGAGCTCTTCATAAAAGAATTAGCAAATCATAAGAATATGCATCCTACTCTGCTGAGAAAACCCAAAGAATGTAATATTCTTTATAATATTTAAGATATGGCTGATGCAACTTCACATTCATTATGCCAAAAATAGTAGTCTTGCACAATAAGGGCTCGTTTGGGGTGTGTGTGTGTGTGTGTGTGTGTGTCGGGGGGGGGGGGGGGGGGGTAGCTATTTGCCTGCGGTGGGGCTCGGAGCCGCTTGAAGCTGCTGTTTTCCCAACGGCGTGGTTGTAGATTAATAAAATGCGGGCTGCAAATTTGACCCCATAGCCCACATTTCTCATTCTTTCATTTACGCGCTTGCCCCTTGGGTTTTACCCATCTTTCATCTTCTATCTTTCCTTTCTCGCGGAAGTCTCGCTTCCTTTGCCCTAACCTATCATATCAGATGGCTTCTTATGGTATCCCCTTTCCCTATATTCCCTTGGTGGTTTTACACCTAATCTTTGAGATCTTTCGGTTTCTCGTAAATTTGCATCATTTGGATTTCAACTGTGGTGTTACTGTTTGGCTTTTGTGCTTCTGTTTGTTATGGTGGATTTCAACTGTGTTGTTTCAGTTTAGTGTTAGTACTTATGTATGTTGTGAATTTGAGCAGAAGAAGAGGCCTTATGGGGTGTGATTTTTAAGTTTATTTTATACTTAAGAACTGTGGTATTGTTAGTGTTGGTGCTTCTGTTTCTTGTGAATTTGAGCAGAAGAAAGAGGCCATATGGGGGGAGGGGTGAATTTCAGTTGTGGTGTATGTTTGTTGTGTACTTTTTCATTGATAATCATTATCAGAATCACTATCATCACTGCTATGAGACATATATAATAGGATTGCTCCATCATTCTCATGCAAAAACAAATCCAAAAATTATGCTAAAAAGAATTTTTTTTTCACACAGAAACTTTAGGGAGGGGGGGGGGTGTGCCAGCAGTGGGGCTCGGGCTGCAATTTTCCCTGCGACACAGCTGCAGTTTAATAAAACGCAGGCTGTGGGTTCGACTCTACGGCCTGCATTTATCCTCTTTTCATTTCGCGCTTGCCCCTTGTGTTTGACCACGCGTTCGTCGTCTTCTCTTTCCTTTCTCGTGGAGCTCTTGCTTCCTTTGCCCTAACCCATCTTTCAAGATGTCACTTCTTCCGGTATCCCCTTTCCCTATATTCTCTTGGTTGATTTGCATGTAATCTTTGAGATCTTTTGGTTTCTTGTGGATTTGCATAATTTAGATTTTAGCTGTGGTGTTTCTATTTTGCGTTGCTATTTCTGTTTGTTGTGGTGGATTTTGATTGTGGTGTTTCTGTTTGCCGTTAGTACTTTTGTATTTTGTGAATTTGAGTGGAAGAAGAGGCATTATGGGGTGCGGTGTTTTTATTTTTTGTGCACTTGAGAGCTCAGGTACTGTTGTTGTTGGTGCTTCTGTTTGATGTGAATTTCAGCAGAAGAAAGAGACCTTATGGGTGGGGGATGGGGGGAAGGGGGTGGATTTCGGTTGCGGTATTTATGTTTGTTGTGTACTTTTTATTGATCATCATTGTCATGATCACTATCATCACTACTATGAGACATATACAGTAGGATTGCTTCATCATGCTCATGCAAACCCAATTCCAAAAATTATGCTAAAATGAAATTCTTTTCACACACAAAAACTTCATGGAGTGAGGCATTGCATCAGAGAGCCTCAGGAAATTTCTTTGAGAGAATATTATGCATTGACGACACTTGGATTAATTTTAAAAATTTCTATAAGAAATGCCTCAAATGTACTTTTTCATTGACCATCATTATCATGATCAATGCTAGGAGACAAATATAGTATGATTGCTTCATCATGCTCATACAAAATCAATCTAAAAAATTATGCTAAAAAGAAATTCTTTTCACAAACAGAAACTTAATGGAGTGAGGCATTGCATCACAGAGTTTCAGGAAAACTTTTTGAGAGAATATTATGCATTGATAACCCTTGGGCTTACTTTGAAAAATTCTATAAGAAATGCCTCAAAGATGTTTTTTCATTGATCATCATTGTCATGATCACTATCATCACTGCTAAGAGACATATACAGTCGAATTGCTTCATCATGTTCATGCAAAACAAATTTCAAAAATTGTGCTAAAAAGAAATTCTTTTCACACATACAAACTTCATGGAGTGAGACATTTGTTCACAAAGCCTTGGAAAATTTCTTTAAGAGAAAAAGAAAATTAAGCATTGATAACCCTTGGGTTCATTTTGAAAATTTCTATAAGAAATTCCTCAAAGGTACTTTTTGGCTGTGGTGTTATTGGTGTTGGATTTAGGTTTTTATGTTTATGTTTGTTGTGTACTTGATAGCTGGGGTGATGTTGTTGTTGGTGCTTCTGCTTTTTGTAAGAATATTATGTAATGATAGCTCTTAACTATAGTTTGGAAAATTTTATAAGAAATATCTCAAAGGTACTTTTTGCAAGCGGCAGGGCTCGGGGTTGCTTGAAGCCGCAGTTTTCCCCGCGACGCTGCTTGAAGTTTAATAAAACGCTAGCTGCAGGTTCAAACCTGCAACACGCATTTCTCCTCCTTTCATTTAACTGCTTATCTGTTGGGTTCGACCCCACATTCGTCGCCTGCCCTTTCCTATCTCACGGAGCTCTTGATTCTTTAGCCCTAACCCATCGTTTCGGATGTCATCTTCTCTGGTATCCCCTTTCTCTATATTATCTTGGTTGTTTTGCACCTTATCTTTGAAATCTTTTGGTTTCTCATGGATTTGCATCATTAGGATTTTGGTTGTTTGGTGTTGGTGCTTCTTATGTTTTGAATTTGAACAGAAGAAGAGGCCTTATAGGGTGTGGTGTTTTTATTTGTTGTGTACTTGAGAGCTAGGGTATTGTTGGTGTTGGTGCTTATGTTTGTTGCGAATTTAAGCAAAAAGAAGATGCCTTATGAGGGGAGGGAATGGATTTTGGTTGTGGTGCTTATGTTTGTTTCGTACTTATTCACTAATCATCATTGTCATGATTACTATCATCACTGCTATAAGACATATACAGTGGGATTGATTCATCATGCTCATGCAAGCCCAATTTCAAAAATTATACTAAAAAGAAATTTTGTTCACACACAAAAACTTCATAAAGTGAGGCATTGCATCAGAGAGCCTCAAGAAATTTCTTTAAGAGAATATTATGCATTGATAGCTCTTGGATTCATTTTGAAAATTTTTATAATAAATGCATTAAATGTACTTTTTTTCATTGATCATCATTATCATGATATTTATCATCTCTGCTAGGAGACAAATATAGTATGATTGCTTCATCATGCTCATTCAAACCAAATTTCAAAAATTATGCTAAAAAGAATTTTCTTTCACACACAGAATCTTCATGAAGTGAGGCATTACATTGCAAAGCCTCAAAAAATTTCCTCAAGAGAATATTATGCATTGATACTCCATGGATATACTTTAAAAAATTCCATAAAAAATGCCTCAAAAATACTTTTCATTAATCATCATTATCATGATCACTATCATCACTGCTTAGAGATTTATACTGTAGGATTACTTCATCTTGCTTATGCAAACCCAATTTCAAAAATTATACTAAAAAAATTCTTTTCACATATAAAAACTTCATGGACTTTGGCATTCGATCATAGAGCCTCAGAAAATTTCTTTGAGAGAATATTGTGCAATGACAGCTCTTGGATTTAGTTTGAAAAACTCTATAGAAAATTACTCAAAGGTAATTTTTGGTTGTGGTGTTGTTGGTGTTGAATTTCAACTCTGGTGTTTATGTTTGTTGTGTACTTTATAGCTGGGGTACTATTGGTGTTGGTGCTTCTATGTGTTGTGAGAAAATTATGCATTAATAGCCCTTGGGTATAGTTTGGAAAATTTTATAAGAAATGCTTCAAATGTACTTTTTCATTGATCATCATAGTCATGATATTATCATCATTGCTATGAGACAAATACAATATGATTGTTTCATCATGCTTACGCAAACCAATTTAAAAAATTATGCTAAAATGAAATTCTTTTCACACAAAAATTTCATGGAGTGAAGCATTGCATCATAGAGCCTCAAGAAATTTCTTTGAGAGAATATTATGCATTGATAGCCCTTAGGTATACTTTGAAAATTTATGTAAGAAATGCCTTAATGATACTTGTTCATTGATCGTCATTGTCATGATCACTATCATCACTGTTAGGAGAAAAATACAGTAGGATTACTTCATTATGCTCATGCAAACCCATTTTTAGAAATTATGCTAAAAAGAAATTCATTTTACACGCATAAAATTTATGGAACGAGGCATCCTCGGAAAATTTTTTTGAGAGAATATTATGCATTGATAGCCCTTGGGTATACTTTGAAAAATTCTATAAGAAATGCCTCAAAAATACTTTTTGATTGATCATCATTGTCATGATCACTATCATCACTGCTATGAGACATATACAGTAGGATTGCTTCATCATGCTCATGCAATCTCAATTTCAAAAATTGTGCAAAGAAGAAATTCATATCACACATAGAAACTTCATGGAGTGAGGCATTTGATCACAGAGCCTCGAAAAATTTCTTTGAGAGAATATTATGCATTCATTACACTTGGGAACGCTTAGAAAAATTCTATAAGAAAAACCTCAAAGATACTTTTTTGGTTGTGGTCTTGTTGGTGTTGGATTTCAGCTATCGTGTTTATGTTTGTTGTGTACTTGATAGCTGGGTTACTGTTGGTGTCTTTGCTTAATGAAGTGAGGCAATTTATATGTGTTTTTTTCCTTTTGCATTTTTTCTTTTAATAGGTTTTGGAGATCTATGATGAGACGTTTAACCTTATTAGTTCTTTTGAATGACCTGTTTGTTGTTATTAGTTGGTGTCACATGTGAAATCCTTACGAACGTAACCAAGTTTCTCTCTTATTTTTGGTGCTATGATTTTTTAGGTTCTTCTGGATGGCCTTTTTGGTGATATGCATATGTGACATACACAAGATTTATATTATATGGGTTAAAGGCAACTAAGAAGCCTTTTTTATAAGGTATATTGTCTTATTGCACTGATTGATTCGTTAGTTTATATACTAAGTTCTTTGAGACTTCACAGTTGCATAAAATTATAATTAATTACTTTTATTATCAATTATACTTGTGATATGTCTAAAGGTATGTTTTCTTAAGCATTCAAGAAAGATGAGCTCGAGGATTTCTAGTACCTTCAGAGGATTGGAATGTTACTGTAGACTCAAAGTTCTCTGTTAACTTTACATCAGCCACATAGCAATGCGAGACAGTTTTAAAGGTGTCTAGGGAGAATAAAAAAAACTGTCTTTTTTTTGTGGGCAAATATGCTGAAAGATTCCACCTCTAAGAGTGAACGGGCATAGAGAGTATCCCTGTAGGACGATTTAGCTCTTGACATATATTGTCTGCATTTAAAAAAAAATTATCATATTTTTAATTGTTAGTTCAATAGTATTTTCCTAAATTTTAGTAGTCATGCTATTTATTATTAGGTGATGTGTCTATCTTTATTTTATAATATTCTACACTTGATATTTATTTTTAAAGTATATAATGTACCGGTATGAACAGTTTTGTTGCAAACAATATTACCATACAAGAGTAGAATAATCATTTATCTATAAACAACTACAGAACAACTGCTTCCCAACTACAAAAAACATACTGTCAGCTTATCCGTAATAGTTTCAGTATGCAATGAATCAATTGCTTTCGAACTCCAAAAAAAACAAACAGACATACAATGGGTTTATTCAGTAATAACTTACTGCATGATAGTTTTCGATAACTTTCTATGACAGTTGCCCAAAATAGACCCTAGCTAGAGTTGACTGCATGAAACAAAAATAATGCTAAACATATGTTTTGATGTTCACCAAATTGCACTTGAAAAAAATTAAATGCTTAAATTTACATTAGAAAATTTTATACACTTTTAATTAACTAAAATGATTAACGTGCTAGTTTTAAAAAAAAAAAAGAAAAAAATTGACTGACTCCCACTCCATGAATATTCCTTATTACAACGGTTTGGAGGCGCCGTCCCATCTGAGGATATTCCGCAATCCCGAACAGAGAATTTATGCGCATCTCCTCACTCACATGCAACAATAAAATTTTTTCAAGCCGACAATTTTCCTGGAGTTAACTTACCCGAGATATTTTTTCTTAAAACGACGCAAAACTAAAAAAATTATTAAAATAACACCATCAACACGTGTTATTTATTTCAAGTCGACATTTTCCTGAGAAGTACTGGCGCCAGATATTTTTTTTTCTCAAAATGACAAAAAACCTAAAGAGAATATTAAAAATAGCATCAACACGTGTGACATTTAGGATCCAGTTCCGGGCCCCACCTTATCCCAACGCGCTTTCCCCTCGTTTTCCAAACGGTCGGTGACCGTTTGCTTCTCCAGCCGCTTCCAACTGTCTCATAACCCTTCGCGGGCTTCGCCTCTAAGATAGCTCACAACGGTCTTCTGGGGTCCACCGCTGCTAATGACAGGTGAGATTTATGTGTTTGCTGTTTGACGGTGTCTGCGGATTGTCAGAGGCTAAGGCGATAGCATGGGGCGGTTCCGCGGAGTCGGCGTTTCGTGATGGAGTTAGCCGTTTGACTATTTTTTAAATTTTTTTTATTTTTCTGATTCTTAGCCCCTCACTGAACAGTGGAGTTGAGAGGAGATATGACGGTTAGAAGGGAAAGGAATGAACGGCGAGGATTGGACCGTCCACTCGACAGGAGCTGATGGGCATGCGGTTTCATGGCGGGCGTCATGGGAATAAAAAAGAAGGGGTCAGGGCTATATTTTACGTAGGATAGGACTAGTTAAAGGTTTGACCAAGAGGTTGATTTTGTTTTACTTGTTTTTTGTGACGGTTGATTTCTGTTTAGTATGGTACTGTTGAATCAAATTTATCTTATGAATAAAATATAGAAGAGAGAGAGAGAGAGAGTATACAATAGATTAAATTTTTTAGAATCTTTTTTTGATTGATTTATTAGTCTTATATTATAAAAATAATCCCTTATTTATAGGGAAATGGGGATACAAAATATAAAATTTTTTTTGCATGCCTTTATTTTAATAGGGGTGCTACAAGATAATTTGATAAAAGTAAGTAAAAGATTTAAGTACACCAGTAAGTGGAAAAGTAAATAAATAAGTATTCAGTTCGGCCTTTTTGTTGATCAGTCATTTGCGACTGATAATTTTTGGGCTAGTGAGAGGTCGCACAGTTGGCTATATTGTGTCTAAGTGGTGAATGGATTGCGTGCTTGTAGTTCAGCTGAATCTTTGACTAGAAGACCTTTGTTGGCCAATTGACTTTTGTAGTTCGTCGATCGGCATTGGACTGCCTCGAGGAAACTAAGCCGATGGACACTCCTGGCTTAAGATGCTCACTTTAATCGTTGGTGGACCCCTTTTGACCGTGCTTCCTTTGACCTATCAGATTTTTTTTGAGATTTGTGTTGTAATATTTTTAGTATACATATTTAATTATCTGATTCTCTTGCTTCTAGACAATTATGTTGCAATAAAGACAAAATAATTTAATGTATAAAAAGGACAACATTTATGATTACTAATAGATTTAATAATTAAGCTTCCCTTGAACTTAGCGCCCGTGATTTTTATAAATATGAGTGAAATATGCATTTCTTTCTTTCTTTGATTTTCTCACACGTTTGCTTGAGTTCCAGCTGTCAAGATGGTTGATAAACTGACACTCAATGCTGGAAAGTTTGAAAAAAACCGCTTATCAGATGGCCTCTGAGGGTCTAAAGCGAGGGATTGGCTCCCGATCAGATTGGGAGTGGAGATGGTGGTGATGAGAAAACTGCTAAGGTTTGACTCGGAGGATCAAGTTGGATCCTCATATTTGCCTCTTAGATGTTTTGGAGAGGCCCGTGAGAAGGTACTTATAAGGGGAGAGCTGCCTGAAAGGGACTCCTACGATCGAAAAGAGAAGCCTTCTGCTAGGACAACCGACTGATTCTTCAACTCTTGTTCGTCCTTCGACTCTTAGAGCACTACAGATTTGTGGGGAAACTATACAAGAGTTTCCTCGGCGCCGCCCGACACGCAGGGTGTTGCTGGCCTTCCTCTACCAGTTGAAGGGCGGCCAACTTGTGAGGAAGAATTCTCTTTTACTGCCCCCGAGTGGGAACAAATTTTGGGAATGAAGGATGACTATTGGGTGAATTTAGCTTTCTCTAAATTTCACTTTATAATATTTTTTTATGTAAATGATATGATCACTAGAGCGGCAATCATTTGTTCTTCGATAGTGATGGGTGTGGACGTGGTCACCCAAGTTACAGTGAACCAAGGCTTTACTGAGGGTACCTCACATCAAACCGAGGCTGGACGTGGCCGCCCTGATATTCAAAGGAAGTTTGAGCAGAAGCAGCCACGAGGTCAGAACCTTTTTGTTTGAAGGGATGTCGGCTTCATAAGATAGAGAATTCCTTCTTTTGAGAGGCTGAATTCCCCCATGCACTTATGGTCCAGTTATGTTAATTCGCTGGAAAAGTTGGAGGAGGTGGCTGCCATGTGTGCTCGAGAGGTCATCCTCTGTAGAGGTTGCATCCCTCCATGAAGAGCTTACGGCTATCCTGGAGGCATCTTCAATTGCCTGGAACAGGAAAAAATAGATAGAATATATAGGTTTAGGTTAGGGGGAGAACATGTATACAAGCGATTACTTCAGCGAGGGTTTGTCTCGGTTAAAGTGATTGCTGATAATTTTGTAAAATATTTCCTTAAGTAGTTACTAAGTGATGAAATGAAAATATTTTTTAATTCAATAAGCTAAAAATTAAATTATTCTTATCTCGGTTTGTGTGTCAAATTTGACTATTTCTCTGTAACAAGTGACATCATCTTTTTCAAGGTGATTTGATCTCTACTCCTATCCTAGAAAAAGGGCTTAATTTTGTGAAATATGTGTGTATCACTTCCTGAGATCTCCCCTTGCTGTTGGTCCTTCTCGGCTTCCCATAGCACCCAAGTATTCCTAAGTGCTTTTTGGCATCATTTTTTCCGAGAACACTCCTTCAGGAATTTTGCTTTTACAAAAATTATTGTGATATTGAGGCCGTTCAGAAATAATGACCAGTCAACTGATAATTATGGCATGTACTTAGTTTTTAACAAAGACCAGTTTAGTTGTGGGTTTCAAAAGGCCTTTTTTCCCGAGAGCTGCGAGCAATCTTAACTGATATGTCATCATCCCACACAAATGATGGCAAACTCCATTGTCACCATGATTATGTTTGTGGTCTTCTTTTGATGACTGTCCATCTCATGATCATTTGACATTTTTTTCTTATGTCTTTAACTTCAATATCGATCAAGACGGCTACACCATGCTCTACGTTGGTCTACGACTTTGCCTCGTGGGACTAGAGAACATGTGAAGGACTATAAGAGAAAGCTCCTGATCAACACTTGTAAGGAGGACGGGGGTTGGTGTCCGACCAATCACATGCTCCTTGAAAAACATAAAGAAACTACCTAACTTCCTAAGAGAATATGAGTACATGATTGAGGCTCATGAGTTGTCAATGCACCAATAGTACCTCCCTGACGATGTTT
The DNA here is from genome assembly GCA_022702705.1 of Papilionanthe hookeriana x Papilionanthe teres. Classification (NCBI taxonomy): domain Eukaryota; kingdom Viridiplantae; phylum Streptophyta; class Magnoliopsida; order Asparagales; family Orchidaceae; genus Papilionanthe; species Papilionanthe hookeriana x Papilionanthe teres. The sequence continues at coordinate 92,585,814 of CM040425.1, forward strand.
TAAACAAGTCTCTGTGGAGTGAGAAATTCAACGCCATGTGTAAAAAGTTATGGGAAGCATTAGATTCCTGTGAAACCAAGCGGAGGGCGGAGGCTTGGTTCTCTACCAACCGTCAAGAAACTGATGATGGAAGCGATTGCTTAGCAAAGGGAAGCTGAAAGAAGAGCCAACCAGACAAAGAAATAGTAAAATTTTACTCCGAGAGCAAGATGAGAGGAGACAAAGAGTACGAGGAAACCATCACGGCTCTGCAACAAGAGAATAAAAGGTTGAAAGATGCAACGACTAAGATTGTGACTATGGAGGAGCATGTCAGAAGTCTCTGCCAATAACTTCGGGCGGGCATATCCTTGAACGCCCGTAATTTTGTGGAAGGCATGGTTGACCCAAAGTGGACCGATCTGGAGTAGTTTTCCAGCATCCTTCCTCACCCAGCGGAGTACAGTGAGGAATATGCAGAAGTGGGCAGAGAAGATGGTAGCAATGGTGGGCTGACTGCTCCTTAGTCTTTCCCTTACTTTTTGTTCCTGTAAATCTTAGGGAAAGAGTTTTGTTTGTTTTGATTGGGCTCGATCGATAGCCATTATAAAAGGATCAACAGAAAAAAAAACTTTTATAAATTTTATCATATCAAATGAAGGAATTATTTTGGTTTGTTTACTTGATATGACTATATTTTCTTTTTACTAGTTGGTTGTTAGGGGCGCGATGGCTGGCAAATTTTTTAGATGTGATATAATTGCCATCTCAGGTTTGTAATGGTCGCTTAGTCCAAGTCTTACCCTTCTCTTCAATCCCTTTCATTCGAATAAGTAGGCACCTCGGTCGATCCTCACCTCTCACTAGGTGAGGATCTTGTTACTACCTTTGAGGGGATAATCGTGATGGCATGCTGCCATGATTTACATGCTACTTAGTGATGAGGCTAAGGCCATAACGCAAGTTTATGTATCACTTTTGTAATAAGGGACTTTTGAGTCCAAATTATCGAACCCACAGGGAATGAGGAGTTAGTCTTAGGAAAAGTTCTAGCCTACGTAAATTATTCTTAGCTTGGAAGTAAAGATAGTTTTAAGTTGTGCTAATGATTTACTCTAAAAACAATCCTACTAAATATATTTAAATTGGTGAAAATCAAGTGATAAAGCTACCCTCCCTTTATAATGATATAAGTGGTGTGCAGGAAACAAATACTTTAAATTGTAAGTGTGATTAGTGACAAATAGGAAAAACTCCTTTATCCTCTCCTGAGTACATAAATAAGTTTGGTTAAACTGGTTTTAATTCCTTAAACCCCAATTTGAACCCATCAAAGATTATTTCCCTATACATTTGCATCGCTCTATAATTTACTTTTGATTCATACCCTATAGTTCAATGTGAATATTCTAAAAGTTCTTCCATAGCTCTCCTGAGTCATTATGTTCACAATACATGTTAACTAATCATTTGGCCAAAATGAAAAATAAATGAAGCTTTGAAGAATCCTCATCATATTAAAGACAAAACCAATTTTAAAAGCATTCTACTACTCTCACACAACCAACATAATCATCGCAAAGAAAAAGGTAAAAACAACTACTCACAAAACCTTGAGAAATCACCACAAAGCATCTTTGAAATCAAGTAACTCCACTAGAATTGTGTTTGCAGAAAAATAAAATACAAAAGACTACGCAATCTTTAGTTTTTTTCCCTTTACAATGTGCTGGAAATTCCTCCCAAAAAATCTCCCAATGCTCACTGCTTTGTTGAATATATTCCTCACAATAAAACTCACTATTCTCACCAAACTCTCTACGTAAAATCACTAAATCATCCTACGACAACCCTACCTTCTATCCTCTAGCAGCCCCCTTTAAGACTTAAGCCAAAATCCTCTTAAAAGACCTCTTCATCTCTAAATAACTCCCACTACGTGGGGATAAACTACTGATAAACTGCCCAACAGTTGTTGGCGCTAAAACGCTAGCCTCTGTGTCTGTCAGGTACACACTAGTGCCTTGGCGGCCAAGTAGTGGCACCAAGGCGCTTTCTAGGAGTGCCTTGGCGCCCAAGAGCCGATACCTAGGCGCCAGTCTTCTGAGTCAATTTTGCTCTAATTCTTCTCAAATTCGTTCCCCTTCTACTACTTATTGCACCTGCAAAAAAAACATAAAATAACTTCTCTTTAAAGTATAATTTTATCCATAAAGATATGCAAAATATAAAGGAAATTAAGCATGTTTTTCTACATATCACTTAGTGCATATCTTGTCGCTAAAGAGTAGGGAAGCACCTCTGGAACTATGCATTTGTTGAGCTAGGAGATAGAAATTCTAGTGCTTGTATATGAACCGACCTTTTTGAGTTTTCTACCAATCAGACAACTTGTGTCATTGTCAAATTTTAGGTGGTTTATTTACTGGTCAAACATCTTGTATCATCATCAGATTATAGATGGCTTTTTTACCAATCAAACATATTGCGCCCTTGTTAGATTTTGCATGGTTGTTTTACCAATTAGACATCTTGTGTCGTTGTCGGTCTTGCCTTTCTTTTACTAGTTCCCCGAGTGTCGAGCAGATTGGGGTCGTCAGAGGTCCCAACTTCCTCGAGTTCTTTACTAAACCTGAAAAATTTTGAGTAAAAGAATTCAGTCGAATAGCATGTTGATTACTTTGTCAATAGCATGTTGATTACTTTGTCTTGAGAAATATGTAAGTATGTGGAGTGAAAGCGCTTTCATTGATCCTAGGGTACAATGATTATTTTCTAAGGAAATAATGTTGTTTACTTTACATATTAGTGGATTTTATGATGAATTTTAAAGTTTATTTTATTATCGATGAAATTTACAAGTTTTATATATTTTTGAATCTTATGACTTTTGTTTGAATTTTATTTTAATTTTAATAAAAGTGTCTTTTAATTTTTAATTTATGATGACCCTAGTCAAGATCTCATGATTCCATCGTCCCAAAAACATTAGTATTTTAATCTACTTAATTAAGAATAACTAAAGGATCTCTTATTAGCAACCATAAGTGACTTCATCCAAAGATATCCTACAAAATAAGTTTGTTTGGTTAGATTTAAATTCAATTTTAGTAAATTTCATTATGAGTTTCATGGTTTACTTCAATTTTTAGTGATTTATGGATTTTTAGGATTTTAATAGAATTTTCATTTGGTTTTAATGGATTTGTTGTTTTAATTGATTTATTTTTTATATATCTTGATTCATCTTTGTTTAATTGATTCTTTGGTGGAGCTCATTTGATTTATAATATTCTTGCTGAAGTAATGATCATTTTAATTTACAAAGGCATTTTTGTAAAATTATAAGTTTTGACTTAGAACCACTTCATCTCAAAGTGTAAGTTATTTATTATATTTTAATATTTGTTGATAAGTGATTTGAAGGGATTAATTAACAGATTCAATTTTTTTTGCAATTTCATTTTATAAGGTTTGACAATGAGAAGGGTTTGTTTGTAATTTTAGTAAAAGTTACAAACATGACCATCTTCAAATATATGAATTTCAATATTTGAGTGTTGTTTAATCTTTAATTAATAATTTTAAGTTAGGATTAAGTTTTAAATTTTATTTTAAGTGTTGAAAAGCAACCAATGTGTATATGTAATTATTAGAAATTACAAATAAACCACCAATTATTATTTTTAGATAAATTTCATTATAATTTTTATTTTATTAATTTATAATCATTTGATTTCAATGTGTTGTGACTTTCAATTCCATAATGTTCAAACTGAATGTTTAAGGGCTAAGAAGGTTACAATTGTAATTTTGGTAAATTTACAAATGTGACCTTTCTTAACTTTTGAGTAATAGCTTGAAGGGTGAATTGATCATTTGTTCCATGATTTTTGTTCATTATGGTTGCCAATATTTTATAAAGTAAGCTTTCTAATATTTCTTCAAAATTACAATTTTACCCTTACATATGTTTTTGGTATTTGCCTTGAGGTTTGACTTCTCCTTCATTTTATATGTTTTTTTTAATTTGTTAAGGTTTAAAGTTCAATTTCCTATTTTGATTAGGGTTCTAAGGAAAAGGGTTTAAAATGCAAAAATTTTAAAATTACAAATTTTCCATACTTAAATTTTGGTGATTTTTTAATTTTTAGAGGTTAAAATTGTCATTTTAATTCATAAGTTTAATGTTTGCAATATCCTCTTCAATTTACAATTTATTTTGTAATTTTCTAATTCATGATTTTATTTTTGTATTTACTTTTCAAATTAATTACCAATTTTATGAAAAATTATCTTTTTTAATTTAAATGATATCCCTAATCTTGGGAAAATTATGACTGATTCCTATGATCAAGAGGCTCATACCTTTTAAATTTAAATTAATTTTGAGTTATTTAATCTTTAATAATTTTTAAATGACATAATTGTTTGAGTTAATTTTTGAATAAATTATGAGTTAAATTATTTAAGTTATATTTTTTACTTTGTTCCCCCTTTCTTCATTGAGTTCATAGGATTTTTTCTTATATATTTTTATGTTTCTTTAATTATGAATTTTTAAAGAGGTTTACATTTTTTCAGAATTTTTAAAATAAAAAAAATCTATTTATCTATTTAAACCACGTGCCTGACTCAGGACCGACTCGATCCTCGGCATCTACAAAGTGTTACGTGCCACTCTGCCATTGGTTGCACTTTCCATGTAGACGTTGAGGTGATCAACGATTTCATTCGGAGTGATCCGAGCTGTTTGTTTTAAATAAGAGAAATATACATCGGTTCATCATCCCCAAGAAAACTAGGAAGCAAAACTGTCCATTGTCAAGAGCCTGGTCCAAGGGATCTAATGCATTAAATTAAGATCTTAAGCGTTGACCCGACCCGCAATAACGCGGTAATTTTTGCTTCCAAAAGATGGCTAAAAACTTAACCCAATTTATAAATAGCGACCAGTGTATAAAATTAAAATGTTATAAAATTTTAGAAAATATTTTATACACTAGCGGTACTACGCAAGTATATGTATCGTTTCAAGTAATATAGGGTTTTCTTTTATAACCCCAGTATCGATCCCACAGAGAAGTGAGGTAAGAAGTTTTTTAGGTTAATTCCAGTCTATTTCTATAAGGCCTAAATTTGGAATGTCGATTAAAATGATTTTTTTAATAACTAATCCTAAATAAATTTTTTAAATAAAAAGATATCTTATGGATAAATTTGTTTGGAGAATTTCAAGATATTAAAAACTACATTTCTCTTGCAATTACATCGATAATGTGTAGGAAAGAGATGATTAGAATTTTATGTAGTAGTGTCAAATAAAAACATTCTTATTCTTTACCCTTTGGTCCATGTGTAAAGAACATTGACTAATCTATAGATCGGTTCAGAATGTTTTATTAGTAGAATAGGTTAATCTAGGCTCACACTACTAGATGTCCAAGGGTGGCTATGGTTGACCTCTATCGATGACCCGTTCCCTTCTATGGACCAAATTATTAGAATTTGAGTCTCTCACTCTAAAAACCAATTAATCTACGCCCGATAAATAATATCTTCCTATTTATTTGCACTTCACTATGAATAACCCGCATATAGCCTTCGATTACCGAGGATTCGTATGATATCTACAAGTTAAGAACTCATCTCGGATAGGTGCTTAGAATTCTTCGATAGGTTTTAACAATACGTAGTGATCAATTTGTAAAGTAAATGAAGATCCGGTATGAATATCATCACCATAATTTAATAAGAGAATATCTAACGAAATCTTAATTCTAAACATACATCTATTTAATTACAAAACAAAAGTAAATGAGAATAATGACATAAGAAGTAAAAGGGTTGATAGAATTATGTAATAATTTAAGTGCGAAAAGGAACTTATTTCGTTAGTATTACTATTATATTTATCTGTAACTATCCGTCACCTAGAAGCATCTAATAGATAATTCTATAAAAATAATTTTCCTACACATGCCACTATTTCATATTAAAAGAAAGAGTAAAGAAAATCACTTACAAAGCATAGATAAATCAGGACAAAAAACTCGGTTTAAAACAAAGAAAATCCACTTGAAAGTGTTTGCAACAATTACAAGAGAATGAAGAACACAATACTTAGTTTTTTCTCTCTGAAGGAAAGAAGAAGATCTCTCCACCAAAGTATCCCACCGATCCATGCGTCGCTCGTAAATTCCTTACATAAATATCTCTAATTCCCTCACCAATCTCTCCATAAGATGTAGAAATCTACATCTTCATAACTCTAAAATGACTAAGGGGGGAGAAAGAGAGAGAGAGAGAGAGAGAGAGAGAGAGAGAGAGAGAGGCAAGAGAGGCCATTTTTCCTGTAGAAATATCTCATATTTATAGAGCTCTGAAAATGGTCAAGGGTTGCTTAAGGCAGCTCTTCAAAAGTAGTCCACATTCATTGAATTTTCTAGAAACCAACTATGGCGCCCGACTCTGGCGCCTAGGCGCCAGACTCCTGTGACCAAGTCTTTGCACCCCTTCACTTTGGGTCGCACCTCTTCGCGATTAAAACCGTTCTAATGCGTCCAGATACATTGTATCACATGTCATATATATTAGGAGTAACTCGGCGTCTGAAGGTACAGAAACTACTTAACACCGTCAAAATAACTCCCAAAGTTGTCAAAAATCCGTCCAATAACCATTTTTGGATGATTCTGGCGCCTAGGCTCCGTTTTGTCGTCGTCACTGACGCCTGCGCGTCGGGTTTGGTGCCTAGGCGCCACCTTGTGCGCAGCTCTACTGTTTTGCTCCATTTGGCTCCGTTTCAACTCTGTTTCGCCTCATTTCAGTTGTGTTGCGTTCCTAACATCTTCACCTACAAGATAAACATAAAAACAACATTTCTCAAAAGTATAATTTCATCCAAAAACATATGAGAAATATATAAGATATTAATCATATAAAGACTGTGCTAAGTTAGAACTTTCTTCCTTGCTTATTTTGGCTCAAAATTGCATAGTTTTTGCTTCATTTTCTCTTAAATCATATTTTTATACTTAAAGACAAAGATATGCAAAATTCATTCTATTAAAGTGTAATATCTTTAAAAATGTGCATAAAGTGGACATGAAATGAACACTAAAATAAAGTAATTTTTAAGTGGATCAAGCGTCCATAAGCATCATCTAATCCTAGCGTACACATACATACAACTAATAACACATGCATTGATCATCTATTTCATGAGCAGCCAAAACCAAGGGCCCAAGGGATTATTATGAGCATTACCTTAGCTCAAGAGGTGAGAGGCCTCAATTGGTTTAGATGAAAACGGTTGCCTTGAGCTTGTGCACCTCCTCCAAGAATTGATTTGAAGCTGCTTCCTCTATGTGTGAATTCGACCAAGTGTTGACTCGGTTTGGTCAGGTGGTAGGTAAGAGGCTACGAGACAGGCAATTTGATTGGGGAAGTAGTTTTAGGGCTCTGTGAAGTTAATGGGAGGCTTGATTTGGAGTTTTGGTGTACTTGGAAATGAACTCAAGTGAAGTCTTGGTGCCGCTTTAAAAAATTGGTGGATTTTAATAGGGAAAGGCTAGGGAAAATGGTGGGCAAATATGGTTGAGGGTTTAGTGGGTGATTTGGGAGAGGAATTGCAAAGTTTGTTGAGGAATTTAGGAGTGTGTATTTTTTCGTGACTCTCGAGTTGGAGGTTTTTTATGGTAAAGGGAAGCTCAAGTTATGATGGGAATAATCAGGGAGGCTTAAAGGTGCTCATGGAGGGCTTAGGTATGCTTTGACAAAGATCTTTGGCCATGGAAATGGGTTTGGTCCCTTTTTTTCGAAAAGGGTCGTTGATGGCCGAAGAGAGGAGCTTGGAATGGGTATGGAACATGATAACTTGGTCTAAGCTTGGATGATGTCTTGTGCTTTTCTTTAGTAGCTTAGTTCATTGAATTTTGGTTTTGGTGGCTAAGACCCATGGGTTTACGTTTTGTTGTTTTTGTCATGAGAGGTTCAGCATGTTAACTCATCCTTGGCCCATCTTATCATGAGGAGGGACATGTGATTAAATTAAACTTTGCATGGGTTATTGTGTCAAGGGGTTTTAGCATGGGGGTTTTTTATTGGACTTGTCATGGGAGTGAGGAGTTGGTGGCTTGGGTAGCTTAGGTTAGTTTTCGGCTTATTGTGGCCTTGATGGCTAAGTGACTTATGAAGGGTTACATGGTTAAGTGGCTTGTCATGAGAGCTTCAATGGCTTTAGCTTTGAGTTTAGTTTAAACTTGGTGGATTTGGGTTGTCGAATTGGATGATTGTTTTGGGCTTCAGTTTAGGATGATTGTTTTGGGTTGGTTGATTTAGGTGATTGTTTTGTGTTGGTGGATTTAGATTTTGGATGAGATATGAAGTGCTAATTTTAATTTTTGGATTTTTATTGGTGATTTTATATTTAATTTCTTTAATTATTATTTTACATTTTTTTTTCATTGATTAATCTTTGATTTTGATTTATTCAATTATCCTAGTTTAGTGAATTTTGGTTTTTAATTTAATTTAATTTTAATTTTCTTTATTTTGAAAATTTTAGTTATGCTTGATTTTACCTTTGGATTAATATTTGGATTTTACAATTTTATATTTAATTTTAGGTTAGCGTAAAAATTTTCACATACATTTTTGTTTGATTTATTTTTTATTGAATTTGATTTTAGTAGATTTTTGTTTGATCTCGTTTAATGCTCGTGATTCAATTTTAATTTTAGTTTTAATTTGTTTGTTTTGATGTTTTAAATTTATGAAATAAGACTTTATATTGATTTTGATATTTAGGTTGGTTTTAATTTGAAATGTTAGTGCCCTTTGATTTTAAAACTTCAAGGTTGATTTATTTAATGATTTTGATTACTTTAATTTTATTTGATTTAATGATTTAATTTTTTATTAAATTTGATTTTAGTGGACTTAATTATATTGATTTTGGATGAATTTGGTTTTAGCAGATTTGATCATATTGTTTTTTAGTGAATTTGATTTTAGTATGTTTTATTATGTTATGTTCTCTTTTATTAAAAGATAAACTCTATCTTCCCGAGATGAGCCTCATAACCAAGGTGTTCTTTATGAAACAAAGAAAGTGTTATCCAAATAATTATGAAGGAGAGGTATCAAGTGCTTAAAGAAAGACCAAACATAAGACCTATGTCTTTGGGATCGAAGGTTAGCTTAAGGCATTTTAAAGTCTAGAGGAACTTTCATCAATGACTTAATCCTAATAATCTCAATCACGGGTTGAGGATTTGAAGGTAAGCATATGAAATTATAAGGTGTGAAGAGATATTTGAAGTTCTATTTTGGTGTTGGTTCCTCCATTAATCTTCTATGAGAGCCACCAAGAAAAACTTCAGGCTAGATTTTAAATTCTAAGGAGAGAAAGGGTATGATAGAACTCATACAAAAATGAGGTCAACATCCTCTTAAAATATTTCATGGATTAATGTAATTTTTGGGTAAGTTAATATTTAAGTATCATTAAAAGTTATTTAACAAGTGGTATCGCTTAATCCTTTGGTTTTGCTTTATTTATTTGATTCATTGGTGAAGATTTCAGTTGATTCTGGGTAATCTAGGATAAGTTATATAAAGGTTTTGGTTTATAGAAGTGTTTAAGTAATTTTTACCAAACCACTTTGTTTCGATGTGAAAGTTACTTATCATGTTTTAATATTTGAAATGATTAGTTAACATTTCTAATTTGATTGACTTGTTTGGCTTGACAGCGACAAGGATATTATTGTAACTTTGAGGGCAGGTCACAAACATTCCTTAGTTCACTTTAAATGTTTATGGATTTTTAATATTTGATTGTTATTTGACCTTTCATTAATGATTTTGAATTACATTTGTTAAGTTTAAAATTCATGAGTTTTACCTTAAGGGTTGAAAAAATGATTAAGGGCATAATTTTAATTTTGGGAAATTACAAGTGTGCCTTTAATCACTTTTGATTAATCAAATTTTCTCATATTTTGTTTGTTTTCTTGATTAACAATCATTGAGTTGAGATTTTCTAAGTTTTAATCCTTAAGTGTTCTAGTTAAGGGTTTAAGAGTAGAAAGGGGCACTTTTATAATTTTAGAAAAGTTAACCAACATGCCCACAATCAATCTTAAACATATGGGTGTCATCATATTTTGATTATTTCATATTTCATTAATGAGTTACAATTTGGTTTTAAAAATTTTAGAGTATCAAAATGTTCAAATTATTCTTAAGGGTAAATTTATAATTTTAAAATTTCACATAATTTTAAATAAAACTTTAGTGAATAGACTTTAGTTAACTTTACTAAATTTTTAGGTTGGTCATTTGTTTTATGATTTGAATTAATTAGGGTTATTAATATTTTATAAAGTGTTAGTCATTTTTTTTTAAGTAATTACAAATTTACCTTTTATGTTATTTTATTTTTTCTTAAATTCACTTAATAAATTTGTTTCATGTGTTTGGTTAATCAATTATATTCATGTTTTAAGTCCTAAGTTTTATGCTTTAAATTATATTTAGAAAGTAATAGGTTAGAGTGTAAAATTTGAATTTACAAATTTACCTTTACTTCGATTCAAATGGCCTTTTAAATTCTAGAGGGTGGAATCATGAATTAAGTTTCTCATGTGAATTTATATATTTTTTATTTATATTTTAACTTTTATATTTATTTCATTTCAATACGAAATTACATTTTTTATTTTAAATGTGGTCTATGACTTTGAGAAAATTAGGGGAAGTCCCTATGATCAGAGAACCTAATGTCTTCAAATTTCTTTTAATTTTGGTTTATATTTACTTTTTAATAAATTTTTATGTGTAATGATTTTAATTAAGTTCAGAGTTACTTATGAGTTAGATTCCTTAGATTTTATTTTCCTTAAATTGTCCTTGCTTCACTTAGTTTGTAGATTTTTATTTCATATTTTTCTCATTTATATTTATTTAGTTATAAACTTTTAAAAGAGTTTAAATATTTGGACTTATCTAAATCTAAAATAACATAATTTTTTATTTAAACTTGTCGTCACCATGTCGGCCCTCATGCGCTTCGAAATGACGTGTTGCGCTCTGGTTGATCGCTCCTTTCAGGTATGTGCTGAGCTGGCATGTGATCTCGTGTGTTGAGGCGATCCAACAGTTCTATTTGGACTGATTTGAGTTGTTAGTTTAAGAAAAAAAAAATATTGGTTCATGGTCCCACGAGAATAATGAACTGAAATTGCCTGTGGATTAGGGTTTAATCCACTCAATCAAGTGCACCAACCTAAGATCTAACCTAGTCAAAGTGATCATCTAACCCTAACGTACATATTTATACGGCTAAATACGCATGAAATGAAGATTTCTTTCACAATTGGCCAAAATCGATGGCCCTTAAGGTTGTTTTAATCTATACTTGAGCCCAAGAGGTTAAGCTTCGATTGGGCTGGTTGTGAACGGTCGTCTTGAGCTTGCACCCCTCCTCCAAGGGTCAATTTAAAGCTTCCTCAGCTCTTTGTATGAATTAAATCAAATGGTGGCTCACTTTTTGTCAAGGATAGGTTAGAGGTTGTCGGAAAGAGGGATTTTGATCAAGGAAGTGTTTTTAGGGCTTAGGGAAGCTATGGGGGCAGTCAATTTTAAGTTTTTGTGGTTTAATAAAGAGCACTGATTTATCCTAGTGCGGCTTTGAAAAATTGATGGGGTATTTAGGGTTTCCAAGGCTCGGGATGATTGGGATGATTGAACTCAAAGGGACCTAAGTTTGGAAGCAAAATATTGAAGTTTTTTATGGGATTGGAGAGTTCCCCCTATGCTTGAAGCTCTCAGGTTGGAGCCACTTATGGCCATAGAAGAGCTTTGAAGTGATTGGGATGGGTCAAAAGGCTTAGTGAGGTGTTTTCGCACGCTTTGGCAAAAGGGTTTAGGAAATGAAAATGGGTTATGGTCTTCTCTTTCCAATTTTAGATAAGGTCTCATTGATGGCCATGGGGAAGAACTTGCTTTGTTCTTGGCTTAGTCAACTAAGGACCTTGGGTTTCAGCAAGGCTACTATTTGGTTGGTTACAGGATAGAGAAAAGGAGTGGACAGGAATAAGCCATGTGTATATTTGAATTAGTTTGGAGGTAGTGAACCTACCTTGCTTTTGAGGTGGCTCTCACTTCAGTCATGATAAAGTATTGTCCTTATTTGCCATGAGGATTTGGTGGACGTGGATTTTAAGCTTTGGACTTGGTGGATTTGAGTTTTGAGATTTGGACTTAGTGGACTTGGGTTTTGAGCTTTGGTTTTTCATGAAAATGATTTTCACTTTTGGAAGGTTCAAAAAAGCTTTGTGGACGATGGCTTGTATTTGGGCTTTAGAATTTGGATTGTCTTGGATTTGATTTTAGATTTTAATTGACTTGGGACTTTAAGTCTCACATGACATAAGCTTGGTTTGTTTAGCTGATTCTAAATATTGATTTTAATTTTGGCTTTTGAATTTGGAAATCAGTGATTTTGATTTAAACTTTTCTCATTTTAATTTAGTATTTTGGTTAATTCAAACTTCATGATTTTAGTGAGATTGATTTTAATTAAATTAGATTATTTTTATTATTGTGTTAAGAGTTATCTTACCAGCGTGACGTTTGACGTGATCCATTTCATCCGCCTCCGGACAGCTTCATGAGTACTCTGCATCCCGCCCGTGACTAAATTTATGTCACAGGCGCAAAAAAAAATCGTATGAAAACATTATTCAACATAAGATCATAAAATTTATGCAGGAGTGTACATAATAGCAAGCACATAAAAAGGACAAAAGGAGAGTATACACCTAAATCTTCCTAGGAATTATAACTATTATCTAGACAAGTCTAAATTCTTTGGATTCTGTGTATGTTGCATTGGGATTCCGCAGAAGGAAGCCCGCTATGTTATTCAATTATATTATCTCCACAATTATTTGTTTTCTGATGATTTAACCAAAAAGCAATCTAACCAGCTAGCTATAAATGTATATAACAAACAAATATAATATGAAAAATTATGAATAAAATAGATTACAAATTGTAAGACATGCAAAAGATAATAACACTTGAAGAAAAAAATGAGGTTTCATGTAACATTTAAGGTCACTAAACAGCATGAATATGAAGCCAGATAATAACACTTGCTCAAGGCTCTTTCATACCACCTGTGCTAACAAACTCAATCTTAAGACAAATATTTCAACTATCATTAACAGAATAAGAGCTTTCTAATTTCAAATGAATTCCGCCTGAACTCATCAAATCTAATCCAACCCAATTCAACTAGATATATTTACATACATATCACCCAACTCATATTACTTTGACATGTAGCGCCCAAATTTCACTTTCAACATTTATACCACTCAAGTTTTCATATCATATTGAAAATAACATCATAATAACTTTAAAAAAATTATTGAAATACAACTTTTTAAGTATAAGTCAGGCGGCATATAAGTGAAAATTGAGATTTAAGAGTTACATATGTAAATACATAGGAATTGGGTGGTATGTAAACTTTCACAAGAGATACTAAAATTCACATATGTACATATTTGTTTCAATAACGAAGAAGCCATCAAAGTTTTCCGATTTCTCACAAATGAACACATAAAATCACAAAAACGAAATATTGAAGTTTTTCCGAATTTTGCACAAATAAAACTATTCAAGTTTCAAGTTTTTCCGAAAGCATAGCGGTTGATGATTTATATTTTCACAAACCCATTTTATCCAAATCTCATATATTCCAAAACTAAAAATTTTCATACTTCACAAAATAAAAACCTCAAAAATTTCCAAATTTTACAGACGAAACCACAACAATTTCAAGTTTTCCGTAAGCAAAATCATTAGAGCTTCTGATTTTTCCAAAGAAAGCTCCAAAGTTTCAAAATTTTCACAATGAAATCCTTCAACTTTCAGAATTTTACATAAAACAAACACAGAGGTTTCCAAATTTCACAAACGAAACATAACTGGATTTCACGAACCAAAATCACAACAATTTCATATTTTCCGAAACGAAACATTCTGAAGTTTCCAAATCTTCACAAACAAAGCAACAACAATTTCAGATTTTTCAAAAAAGAAATTGGCAAAGTTTTTAAATTCCACAAACCGAAGTCGAAATGATTTTAAATTTTCATAAAACAAACATATATGAATTTTAGATTTTCATAAAATGAAATTAGCAAGAACCTCAGCACACATTTACATACATGCCACTCAATTCTTTATTTACTTTTATATATATATATATATATATATATATATATATATATATATCACCTAAATTTTGCGATTTACATTTATACCAAATATTTTATCACAAACTATCATTTTAATTTAAAACTGAAATATGTCATTTAATTCATACGTGTTGAATCCAAATTTGTTTGACGATGCCTAAGGGATAGAGCTTAGGGACCAAGGAAAGGAAAGAGGAAGAAAGCGGGAGAGGAAGAAGAGGAGAGCAAGAAGAGTCCCATCGGGGGCGAAGAGGGGTGTTTTGGGCTCTATGTCCCCTTTTATTCCTTGGAAAACAAATGTTACAAGAAAATGGAAGGGGAGGGAGTTCTCCCTACATGAAGGATGAAAGAGGAGAGCCCAAGGACCTCTAATACATGTCATGGTTCATCTATTTATAGCAAATAAAAGGAGTTAATATAATATTAAATTTTTACCCTCACTTTATAAAGGATCGTAGAGGGTATTTTAAACTTCATATTTTTGAACCGTCAGATTGTCTCGAGATCCATGCATATCATTTTTGGTGTACATACTATGTTCCCCAATGTTTTTGCTCACTGATAGCGACAGCTACGATAAGAACAAATAAATTTATAAAATAGAAAACATAAGCACATAAAGCATTAATGATACTCTTTGTTAATCGATTAGTTGTTCAACGAACTCCCGGGATGATTTTCTTTTTACCCCTTGCGGAACTTATTGTTGTTGGGTGAGGGATCATTTTCGGGGATGAGAAGAATTTGAGTATGTCGGTCGAGGTTCGATCAGACAACCTTCGCGTCCCGATTGACCGCCTTCTTGGATAGCTTGTGAGTCTAACCGGCCAATCCTAGCGACATGGCTGACTGCTTATACCTATGAGTCTGATCAAACGATCATAGTGCCACGGCCGACCACTTTTGTTTGGCCAAATGGCTTATGGGTTCAGTCGATAGTTCTTGGCGTCACAACTAACCTCTTATATTTGTCCCCGTGGCTTATGTTGTAATCGGTGTATGTTGGGGGCATCAAAACGGGGTTTTAAACCTTCACTCATGTGGGCCCTGGTCACTTGATTGAATCCTAGTCTTAAGCTAAGTGCCCTCTCTATGGGAGGAGGCCGCCTAGGCTCCTCTCCAGGATGATTGTTGACATACCTTTCGCGGAGTTTGTCGCTATCGAGCATGAAACCATCTTTGGAATTTTGTCCAATCCAAGCTACGGAACTTAGGCTCATCGTCAAAAACTTTCCTTGGCTGGCCCTCATTACTGATCAGAAATCTATCGCGCTGTTGTCGGTTATTTTTTATGTCTTCAACTGATCGGACGTCCTTGCTGTCGTTGTTGGTTTTGCTACCCGGGTTTGGGTTCCCCAAGTGTAGAGCGGCTTCTAGAATGCATGAACTCTTTGAGTTCCTTGAATCTGGACATGTCCTCTCAAATAGAAATACAAAATATTATTATGCGCATGTATCATAGAATATGTTTGAAGGAAAATAACGCTTTTGCACCATAAAAACAATCATCCTATACTCCTTTCCAGAATGATTGTCGTCGTGCCATTCGCGGAGCTTGTTGCTACTAGACATTGAACCATCTCTGGAATTTTGTTCAACCTAAGCTACGGATATTGGGCTCGTAGTGAGAAAAGTTCCTTGGCTGGCCCTCATTACGGATCGGACATCTCTAGCATCGTTGTCGGTTATTTTTTTATGTCTACAATGATCAGACATTCTTGGTGTCGTTGTTGGTTTTGTTACGGGATTCGCGTTCTCCGAGTGTAGAGCGACTTACAGAATGCTTGAACTCTGAGTTTCTTTAACCTTGACATGTCCTCTTAGATAGAAATACAAAATATTATTATGTGCATATATCATAGAATAAGTTTGAAGGAAAATAACGCTTATGCAATATAAAAATAACTACCTATATGAGTAAAATCTTTCGGAGAGTTAGGTACAGTTAAATTTCTCTTTGAAGAAGCCAATTACTTTGGTAATATAATTTAGCAGATGGTGGGAGTTAGGTGGGTTGTACACATATATATAAGAATTGAGTAGTACGTAAGTAAATCTTCCCTGATTTGAGATGGTCGGTCGGAGGCAGGTGGACAGCCGGAGGTTAGTGACAAATGGAGCAGCGGTCTGCCAGAGGGTGTTTGATGGTCCGAGGGTGCCCGACTAGATTTAACTTAACTCTTGCCACTTACAATTTGGACAAAATGAAACTGCGTATTTGATGTCTTCCTCCATGGTTTTAGGTAGGAGCGGAGTGGGCAGCTGGAAGCAGGTAGTCGGTCGGAAGATAGATGATGGGTTGATGAGGATTTCTAGGGAGAGATGGTCGGTCAGTGAGGATTTCTGGGGAGAGATGGCCGGTTGGTAGAGAGTCGGGGTGAAGAAAATTGAGTGGGTCGATCGGAAGAAGGCCATTTGTGAAGAGTCTGTGGGATGGTGGTGAAAGCTGGTTGGAGGAGATTTCCAGCCGGAGTATATTCTTTAGGTGATCAAGTCATAATCTTCTGCTATCAAGCTTGTAGATTTTGGCTTTGCTACTTATACCAAGCCTGGGTAGAGTTTGTGTGAAACTATTGGCATTTTGTTCTATATGGCAACAAAGGTGTTGGTAGGCTGTTATAACAAGGTGGCAGATGTTCGGAGTACCAGGGTTAGTCTCTACATTCTTCTCAATGGAATGACGTCTTTTTTGGAAAAAAAGAAGTCAAGGATTTCGATCGGTCAGAGGCAAGGAAGTTGAGGCAGGCTCACTGGCTGGCTGGGAGAATTAGGTGGTCGATTGGTTGATCCCAACACGGGTAGTCAGCGAGGCGAGTCAATCAACCTGGGATGCATCTAGATGACGACTAGTGAGACGGCTAGTGCGGCAGACGGAATTCAGCCGGTCAATGAGGGGCTAGCGTGAAAGATGGAATTCAGCCTTTCGGTGAGCGGCCAGCGCGAAGGATGGAGTTTGAACAGTGAGGTAAGCAACCAATGTGACTAATGGAGTTTGGCCGACTAGATATCGGATAGATGGCCTAAGGGTGGCAGCTCAGTTGGTGGAGAGGTTGTTGGATGGATGGGAGTCGGTGGGTGAAGAAGTTGCTAGCCGATTAAATCATGATCATATATATTGTATGCATTCGGTGCTTCCATTAGATCGTCGTCTCGGAGCCAAATCTTGTTCTTCTCTGTTTTTGTTTCTCCAAAAAAAAAAAAGAGAGCTAAAGTTGCTTGTCCATGTGTACTCTTCTATCTCATTTTCTTTGGTTTCCATTTCCTCATGTTCTGTTAATTTTCTACTCTGCTTAAGCTTCTGTATTGTTGAATATATGGCAACGTTGAACTTTTATAGGTGGTTATCATCCTCGCTAATGATGAATATGATCGACCCGCTGCAGCGGGCGGCTGTAGGTGCCCATACTTCCTCTGATGTAGCCTACCGTCAAAGCAGGTGATAAATTTGTATAGCTCTATGTTAAGAAATTAGGGTGAAGAAAACGCAAGAATCAAGAACAAACACATAGATTTAACAAGGTTCAACAATTTGCCTACGTCCTCAAGAGCAAGAGTGGCGGCTTTCTGATTTCTTGAAAAAAGAGTACATAACCTTAGGGTTACAAATACAACATAAATATATATATATATATATATATATATATATATATATATATATATATATATAACTCTAGTGTAAAATATGTAATTACAAAATTACCCTTATACCGTACAGCGAGAGCGTCGTCCCCGTATTCCTAACCCACATAAGGAAACTCCCCCGATTGGACAGATGCTTCCACTCCACTCCGCTCCGCTGACTCTCTCTGTTCTGCTCCAGCATCTGTCCCTTAACTGGTATATGAGTCATAACTAACAAATTTTCACCTTGGCAAATATTTAGTCCTTTAAGAGAAAGATACATTGGAGTTTCTTACACACTAAAGTGGGTTGAGCTACCATGTTTGTCTAGCAACTGCGAATATTCAATAAGTTCAAGCAATGCAAGAGCTTGTTGATAGTAACTGGCTTGGTCAACATATTAGTTGCATTCTCATTAGAATGAACTTTCTGCAACAGTATCTCACCAAAAGAAATCAATTCTCTGATCATGTGATACCTGAAATCAATATGCTTAGTTCTCGCATGATACACCTGGTTCTTAGTCAAATAAAAGACACTTTGACTCACAATGCAACTGAACTCCACCTCACTAAACACCTAGTTCCTTTACTAGCCCAATAAGTCATAAGGCTTCTTTAGCAGCTTCAACCACTATCATGTACTCAGCTTCAGTTTAGATAATGTAAGTATGTAACAATGGACTGAACTGTTGATTTCCAACATATATGCCCTCCACAAAGAGTAAAAAGATACCCAGTTAAAGACTTCTATCATCCAAATCATGTGCATAGTATGAATCCACGTACCCTACAACTGAAGAATTATTGTGCTGACTGCCAAAAATAATTTCATGTCCAGCAGGACATTTCAAATACCTGAATATCCACTTGACTACTTCATAATGTCATTTTCCAAGTTTAGACAAGTATTTGCATACTTAGCTAACAGCATAAGTCAAATCTAGGCGAGGACATATCATTGCATACATCAAGCAGCCAACTGCACTGGCATATGGAACTTTTGTCATGTCTTTGATTTCCTTATCTGTCTTAGGACATTGTTCTGAAGAAAGCTTAAATTGATTTGTCAATGGAGTGCTCACAGTCTTTATTTTGCTCATCCCAAATTTGTCTATCATTTTCTCAACATAGCCTCGTTGAGATAAACACAGTCGTCTTGAGATTCAAACTCGGTGAATCTTCATTCCAAGAAATTTCTTTGTAGAACCCAAGTCTTTCATGTCAAATTTCGCTCAATAAAGCTTTCAAACTAAGAAAATCATGCACATTCTTTGTAGCAACCAGTATATCGTCAACATACAGTAACAGAAAAATAAAAGAACCATCATCAATACTCTTAACATAAACACAATAATCATACTCGTCACTTGTAGTCAATATGAATCGTGTAGGAGTCGAACTGCTTGTACTATTGTCTTGGTGACTGTTTTAAACCATACAGCGATTTCTTTAATCTGCAAATCAGATGCTCTTATCCAAGTTAAGTGAACCCTTCTGGATGCTCCATGTAAATCTGCTTCTCTAGATCACCATGCAATAATACAGTTTTAACATTCATCTGCTCTTGATGCAGATCCCAAATAGCTACTAATGCATGCACTGTCCTGATTGAAGTATGTCTGATCACAAGAGAAAAGATTTCATCGTAATCTATTCCCTTTTGCTGTGAAAATATTTTTGCTACCAGTCGAGTCTTGTGAACTTTTTCCCTTCTTTTCTGATATTGCTGGTTTCCTTTCGTACACCCACTTGCACCCAATAGTATTCCTTCCTCAGGAAGCTAAACAAGCTCTCATGTATGATTTTTCTGCAAAGACTTCATCTCCTCAATCATTGCACACATCCATTCTCTTTCTCCTAGCTGGTGATAACTCTTTGAAATGTGACTGAATCATCACTACTTATGAGAAGTGCACAAGAAGTCAAGTCTTCACAACACAATCTGCTTGGAGGTCTTATATTGGTGTGTCTCTGACTATCTCGAGCTAGAATATAATTCTGCAGATCATCTATATTGGAATCACTGGGTGTTGGATTTGAACTTTCATCTTTCTCAGTAGTTACTGAGTGTTGTAAATTCATCTGCTTCGTGTCTAAACTGGAACTATCTTCTAGCACTTTGTCTTGATGCTGCTGTAACATGAACTGCTCATCAAAAATTGCATCTCTACCGATCACAATTTTCTTTGCAATCGGATCACAAAACTTGTATCTTTTGAAACCTTTCTTATAGCCCAGAAAGATACATTTCTTGAATTTAGGATCAAGTGTTGATCTTTCATCTTCAGGTACATGCATATAAGCAGGACAATCAAAAATTCATAAGTGATCAAAATTAATTGCATTACATATCCATACCCCTTATGCAACCTTGCCACCTAATGATGCCCGAGGTGGTCTATTGACAAGATAGCATGTCATAGTCACGGCCTCTAGCCAGAAGCTTTTTGAAAGCCCTGCATTCAGTCTCAAACATCTTGCCCTTTAAGTAAAGAACATGTTCATACTTTCTGCAACGTCATTTTGTTGTGGTGTCTTGCGCACTGAAAAATGTCTCTGAATCTCGTTATCCTCACAAACTTTCTGAAACTGCAAATTTGTGTACTCTGTGTCATTATCAAACCTTAAGCACTTGATTTTATTACCAGTTTGGTTCACCTCAGCTTTCTACAGCTTAAATTTGGCAAAAACTTCAGATTTCTGTTTCAAGAAATACACTTAAACTTTTCTAAAAAAATCATCAATAAAGGTAACATCATACAACGATCCTCCCATTGACGATTCCCTGGTAGGGCCCCATATAGCAGAGTGCTCATAATCAGGAATCCCTTTAGTTTTCTGTTTTCCAGTCATGAAACTGACTCTAATCTATTTTCCAGGAACACGGAACTTACAAAAATCGAGCTTGTAGTTTTGAACACCATATAACAGATTTCTTTTATGCAATTCAGTCATCCCACATTCATTAAGATGACCAAGTCACATGTGTCACAGTTTTGCATTATCATTATCTGACTAAACAGAGTGAATTCCACCTATAACTGTACACCCTAACAGTTTGTAGATATTTCCTGCAGTTAACTGTTATTTCATCACAGTTAATGCACTATTAACAATTCTAATAGTTTCTCTATCATTATTTGTTTTAGGAATAAAATCATTTCTATGTAAAGTGTCCAAGGAGATCAAATTTTTTTTCAAATCTACAATATTTCTGCATCACATAATGTTCTAACAATGTCATCATACATCTTATACTGACTTCACCAATAACAATAATAATGTCACATCTATCACCGTCTAAATAGACTGAGCCCTTAATCAATAATCCATGCATTCATGAAATGAGTTGATGAAACTTAAAGCATATCACCATCATTGTAATCTAAATTGTCACTCTGCATTATATTACAGACTTGAATGATGCATCACATTTCCTATCAGTCTACTTCTTTAGCTTTAGACAATCTTTCTTCATATGACCCGGCTCCTTATACTTGTAGCAATGAATCGTCTTTATGTCTTTAGACTTTGATCTGGGATTTCGTTTTTCAGAACCCTCCTTCTCTTGCTTCCTTCCACGATCTTAATTACCCTTAACATATAAACTGACACCATGAGAGCTTTCCCCTGCATTTTGTTTATGTTGGTTGTGAGCCAACAATGTTGCAGTAATCTAATCAATATTGATTATTTCTTTCTCATATGTAAGAGTGGTCATCAAGTGTTCATAAGAGGAAAGCAATGAACACAACAGAATCATTGCTCGATCTTCATCCTTAATACTCACATCAAATCGTGATAAATTTGTGATCATTTGATTGAAGACATTCACGTGTTGTGTAAGATCAGAGTCTTCTTGCATCTTCAGCTCATACAGTTTTTGCTTTGGATACAATTTATTTGTTAAAGATTTGGACATAAATTGATTTTTCAGTTTCTTTCATACCTCTCTTGGAGATTTTAAACTCATTACGTGATACATAACATTATCTGTAAGACATAAGTGTATGGTTGTTGCCGCTTGTTGTTGCAATCCTTCCAATCTTCATCCTCCAAGGTATCTGGTTTCGTTGCCCGCAAAGTCTTCAAGATCACTTATTGTGTCAACAAACTTTTTATCCTTGTTTGTCGCAATCCAAAGTTATCAGTTCCATCAAACTTCACCAATTTAAATTTTGCACCGGACATAGCCATCATAAATTACTCCTCCAGCGCCTTCCCTGTCTTGTGCCGAAGTCAAACGCCAAACCAGTGATTATGTGTCGAAGCCTTCGTCGGACGCCTAATCCCTCGCGCGAACCGTTCTTTCTGCATCGAAGTTCTCGTCGCACAACCGCCACAGCCTTCGCCGAACCGCCGCACAATCTGAACTCCTCTGTTACGGTAGCCAAAACACTCGCCAAATCGTTGATCTTTTTTGTCCTTCCTGCACTGAACTGCTCTGCCCTAGAACCTCGCTCTGATACCAATTATTGAGAAATTAAGATGAAAAAAACGCAAGAATCAAGAACAAACACAGGGATTTAACGAGGTTCGATAATATGTTTGCGTTCTCAAGAGAAATAATGGCATCTTTCTGATTTTTTTGAAAAAGAGAACATACTCTTAGAATTACAAATACAACATAAAACTTTAATGTACAATATGTAATTAAAAAATTATTCATGTACCGTACTACGGGGGCGTTGCCCCCGCACTTCCAACCCACTTAGCCAAACTCCCCCGATAACACAGATGTTTTCGCTCTACTCCGCTCCGCTGGCTCGCTCTGTTCCGGTCCAGCATCTGTCTCTTATCTGATATATGAGTCATACTTAATACTCTACACTTGATTCAAGTTAAAAGCACTTAAAACAATATTTAGCAAATAGTCGGTAGACTGGACAACTGGTCGGTAGTTGGGAAAGGGATCAATCGGTGAGAATATATGGGAAGAGAGATCGCTAGTTGGCCAGACGACAGGTACATTTTCTGCTTGGCAGAAGAAAATACGGTTTCCGGCCTTCACGGGGAGACGACCGGCGCGGTGATTCCCACGTATGAGAGAAGATAAAAGGCATGCGAGCAGTCCTAACAGGGAGACGGGTGTGCGATGAGATTTCCATACATCTGAGAGAGAGTTCGATCAGACAACAGGTGCGGCCGGAGCTGTGGAAATATGCGTAAATCCTTTGCGATGAAATAATTTGGAGAGACCAAATTCCGCTAACTAGTTTGACATGGAACTCTGCATTGAGGAGTATGTTCATTGTGTTGATCTCTCGGTGGACGATGGGAGGTTCGACGGTGTGGAGATAGCTAAGTCTGTCGGCGGTCTCAATGGCTATAGAGAGTCAAAGGGATCAAGCGAGATGACCTTCAACGGTGCAGAGGCTGTGGAGATGGTCTGCGGCGGTGCCATTGGGAACGCATTCGTAGAGGAGGATGAGCTCGCGGATTCTTGGTGAAGTGAAACCAAAGAGAGACACCAAGTTTTGATGGTGGAGGTGGGAAAGGATCATGATCTTGTTAATAAATTGTTCGGGTTGCCTAAAGTTGTTCTCGTAGAGGAGTTTCATGGCCACCGTGCGGTCGTCATGGAGTGTTCCTTTGTAGAAGACGTTGAAGCTTCCGTCGTCGACTTCCATGGCAGAGTCGAAGGCGTGAGTGGCTTCTTGGAGCTCTTCATAGGAGAAAACCTGAGTTCGGTAAGGGTAGGAGGTGAGGCCAGAAGGTTTGTTTAATAATGGTGGTCTGGTAATGATGGAACTAAAGGAGAAGAGAGTGCAAGATGAGGGGCGCTGGCGATTTTGTTGTGATCGGAGATGCCCCAAAAGTTGTTGATGCTTATGACAGGATGATGGCAACTATGAACTGTTTTTTTTTTAAAGAAAGTAATTTGAGATCAGTCCTTGTGAGGATTTCACATCGGTGTTATTCATCTTCTTGTTGATTTCACGATCAATGCTTATAGCACATTTTAAGATATTGAATCTAAATCTATCCGATCATGCCCAAGAGATAAAGCCTAGGGACCGAGGAAGGAAAAGAAGAAGAGAGAGTGAAAAGAAGATGGCGGGAGCAAGACTTGTTCGGGCGAATATGGGTGTTTTGTGACTCTTTGACCCATTTTATTCTTCGAAAAATAAATGTTATAAGAAAATGGAAGGGGAGAGTTCTCCCTGCATGGGGGTTGTGAGAGGAGAGTTAAAGGACTTCTAATAAATGTTATGGATCTTTTATTTATAACAAATAAAAAGGGGGAAATATAATATTAAATTTTTAACCTCAGTTTATGGAGGATAGTACAAGCTATTTTAGTCTATATCTTGGACAGTCATATTGTGTCGAGATCTGTACAGATCATTTTTGGGTGTACAACAAGTAAGATGCAAATTGAAGTTTAGGTGTTAGATAAGAAAAAGAATTGAGTGATATATATGTAAATCATTCAGAACTTAAAAAACGTTACCAACTTCTATTCCTTGTGTTAGGGTAAAATCCAATAAAAAAACACAACAGAGAATCAAAACAGCAACTAAAAGTACAATGGAACAGGGACAGATTCCCGTGTTTGATACAACTCAAAATAGAGCAGACCTGGTTCTTGGTGACTTGGTAAGGAGCACTCGCGTGAAAGGAACACAGCAAAGCATAAGTTTGGCCTGCGCATTCAAACATGTCTCTTGAAGCGAGAACCCATAACGTTCCCCATGGTTTTAAATAGGAGCGAAGCGGGCAGAGGAGAAAGATGGGAGATACGTGCCTCTATACGCCGCGAATCCCCTCGTTGCCTTCCCAGTTAGCTCGAATCGCTATTATACCGCAAAGGTTTGGGGAGGGACTAGGGAGGCGATGGATTTGGATGAAACTGGGTGAGGGTAAAAACCTTGCGAGGATTTCGGGCCGAGAGGAGAAAGAATGAATTAGGCGAGTGTTTCTGTGTTTATAGGCGAGCCAGAGCTATGAGATATTTGGGCCATATAAGAATAACAAAGCTTTAATCCTACTGTGGGTCCCTTACATGAATCTTTTTTCTCCCTCGCGTCCCATTTAGCGTTATTTTTTAATTTAATTCTAATAAATTAAGATTATTATTTATACAATAAGCTGTCTTTTTAGGTCTGGCCCTGCCTTTATTTAATGTAAGTCGAATTTAAAACATCTACTCTCCTAATCGGATCATCAGACGGTCGATGTTTAATGTGATCGAATCATTTAAATTATCAGTGCCGGTCTCAAGTCCGGAAGTGAAAAGTGGAGAGTTGTGTTAATTAGTCGACAGTCAGCGTAAAATTTATCAGAAAATCATG
Source organism: Papilionanthe hookeriana x Papilionanthe teres (assembly GCA_022702705.1). NCBI lineage: Eukaryota > Viridiplantae > Streptophyta > Magnoliopsida > Asparagales > Orchidaceae > Papilionanthe > Papilionanthe hookeriana x Papilionanthe teres. The sequence goes on from CM040425.1 coordinate 92,610,990, forward strand.
ACATGAAATCTTTCGATCATTGTGTAAATGCTTTAGGTGATTTAAATTTTCTTTTTAAAGAGTGCTTTTATACTTTTTTTTGTGTGTTTTTTCTTTATATTTAAATTGTTTTCATTGTGTAATTTAATTTAATCTAAGCTAAATTTAGATTTTATTTTAGTTAATATTTTTTTTTTTAAATAGCTTAAATTTAATTTTGATTAAACATTAGTTGACATTCTAACTTTAATTTAATTTTAATTTATATTAAAATTTTAAATTTATTGTTTATGTTAGATCTTAAATTTAGTTTAGATTTAAATTTTGGTTTTATTTTGTTTAAATTTAATTCATGTTGTGTTTTAATTTAATTATTTCTTTAAATTTGTATTTATATTAATTTCTATTTGATTTTAAAATTCAAATTTTGATAAATTTATGATGAGTCTTGATTTAAATTTATTTGTATTTAAATTTAGGTTTTAGCTTGAGTTATGTAATTTTAAATTTGATTTCAATTTTTAAATTTAAATTTTAATTTGGCTTAATAATTTTGGGTGAATTCATTTTTTAGGTTAATTTTAATGAACAGAGTTTAGTTTCAATTTTGAGGACTTCGGTATTTTTATAATTTTAATTTTGATCTTAATTTTGGGTTTAATTTATGGCTTAAACTTTGATATTTAACTTATTGTTTTTTAATGATCTAAATTATTTGATTTTGATTTTTGTTTTAATTTCAATTTTAATTTGTATTTTAAATTTTAACTATTAGTTTTCGCCTTATCTTCCTTTTTATTAAATGGTAAACCCCATCTTGGCCTAAGGTATGCCTCATATCTAATGTGCTCTTTATGAACCAAAGAGAGATCACTCAAGGTAGCTGAAGGAGAAGTGTAAAGTGCATAGAAAACCTAAGTCTCTTGGGTCAAAGGATCGCTTAAGGCATTTTCAATCTTATGGGAATGCAACTCAGCTCTCAATAAATCGACTTTAACCAGCCCAACTAAAATTTGAGGATTTGAAACAAATTATATGAATTCACAACGAGTGAAGAGATGTTTAAAATTATATCTTTGTGCTGGTTCCTTCAGTAGTCCACTAAGAGAGCTTTTAGGAAAACCCCAAAGCTATATTCTAAGCTCTAGAGATACATGAACAAGATTCATACAAAAATAAAGTAAATAAGCTCAATAACAAAAGTTTCTTCTTTGATTGTTTCTTCCTCGGGCACAAATGGCTCCACATTGTAATTGGTATAAACATTTGTTGACATGTACTATGGGAACTCATACTCTGGGGTAGTTGGCTCCTCTACGGTGTTTATCCAAGTTTGTATTTCATACACTTTCTTGATACATTGATCCCTATTTCTTTTGTGTCCTTGTTAATCTTGCCTTTATTTTTGATGGATTGACAACGAAAGTGTCCACTAGATCCTTTGTGGTAGCAATGACTATCAACCTCATTTTGGTTGTTTTGATGTTCTGATTTGTTGTAACTTCAACCTTTTCCTTGACAGGTTTCTCCAGCTTTCTTTTCAAAATTTTCTCTTGCTTTGTTGTAAATTTCAAGCAAGACTTTTTGTCATTGTGCTTCAAGGTATGGGTTTTCCTCAAAATTTTTGCAATCTGATCACTACATTCTTGCATAGAAACCACTATTCTATCATTATTAACGACAAACAACAAGACCATTACAAATCTTTTAAATGAATTAAACAAGGAGATCCTCTCTCTCCCACCCTTCTCATTCTGACATTTGACCATCTTCCTAGGTGTCTCCAACATAAGTTTTCTACTCACTCTAATATGTTCAAAAATAATAAAGGGAATCCCATGATTTTCCATCTTGCCTATGCTAATGATTTAATTATTTTTACTAAAGCTAATAAAACTTATGTTAAAATGTTATATGCTCTATTTGGTCATTTTGAAGTTGTTTCTGGGATGTGATTTGATAATGATAAATCTGTCATCTACACAAGCTAAAATGTTTCTAACACAAGAAAATAATTAACTTTTTTTATATTAATTTTGTGAAAGAGTTTTTAGCTCTCTTACCTTTGAAAAAAAAACAATGCTTATTTGAAGGGATTTTCAAAAATATTAATGCCAAATTACATTTTTTGGGATGATAGCTTTTTGTTTTATAGTGGTAGAATTTCTTTATTAAAGAGCATACTTACTATCATTCCTCTATACTCAATGAAAATCTCTAAAATGTCATCTACCACTATATATAAATTTGGAAACTTTTTTAACAAATTTCTTTATGGAAGTAAAGACGTTAATATATATTGGGTCAGTTGGAAGAAATTATGTAAGCCTACTAAACATGGTTCTTTAGGCTTTAGATCTCTAAAAAACTCAATGAAGATAAACTTTATGAATCCTCTGATTAAGTTTAGAGCTGAGAATTCATTTTGGGCCACTATCATGAGAGGCAAAAATTGTTCTCAGTCATACCCTTTGTCTTAAAATATGTGGAATTCTAATTATATTGTTTGAAAAGAATTTGTATATTTTTTGCAACATTTGAAGAGTTCAATTCATGTGAATTGGGGAGTGGGATAATATGTCTCTGGTTTGATGATTGGTCCTCATATGGGCCTCTAGCTGATTCATATGGTGGCCCAATGGAAATTTGTATAACACTTGTAGATTGATGGCTCACGATCATTAGGATGTTTAGAATCAAATGGCATGTTGAATTGAGAGGATGTTAAGCATTGTTCTAGTATTCCCATTAATCCTATAGAGACTAACTTATTTTCAAAGGTGTTGCTAAAGTGTCTTCTTCTAAATCCATTCATCTTACCTTCAGTCAAAATTACCCAGCCAAAGAACTCAAGTATCTTTGAAGTTTTCTATCAAGGCCTTTAATTTCATTCTTTGCTTGGAGAACTATCCATTTCTTACTTCCAACATATGACATCCTGAAATTAAATGGCCTTAAACTCCCTTCCATTTGCTTTTTATGCAAATGTGGGGAGGAATATTTTCTCTCACCTCTTTTTATATTGTAGCTTTGTCAAGGAGATTTGGAATCTCATTTTTTATTTATTAAACTTTACTTTTTCTATCATTAGCCATTCCTCTATCTTGGATTGGTATGTGGACTAACTTTACAATCATATCTATATGATATTGCCTGTTGTAGTATGTTGATTTATCTATATGGCCAGGACTAATATTAAACATATTAGAAACTAGTTCTAAAGCTACATTATATCATGATGTTGTTCGCCTTCATAAGGCTATTAATTGGTAAGGTCCAAGCCAGATTCCAAGGTGATCTTCCATTCTAGCTTAGGAAAGATCACATAACTACTTAATCTACAACACATTTTCCTCTTCTTATTTACTGAGGAAAGCCATCAAACACTTGGTTAAAGTTAACATCGATGGTAATTATACTCCTCTTGTAGCTAGTGTTGGTGTTCTCTTTAAGAACATGTTCTCTTCCCCGATTGATGCTCATTCCCACTACAAGATGAAGCTGAGGCAAATCTTGTTACCTTAAGGATTGTTATTTCTTATACTGGGAAGAAAGTTGTTTTATAACTGGATTCACCGGTCCAATGGAAAGCTTTGTCTGCTTTGCATTCCTCACATTGGCACATCAACCTTTTCCTGAGAAAGTTTGCACAAATCTCTCATCGGCTTACTATAAATTGGCATTCATGCATCGAGAGGGGAATGTGACTTTTGATTGGCTTGCTAAGGGTGGGACCTTCTCTCAATTATTTTATTGGATACCACTCCTCCCACAGCTTTGTTTCTTTTTATTAAGGGGTATATGCTTGATCCTACCTTTATTAGAGCCCCGCTTTTGGCCTGTAACTATTTCACTATTTAATGTTACTCTCTTTTTCTTAAAATAATATAGAACGTGAAGATGAAATCCTAAATGATCTAATATAATTATTTTTATTAGTTCTCAACTTGTAGTACTAATTTAGCAAAACTGGGTCTAATACCACGCACGTGGTCCAAAAGCCAATCCCACCATTTGAGGAATCCTTGAGAAACTATATATAAATGAGTCTAAGTCAAGAGCCAGTGTAGGATTCACCATTATAGGATTAGTAAATGATAAAAATATTGTGTGGTCATTACTAACTATTTGGAACCTAATAAAATCATTTTAAAATCTTATCATTTTGATGATAATGTTTATTTAGATATTTTGGATGATTTGGATGACCTCTCAATTGGGAAAACACCTCTTAAACTAGTGAAATAAATTAAGTGAACTATTGACAAGTTAAGAGAAATAAAATTGGAAACTCATGACAACCCTAAGAAAAGTTTATATGATTGCTTTTAAATGAACAAAGGACTAATTACATCATAAGTTACTCATGAAATTTAAATATTTTTTTTTTGTTGGGAGCTATGAAGAGATGCCACATGCTCCTAAGGTGACAATTGATAAATTACAAATACAACTTGATATCATATCAATGAAGCAAGCACCTCAATGAATTAGAGTAAAGATTGAACAATAATTAATCATGAAAGTAAAGAAGTTAATTGAGATTATTTTTATTCGAGAAAAAAAGTATCCTTCCGAGCTGGCCAATATTTATTGATTAAGATGAAGAATGAAAAAATTCACACTTGCATAGCCTTTCGAGATCTCAATAAAGCATGTCCTAAAGATGAATTCCATTTACCCATATTGAAACTAATATTGTATATTGCTTCTTCATACATAATTTTCTCCTTCATGGATGGATCTTCAAGATATATTCAAATCAAGATGACTCCTGGAAATGAAAGACATACTACTTTTAGAACCTCGGTTGGAGTTTACTGCCACAAAGTCATGTCTTTCAACCTAAAAAATGTTGGTGTCATATATCAATGAGTTATGACATATTTTTGATGAACTCATCCACAAGAAAGCAAATTACTACACCAAGGACTTGGTGGTTAAGAGTAGAGAAAGAGAAGACTACTTATATAACTTGAGAATTGTTTTGAACAGTTGTGATTATATGACCTGAGGGTGAATCTCTTAAAATACATCTTTGGGTGACCTTTAAAAAACTCCTAGGATTCTTGGTACTGCACTATAGGGTTAAAATAGAAATAGAGAAGATTAAAGCAATATTAAAAATGTCACCTCCTAAAAGCCTAACCTAACCTTACATTGTAGGTTGACATATATAAGACATTTAATTTTGAATCTTTTTGGTCGGTGTCGTTTATTTTTTGTTTTAACCAAAAAGAACAAGAAATTTTATTGGGATGATAATTGCCAACAAAGCTTTGATAGTATAAAACAACACCTAATGATACTTTTAGTATTAGTGTCTTCCATCCCAAGTTGGTCATTAGTTCTCTATACTGCTACTTTAAATGAACCCCTTGGTTCTATATTAGTCCAAACAAATGATTTAAGTAAGAAAATAAATTACTACTTGATTCATCAATTTATCCTATCTAAAAGAAACTATCCTTCAATCGAAAAACATTGTTTGGCTTTGATTTTATAGTCTAAAAATTAAGACATTACATACTCTCTCATAAAGTTAAGTTTGTTTTTAGATTTAATCCTTATAATACTTTATGACTTGTCCAACTCTATCAGAAAGACTAGCAAAATGGTCAATCATTTTATTAAAATTTGATACAAAATTTGTTCACTTGAATGTTGATAAAGGTCGGAACTTAGTTGATTTCTTAGCAACACATACATTGTCTGTTGAAGCTCCTCTAAATAACAACCTACCTGATAAACAAATCTTAATTTTAGAAGATTAATAATAATATGCTTAGAATTCTACTTAGACAGTGCTTCATCAACAAAAGGGAAGTCAATTCAAAGTTAGTTATCCCTGGGTACAAATAGAATTAATATTTATAACTACTGAGAGATTCTCATACCATCCTCAAAGTTGTTATCAATCATAAAATAGAGTATGAAGCCCGAAATACTGCTCTGCAATAAATAATCCTGGTCAAACTTCAAGAAGTCAAAGTTTTTAGTGATTTAGAATTGGTGATCAATCAAATTGCTAGAATGTACAATGTTTTCAAACTATGAATTCATTAGCAATACCATACTATGATTTTACTTGAACAAATACAAAACATCACCTTATACTAAATACCCCGTGGTAGTAATACCATCGTAAGGTAAAGTTGGCGTAGGAAAACTTGTCTAGAAAATGAGTTTGCACCGATCAAAGTTTAAGATTTCAAGGTCCCCTACTCAATTGATGTGGAATACATTAACATGATATCGAAGAACAGGTTGCCGCCACCACAGTCAACGAACCAACTTATTAAAGACAACCATTTTTGGAATACCTACAACAAGGAAAATTACCTCAGGATAAATCACTGGCCCATCAAGTAAAGTGCAAAATTTTATCTTATATCCTCATAAATGACACATTTTGTTGAAGGTATTTCATCTGTATGTGATTACATTGATTAAATAAGCACAGAGCTTAAATCATCAAAAACATACACTCTATGTGGTACTCACTAATCTAACCCTAAGATTAAATCAAAGATCAAAAGGATAAGGTACTACTGGCCATCAGTGATTAGTGACTATATGGAGACCACAAAATGTTACCATCAGTGTCAAATACACGGTGTAGTTTTATCAACCACTTAAAGTATTGTACCCCGTGACTATTTCGTGGCCATTTTAAATGTTGGGGCATACATCATGAGATCTATTGACCTTCCTTCATATAAGAGACATAAGTTTATACTGGCAAAGACTGATTAGTTCTAGAAATGAGTGGAGGACATTTCTCTAAGAGAGGTAAAAGGTTGTCATGTATTGAAATTTCTTAAAGACCATATCATGTATCGATCTGAAGTTTCCTTATGAGTCATATCAGATAATAACCTTGCATTCAAAACCATCCGACTAAATAAATTTATGATTCAGCACAATATTGACTACATATATTCGATAATATATTATCTACAAGCCAACGGACTAGCTAAAGCATTCAACAGGACATTGGATCAGTTTCAAGACAATAAGTGGTAGTGGCATGAGTAGTTGGTTGAGGATTTATGGGGTTACCGAACCACAGATTGAACCCTAACCCAATCCACCCTCCTTGCCTTATTTATGGGTTTGAGGGCGTTCTCTCATTAGAGGTGTAAATTCCTTCACTAATAATTGCTACTTGCCTGAATAATCCTTCAAAACAAAACATCAAACTATGGTTAGAAAAACTTGAAGCAATAAAAGTGATGTGTCTGTCAACTCAGTAAAATCTAGAACTCTACCAAGCATGAATTGTTCAAGCTCACAATAAGTTATTTCGACATAGGTCATTTTGTGTGAGAGAATTGATCTTGGTCCTTATAAGACCAATTCTTGTTCATCCAAAGATAGGTATCAGGTTTGAACTAATGTGGGAAGGTCTATTCATGATAGAGAAAATAAATCAAGGAGTTTCTTATCAGTTAGTTCAATGTAAGGGCGAACATCTCATGCTCTCTATCGATGGACGTTTCCTAAAGAAATATTACTTGTAGTGTTGTATAAGGATGTTCCAATTAATAAAATTTGTTTTTGGGACCCCAATAAGAGTTTACTGATCATTGAGTATCTGAAACTTTAAGGAAGAAAATTGTATTATCAACATTTTTAATTTAAGATCCAATTTGAAAAAAAATTTATTTACTCAAAATCAATTTAACTTATTCAAATTTCATCAAACTCATCCAAGATTCATTAAAATCATGCTGACCATTTTTTAGTGGGGTATTTCTTTCTCTTTCTCCCTCTAGAACTTAGGGTTTAGCCTTAAGGTTTCCTAATTTCTTTTACTAAGGGACTGTTGAAGGGATTAAGGCTAAACTAAAAATTTAAGTATTTCTAGACTCCTTACAGTTTCATGTGTTTGGTCTTAAATCCTTAACCCATGCTAAGAATCCATTGAAACGTAAGTTAAGTTCCTATAGATTTAAAATGGCTTGAGCAACTCTTTGAGCTTAGGGCTTTAGGTCCTATATGGTCTTTCTTTGAGGCACTTAAATCTCTGTCACCACTTTGGGTTACTCCTTCTTTAGTTTATAGAGAACTCATTTGATAAATTTCACTTTGAGCTAAGGGAGAAGGCTTATCTTTTAATAAAGAGAAAGATAACAAAATTGCTAAAATTTTAAAAAATAAAGTACAATTCATTAAAATCTTCAATTCAAATAATAAATAAGATAAAAATTTGAAATTTTCAAACATCATAATAAAAAATTTCAAAAAATATAATTTATCAAAATTAATTAATAAAAATAAAAATACATAAATAAAATTGAATCACAAAAAATATTTCAAAATAAAATCAGAAATTTAAAAAGTGAGAAAATAAACATGAAATTTCATAAATCAATAAAAGTTTACAAAATAATTTAATAATCAATATTATTAATAAAATTTAATAAAATAAAGCAAAAATTTAAAAGAATAATAAAATGGTATTATCCCAAAATATTTTCTCATCATTTTCAATTTTCACCTAAGTTAACTAAAAATAAAAAATAAAATTATTAAAAAACTAATTCACTCACAAAAACATACTCACAAACATTACACATTTTTCTTAAATTTTCAAGTTACAAAAATTTTTAAAATAAAATAAAAATCACCAAAAGTTTCACTCACTCACACACCCATTCACCTTTTAAACATTTATAAACAAAAACCCATATATTTGAACATTTCTATTGGCCACAAACTCACACACAATTACACCAAAACGTGCCTTTAGAACTTCTTAGTCACTCACTTGTCGTAGCCTTCAAATCCCTTCAAATTTCAAGTCATTCCTAAGCCACTTCCAAGCTAACCTCAAGCCGTTTTTTCCAAACTATTTGGCTCATTTTCCAATTCTTTCCTTGTTGAAGTTTTTTAGTCCATTTCAGCCTTTTGTTGAAGCCATTTGGAGCCACCTTCAAGACACATTGCAAGCTCCTTGAGCTACACATGCTGCCAACTTGCATTTAAACTACCTTATGTGTTTTCCAATTTTTTAATAGCAAGTGAAAGGTGAGCCAAGCTAGCAAGAACTTCTTATCTTCCCATGGAAGATTCAACGCTTTTAAAAGTCCATATGTCTCCTCCAAATTGATGGTACACCTTTTTTGAGTTTCCATGTGGCTAATCCTTATTGTCCATGTGTATTTGACTATGTCACACCAACAAAGACCCAATGATTGGTGCATAGAACTCAAGCTAGACCCGAGCCTAAGGCCTCTCCTATAAACATCTCATTGTTTAAGTTCAACAATAATTGCATTGAAATCCTTGGTTAAAACCAGTCAAATTCCTCCTAAAACCTTGCTTAGAGCTTTAGATTAATTTCTTCACTGATCCCACAGCCTAAACCCTAATTCCATCCAAAACCAGGACCATATTAAATTCCACTATCCAGTAATTTTATCCTCAATCAAACCTTCTTAAAACCTTTCTTGAGCTTGAAAACTAATTTCCCCCATTGATTTTTCTAAGTTTTGAACTATCTAGCTCGCTATTTGATCAATCCTAGGCTGATCGTGATCAAGTTTATGTAAAAGATTTTTGGATCCTCCAATTCATTCTTGGAGCTCTCAGATTAGATCCCTACGAATGTGGTATTAGCTACAAATTAAGAAGATAAAAACTTGATCAAGGTAAGCCTCTGTATTTCTTTTTACCGTATTGGTTGTTGAGGTTGATGAAGTGAACTTGAATCTTAAATAATCTTTATCGTTAGATAATTTAAAATTGGTTGGATGAAGGTTTTAGCAATATATTTTTGTTATTTCATGCTCTAAATTACTAGATCTTCATGCAATTAACTAGACCTCTATTATCTCATCATACCTTTGAGGATGATGAATCAATGTCGTTTGTTTCTTTTTAAATTAAATGAACGCTAAAGTTGAAGGGTAGAGGTGCGCTTGTGTTCAGTAGCTCACAGAGGATCATTCAACGGAGACTAATGTGCATGATGACTAATGATTGGCTGGCTAGTTGGGAGATGACAAGTGGAAATAAACTGAGGTTGTGACGCTGTTTCAGCTGATGGGGATCGCCATGTAGCCCACCTTTTAAATAGATAAATAGGCATTTAAAACATTTAATAAAACTAAAAAAATACAAAAAAACTTTGTAAATTCATAAGTAATTAAAGAATAATCATAACAATGCAAAATAAACTTCACAAATTCATTAAATCATGAAGAATATAAGAAAAATAAACTCAAACACTAATTTCTCAAATAATTTTTAATTGAATTAAAACATAAAAAACAATCTAAAATCGTAAAAAATTAAAATAATACAAAATTTCTTAAAATTTGAACAACTTAGGGTTCTTAACCTTAGTATGTCCTCGATTTTTCTTAAGGTCGAAAAACCTGATTTAGTGTCATAAAATAAATTTTGTTTGTATTTTAAAATTAGTTGATTAAATACAATAAATAAAATAAATAAAACCAAAATTATGAAAACAACATGAAAATTTCAAGAAATAATTGAATGCTCATTTTATGCAAGACAATAGTGATGTTATGTGATTTATTTTCATTTTAACCCATTTTAATGAGGAAGGGATAGTTTATTTTGCACTTTGAACCTTTACTTCTCCAAATTGGTTTAAAACAAAGGATCAAATGGCAAGATCTTTAAGATAATTCATTTAAACCTTTGAAATGACGTGACATGATTGATTTTTTTTATTGGAATAGTGAAATATGCAAAAATGTTTAAATGTAATTATCAAAATGTTGGCAAATTATACATCCAAAATGCTTGAAATGAGTAATTGGTAGAAATTCTCTTTGAAATCATTTGAACTATTGATTTAGCAATTGAAAATGAATAATATTATTTAAAATTGATAAAAGTGTTTAAAATGGCAAATATACCCTAAGGGTTAAATTGAACTTGTGCAAGCCTTAAAATCATAAAATTTGAATGGAAACCCTTTAAAATGCAATAATATTGGCATCAATTTTTGATGTCACATAAGTGGGATGTCCATTGGAGGATACATGACTATATTTAGCTTCTTGTCGTCTAAGACATCCGCACATGCCCCGAGCTCAAAATCAGGACCAGTACCGACTTGAACCTTCCTGAGAAAATTCACCGTGAGGTGGTGTTATCCCTGACTCTGGATGTGTCTTAAATGACTCCCTTGGACTCTAAAATAATTGTTTCTATTTGGTCTATTCACACTTGACTTTTCTTACAAATAACTTTGAAAACTCAACTTTAAATTCTTGAAGTCGAAGCATCTAATCATTATCTAGAGTTTTTTTTTAAGTGACTTCAGTCGTTTAAGATGTCATTAACTATAGGGGCTTGCCCTTACAGAGAATTAGAAACTTAGGTAATATAAACTCTAACTAATTTAATATTAGATAGGGGAACTTACAAGTCACCCAAAAGGTTTGTAGACCAAACAGATATCATGAATTATTTAGTTTATATGATCGAGCTCACCGCTATGTAGTATCACCTATCTCCCGGGATGGTGTATTACTTGTAGTGTTATGCTATATTAATTAAACTATAAAATATATGAAGTCTATTCGGTTTCATTTTCCAAATTAAAATACTATTTGAAAATTAAAAATTATGCGTGTATTAAATTAAATTATTTTCAAAACAACCGACATAACTCCGAAAGTTGGTTGGCAACCCAGTGACACCCAACCTCTTATTATTTTATTTTGTTTATTTATCTTATTGCTCATGTTTGTTATCATTTTGATTGTTTCTTCTTGTGGATTTTTTGTGTTTACATGCACATGGCCTCTTTAAGATAAAAATAAATTCTATTAAAATTTTATTTCTAAATTATTTATCATTTATAAAAGTTAGGTTAAAAATGCGCCAATTTTAAAACTTACTTTTACTTTTATGCATGACATTTTGGCTAGTTTTTAAATAGTTGTATGGTTATATATATCACCCGAGCACATTAATAAGGCCTCCATACTTAGGACTTTTCTAAATAATATTGCTTATCATATATCCATATCCATGTCCTGATGGAAAGCATACTTGCTTCTCAAAATTGACCAGCCAATTATATTGTTATATGCTTCATAGGTTATTTAGCACAATCTAAGGTGTTAGAAGTTCTCTCAACCAGACATGAATCTAATTTCTTTGTGGGGTGATTCGACTTTGTAGTTGGGTCATTCATTCCTTTTCACTATGTAGGCATCCTCTATATAATTTTGACAGGTTCAAGTCTTATTTCTACTTTTTTATCCGAGTAGAGTCATCTGACCTTAGGTGGCACTTTCTCGTGACTCTAGGTCTATCAGATTTCAGATGATGCAACACATGGGTTGTTCATAAGTAATTCATTATTGTGTTGGGTCGACTATCTTCAAGAATTAGTTAACTGAGGGTCTTAATAATTTGGGATGATTAATTTATAGTCCTTACCAGGCTACCTTTACCTATTAAGGACTTTGCTCTCCTAATTATTGATACCTACTTTGGGCCCTTTTGTATTCCATTAATACCTTATTCGGGCCCTCTATATTCCTTTATCGAGTCTTTGTAGTTTTTTATATGCCCTCTTTTATTGATGGATGCATTATCTATTGAGTTATGATGGCCTGCCCTCTTCCCCCTAGGTTATCTCTAAACTCTCTAAACTAACACTAAGAGATTTCCCCTATGGAGATGGTAAAAAGTGCCTTGGCGTCCTATTTCTACAAAGTCATATAAAGCAAGCATAACACCTTTTATTGAAGGACATATTGGGTATCCCCAGAATGTAATTAATAATGAGGATACAACTTTGTGAGAGATCTCTTTGAACTATGAACAAATTAAATTTGATTTTTTTCTGTGTTTTAGATACAAAACTATTCTATAAAGGTTTTTTCATATATTTACTTAGGTTGACTAAGATCTAATTCGTTTTGAATCACTTTGCCTTGATTCATACCATGAGTTTGTCTCTTAAGATATCTTCATTTCTATCCATTTTATTTTATTTTATTTTTTTCTATTTGTCCAATTTCAATCTAAACTTTTCCAACTCCATCTCTTCTGAGCAGAGAGAGTTTAGAAAGGGGGATATGAAAAGTACAAGCATGAAGATCATTTCTCCAAAATAAGGAGAGGAGCAAATAAAACGATTGGGATTAAATATTACTGATTTAAGAAACTATACAATTGAACAAATAAATTGGGAGAATGATCAAGGACATTAAAGAAGAATATTTGATCATGGAGAAAAGTCCTAATTAAGAAACATGGCATAATCAAGTTGAATACTATAAACTAAGTACTGAATGAGACACAACCCAAAGCTTTTTTGATGTTGTGTGTGTATATGTAATAGGAATAGTGCATCTAAATGTTTATTTTTGGTGTAATTTGTAGGATGCACTGCAATGCTTATCAAATCAGTTTTGTTCTCCCAATCACCTAAAAATTTCATCACATAAATAATACTTTTATCTCTAAAGTAGTATAAAGTAAACTTTGAAGAAGATTAATCTCATCCATCAGGGAAGTTTCTCCTCTCTATGTTATTTTATTTTTATCTTATTTGAGTTAGTAAGTTTTGAGTTGGAGGGGGGGGGGGGGGGGGGAAGAAAAATACATAGTTATTTTAATTTTTTTAAGTTTAGATTTTTGTGTTAAAAATAATTTATATGAAAGTCAACATTATGGAATTTAGTGCCATAATGTTATAATGAAAATTATAATTTTTTGTGCTCTTTCAATAGTGAATAAAAAATTGTTAACTATTTTTTACAATTGAATGTTATTCATATGTAATTTGAAGTTTTATTTAGTTTGGGTAAATGCTTAAAATAAAAACAGTTAAATATTTTTTAAAATGATAATAGGACATGCATATTCATTATTATAAATGAATATTAAATTAAAATTATCGATTTTGCAAGAAAGTTTTTAATTTAAAATAATTATCTAATAATTTTACTTTTTAAGAATTTTCAACTTAATAAATTCATGGATATATAAATATATAAATTTTATATGATTAGCTCATTATAATTAATAGTGTGAGTTTGAGGGTATTTATTAATTGGGTGAGTTAAATTAAATTATGATTGAATTTTTAGTTAAAATGATAGAAATGCATAAGTTAGTATCCCTAAAAAAATTTTTTTTTGGCAAAAAAATTTCATCTTATGTGAGCTAAAGATTTCAATAAATGAAAATATGATGATGTGAATGGTGGAAGGATGAACTAAAGTACTTGGAACTTTAAAAATGTTGAAGTTATTGTAACAAGTAGTCTAGCACTATTATTGTAGCAATGATACTATAATGGTGTTACAGTGGTGGTGATATGATGACACTATAACAACATTGTGGTACTATTATAACACTATAAAAAAAAAGAAGATAACAACACAATAATAGAAAGTTAGTGCTAAGGCACTATTTGTAGTGGTGCGCCACTATAAAAGCAACTTCGTAGCACTACTACTGGATATAATAAGTTGGAAGCGGTTTTGGAGCAAACTTGAGAGTTTCAAGGTGATTTTCAAAGAAGTTATGACATGAGGACATATATTAGAGTAAAGAGAGAGTATTGTAATGAGTGTGGGCAACTAAGATGAGAGTATCATGTACTCAAAGAGTGCGTGAGTTGAGTGTGAGTAGGTGAATTCGTGTATGGAGATGAAAATCAAAATGAGAAGGTTGCATAAAGAAGGATTAGAGAAGAGAAAAAACCAGGATATTAAAGCTTTTTCATTCCTTCCATATTTTTATTTTAAATTTATATAAATTTTCTTAATTTTTTTTACTTGGTGTGGTATTTTGGTCAATATTTATGTGAACTTAAATTGTAACTCTAGATTTATGTTAAATCTTAAGGGCTTTTGCATGAATGTGTTGATCATATGAAATAAAGGTTTTCATGTTGTTTTGTTCTATTTAATTTTCATTTAGTAGGACTTTGAATAATTGTTTCTTAGAAACATGTGTGATTTATAAGTATCTTAAGGCTACATTTAAAAAAATACGGTGAATTAAACAAGTCTTCGATTATATTGATATATCATACTTGAAGATTTAAATAGCAATCACTTTTAATGGACTATGATAATTAAATAGCTGATAAATAAAAGTGATTAAGTTTCCCATGTTATAAGAAGAGGCTAGAAAATAATATTGATCTTAATTGATAACAACAATTGTAAGATAGGGCAATTGTATTCAATATGTAGTATCACTTAAAGTGAACTTTAAGCCCAGAGTATTATCTCTAATTAAAAATCATAAAAAATAAACTATGTAGTATAAATCCTTATTTAAAATTTCTTCTGCAAAAGTCTTTTTTTTTTCAATTTGGATAAAAGTAAGAATTTAAAAATTAGTAATTATTTTAATAGAATTCTAATTCAATCCTCATTAGATTGATACTTATCACTTTATTACATAACATGTCATGTGCACTTGTGTGTACCATAAAATCTTAGCCAAAAAGTTATCTATGTCGATAAACTAAGAGTAGCTATCTATAAAGTATATTAATTTATTAATTTCTTGAAGATCTTAGGACAAAATATCCATGAACTCTATCCTTGGGCTTCCACCTATAAAGAACACAATAAAATCTTCAAAAATATTTGATAGATTTTTTAAGATGTCCAACATATAGACATGCTCAAAATTTAATGACATAATCATATATTAAAAAAATTCACTTAAGTTATTAAGAAATTGTGTGGACTTTCAACCACAATGATTTCAGACATAGATGTTAAAATTGTGTCATATTCATTTTAATACTGCAAACACCAATGGGTATTAAGTTGAAATGTTCTTTTACATTTTACCTGTAGAGTGATGAATAAATTGATGTGGTTAATGAGACTCTAATTTTTTTTTTTTTGAGATATTTTGCTAGGGTCTAAGAAACTAGGATATACCTACATTATAATTTACATATAATAACAATGTTTATAAAGCAATCATTAAATCATCTTTCAAAATAATCTATGGTCATAATTTTAAGAACAATATCGATTTACCCATGAAATTCCAAATGTTCACATACTTCATGAAGTTGTAAGGAAATAGTCAGAAAAAATTAATGATGATTATGCTGAAAAAATTAAATAAATAAACAAATATATAACTTATAATAAATATGAAATAGGTGATCATGTACTGATACATATATAACTAAAGAAATATACTTTCACTAAATGTACAATGAGTGAGAGAATGTTGGCTTTTAATATTGTTACAAAAATTAGTTCTAATGATTATGTCCTTGAATTTTCTTTTGACATGTTCATTAGGCCTATTTTAATGTAAGGAGTTAATTTCATTCAATTGAGTTGTCTAATCTTCAAATTTATAAGATAACACTTATGTAAATAGACATAAGCATAATCCATAGGCACAAATATATCCTTTCTTCATTAGGGCTGAACATGTATTACAAATGAAGTGCTAACATATGGAGATGCAATAAATATGTTAAGTCTGATGGAAGAATAGACCACCAAGTAAAAAAACTTAGCTAACCAAAGTGGAGCTATAAAAAATTATACTAGTGCTAGTAATGAACTACATTAATTTAATTTCCATAAAAAATGTTATATGATTCAAAGGAATTGATGTAGTACAAAATGCTAATTAAGTGAGAAAATAACCAACCATAAGGGCTCAATCAAAGAAGAATGTAATTAACTATATGCATAAAGATTATATATATATATGTGTGTGTGTGTTTGTGTGTGTGTGTGAAAATTTTTAGTAATTTATAATTTAGAATTTCAAAATTTAAGTCACTTGAGTTTTGATATTCAATATTTCAAGTACCATGAAAGTATTATATATAAATTAATTAGAATATATTTTCATGCTTAGAGTTAACAAATAAATTGTATTCTAAGCCATTAGAGCAAGAATTGAGAAAGTTGTAAATAAGTTACATGTTGGTTACTTAAGTCTTCACCCCCCTCTTCCTCTCACTCCCTTTTTCCCTTTCAAATTTTTAATGAAACAAAATAAATTATTTTTAGAAAAAGAGCCAAGGAAATTTTCAACTTCTACAAATTTATTTAGAGATATTTCAAGTAGGAGATTGTGGCTTGGTGGCTGGCAAATCTTAGAAGGCTTGTTTGGTGACTTCTCCTAAACTTACTACTTTTGTGACTTTCAATAATTTATGCATTATCTATTTGCAAGTCATGTTGAAATGCTATTCATTCATCATCCAGGTGTTTTAAAATAGATTTTCCTTAAAATATATTTAAAACCATCAAAGCCCCATTTAGAATTATCATATAAAACTAGTCCTAAATAAGACATAGTCTTATCATTACATTATTTAAAGTGCTAAATAAAAAATATTATTAATTTCTCCAAATCTATTAAAAATATCACCTTTTATTTCCATATATTTTTAACTTACTTTAAAAATCTTAACTTTACATTCTAACGCTAAATTCACCTTGTTGTGTTGTCAGCGAGTGATGTTTTCTTATAGTCCTAAGTTTTGTTAAAATCGTAGATAAAATAATTGAAAAAAATTAAAAATCATGGAGTGCTCTAGAAATT
Organism: Papilionanthe hookeriana x Papilionanthe teres; assembly: GCA_022702705.1. Lineage (NCBI taxonomy): Eukaryota > Viridiplantae > Streptophyta > Magnoliopsida > Asparagales > Orchidaceae > Papilionanthe > Papilionanthe hookeriana x Papilionanthe teres. The sequence continues at coordinate 92,628,525 of CM040425.1, forward strand.
ATGTAGACACTAAATTAATAATTCCATGAGTACTGAAGCCCAAAAGTCTAGTAGATTTTTTGCACTAATACCATAAAGTTAGGATTAGTATTTTTCAAATTTGGTCTATCTTTTGTTGGTTGATCATGTTAGTGATCATAAACATATATCTACTCGCTAACCAATCTACCAAGACATAAATACTCTACCTGCTTATCTTAGAGATCACCAGAGCCGCACTTTAAATGGACCCATCAAAGGTGTTAAACTACTACTACACTAACACATAATTGAATCATATAAATATTTTTTGAATTTAGAAGATAGATAGATATATAGATAGATAGAGATAGAGATGGATAGAGAGAGAGAGAGAGAGAGAGAGAGAGAGAGAGAGAGAGTGTGTGTTTTTCTTAGAAAAAGCTATTCATTATAGGTGTGTGAGTTATTTTAATAAACTTTTTAATGAAGATGCTGAAAATACAATCGACTTTAGTGATCTTAATATCTTTAATAATAATAAAACTTTTCATTTTTACCGTCGCATTAGTAGAAACGAAGTTGAGGATGCTTTAAAGAAAACCAATGGTGGAAAGTCTGTAGGACCTGATGATATCCCAATTGAAGTGTGAAAATGTTTAAGTGATTTGGGGGTTTCTTTGCTTACTAAACTTTTAAATATTATTTTAAAAACTAAAAAGATGTCTGAGGAGCGGAGGAAGAGTTTTTGGTCCCCATTTTTAAGAATAAAGGAGTTGCACAAGAGTGTACAAATTATAGAGGAATTAAATTGATGACATAGTTTAAAATTATAGGAGAGGTTAATTGAACATAGGTTAAGACGTATTACCAAGGTTTCTCATAATCAATTTGGATTTATGTCGGGCAAGTCTACTATGGAAGCTATACATTTATTGAGAGTTTTGATGGAGAAGTACAGAGATAATAAGGAGGATATACATTTAATTTTTATTGATTTAGAAAAAGCTTACGATAAAGTTCCCAGAGATGTTCTTTGGAGAGTCTATGAGAAGAAAGGTGTTGATATGACCTATATTTAAGTCATTAAAGACATGTATACTAGAGCTGTTACATGTGTTCGAACTGAAGGAGGATTGACCAAATATTTTACTATTTCTATTGGTTTACACCAGGGATCAGCTTTAAGCCCATATCTTTTTGCTTTATTTATGGATTGTCTTACTGGGCATTTACAAGAGGATGTACCTTGGTGTATGCTTTTTGCTGATGATGTCCTCCTTGTGGATAAGGCGAGAGAAAAAGCCTAGGAAAAACTTGAATTATGGAGGTCTACATTGGAGTCTAAAGGTATTCGTTTGAGTAACTGAATACATGGAATGTAATTTTAGAAATAGTGGCTCTAGTGACAGAAGTGTAACTTTGGGTGATCAAATTATTAAAAGGTGTGAACGATTTAGATATATCGGGTCCATTGTTCAAAGTGATGGTGATATAGATGGGGATGTTAATAGTAGAATTCAGGTTGGTTGGTTGAAGTGGAGGAATGTGTCCGACCTATTGTGTGATATAAAATTACCTCTTAGACTAAAAGGAAAATTTTATAAGATGGTGGTGAGACCTGCAATGCTCTATGGTGCTGAATGTTGGCCTTTAAAAGAGAAGCATAATGCTAAGTAAAGTGTTGTCGAGATGAGAATGATTAGGTGGATGAGTGGCTTTACACTTAGAGACAAAATGCGAAATGAATATACCCGTAATAAGGTTGGCGTTGCACCAGTGACAGATAAAATTAGAGAGAGTCGCCTTAGATGGTTTGGTCACATTAAACATCGACCACCTGATGATCCGATTAGGAGAGTAGATGTTTTAGATACAACTTATGTCAAGAAAGGTAGAGGTAGACCTAGGAAAACTTGGGCTTATTGCATAAAAAATGATCTTAATTTATTAGAATTAAACGAAAATTTGACCTAAATAAGACGCAATGGAGAAAAAGAATTCATGTAGCCGACCCCACTTAGTGGGATTAAGAATTTGTTGTTGTTGTTATTGTTGTATGTTTTCTCCTAAAATTCCTGGATAGGTAATGGTGGTATTGTATTTATATGCAACATGGTCATGATATATGATGGAATGAAGACCAAATTAAAGAGTGAATAAACTGACAATTTTAAAGAAATGGTTTTCTTTAAAAATCAAGTTATTATTTTATTAATTAGAATAATAAAAAATTATAGAGATAAAACCCATGGAACTCACCAAAGAGTCTAAATAGAATCAAGTTATAAAACTTCACCTTACATCACCTTAAGTAACTTCTATATATGATTCCACATAATTTATCTCTCGAATAAAACTCTCTTTTTATTTATATTCATTTAAATGCTGAAAAAGTCTATTATAAAGGAGGTGTTAACCAATTGCATGTACATTCCAATTTGAAACCCTTTTTTTAGCTTGAATGTACCTACTTGATCAACATCTTTATGAATTGTAAAATTCCTTTAGAGCTTGGGTAATAGGATCATTGATTACAAAGCACATTTATATCTTTCTTCTTTTCTACTATGGAAATTAGAGAGATGAGATGTCACCCTACTTACCTTAAACGTATTAAAATTTTCCAACAATAAATGGAAGGGCTATGTTTTCATAATTTTGATTAATGATGATCAATTTCTCCATTGATTTATCCATCATTAGTTAAACGTGTTGAAATTTTATTATTACTAAAAATAAAAGTTTTCTTAAATTCGAACGATGATAATGACATTTAAAGCTTGAATGTCATTTATAATCATAGTCTAATGATGATGAAGACGACAAAACTAATTTAAATTAGAGGTCCTTTTATACATAGATTGATTTTTAACTTTTCATCAAATCACCATTTTCACAATTAACTTTCAATGGCTTCCAAATCAATATTTTCATAGCTACTTCATAGCCTCAAATTATTTGCTCTACTATCTTAAATTATGTGATGGGGGTGATTTACTCAACAATAATCAAGTAGATGAGGAAGAAAATGATTGTCTACATGCTCTCTTGTTTTAATAGAAAATATATCTTAAGTCAAATTATTTGGTGCATTTAAACATAACATAAAATTCTTATGTATATACATGACTAGCACAAGGCTTGCATATATAAAACTCAAATATTTAATATTGCATCAATAATAATAATATTATTAAATTTTTTGAAGTGAAATACACATTTTTATTTTGATTTATGACATTTAAATGTTATATATTTAAATATCGCTTTAAGTGTTAGACAATTAAGTATATAAAAATGGAAAAAATATTACATCAGGACTCCACACGTAGAGCTACGTGCGGAGTCAAGTCAAATCGCACCATGTGGCGAGTGACAAAAAAAAAAAAAATTGCTCGGTAACGTAGGGAATATTTCTCCTGTGTTATTCCACGTTATTCACGTGTTATTGTGTGTTATTCAGATGTTATTATGTGTTCTTCAGGTGTTATTCTGTTCTGAAAATATTCTCGATGTTATAACAATACAATAACACTTGAATAACACATAATAACACCTGAATAACACGAAATAACACGGGGAGAATATTTCCTATGTTATCGGGCAAATTTTTTTTCTTTTCTGCCACACATCACGTGTCGTTATTTTATTGGACTTCGCACGCAACTCTACATGCAAAATTCTGATGTAATATTTTCTGAAGGTGTGCATGTAAATTTCTCTAATTATCTTTTTTGCGGCAAAGCATTTTCCATTATTTTTACGGACTAGCGATTGATATATTGCCTACTCACCCTTATCTCCATCTCCCAAACTGCAACCATGCTTGGCTTACTCAGAGCCCCGTGCTCTCGCGCAGCTCACCCATCCAGTTTCCTCAATGGTTCCATTCCTCGTTCTCCCAAACTTCCCATATCATCTTCTTCCTATTCGCCTCCTGCTGCCTCGTCTCTCTCCATCCAAGCCATGAAGAAGCTCCAGGGCCGCGTAGTATGCGCAACCAACGATAAGACAGTGGCCGTGGAAGTCATCCGCCTTGCGCCTCACCCCAAGTACAAGCGCCGTGTCCGGATCAAGAAGAAGTATCAGGCCCATGACCCCGATAATCAGTTCAAGGTTGGGGATTTCGTCCAGCTCGAGCAGTCTCGCCCTATCAGCAAGACCAAAACCTTCATCGCCATGGCTGTTCTCTCCCGCAATGCTACCAAGCCCGTCGACCCTCTACCCTCTTTGGTCCTCGACCTACCGCTCCAGTCTCAGGGGAGATCACAGTTCCAGAACGAGGTTGAGCAGGCTGAAACGGGAGAGGCAAATTAAGATGGTAAAGAACCTAAGATTATCATATTTTGTCCGTTATTTTACTTTGCATTGTGGAAGTTTGGATTCGTAGAATGTTCGCCATTGGTTGATGGAATGCCTGAGATAATGTGTCTGTTTTTGGTTTTATGTGCTTATTTTGATTTAAGAGTTATTATTTAAAGTTGTGAGGTCAATGTTGATGAAGAATCAAAGCATATGCAGTTCTCATGAATGCATGATATAGAAAGCCTGAACGAGACCATAGATATAAGTAATCTTACCTCTAATTTGCAAATTTGTTGTTTCTATTTTAAAATTCATTGGTTCTTTAAATGAAATACTGTTCTTGTCCAACTAGTATTTGCATCTAAATATCTCTTGCAAGGTAAGTAGACCTTCAAGTGGAATATTTATCGTTTCTCTTGAGATTTTCATCAGCAATATACATAATTGTCATTAGAAATCATTCTTCAACCTTTTACATTGCCAATGTCGAATAATCTTTGTAGTAATGTGAAATGCTTTTATTACGTATAAATTTTGAGTTATCTAAAACCATTCCTTTGTATTACCTTCTCAACAATGGAGTTGAATTAACTTTTCTACCTACATAGATAGAGAAATTAATATTTGTGGGGTAGATACATTGTCATGGTGTAATCACACCTTATATTAAACTATGCATTTCAATAAAGCTTTTATATTCATTTAAACTTTAGCGTTTGAGCTAGAAGGGAGGTAGAAAATGACGAAGTGACAAAAAGCTACTCCCATTACTCAAGCACTAGGTAGTTCTGGTTTGATAAGAAACAAGCCAAATTGACTTGTCGTGAACTTGCCAAGGCTGATGCAAATCATTCCCTTAGCTTAAGCTAGGCCATCCTAAATTTAGAGTGAGATAAAGAATTCTCTTTATGTGCTTTTTGGCACCAACAATGCCACATCTAACCAACCAGTGGTTACGGCAATGTCCACCTCTAGTGATGACGTAAGCCTATGACCATGGCTTATCGAAGCATATGTGCAGCAAAGGGATGCTTTAGCAGTAAGTGATCTGCTCCTCACCAACTACATGACTAGAAGTTAATGCTAGATAGAGGTCATAGCCGTTGACACACCCAGTAAGGGCTGTGTATTTCTTATACTACAATGGGAACTGTAGTGTTAAGTTAATAATAAAATTTCAAGCAAAAAATCAATTGAAAATGAGAACAAACCTAACAATGATCACAAAAATAGGACATAAAATCTTATATAGTTGGCGGGATCAACTTATATCTATGGCTACACAAATATCACAGTTTTACTATGTTTTATAAATGATAAGTCATGTATTTGTCTTCATACATAAGAGATGATTTAGTTACCACTTTGTGAAATGATATCCATTTATTATACTGGATGAAGAGAAAATGATAAATCCAGTATAGTTGGTGGCTAAAACGTCATTAAATATATTTTTAAGTTGTTGGGGACAAAGTTTGGTGAAAGTAGGAACTCAATGAAGAAGGTTCATAGAAAGTTCTTTCTTCCTAAAGGAAAGACATATATTAAACTCTTGTTATGTTGTTGAATAGAAGACAGCCGAACCCCCATTTTCTTGCTAATGAAATGAAACTGATCTCGCCCTTGTGCAATTTTCTTACAGGTAGTGATATATTTGGCTTTTGCTATTGTGTTGCTGAATGAAAGCTGTCCAACGCTTTCTCTTTGTTGATAAGGGAAAAAATTCCCTCTCTTTCTCCTCTATCTATTTTTTTGCTTCTATGGGGGCGAAATGCCTATTTATAAGGCTCTGTTTATAGTGTTAACAAGCCATTATTTTAGCACATACAATTAATTATATCTTGCACCAATGATTGGATAGCCTACAATAGTTTAATCCATTTCATGCGATAAATAGGATATCCGAATTATATCTTATAAAGTTTTGGTTGGGAAAAATTTTGTAATTTCAACATAACTTACCTCCCAAGTTTGTTTGGGAGTCCTGTTTCGTGGACTGACTTTAACTCACTTTGCTTGTCATTTTTAATGGTGATCTAGACATGGTCTACATAATCTTGAAGAAAATAATTTTAGTACTCTGAATAACAAGGCTATCGAGTGGCCTCAAAAACAATAAGAATTGCTGATGCACCTAAACGAAGAAAAAGGCGCGATTTACGTATATTCTAGAGACAGAAACTGTAAAAAAATAAATCATCAGTTTTTACCGAAATTATAAAAATAAATTAAATATGTTTATTGCTCTTTAACTTCTTCAACTTGATATCATAAGGAAATAAAACCATTGACTTGAGAAATTCAAAGTATGTAAATCTGAAACTTCTTATTTCGAGGAGCATAAATTCTCATGATATATAGTCTGGAATCATGAAAATTAAACAAATTATCAAGTTATAAAAATTTGGACCAATATTCTTCCACCTTGATTAGACAAATCACTTTGATGAGAGATGCAGTAAATGATGGTGCTTCAGTTTTCCATAATATTTGTGCTGAATAAAGAACATAAGCGATGATGCATAAAGTTACAGTTACTCTCTCAGAAGACATGTATGGCTGGCTCATATTGCCAACATAGTCATCTTGCAACATGTCATTCTTCATACTTCTTTGCTTGTTAATAACTTTTTATCTCTAGCACATCATTCTCTTTTTGACATACAAAAAGATATGTATGGGAAACATAGTATACCAGGGAAGATAAAATTTATAAAATACTTTGCAAACACCTACTTTAAGTGAATGCTTTGAAATGTTTTATTGAGAGATGCTTTTGTATGAAAATCCGCTAACTGATTTCAATGCAATATGTCAAATAGAAACATCACTTTTAATGTAATACATACTGTTTTCTAACAAGATAGTATCTATGTTTACTGTGCTTTGTATGTAAATGAATCATGAAAAATCCTATAAGATCGATCATAAACATAGTAAGTTATGCATCATAAATGTAATATGGAGAGATTTGTTGATGATATCAATTTGAATACTAAAAACCTTTATCATTTAGTTATCAACCATTGCATGCCTGCCTACTTCTCCTGTATTTTCTCACAATTTTCTTTTTCATTTTTCATCATGATGACAATTGTTTTTCTCTCATCTAATTTTTTTCTGATGAAAGATTTAGCCTCTCCTTAACTCCAACAAAACCATTACCCATCTGTTAGAATAAGACATGAAGGTCCCATTATTCTTTAATGCTGCTCAGCCTAAGCGTTTGGTGATACACAACCATATTTCTGATTGACTAAAATAAAACATGCTGAAATAACCTTCCTCATATTATAGAAATTTAACATCTGTATTCAACCATTCAATAAGCTCAGTATCTTCAATAAAACAGTAACGACAGCCATGAGAACTTTCTTTCTCGAACTCTCAAGCGGTCACCTTCTTGGTTGTGGTTGTAGTGTAATAGCTGCCCTAAGTTTTCAGCCAAATTCCAGCACAATTGCGCCTTGGATTAAATGAACTTGCTGCCTGTGCCCCCTTTGTCATTCCAGGCACAGGAGCCTCCTCGCAGGACTCCTAGCCCTCAATGCTCTATGCGCTTAAAGGCACGTATTCTGACTTCCTCTACAACACTCCTTAACATAATTTCTAAACTTCCCAATAACTGCAACCTCCCTGCATTTAGTTGCACTAAATATCATCCTTTTTCTTGAAAATTTGTTTAAATTTTTAGGATTTGGTTTTTAGTGAAAAATAATACTATTTTTGTAACTTTTGCAACCTTGAACCCATGTTTTCAAATCTTAAAAAATGTACTTCGAAATATAAATTTACCATGATTTGGTAAAATCTCAATAAAATTATTTGTCTAATATTACTTGATTGTGAGTTAAATGATGTTAAAATTGTGTTAGATGCATTATTGGGCAAATTAAATTTTTATTTAAAAATTAGCCTATGATTAAAGGTCAATCAATCGTTGATTTCTATATCAATATATTATTAATTTATTCGAAATATGACTAATCTAAGTCTCTGGACCATTGATTGAACATATAGTCCATCAAAGCTTTAGTAAATCTACAAGTTAAAAAAATGCAAGCCATGTAAATTACTAGCACAAGGGTGGCCCTATCTCTATCAAATCTATTAAAAATTATGGTGGCTCAGGATAATTCCAGTAAGTTTACTAAAATTTAGTGCAATCCTTGTGCACTTATCATGCTTTCAATGTTGGGATGGAATCCTTTGTACATAGGGCTTCAATCAATTAGAAATCAAAACCACTTCGGAATAGTATCACAACAAATTCGAGAAAACCATAAATAAATTTTTGAATGGAAGTCAACACAACAATTCCAGAAAGAACAATGTAGGATTTAAGTGGAAAACCCTTAGAACAAGAAACAATCATGGAGCCACACAATCAAGAAATTTTTATTATGAAGAATAAAAAATGTACAAAAATACACATGCAATCTCCTCTCTATAATTAATAGAATTTGCAGAACTTTGCTCTAATATTTTCCCCTTGATCTCACAAGAACAATTCAATGTTAAAATTGTCCTCCATGACTTCTCCACTTTACGAGAGAACTATTGAGAGTAGCACATGCAAGAACTTGACCCCATTGATCACAATCACTAACTTAAGGAACCGTTTAGGACGAACCCCTCGGCGCCACCGTCATGCCCAAATGTGGCATTATTATTCTACCTGCTTGAGAAGAATGAATTGAAGAAACGATCCTTCGTGGCGTGGCTATGCTAGTTGTGGTGTAGTTACAACGCCCAACGTAGCTACACTCGTGTCAGGAGTGGCTACGCCAAGCCTAGGCTCAATCTTGCGGTTGTGTGCTTCTTGTGGTAGTGTGCTCCTTGCAGCTGTGGGGCATCTTAGTCTTCACAACACAACAATCTCCCACTTAGAGACTTATAACACTTAATACCTGTCCTCGAGATCTACGTCCCTATCTGTACCATATTTTTAGTCACGTACCGTGGTGTGGATTACCCCCAGTTTCAACCTTCATGGACTTCAACTGAAGCCAAGCAAAGCTCCAGCTCCTCCATATTCAACACCTTCGTCAGCATGTCTATAGGATTTAGAGTTGTGTGTATCTTCTCCAAGTATAACTGGCTATCTTCCAAGAGAGCAAATAGAGAGCAAATAAAATGTTACTTCAGTATTCCCACTTTATAGCTCTTAAAGCAAACTCTTTACCTCTACTAGTGTATAGCCACTATTTTTGCCTCATAATATGCAAGTTACATGTGATACCAGGGGTTATAATTTCTCACCGAGACCTCGTATTCATGAGTATTTTTTGAACTGACTTCTTCTGGCTAAGTGGAATGATATTAAACCCTAACAACTCTTACCACCCATAATCATATGAGCTAACAAATGTAACAAATGGAAGTTCATAACAGCACTTGCATTGTTTTTTGATTGATTTCTCAGATGAATGGTTCAAATTCCTTCCTTAGGCTAGATTTTCTTTAAATATAATTAAGCGTACATACCTCCATAGGATTCTTACCATTTCAGATTCTATATGGTAAAGGTCCCCCTACTATGATTCTATTTGACTTCAGCAGCCCCAAAATTGAAGCCTGGATATTATATAAAATGGATAGAATTTTGGCTTAATCAAGAACAATTTACAAAGATTTCAAAACTAGATAAAGCAACTAGTAGATAAGAGCAACTGGTATATATTATTGTTAGACCGATTATGATAGACTAATATTTTTTTTGATGAGTATATATATAAAGCAAAAAAAAAAAAAGATTCGGTAGAATAGTTTCACATCACTAAATTCATTTAGGTGCTATTTGGTAGCAAATGTTGATGATTTCAATTGCAGTGTGAATTAGATAAATAATACTTCCATTTATTAAGATTTTTTAATCGATTGCAAATTAAATTCATGAAATTTATATTTTAGTTTTTTTTTGGTTATAAAAGCAAATCAGTTTAGGGATAGATATATTGACGATGGAATAACTTATTGTCATAGTTCGTAATTAGGGTGATGGGCAGTATAATTTCAATGAGGGTTGTAAAAAGGTGTGGGTCACCAGAATGCCTTGATAAGGATCGTCAAAGTGAGGTCATGTAGCTAAGTTGTGAAGTTGCATGCATTGCCTTGGCTGCATCTCACTTTGCTTGTTATGTATTTAAAATCCATTTAGGGACGGCTTAATTTTTTGAAAAAAGAATGGAGTGTTAAATTAATGTATTGTAATTAGAATATTTTAGAGTTGTTCGGTTCATTGTAAAATAACTGTTAGATTTATATATTTTTTTATTTGATGTAAAAAAAATGATTAAATATAAAATTAACCCATTAAGTTTAGTGACCATGGAAGTTAGCAAGGACGAGTGAGCAGGCTGCAGCAGAGGTGAGCTAGGGTGGCGGCTGATAAACAGCTGTGGCAGGTGGGGCTATGAGCAGCTGGAGGTGGCGAAGTTCGGCAACAACGGGCAATTGACAACGTTAGTGGTGGGCTAGTGGCAATGGCTAGTAATTGCTGTCGATGGTAGGTAACTGGCAGTGGTGAGCTGTTGCATTATTTTATACAAAATTGTGTATTCGAAATTTGCCCAAATCTTGTGAAGTCCAAATACACAGAAAATGAACTACATGATGAATTTCAAATGCATTAAAATTTTGCACTATATTTTTTCTTCTGACCAAACATGAATTTTTAAATCTCTATAAAAGGAATAAAATGCACTCCTTTTAGTGTCGACCAAATCACCTCTTAATTTAGATGAATTCAAAATGCAATAAGAATTAGATTGAAAGAGTGTTCAACATTTCTCCAAAAATTATTTATTATTTATTTTATTTAAGCAAATACCTATCAAAACTCCTACGTTCTATTTACTCTATTCTTTGCTTCAATGACGTTAAAATATTGTTCGGTGATGCCTATCTTTGTACAAGCAGCTGATATTACATTCAAAGACTTTTATTCAAATTGTGGTGGATTTTAAATGAAACTCCCAGTACAAGACATTACAATTATTTTGTAGTTGCTACAGTCAGTGAAAAAAAAAAAAAACTAGACACAAATAAAAAAACAGTATAATGAAATAAATAATAAAATTAATAAATTTTTATCACCGATATCTTGAAATTCTATTGTAATCTTGTACATTAAAACATCATTTATTTGCCTTGCAATATTGTCTAGTGAATTAAGTCCTCTTTACTTTTTAATAAATAAAGTAAGAAAAACTTCACAATAGATACAACCGTATCATTCCAGGATTCTTTGTTGAATGCACTTCATTTCTTAATATTGTGCTTCAGAGTAAATATTATCGTCACTCGAGGAAGGCAATCTTTTTTATAAATGCATTATCTTGGTCATGAACTATAAATAGTTGGATGAGCTCGGTAAACATATTTCTTCTTACATTGGGAGAATGTTGACATCCACGCTAACACTAACCAAGGTTGGCGTGCAGAAGTTTTGGACATGCACTTAACTTACTAGCTTAAAATATAACATTGTCCGCTAGCTTATATCTACTATCCAAAGAGCTCTTAGCCACTTACATGCATCCATTCTTCTTGCTTATTAGATCCAAATTTATTCATGGGTGGCCCTAAGACCTGGCAAGCCTAGTTTGCAGCTAAAGAGAAAAAAAGAGAACAGAAAAAGGTGTATAGAGAGAAGTTCTTGCAATGTTATTTATGAATCAGAAAGTACATGATTAATGTGGCATGGACATGTGTTGAGTTCCTCTGATCTCCCATTTGTAGGTTCTAGCTGATATTTAATTCAATATTATTGACAAAAAAAGTTTATATAAAATCCTTAATAAAGCTTTTTGTGAAGTGGGCAAATTTGGTTGGATAAAAGTTAGTATAGAATCTAGCAAGTTTCATATTGAAGGTGAACTCAATATCATGAATACCTAGGACACATTTTTTAACTAATAAAAGAATACATTTTGATACACAAGCAAGTTCTTTTTAATGAATTTTGAATAACCTTTATGAGTTAGTTACTATAGCATGTCAAGTTTGAGAAGCAAATAGAGCCTTGTCCTACGCAAATTGATGAGATACAAATTTGGACAGTTTGGTAGATTCCAGAACTTTAGCTACTTGAATATACTCAAGGGTGAGTAGAATTTGGTTATAGCTGACGTAACGAGATGTATCATTTATGCCTTGTAGCATGGAAAAATGATTTAACGAAGACAACATGCTGAGCCTAATTTAATCTTGAATTATAGCTTTGCAATACCAAAATTTGTCACCTAACGTAGCATTCTATGCCAACAAGTTTACATCACTAAATTTGTTACATGTAGTTTTTAATCACCATTTTTTCCTTCACATGCCACAGACTTGACCAACCCCTTCTCATGTCTTGAGTTATTCCTAAAGAAACACTTTGGTCCCAAAATCTATCTCCCTCTTGATCTTGATTCGCCATACCCTACTATTTGTTCTAGCTAATAGTTACCTATTGATTCTGCTACCTACCATCATCTTTTCTTCTCCTGCCAATGCATTGTCACCCCTTGATCTTGTTAGATTTTGGTAAAATAATTTTTATAATTATTTTGTTGGACAATAAATTTTTCATGTAAAACTTTGTTCAAGCTCTCTCACCTATTTGGTTATTGAAACTTGCTTTTTTGTGTTTTGGTATAAGCTCCTTGCATTATTATGTGATATTTGGGCTTCAACGATATCATCCTCATGAAAATCAGTGAATCATCCAAATAAGATTTGGGAAACTATAAATGAAAAAATGAATTAATCACCGGATTAATTCAACAAACATAGAATCAATGAAATAAATATAATCATAAGCACACACATTGCTGTTGATTATTAGTCATTTGAATTATTAAATGATAAATGTAGGGAATGACAACTTTTTAAAAGGTGCTTTAAAATTTATTTATTTCAAGAATGTCTAGCTTGTTTTGGTTTAACTCATTTCATGTAAGAAGTGTATATAATTCTAGAATATGAGTATTTGATATATATGGAATCACAAAAAATATGATAATTTTTAAATTTAACATGGCATGCAAAAAGATTTAATGTTTGTAATTTTTTTTTTTAATTTCTCGTGAGGATTTTCCATTCTATTATGAGAATAAGAACATTTATAACTACATGCTTTTATTCTCTTGTTATTAGGTTACATGTGTATAAAATATCTAAAATCACCATTATCTATGGTTAATATTTATTGAAGGCATTGGGATTACATTAATGCAAAGGTGTGTTGATGATTCTGATAGAATTAACAATAATCTTCTTTTCTGAAGAAACATAAAATGCAAACATAGTCAATAGTCTCACAAAAATTGTGTAGAAAATGTAAAAAAAAATGATACTATGTCCATGTTATATCTATTATAACGCGAATAAAAGTTTTAATTATTTTTGTATTGGTGCCAAATTTATTTTTTAAAGCATGTTTGGAAGCATATAAATCTGAACTATTGTTAAAATTTAGATGGTCCTAAAATAAATGATTTATTATTGAATAAGTACCCAATCATAACTATTTGAAAATTTTTTTCAATATGCCAACATGTATGTAAGATTCAAGGAGTTTAGTGAGTGAGATTGATTACCATATTTGTTCCTAAGTTGGCTATACTTGAAATTAAATAATTTCATAACCTAATTTTTGAGCTATTCTATTAAATTCTTTCTAATCGAAAATAAAAAGAACGTGCATTAGGCATTAAAAAAGATAACCAGGCTAAGGTCCATAGGGTTCACTCTCACTATGATTAACGTTTCTGAATTGCGAGTAGAATTATGGCCTATGATTCCAAAGAGCACAAGACTTATAAGAGCCAAACAGTGGAGGAGAAAGATAGACAAGAGAGCTGAAAAATTAATAATTTGTGAGGGAAGTTTCTTGTGCAAATAAGTTTCAAGTGTATTTTTAAATTGTTGGTATTATTTTTAATGTTGAGATTACATGTTGACTAATAGTAAATACAATTTATTTTCTTGGATTCATTCTACTAACCTCAAAGTCTATTTTCTTAAATAATAATTTTAAAACGTCAATTTTGACTTGACATGGATAATAGTTGAACAACTAAATCAAAATTGAGCCCTAAATACAGAAGGAGTTGAAATTTTGATGGAATGATGGAGCAAGAATTTATTAGAAAACATTTTATGTCCATATAGAGCGTACATTAAAAAAATGCTTTCACTTAAAGAAATAGATAAATAACCACTTAAATTCAAAGAGAATTTTTGTTGCATATAAATAATCACTTGATTTTGAAAAAGCTCACGATAAGGTTTCAAGAGATATCCTTTAGAGAGATATAAAGAAGAAAGATGTTGATATAACTTATATTCAAGTCATTAAGGTTATGTATACTAGAGGTGTTACTTGTGTTTGAACAGAAGTAGGATTGACTAAATATTTTCCTATTTCAGTTGGATTACATCTGGGATAGGCTTTGTATCTTTTTACTTTTGTTATGGATGCTCTTACTTGACATTTACAAGAGGATGTACCTTGGTCTATGCTTTTCGCTGATGATATCCTTCTTATGGATAAAACTAGAGAAAGAGCTCAGAAAAAAACTTGAATTATGGAGGTCTACATTAGAGTTTAAAGGCCTTCGTTTGAGTAGAAGTAAAACTACATACATGGAATGTAATTTTAGTAATAGTAGCTCTAGTAATAGAGTTGTAACTATAAGTAATCAAATTATTAAAATGTGTGGACGTTTTAGATATCTCTGGTCTATTGTTCAAAGTGATGGTGATATAGATGAGAATGTTATTTTTAGAATTCAGGTTGGTTGGTTGAAATGGAGGAATGCTTTAGGCATATTGTGTGATAGAAAAGTACCGCTTAAACTGAAAGGAAAATCTTATAATATGATGGTGAGACTTGCAATGCTCTATGGCGCAGAATGTTGGTCTTTAAAAGAGAAGCATAAAATTAAGTGTTGCCGAGATGAGAATGCTTAGGTGGATGAGTGGCTTTACACTTAGAGACAAAATGTGAAATGAATATATCCAAGATAGGATTGGTGTAGCACTTGTGGCTGACTAACTTAGAGAGAATCGTCTTAGATGGTTTGGTCACATTAAACATCGACCATCTGATGATTCGTTTAGGAGAGTAGACGTTTTAGATTCGACTTATGTTAAGAAAGACAGAGGTAGACCTTGAAAGACTTGGGCATGTATAAAAAAATAATATGAATTTATTAGAATTAAATAAAAATATGACATTCAATAGAACACAATGGAGAAAAAGGATTCATGTAGCCGGCCCCACTTAGTGGGATGAAGGTTTGCTGTTGTTTTTGATGATGCTGTATGCAATCGATTTGGGGAGAAAAAGTAACATTATAGTTAATGATGCAAGTAATGAAGCAATTGGTGCCCCATCTAATTTTAATATGCACTGGTTCAATTTGAATCATGTTATTGAGATTACATAAAAGATTATTGAAGGACACATTTATTTTATATAATAACTACATGAATTTAATGAATGTATCTTACATTAACGTAAACTAATTAAATGTATTTAAAATTTTTTCAATGTTATTAGAAGAGCAAAGCATATTTCAAGTATATGTTATTATCAAAATTTTATTTAATATTGCACTGTTTGGACATAATTTGTTTTTGATATGTTGCTCGAGTTTTTAGTCGACATTTTTCTCAGAAGGACTTTGTTTCCTAAGAGCATATATGAGATTAATAAAATAATGAAAGCTTTTGATCTTAAGTACACGCAGATTGGCACATGTTCTAATAATAATATTTTATTTCATAGAGATAAATCTTTATACAATATTGTCATATTTTTGGTTCATTGAAATGGGCTGTTAATAAGAAAATAATTATGAAAGGAAAAAAAGTCTCAAATGAGATTAGATAAAATTGTTTAATATTTTCTTGAGAAATTATAAAATTTTCAAAATGAACAAATCTACTAAAGAAATGAATGATTATAACACATAACTAATGAAGAAGAATGAAAATCATTTTGTTGAGAAATTAAAGATTACTCAAAATAAAAAATCTACTAAAAAGATGAATTATTATAACACATAGTTAATGAAGATGAATGAAAATCATTTGTATCTTGATATTTTGATTTTTCATTAAATCCATGTAATATTCATCCTGTTTTGTCTAATGATGGATCAACTCTTTGAAGGTTTTGAGTAATACTTGTATTGTTTATCATGTGCTTTGGTTATTGATAATGTCTTTTTAGATTAGAATAAAATAAATTATATTTATGATTATACTAGTAGTGGAAAGTCCAGAAAACATCATAGACGTTTAGCAACAATCACAAATTCTTAAATTATATTTATATTACCATGATGCTCAATATTATGATGCTTACATTGGATAAAATTTAAATTAATGTGCGTTATTAATACAACAACAACAAAACCTTTATCCCACTAAGTGGGGTCAGTTACATGAATCCTTTTTCTCTATTGCATCCTATTTAGTGTCATACTTTCATTTAATTCAAATAAATTAAGATCATTTCTTATATAATATGCCCAAGTCTTCCTAGGACTACCTCTGCCTTTCTTAACATAAGTTGAATCTAAAACATCTACTCTTCTAATCAGATCATCAGTTGGTCGACGTTTAATGTGACCAAATCATCTAAGTCGACTTTCTCTAATTTTGTCAGTCCCTAGAGCTACACCAACCCTATCACGGATATATTCATCTTGCATTTTGTCTCTAAGTGTAAAGCCGCTCATCCACCTAATCATTCTCATCTCGACAACACTTAACTTAGTTTATGCTTCTCCTTTAAGGGTCAACATTCAGTGTCATAGAGCATTGCGGGTCTCACCACCATCTTATAAAATATTCCTTTTAGTCTAAGCGGTACTTTTTTATCACACAAGTGGCCCAAAGTTTTCCTCCACTTCAACCAACCAACTTGAATTCTGCTAATAATATCCCCATCAATATTACCATCACTTTGAACAATAGACCCGAGATATCTAAAGTGTTCATACCTTTTAAAAATTTGGTCACCCATAGTAACATTTATGTCACAAGAGATACTACTAAAATTATATTTCATGTATTCAGTGTTAGTTCTACTCAAACGAAGGCCTTTAGACTCCAAGATAGACCTCCATAATTCAAGTTTTTCTTAGCTTTTTCTCTTGTCTTGCCCACAAGAAGGATATTGTCGGCCAACATTTTTTTGCTTTAATCAGAATATAAGTTTTTTTAGCGATTTAGTTTAATATAAAAGATAAATGATTTTGAAAATAGTTTTGAAAATAGTGTATTTTAATTTTGGAAAATGAGACCGCCTGGATCTCATTTGTCCAGTAGTTTGCATAATCGTGCCTGGTGTCACAAATGATACACCTTCTCGAAAAAGTAATGTATCTTGCGACGATAGACCCAATCATACGAACTAAAGGACTCGTGACATCCGTTTGATCCGCGAACCTTTATGTGTGACCGACAAGCTTCCCTACCTAATAGAAAAACTAGGTAGGGTTTATTTCTACAGGTTCCGAGTTCCCTATGAATGCAGCCCTATAGTTAATTACATCCCAAATGACCGGTGTCACTTGAGAAAACTCTCGATAATGATAGGTGGTTTTGTCTTCAAGAATCTCAACGTTTAAGTTTTCACGGTAGGACGTGGAAAAGCAAGTAGGAGTGGCTCAAACGGGAACAGTTATTTCCGGGAGTCCAAATAGAGAAAAGGTATGGGATGTCACAGATCTGAGGCAAACCCCAGTGACTTCCCAACTATCCTATGGTGCTGCGTTTTGGAGAAGACATTAATTAAGTGTTTGATCCTGCCAATTTTATTCTTTGGGACTTACACTTGCATAATACCCAATCATGCAAATAGCCCGCAAAGATATGAGGGTTTACGTCGTACCGTACGACAACCTCGGAACACTAAAGCGAGTTAGGACTTATCTTTGCGCATGTACGGTTGCACTGAAGCTTAAAGAGAAGAGTGAGGGTTCTACGCCGCGAGGAGCGAACTACCTCGAAGTCACTATATGTTGTTATTTAAACTAGGAAGAGTTTTCATTGAAGAAGATTCTCTTGCTTCTCGATCCAAGCTCCTCGTTGTCTGCCCACGGAGTCGACTCCGAGCTTCTTGTTGAAGTAGCGATCCTAGGTCTAAGGTTCGAAACGGTTTTGCGAATGTGTTTCAATGTTTCGGGTTTTGTTGTTTTCGGTTTTGCATGCGAGTAAAGTAAATTCATTGGTAACTAAAAGTCTTAGAAAGTAAAGTGCGAGTAAAGTAGACAAATGAAATTGCGATACTTAAAATGTAAATGTGTACACAGGCATCTATTCTCGATGCATGACTAGTATTGCAAGCTTTGAATGATTTGCAGTGGATTTAAATAAACTTGTCGGAAAAGTAAACAGAGCGAGAAAACCGGACAAGAAAGTCAGAAAATAAAAAAAAAAACAAGTCGTAGAAATCGTAAACAAAACTCGTAGTCACATATGGAAGCTCAAGACTGAGTATAAGACATTGGAAAAGGTGGGGGCTCGGAAGGTGGGTCATGTGTTATCCGACCTTGGATAAGAAGTTACCGAGCCAGACGATCTAAGGAGGTAGATCTTAACCTAATCCGAATGACTAACCATGGACCTTTATATATTTTATAAGGACAAAATTCTTTGATTTTCATGCAAAAGTTGTTGTTCAAGTTTTCATGTAGAGTTCTTTTTTAACAAGCAAAAGAGATTTATTTTTTTTATTTTGTAAAATATTTTGTAAAATAATAGAGTCTATAGGCTAGTCACTTCTAATCGTGCTTGTGAATTACTAACGACCTAAGATCACTGGGGGAAACAATCTAACCAAGAGTCGGCGAATAGTATCATCGGTCCTTTCCTCTCCCCTATTGAAGGTCCTTGAGGTAAGAGATACTATTCTAATCATCCCCCATCGTATCCCTCGTATAACACACATAAGCATTATCATCATCGCCCTCGCCACCTAGACCTCAGACTCACGCCAGTCCGATGATCTATATGTGGCAAAGCAAATGTCCCGATTGCGGGAGGATTTGAGCGTAATGTTCGAGCTCGAATCCCGTGCGTTGGGTTTCGATATTGGTTAAGTCGTTTTAGGGAATTCAACATTTGATTTAGTTAAGGAAGGGTGAACCATGCCTCGGTGCGTCACGTGTCTGAGTGTCTTGAACGAGCTTGTGAATTAGGGTCGGATGCTTAGTTTCACCTGTGTATTCGAGGATTAGGTTAATGGGTTCTACTACGTGGGAGTGCTCTGGGTCTCAGGAGGCACATGCTTGTGGGTTAGGTGGATGGGCTCTCACACTAGGTTGTGCTCCCAAAATCTAGGAAGTCCATCGTTGAGGATTAGGTGGATGGGCTCTCACCTGAGGGTGTGCTCCTAAGTCTATGGGGTCCATCTTGAGGATTAGGTGGATGGGCTCTCGCTAGGGTGTGCTCCTGAGGTCTCAGGAAGCTATGCTTGAGGATTAGGTGGATGGGCTCTCACCTAGGGTGTGCTCTGGGTCAGGAAGCTCATCGCTGAGGATTAGGTGGATGGGCTATCACCTAGGGTGTGCTCTCTGGGTACAGGAAGGCTATCTCTGTGGGGTTAAGTAAAGAGGCTTCATATAAGGTGTGCACCTAAGTCTATGGAACCTACACTTTGACTCGTGCCTGAAGTGATTAAGAGTGTTTTACCCTTCCTGCCTAAACCAGAAATCCCCCTTTTTGTGACTTAACCGTTTTAAACAACAAAATAAAACAAACAAAGAAAACGGAGAAGGCCGGCTCACTTCCAAAAACTAGCAAAAGCTAAAAGGGAAGAAAATGCAAGTGATTCGGGCCGACTCAGAAAGCGTTTTAAATAACAATCACATGAAACCCAAAACAATAGACAAAAGGGCCCCCCTAAAACTGCAGTTCCAAACAGTGGGTGAAAGCCCTTCAAATAGTCATTTCAAAAAGCCCCAAAGGACCACTTCAAAAGTTCCCCAATCAACTATTTAAAAGGATCAAAGCAACTATTGAAAATGCTTCAAACGACCATTTATAAAGAGTTACAAACAACACTTGAAAACAACTCCGAATAACATTTTAAAAGCTCAAAGATATCACTTAAAACAAATTCAATCAACATAGGAAACATCCTCAAAGTAACGATTTATAGTACTTAAAAATCAGCATACAAAGGCACCCCAAACAACGCCCTTGACTCCCGCAATCAACATTAAAATGGTGCACAATTGATATCAATGAGAGCATGAAAGAATATTAAGAAAACTCGCATAATATTACTCAATTCTTATGTATTTTCATCCATGCAATTAGATAACTTCGATGTGATTTGAAAAATATTCTCCCGACACTTCTTCCATCATGTAATGTTGATATGCAAAGCTATATCTTACAATCCAATTTCAATTATCACTACACATAATTCCGTATCCTCAAATTCCTTAAATAAAATGCAATCAAAGCAAGGAACTGTAGATATTAAATATGTGAATATATTATAATTTAGCGATAGATATATAAATTGAGGTTCTGATTTAAGCAAATAAATATATATGGATCAAGTAACATGTATGCAAATGTCTCAATTTCTCTTGCAAATAACAGGGGTGTGCTAAAAAAAAAAACAGGAGAGAATTTAATGAGAGCAATCAATCAATACATAGCGAGATGGAACCAAAATAAATGAGTTAGAAAAATACGACCTTGATTGGAGGAAGCGCAGGCAGTTGCAGCTCCGAGCCTTTCGGTCTATGGTGCAGAAAGTAGTAGGCAAGTGACTCCCGGTCGGCCGAGGCGCCCTAACGGTGGAAAGCCGTCGAGCGGAGGAGGGATGCGGATCGCGCGCGGGAGAGGCGAGCCGAGTACGGGAAAGGTCGAAGGCTTCGGCTGCAGAGGCGGGAGGTGAATGGATCACCGTGTGCGAGAGGGGAAGAGGAATCGAGAGGAGCGGGTCTTCGGTGCTGAGAGGCAAAGCGAGCGGGATCAATGGAGTTGAGCGCGTGTTTTGTTGTGTGCGAGAGAGAAGCGGGCGGCGGTTTCGGTTCGCAGAGGGGAGGAGTCGAGCGGCTGTTCGGCGCAGAGAAGGGGCTGGCGAGCGTTCGAGCAGAGGAGGTGCGGGTCTTCTGTCGCGTGTGAGAAGAAGGGCGGTCGAGGGCCTGCGGGATCGGGTCGCGCGAGCAGGTGAGCGGGGAAGACGAGCGGGATCAAGTGGGCTTCAGCGTCGAGCGAGCACGAGCGAAAGCAGGCAAGCGAGTGCGGCTAGGGCTTTAGTTATCGGGCGAGCGAGGCTGGGGCGAACGAGAGAGGATGAATGGGGAATATTCAGTGCAGAGAGAAGCGAATTTCAGTGCTGGAGGGGGGAAGAGCCGAATGCCAGGAAGGAGGAGGAATCGAATTGTATAGCCAAAGAGACGTTATGCGGCACATTGGCGGGGAATTGAATGAATTCCATTCACGCAGCCGATGAAATTGGAATATCATAATGCTAATTAAATTTAATTAAGGAGAATTTAAGTGGGGTAGTTTGAAATTTGAAATTTCAAATTACAAATTTGGTTGTCAGCTTGACCAGGCATAATTGGGCTATGTTTAGCCTGAATTGAACACGGGTGAAGCCTAGACTCACATCCTTTAATTAAATTTAATATGCATCGATTTTCGTGCTGACGGCTCGCACACGGAACCATAGCAATATGGGTGTCCTTCCTAGCTAAAGTTGACGTCCCGGACGCATCCGTGCGGTCTGTTTCGTCATCCGAGGTCATTGGACAAGTTCGCCTACGGTCGGGCCAAAAAAGTGTCGAATTGTGATGTCTGTGAGTTCGAGTCATGAAGGGTTCACCTAAGGCCGTCTGATCCTATGAGAACTCATTTTCGAGCCCTCTGCATGTTAGTCCTTAGCCCTTGCAACTAGGGAGTCGAGTGCTCGGGACTGCTCATGCGAGTGCCTTACAAAATGGTCTAGAAGTGGTTTGAAGCTACATGTGAGGTGGAGCTCCAGTAGCTCAGTCCGTAGGATGATCGATGAGGAGTTCCTACAGCTAGATCCTAAGGTCTAACTTGAAAAATCTAAGACCTCACTAAAAATGAGGTCAACAGATATCATCAGCAAAATACATATATACCAAGGTACATCCTCTTGTAAGTGTCCAATAAGATCATCCATAACTAAAGCAAAAAAATATGGGCTTAAAGCCGATTGCTGATGTAAACCAACAGAAATAGGAAAATATTTAGTCAATCCTCCTTCCGTTCGAACACAAGTAACAACTCTTGTATACATATCTTTAATGACTTGAATATAAGTCATATCAACACCTTTCATCTCAAGAACTCTCCAAATGATATCTCTTGGAACCTTGTCGTAAGCTTTTTCTAAATCAATAAAAACTATATGTAGATCCTCCTTATTATCTTTGAACTTCTTCACCAATCCTCTCAATGAATGTATAGCTTCCATAGTAGACATGCCTGACATAAATCCAAATTGATTACGAGAAATCTTTATAATACGTCTTAACCTATGTTCAGTTACCCTCTCCATAATTTTAAAGTATGAAACATCAACTTAATTTTTCTATAATTTACACACTCTTGTGCATCCTCTTTATTCTTAAAAATGAAGACTAAAATACTCTTCCTCTACTCCTTGGGCTTCTTTTTAGTTTTTAAAATAATATTAAAGAGTCTGGTAATCCGAGAAATTCCTAAACCTCTTAAATATTTTCACACTTCAATTGGGATATCATCAGGTCCTACGGACTTTCCACCCTTGGTTTTTTTAAAGCCTTGTCAACTTCTTTTTTACCAATGCGACGGTAAAAATGAAACATTAACGATATTAAGATCACTAAGGTTGATCGTATTTTCCAAAACTTCATTAAAAAGTTTATCAAAATAATTCACCCACCTATTTTGAATATCTTTTTCTAAGAAAAGTACTTTTTGATTTTCATTTTTAATACACTTTACTTGAGTTAAATCTTTACTTTTCTTTTCTCTTTGTTTGACTAGTTTATACATATATTTTTTACCTTTCTTAGTGTCTAATCTATTATAAAAATCACTATAAGAGTCCCTACGTGTCGTTTGATATTTTTCCCAGTTTTCTAAGTTTTTACATTTAAACCAATTTTTATAACATAACTTCTTATATTTTATCTTTTTTTGAATATTATTATTCCACCACTTCTTATACATATATTTTTTACCTTTCTTAGTATCTAATATATTATAAAAATCACTATAAGAGTCCCTACGTGTCATTTGATATTTTTCTCAGTTTTCTAAATTTTTACATTTAAACCAATTTTTATAACATAACTTCTTATATTTTATCTTTTTTTGAAGATTATTATTCCACCACTACTATATTTATTTATAAAAATTTTTCTTTTGATTCTCCAAGTAAACTTTAGCCACCTGTTTAATGTTGTTTATTACTTTAGCCCACATAGAATTTGCTTCTTCATGAACATCCCAAATTTTGAAACCTTAAATTTTACTCAGAAAATAATTTTATTTGTATTTTTTAGGTGCCCCCATCTAATTCTACGATGGTGATTCCTAGTATTCTTTATTTTACAACTCTTCGTCTTAAAATTTATAACTAATAATCTATGTTGATTATAATCTTTATATTCTCGACGATCTCTTCTTCTCATAAGAAAATAATTAATTTGTGTTTTGTTAAATCTATTCTTATAAGTAATAATATGTTCATCTCTTTTCTTGAATAAATATTAGCAATAACAAAATCACACGCTAAAAAAAAATCTAATATAGATCTAACTTATTCATTAATCACTCAAAAACGTTAAGCACTATGAATATTTCTAAAATCTTCTACCACTCTATTGACATGTTCATTTAAATCTCCTCCAATAAAAATTCTTTCTTCAAGAGTGTCATTTGTATTAAGTCTTCTAAGTCATTCCAGAATTTATCTTTAGAACATATATCTAAACTTTGAGGTGCATAAACACTTATAATATTAAAAATCTTAGTATCAACAATCATCATAAGGGCTATTATTCTATCTCCAAGTCTATTAATTTTTACAGCATTATCTTTCAAACTCTTATCAATGATTACACCTACACCATTTTTTAGTGTGACTCTTATCTGAATACTAAAGTTTAAATCTTGGTATCAATCTCCTTAGCATTTTCTCCAACCCATTTAGTTTCTTGAACTCATAAGATATTTATCTTTCTATGAATCATAATATCAACTAATTCCATTAACTTACCAGTGAGAGTACTTATATTCCAAGATTCTATCCTAATATTAGTTTCATGGACTCACTTTTTTTCCAGCATCAGTTTGTAATGTGGGAACCCTTTCTTATTTGACCCTACACCCAGGAGTCGGTGTAGCGGCCCTTGCAACACTTTTCACAGTATTCAGACCATACAGTGTGTCGCTTCCGCGGGACGCCCTAGCACTTACACAATGATCAAAATGATTCTTGTCATGATTTTTTCGACAAGTTTTACACTGGCTATCGATTACCTAACGCAACCCTCTAGTTTTCGCATCCGAGCTTGGGTCTGGCAATGACAGTGTTATGTTTATTATTAATATGAATTGATAATAATTTGTATATAATCTATTACTAAGGTAGAGCACAAAATAAAAAAAAAATAATGGAATCTTTATAATTATACAGAAGTAAGAAATTCACCTACACAAGTCATCTAGAGAAAAACATATACTTTGTTATTAGAAATATTTTGTTAATAATATAAAGGAGACCGATCGATATGTGCGTATAAGGATTGATGGAAGTTAAATTTTTTTAAAGAATATAGAAAAGAAATCACTCTTAGTAAATTCATAAAGCTAGATAAAAAATCCTAAAAAGAGGATATAATATAGAGATGGCTCAACATCAACATGATTCTATAAAAATGAAAAAAAAACTCTTTTTTGACTTGCATTATTATAAGCATAATTTATTGTCTCTTTATTTAAATTTTATGTAGATAAATAAATCTATAATAATTTTATTGGAATTTGGTTAGAGCTTGATAAATCCAAATGTAAATTACAAGCACTATAAAATTCGGTTGATATCAAAGTAAGCAGTGAACTGTGAACTACATGCGCGTATTCAAAAAGAAGATATCTATATTTTATCCTAAGTATGGATTAAACAATATTATTATAATTATTTTGCATTAGATGAAAGATATTTCCTCCCATAATTTTTCATGACAATGGTTTAACTAGTCATTTACTTAATAAAAAGAAAAGCAAATTTGGTGGTCCATTATAATGCAAGTGGATGTACCTAGTTGAGTGGTTATTAATTATCAGTTATATATTCTATGTATTTAACTACACAATTGAGCTTTTTTCATGTATAATTTTTCTTAGTATTAAAAAATTATGTTAATGATAAGGCATAACTGGAAGATCAATTATAGAGAGAAATATTAATAGAAATAAAAAATATTTTCTTATTCTAAATACTTGGAGAGATTTGAGGTGCTATGTGGGTCTCCAACACAAAATATTTACAAATTGAAAAGATACTATAATACTAGTGATACGTCATCAATAAATTTTCATCATCCGACACAAATCTTGACGCATGACACGAATCTTGAGATAATATTTTGAGTAAGAAATGTTCAAAACTCAAATTAAAAGTCATCCGTAACTCTGATTTCAACAAACTTGCAGAGAAACTGATAGACTTGACGAGATAGACCCAATAATGCCAAAATTAGTCTACTTCGAGTCAAATCAAGCCCATTAGTCTTTAATGTTAGACTCTCTATATAGATCTTATAAACTGCACATGTGCTCATAAATTCTTTAATGTTAGACGCTCTATCTTTGTTTGATTGTAGGCATTTGACTATATCTCCAATTTATTCTCCATTAGTCTTTTCCAACTTTTAAACATCCAAAACGATCTGTTTTCAATAGAAAAACACGTCTTTCTAGTTTTATAGTCTATGAAGGTTGCATAATAAAAAAATACTGCCAAGGAAGCATTATCAGTACCCAAAAATTAGGATATTGATTTAAATAGCAAACTTAAAACCGGAGTGTCATTCTGAACTTGATATTTATGAAGTTCTTCTATTTCATGGTTGAGTTGAACTTTTTGATGCAATTGCAAAATGAAGTTTTTTAAATATCCTTGGATGGAGAACTTTTTTATCATTCGTCTATGCAGAGGTTTTTGAATATATTGAAGAGTTCCTTCTATGGTATTTATTTTAGTGGTCTCATTAAGAAAATATGAAAGAGATATATCTTAGTTAGAAATAGGTAAATAATATCTAATGGTTGCTATCCAGTAGCTCTTACCTTTCCAGATCCAACACTTGCAGCTTTACTCCTGAGATTGATGGAGTTTTCCTTTGGACAAATAGTTAATAGCTCCCTATTTTTCATCTTTTAGAATCTAAAATCCTGGCAATAAAACTTGCCAATTTTAATCTTTCAGACTTCCATGTTTGGATTTAATAGCTTTCTAAACCAAAACTCTGATAACAATTGTTAAGCTAGTGATAATAAAACTTCGAACAAAAATTAAGCGTTAATGAAATAAAGCTCAATATTGATCACAAATATAAGATACATTTATATGGTTTTGTGAGACTCATTCGTATTACTAGTTGTAGAGAGGTCAAATACATAGTTCCACTTAGTTTTAAGAATGGTTTGTCAAAGAATTTTGTTTCATATTTATCCGTACAGATGATTTATAGTTATCACTTTGTGGAAATGCTACTTCTTAACATGTTTAAAGAAAAGAGAACAACAAGCACATATTGCAGTTGATGCTAAAAAGTAAGAGAACATGGTATCTTGTTGCCTGTGATAAAGACGGGATCAATTAAGGGGGAACCCAATGATGAAGGTTGGTGCTGAATTCATTTTTCTTACAGGAAGTTACATAGCTGGCTTTTGATATTGTTTTGCTGAGTGAAAGCTGTCCAACACTTTCTCTTTGTTGATAAAGAGAAAAAACTCCGTCCTTTTCCCCTATATAGTTTTTTGCTTCTATGGGATATTATGAGAAAAAAAGCCATTGACTTGAGATCTTTAGAGTATGTAAATCTGAACCTCTCATCTGAGGAACATCAATTCTTATGATAAAGTCTGGAATCATGTAAATTAAACAAATCATTATGTTATAAAAATTTGGACCAATGCTCTTCCACCTTGATTATATAGATCACTTTGATGAGAGACGCAGTAGACGATGGTGGTGTTGAATAAAGAACATAAGGGGTGATGCATAAGGTTACAGCTACTCCCTCAGTAGACATTTATTGTTCCTCCTTATAAAATTGCTAACATAGTATTCATCTTGTAACATTTCATACTTGATGCTTCTTTTACCTGCAAATAACTCTTTATGTCTTAACACATCATACTCTTTTTCCAAAAAGGTATGGGAAACGTAGTAAATCAGGGAAGTTAAAATTGATAAAAACTACACAAACACTATTTTAAGTGATTGCTTTGAAATTTTTTCTGATATGCTTTTATATGAAAATCATCTAACTGATTTCAGTGTAATATGTCTTATAGAAACATCACTTTTAATGTAATACTTACTATTATCTAACGGGGTAGTATCTATGATTATTGTGCTTTATATGTAAATAAATCATGGAATGCCCTATAAGATATATCATAATCATTATAAGTTATGCATCATAAGCGTTATATGAAGGGATTTGTCCATGGTATCTATTTGAATACTAAAAACCTTTATCATTTAGTTATCAACCATTACATGCCTACCTACTTCAGCATTTTCTCACAAATTTTTGTTTTCATTTTTCATCATGATGACAATTGTTTTTTCTTTCATCGATTTTTTTTTTCCGATGAAAGATTTAGCCAGTCCTTGACTCCAATAAAACCATTACCCATCTGTTACATCAAGGCATGAAGGTTATGCTTTCCCATTATTCTTTAATGCTGCTCAGCCAAAGCGTTTGGTGATTCATGGAACTCATATTTCTTATTGACTAAAATAAAACATGCTGAAGTAACCTTCCTCATATTATACAAAATTTAACATCTATAAATAACCATTCAATAAAAACATTACCCATCTGTTACAATAAGGCATAAGGGTCATGCTTTCTCATTAGTCTGTAATGCTGCTCAGCCAAAGCGTTTGGTAATTCACAGAACTCATATTTCTTATTGACTAAAATAAAACATGCTGAAGTAACCTTCCTCATGTTATACAAAATTTAACATCTATAAATAACCATTCAATAAAAACATTAACCATCTGTTACAATAAGGCATAAGGGTCATGCTTTCTTATTAGTTTTTAATGCTGCTCAGCCAAAGCGTTTGGTGATTCACAGAACTCATATTTCTTATTGACTAAAATAAAACATGCTGAAGTAATTTTCCTCATATTATACACATTTGACATCTATAAATAACCATTCAATAAGCTCCTTATCTTCAATAAAACAGTAACGGAAGCAATGAATACTTTCTCTTTCTTCAATTCCCAAGCTGTCACTTTTTTGGTTGTGACTGTTGTGTAATAGCTGGCCTAATATCTTCAGCCAAATCCCAGCAGAATTGTGCCTCGGATTAAATGAGCTCACTGCCTGTGCCCCCCTTTGTCGTTCCAGGCAAAGGAAGCTGCTTGCAGGAATCCTAGCCATCAATGCTGCAAAAATGTGCTTAAAGGCACGAATCCTGACTGCCTCTACAACACTCTCTAACATAATTTCTAAACTTCCCAACAACTGCAACCTCCCCACATTCAGTGGCAGTATGTTGTTGACCTCATTTTTGGTAAGGTCTAGTTTTTTCCTTAGAATTTAGGTTCTAGCCTTAGGGTCTTCCCTTTTGACTATCTTAGAACCTTAGCAATGGGACCTGCTTCGCTTTAAAAATTTTGAAACCACTTTGTTACTCTTTTTGGTGTCCCGCATGTAATTCTGTACCTCTAGCACGTAGAAGGTTGAAACTAGACCCTTCAGCCATAAGGTTGCCTCGCGTACATTTTGCACCATCACGCGCACAAATTTCACAATTCGCGGCTTCGATGGCTTCAAATATTCTACAACTGATCGAAACTGAAGTCAATTCTCCAGAATGATCGACGAGTCAGAATTTTCAGAAGAATTGAATTCGACGCACTTTTGACCTGATCGTCGATGAGGTTTTGCCTAAACCACCCCGGATGACGAAATGGACTGTGTCGATATGTTCGAAACGTCGAATTTACTTAGGAAGGACATACACTTTCGTCATAGTTCCGCGCAGGAATAAATCGTGCAAAACTTGACGTATTTCAAATGAAATAAAATAATAAGTTTTCTTTTTATTACCCCCCTTAAAACCCTAGTTCCCCTCTCATGCACCCGTGCCCTGTGCCTTCTCCCGCGAGCCATGCGTGCCCTAGCTCTCCCTTTGGGTTTGGGCGAGCTTCTCCTCCCTCGTGCCCTCTCGTCCCGGGGCGAAGCCCTAGCCTTGTTTCTTCGCGAGAATTTCCCTCCACGAAAGTGGGATTGACCCGTCGTGATGCTCTGTTCGAGCCCTTCCTTCTCGATGCCGTGGGCTTTCCTCTTTGGTCTTACGCTCTGTCGAGCTGGTCTCCCGTGGCACGAATGGGGATAGACTCTCTCCTTCCCAATGCCTTCGACTCTCTTCTCGAGCCTTCTTCTTCTCTGTCGCTTCTTGCTGCGACCTCTAGTCTCGTCTTTTGCATTCGGTTCGCCCCTGGGGTGAGTTTAGGCGAGCTCCTCCCCTCCGTTTTCTATAAAATCCCCATTTGGGGAGTTCTTTGAGGTTGGCCGAATTTCTGGGAGAGGGGGGAAGTGTTGCCGAATTATTGTGGCTCGCTTGGCTTGCTGGGTTGCTCGTTGTTCCTGCCGGCTGCTCGGTCTCCTCACTTCTTCATTTAATTTTCTTGCTTGGTTGTTTCTTCACTAAGGTATACCTCTCTTGCTCCATGGTTTAATGCTATTGTTTGGCTAAGAGGTCCTATGGCAAAGTTTGAGTTTGTGATTAAGCATTGATGTAGTGTTTTATGCAAAGTTGAGCCTGATTTAAATTAGAAGCTTGTTAGGTACCCCTTTTCTTCTTCTTAATGGCACCATATATTGATGTTCGTTAAGCCTTTTAGCATTTTTTTTCTTGTTTAGAACTTGAGCTGTCTTATTTTGTTCTTTTCAAAAAAAAAAAAAAAGGAGAGGAGGAGAAGAATGAAGAAAGTTTCGGTTGACTTTTGGTTGGTGGAAAGGTTGCTAATGCTGGTTCTTTTGCTCCCTTCCAGTTGATTTCTGAACTTCGATGTTTATGCTTTTGATGCTTCAAATTCATAAGGATGTCTTAGCATGTGAAAGTAAAAAGAGTATGATAGTTTAGAGAGGCCAAATCCACTGATGCTCTTCTTTTACATATGTTAGCTAGATTTTGAAACATGAAAATGCGTATTTGGGAGTTCCTTTATTCACTACCTATTTTAATAAAGTTTAAACATCATTCGGTGATTTCAAGTGTGTTATTTGAGCTGAGTTTTTGCTGATGAAAAGGGGGAGGGGGGCCTTGCCTCCTGTTGCACTTACCCACCTCAACTCTTATGTATTTACATTTCTACCACCTACACTTTTCCCTTGTGCATAAATACCACTGTGGGTTAAAAGGAAAGTTTTACATGCATACCACACGATTCTTATACATTCACATATTTATCACCTCAACCGTAATGTTACATACATGCTCCGTTGCCTATGCTTGAGAGGTGCATTTTATTTGTTTAAGTTGAAGTAAAAGTATTTTGATGGGATCCAAAAGTTTGTTGGCTTATTTTACAAAAATCTGAAAGCCTTGCCTTTTTCTTTTGCAAAGTCTGGAATGTGTGGTGGCTTGTTTTCCAAAATCTGAAACGTTGCGGGAAGTACTTTGAAAAATCTGAAACTTTGCGGGAAGTACTTTGAAAAATCTGAAACTTTGCGGGAAGATCTTTTCCAAAAGCTGATAGCTTTGACTTGTTCTTTTACAAAATCTGGAAATGTGTGGGGGCTCATTTGTGAAACTTTAAAACTTTGCATGGTGTTTTTTTTTTCGAAAATTTGAGAAGTTTGGGTGGCTTATATGTGAAAACTTGAAAGCTTTGCATATTTTTTTTTATAAAAATCTGGAAAGTATTGGGTAGTTCATTTGCAAAATCTGAAAGTAGAGGAAGCATGATAGTTTGGTGAGGCTTTGTGTTGAAACACTTATTTGAGGATCACCTATTGTCACCCATGTTTATTTTGTTTCATTGTTGTATCATGGCATATGTGGAGAGTTTGCACTTGTTGAAAAAAATATGCAAAAGTAGAGAGGTATTGAGAGAGTTCAACATAGCTTGGGGTCTCTTTTTGCCTTGTGGTGGCTTGGTTTTGGCCTATTGTTTGGGCTCGATTTTGCCTCATGTTGGCTCGGTCTTTGGACTTATGGTGGCTTGATTTTGGTCTGTTGTTTGGGCTCGGTTTTGCCTCATGGTGGCTTGGTCTTCGGTCTTGAGGTGGCTCGTTTTTTTTGGCTTGGCTGAGTTCTGTTTTGAGCATATGCGACTCTTTTGTTTTTGGCCTTTATATGGCCTTGTTTCTAGCATGACATGTGGCTCGGCGTTTGTCTTGTGGTGGCCTTGTGGCATGTTGGGTTCAGTTTTGGAAATTAGTATGGCAGTGGTTTTGGTCTTGTTGGATCTCGGTTTTGCCCTTGAGCTGGGCTCAGTCATGGAGGTGTGAGGGCCTTGGCCTTGGGTTTACATGTCTTGGACCGGGGCAGGGGATAGCCTAGAAGTTAGGTAGTTTCGGGTTGTCAGGTTTTGGAATTCTTTGTTACACTCTTTGAAATTCGTTAACATATTGCACTTTGGAGTCTCTTGAGTTACGTGTAGTCACTTGGGTTATGCCTTCGAGGTCGGGGGTCGTAGTTGGTCCTTCTAGGAGGAGTGTGTCTCTTTTGGGAGGTTTGGCATGTCTGCCTTATGAGAGGTGTGGATCTTCAGGTCCTAGGCTTTGTGAGGATTGTCAGAGCATTATTTTGAGGGGCTTTAGTCGAGTTCGTCTGGTTCGTGTCATTGGGGGTTCGAGATCATTTGTTTTCTGCAGTTCTGACAATTCACTTTATTTTCTCCATCCTTTTAGGTGAATCGTTTCCTGCTCTCTCCCCCCTTTTCTTTTCTTTCTTTTCTTTCTTTTCTTTCCTGCACTTATGTATGAGGCATAAATGCGCACATATAGTTTTTTGCTATATGTGGGCCATCAAACAAGGCTGTAAGTAGTATGGTTCGGGGTTCGGGCACAAGTGATGAATCGACAGTACCACATCTCCAACATTTAGTAAAGGGCTATCCCTCGCTTCTACATGTAGTTGGAAGTTTCCGTCTGCTAATATGACTGATCCATTCACTTTTAAAGTATAAAAAAATTTTCTTTTAAATGAGTGATAAATCAAAATTTTTTCTAAAAAAAATGAAATGAACTCTTTCCTAAACATTTTATAAAAAGAAAATTCACGGTTCAGTCGTATAAACCAGGTTAGGAGTTTCCTCATACATCGCTGATAGGCAGGAACCTTTTACTTAGTGTTGGATCACACATGCATGGTGATTCGTTAGGGCTCTAGGCCTTGATCTGACCCAGGGTCCTGATTCTGAGTCCTCTCCACCATCATGCTCTCGGTCCTCTTCGGGCTTTCCGAGCGTTCCATACCATTTTCTTTGAGACATCTGTGGCTTTCTTCAGACTTTCCATGTTTTTCTTACGATTTTTTCACGATTTTTCTCGAGTTTTCTTTTCGCTCTGCCATTTATTCCTCTATATGTAAATGCATGTTCACTAAACCCATTATTATACCTGTTCGCTTGTACTTGTGATTCCGGTCCCATTTGCAGGAAATAACTAACCTGCCAGATATACAAGTTCCTTTTACATTTACAGCAATTTATTTTCTTGCACATACTACTATTTTTCTTTACTGCACTTTACTGCAGTTATTTCTTTTACTGCACTTTACCGCTTTTCCTTTCCTTACTGCAAGTTATTACTGTTTTTCCTTACTGTTCAATATACTGCTTCCTTTTATTGTATTTTCTTTTATTTATGCGTACCACACCTTTTAGAGTAGGAGACCAGTAATAAATCACTGACTTAACAATTGTTGTCTACCTTAAACTTAGATTTTAACCTCACTACTACTACAACATGGAGTATGGAGCAAAATTTCGAGGGCAGCACAATGAAGATACAACGAATAGAGGAGCACAATCTACAATAGCAAAACAAGTCTACTTCAGCCGAACATTTCCTTAGTCTAAATAACAAGCCATAGGACTTCGAGGTAGTCTGCTTAGTGCGATATAAATCCTCACATTGTCTTTTAGGCTTTTGCACAACCATGTTGTGCAACATAAACCCTAACTCGTCTTAGGATTCCGAGGTCGTCCGTTGCGACGTAAATCCTCCTATCTTCTAAGTCATTTGCATAACC
Organism: Papilionanthe hookeriana x Papilionanthe teres; assembly: GCA_022702705.1. NCBI lineage: Eukaryota > Viridiplantae > Streptophyta > Magnoliopsida > Asparagales > Orchidaceae > Papilionanthe > Papilionanthe hookeriana x Papilionanthe teres. The sequence goes on from CM040425.1 coordinate 92,662,302, forward strand.
GGTCATTATGCAAATGTACTTCCTATAATTAATAACCGACATGATTGAAATTTAAATAAATTCTATTCCAAAATTTAAAGCCCAACAATAGGATAGTTTGGGAAGTCATTGAGATTCACCTCTATTGTGTGACATCCCATAGCCCTCACTCCTTTTACTCTGAAAATAATTATTCCTATATGGTCCTCTCCCACTTGACTTTCCTACACACTACATTGAAAATCCTAACCATTTAATTCATGAAGAAAGATCACTACGATCGTCGTCGAGAGTTCTCGGAGTGAGCTCGATCATTTGAGGGTAATTGATTACGAGTACTACGCTTTATAGGGAGCTTTAAGAACCCATGTAATGTAAACCCTATTTAATTTTAATATTAGGTAGGGGAACTTGTCGGTCGAAATAAAAGGTTTGCAGACCAGAATAGATGTCATCAATTCTGTAGTTTATTTGATCGAGCCATATCATCAAATAGTGTGTCTATTCCGCGTGATAGATGTATCACTTGCGATATTGTGCTCGTTTATTTAAACTACTAAATGAATGAGATTCGTCCATTCTCATTTTTCAAAATTTAAAATATTATTTTCAAATTCAATCAATATATATATATATTAAATTAAACCAAAATCGTATTTTATAAAACTACATTTTATATTTTTTAAAAGTCATCATCACTTTAACGGCCGACATATGTATCATCCTTATTCTTGAAAATTTGTTTCAAATTTTTAGAATTTGGCTCGTCACTGCAAGATAATACTATTTTTGTAACGTCGGCAATCTTTAATTCATGTTTTCAATGTTTTTGAAATTTAGATATGTGGAGATTTGGTAAAGTTATGATAAAATTATTTGTATAGCATTACTTGATTGTGAGTTAAACAAGTTTAAAATTGGGTTAGATACACTCGTGGGCAATAAAATTTTTATTTAAAAACAGGCTTATGATCAAAGGTCAATTGCTTGTTAATATCTATATAAATGTATTATTAATTTATTTCATGTGTGACTAAACTAAGCCTCTATACTAATGCATAGGCACAAAAAATTTCTTATTTTGATGGAACATATAATCCACCAAAGCTTTAGTAAATTTACAAGTTAAAAAAATGCAAGCCATGTAAAATACTAGCACAAGGGCGACCCTATATCTCTATGAAATCTAATAAAAATTATGGCGACTCAGGACAACGTCAACAAGTTTACTATAAATTCATACATTCTTGATCCGCTTATCATGCTTTCAATGTTGGGATGGAATCTTATATACTAGGTCTTCGATCAATTTGAAATCAAAACCACACCGCGGAATAGGATTAGAACAAATTCGAGAAAACTGGAATAAAATATTCGAACGGAAGTACATTACAAAACAATTCCATAAAGAACACACCAAAATTTATGTGGAAAAACCCAAGACTGGGAAAAAATTACGAAATCATACAACTAAGAAATTTCCACTACGAAGAACCGAAAATATACAAAAAACTACACTCAGATCTCTTTATAATCAATAGAACTTACTCGACTTTGCTCCAAACTCTTCCTTTTGATCTCACAAGAAATTGCATGTTGAAATCATCCTCCTCGACTCTTCTCTGCTTCACGAGAGACCTATCGAGAGTACTGCACGTGAGAAATTGGTTCTTCATTGATCGAAATCACGAACTTAAGAAATTGTACAAGACGGAGCTGACGCGGGGCTCGGGGGTGGATTGACAGGTCCTCAAGGGACGGGGGCTGCAGCCTCCTCCTTCCACTTCCCCCATTTCCTTTTTCCCTCCTTTTCTTTTTCTTTCATTCTTTTCTTACTTTCCTTCCTAAGCCCTTTTGATTTAAATCCTTTCCTAAAATCTGAAATATTGATTTTATTTTATTCTCCTTCTCTATTTTAAAACCTCTTCCTAAAATTTGAATTACCATTTTATTCTCCTTTCTTATTTTAGGTGTTTTATAAAATAAATCAAGCCTCTTTATGAAGAAAAAATATTGCATGCGGACTCCGTATGCATGTGGAGGCAAGTGGCGGGGCGCCACGTGGCAAGTGGCCCCCGCCAACCCATACACTGGCCAATGCCAGTGTATGGGTTGGCAGGGCCCACTTGCCACGTGGCGCCCACCAGTGTATGAGTTGGCGGGGCCCACTTGCCACGTGGCGCCCCGCCACTGGTCTCTGCACCTACGGAGTCAGCAAGCAATATTTTTTTCTTTATAAATAGGAGGTGATGTGCTTAGAGTTAGGAGTCTTGTTTTTAAATCTGAATTTAGAATTGTCTTAGTGTTTTCCTTCTTAAAAGTTGTATCCGACGACGAGGAAGGTGCTCTGGTTGTAACCCCGTCCGAGGTGGTGATTTCTCCGCCGTTCCTATTCCGTCCTATGCCCTGACAGCCCGCGGCCCTAGCTGTTCCCTTCCACCTCCACCAATCGCACCTCCTCCTGCAGCTTCCCTGCAGGTCGCACCCCACCTATTGGTCCTTCCAGCGCTCCTTGCCCTCTTGCTGGTGATCTTCTTTCTCCTTCCAAACCACTGCACCACCCCTGCCTCCTCCAGCCATCACAGGCATCTTCCCTGCCAGCCAACCACTGCCGCACCTCCTCGCTGCACTCTTGCAGGCTGCCACCCCTCTGCTTCCTCCGACATCCACCAGCAACCTCCCCTCCAGCTGGCTTCTCTCCTTCCACTGCACAGGTCGCGACTCTCTCTCCTTGCTTTCAACAGGTCCTCTGACCGTCCCAGTGCATCCCGCCTATTGCAGGCCTCCTTCCTGCAGTCTCGTAGCCTTGGTCTCTGCTCCTCAGTCTCAACCGCTTCCTCCCTGCTCCATGCCCCCTGCCTTTGCAGGCATTTTGCTGCCATCCTACTCCCACAGGCCACATCTTCCCTACTCCTACAGGCATTGTGTAGCCACCTTGTCCCAACAAGCCACATCTTTTCCCTACCTTATGCAGGCCGCCATCCGCAGTCTCTTCGGTTTTAGTCTTCGATGACACTCCTGCTTCTTTCCAGTTGCGGTTTGACGACTTCACTATCGATGATGTGCTATCCTACTTCTCCCACAGCAGCCTGAAACCTCTCCAGCCTTCACCGCAGCCATCGATCCAACATCGTCTCGTATGAGTCCCTCCTCGTCAAGCTTATTGTGTGTTATTTGTTGAGTCATTAGTTGTAATACTTTGTTTTTTGCTTTTTCTTTGTGTGTTTCTTTTGTAACCTTGTTTTAAGTCGGTAATAAAATTTTCTTACGTAGTGCTTTAGCTTAGTTCCAATATCAGAAACGCTTGACGGTATGGTCACACCCAAACATGGCGTAATTATTCCACTCGCTTAGGAAGAATGAACTGAAGGAGCGATCCTTCGCTGCATGTTTACGTCTGTTGCGGCGTAGCTATGCCGGTTTCGGACGTGGCTATGCCAAGCATGGGCATAAGCTGTGGCTGTGTGCTCCTTGAGACAGTGTGCATTCACGCTCCACAACACAACTCCCAAAATTATTGAAATTTTTAGTTGTCCTCATTTATTACAAATTTAAAAATTGGGGAGCAAATTTATAAAAAAAAAGGAAAATGAAATGAGCCAAACTATAGGGGCTTTATGTTTACCAATTTTCTTATTTTTCTAATTTTTTTCCTCCCGTTGCATGTTAATTGGTTATATAAGAAACTTTGATTATTTATAACTGGAACGTATCTTTCTTTGCAATATCAATAGGATTTTGAGCATTACCCAAAGGTTTGCAGCATGAGCTAGCGAGAGGTTTTACAAATTTAACCTTGTTTGCTGTTTTTGGTTTTTTGATGTTGCCTAATTAAAAGACTTTAATTAGAGGTTTTCCTACTCTTAAGTTGCGACTGCTTAGCTGTATTCTGTAATGCTTTTTCCTGTTGTTTTTGCACTGTGTAAAAAGTGACTTATGTTTCATAAGTGAAAGATTTCATTTTGTTTTACTGCTTCGTTGGTGTTTAATTTGGTCACTATTAGGCTCAACTATTAGCTAAATTAGGCAGCTGATGTAATCAGTTGGTATTATACTCATCAAATATATTTTCATTCACGAAATAAGTAATGTGCTAATTGTTGTAGCATCTTTTAACATCAACATCTTTTATCGTGGAATAATGTGCTTCATTCAGGGGAAAAACATTTTATTTTAAAAATAAGCTTTATTTATTTTAAGATGGGGCCTTAGTGTTGACATTCTTAGAGTTGCACGTTGTTGAAGAGTTACAATTAGGCAGCTGAACAGCCTTCATAGAACTTGTTCTTTGGATATACTCGAGTCACAACTGCCACTCTTCTCAATCTAACATGGAGCCCCGGCTGACTACAAAGCCAAAATAGTTCAGGAAGCTTAGAATGCCCAAGTGGATGACATATTACACCACCAATTAAGGAAGTCTCATATACTTTAAGTGATTTTATTAATTAGTTTTATACTTCTTAAAAGAAGATTGTAAGTAATAATCATTCTTTAAATAAAGATAATTTCAACAAAGCTTTATCTTCTCTAATTCTAGTTTGGAGTTCTGCGGTGACATGTATCAAATGTACAATATATTTTTATGTTATTATTGTTATCAGAGCAGGTTGCACTAGGGATTATCTTGTGCTAGCTAAATGGAGGAGTCCACTAATAACAATAATATAATGATTAAGCTTATGTCAACCAATTACTCGATTTGGAAGTCCAGTATGGAGGATTTGCTTTGTTGTTTGGACCTAGAAGATACTCTTTTGGGTGATAAGGGTAAACTGACAAAGACGTTTGATAAAGATTGGGCTAAGTTGAATAGAAAAGCTATTTGTAAGATTTGACAATGGTTTGACAACAGTGTTTATTAGCATGTTGCTAATGAGACAAATGTCAACATGGTTTGAAAATTCCAAGGAAGTTATATAAAAAGAAAAATGGACATAACAAGGCCATTCTTTTCAGAAAATGGATGCATCTCAAGTACACTAATGAGACTGCGGTTTCTGATCACTTGAATATTTTTCGAGGGATATTAAATCAATTAGCAATATTTGATATGAAATTGGAAGATGATGTTCTTGCATTGTGTTTGATCAGTTCCTTGTCGGACATTTTGCGAGACACTTGTTGTTCATTTAGCTATTCTACTCCAAATGATATTTTTAGAGAATATGTTAAATAATGAAAACATAAGAAATGAGCGAGGGATAACAACATAGAGTCAGGTGTTAGTTTCATAGAAACGAGATAGAAGTTAGAGTAGAAATCATAAAGGTCAAAGCTATGACAGATCATGGGGAAATCTTATACAAGAAATAATGAGTTCAGATGTTTTCACTGTGATCAATTGGGGCATAAATGGGCCCAATGTAAATTGTTAAAAATAAATTAAAAAAAAGGATAAAGAAGAAATAAAGAACAATGATGCTAATGTAGCAGCCACCGCAGATGTGGATGTCACTATTCTTTGTGAGAGCAACAATATTAATCACACATGTCAGGATTCTCATTGGTTTGTTGATTCTTATACTTCATACCATATCACTTCTCATTGTGATGTGTTTTCAATTACAATGAGGGCGAGTTTGGTCAAGTGAAGATGGGAATGATGCAAAGTGCAAAATTCTGGGCATGTGTGACTGTTGTATCAGAAAAATGTGAGGCATGTTCCTAGGATCTGTTTCAATTTGATCTCTGATGGTATACTCGATAATGAAGGATACCATAACCACTTTGGTGAAGGTAAATGGAAGCTCACCAAGAGGTCTTTGGTGGTTGCTAGTATTTGACTGAGACTCAGTCTTACGGGGGAGAAGTGAATGCAATTAATGATTCATCTACTCAATTATGGCATATGAGGCTCAAACACGTGTCAGAATGGTATGAAGATGCTCTTCCAAAAACAACTTATTCCTAACCTAAAGTATACACAATTGGAGGTATGCACTCATTTTTTTGGTTGGTAAAGGACATAGTGTTGCTTTTAAAACTCTCCCTCAATCTAGAAAAGGTAATGTGTTTGGATTTGGTGCATGCTAATATATGTTCTATGGATACTACGAGCCTTGGTGACCATCGCTATTATATTACTTTCATTGACGATCAGTCCAGAAAAGTATGGGCTCACGCATTGAAATTTAAAGACTGGGCTTTGGGTTTCTTCAAGAATTCTCAGGTGTCATACGAGAGGGAAACAGGAAAAAAGCAGAAGTGCGTCTGTTTAGATCATAGTGGTGAGTACTAGGGGCCATTTGAGGAGTACTGCAAAACTCATGGGATCACACTTAAGAAGATAGAGCCAAAAACTCCTCAACTTAATGGAGTGGCTGAGAGGATGAACCGCACAATTAAATGATAGGATTTGTTGCATGTTATCTCATTGAAAATTGTCAAAACCTTTTTGGGGAGAGGTTATGAGATTGGTGGTTGACTCGGTAAATTTTTCACCGTCAGTTCCTTTGAATCATGACATACCAAGAGGGTTTAGACAGAAAAAGATGGTTGTTATGGGCACTTGAGAATTTTGGGATGGAGAGCATTTATGCATATTCCCAGAGATGAGAGGATTAAACTTGATAGCAAAAGCAATACATCTTCATTGGGTACAACCCTAAGCAATTTGTGTATATATTTGGGGATCCAATTGACAAGAAGGTTATCTAAAGCAGATATTTTGTTTTATTTAAAGATCAGTTATTACAAATTATGATAATTCAATTGATTCAAATTCTAACGCTGATTAATATGTTGACTCAGATAGTGCGTGGTAATGATGACAGAGGTATACATGTAGATGAGCCACTTCCAACTGATAATAATCAAAATGATGAGAGTCTAGAAAAGGCACAAATTGAACCTTTATTAAGGAGAACCAACAAAAGAGACAACCTTCTAGGAGATATTCTACCAGCGAATTTGTGATGCTTACTAAAGGGGGAGAACCAGAGACTTATTTGGAGGTTCTGTCACATGAGAAGAAAGAAGAGTGGTTGAGTGCCTTGGAAGATAAGGTGAGATCCCTACATGAGAACCACACTTATGATTTGGTGAAACTATCAAAGGGCATGAAAGTTTTAAAGAACAAATGCATATTCAGAGTAAAGCCAGAGGAGATTTGCTCACAGTCAAATGCAAAACAAGGTTGGTTCTGAAGGGATTCAGTTAGATAAAGGGTGTCAATTTCGATAAAATTTTCTCACTGGTGGTGAAGATAAGCTCAATCCGAGTTATACTAAGATTAGCTTTTGGTTTGAATTGAGGTGAAACAACTTGATGTAAAGGCAACCTTTCTTCACGGTGATTTAGATAAAAGGATTTACTTGGAGCAGCCCGAAGGATTAAGAGATAAAGAAAAAGAAGATCTTGTTTGCAAATTGAGAAAAAAGTTTATATGGGCTAAGTAAGCAATAGGCAATGGTATAAAGAATTTGATGCTTTTATGGAAACAAATTGGTATATTAAAACTACTTTTAATAATTGTGATTTTGTAAAAAAATTCTCTGATAGTGATCTTTCGATTCTCTTACTATTTGTCGATGATATGTTAAACGTTGGTAATGATGCTATTAAGATTGAGAAACTTAAGTGAGAACTCAAAAATTCTTTTGCCATGAAAGATTTGGGCCAAACAAAACAAATACTTGGGATGAAGATTATTCGTGATAGGAAGAACAAACTATGGTTACTCAGGAGAGGTAAATATAGAAATTTCTTGAAAGATTCAAATATGAGCAACTCGAAGCTAGTTGTTTCTTCACTTGCAGGTCATTTTAAACTTAACACTAAATATTGTCCTACAGGTGATAATGAGAAGAAATAAATGATAGAACATGCCTCATGCATCTGCTATGGGTAGCTTGATGTATGCTATGATATGTACTATACCAGATATTGCTTATGCATCTAGCATTGTTAGTTAGTTTTTTCCAATCTAGAAAAAGAGCACTGGACAACAGTTAATTGGATTTTCAATTATGTTAGAGGTTCTTCCAAAATCTATTTGTGCTTTTGAAATGATAATCCTATTTTGGATGGTTACACAGATGCATATATGGTCATTGATGTGGACTTTAGAAAGCTAATTTTGGTATACTTGGTTACTTTCACAGGGGGAGTTGTTTCATGGCAATCTAAACTACATAAGTGTGTTGTTTTATCAACTACTGAGGTTGCGTATATTGCGGTCATAAAAGCTTGCAAAGAAATCCTGTGGATGAAGAATTTCCTACAAGAGTTGGACCACAAGCAAGATAAGTGTCTTATACTATGATATGGTCAAAGTGTAATTCATCTCAGTAAGAATTAGTAGGAAATCCACAACCCACGTTCGAAGCAGATTGATGTGAGATATTATTGGATTTGTGATGTGTTAGACTTGAAGATATTACAACTCGAAAAGATCATTGCCGATGAGAATGGTTTTGATATGATGACAAAAACATTATCGAAAGAGAAACTTATAGTTTGTCGAGGAATTGCAGGGATGGGGGAGCCTTTTTTTCTCCACGTGATCGAGTGGGGGAGATTGTTGTGGGTCCCTCCCATGAGAAATGAAGGCAGTTGCCTTCACGTTATTACAAAAAAAATATTCATAAAGGATAACTACCAACAATTGCAAAGATTCGACTCCCATAGTTCTCCCATGCGATTTTTTTTTCTTCCTTCCATTCTTGCTCTCATTGTTATTAGTAAAACACAAGAGGTCTAAACAATTTCATGGTATTCGTGGCAGGAATTCCTCTCGCTACTCAGAAGATTTCAGGGCAGCAACATGAAAGGATTCTGGAAAATTTGATGTTTCTTGAATATGGTGAGATTGCCAAATCTTTTTTGTGTTTGATGGAGTTGATGCATACCACCAATTTGGTGATGGTTGGTTATTGTTTTCCTCTAAGAGTATTCTAGAGAAGAACTTTGTGTACCCTTTAAGTTGATTAGTGGAGGTTCTTAAGGGCCTACTGGTCATGTGATTTTTACTCTTTTTTATGGTGTTCTATGTAAAAAAATCAGTGTTTTATTTTGTTATTTGCTTCCGCATTTTCATTGTGTGCTCGTAGTGGATCTTTGGCTTGTTTTTTGCAATTGTTATGCTATGTGTAATTGTTATGCTTTTTTTTATTGTATTTATATATAAAATGATCATGTGATTGATTAGTCAACTTGAGGAGCAATATTTTCTTATTCTAAATTCTAGTAGAGATCTGAGTTGCCATGTAAGTCTCCAACACAACATATTTATGAATTGAGGAGATATACAATACAAGGTTTTAAGCTTTAGTTATTTTAGAAAAGAGAGTATAATTTGTTGTAGATGAAAATTTCTTGGTTATAAGCTCGAAGAATTGCGCTCTTTTATAATGATAATATTCTATCATTTAGAGTACCTTTAAAGATAGAGGAAAAAAAGAAAGAGATGAGGACATGCACATCTTATGTCTTTAGAAGTTGATAAATCTGTAACATAATATTATTGATCAGTAATTTTATTATTATTAATATGGAAATTAATAATGAAGATTCTATTGATGATTTAAGATTGCCAGCGACTAAGAAAGATGAAAAGAAAGAGAAAGAGAGAAAGGGTTACTTTAAACATACTTTAAATGTAAGAATCATGTAAATGTATTTATCATGTTTCTATGTTAGCTTTTTATCCAATGGAATTTAGCAAATCAATTATTACTTTAGCTCATCTTTTCTCATGATTGTCACAAGGAGCGCAAGGACCAACCATTGCCATTTCAAGCTCAAATGAGAGTTGCTTTCTATCCATTGTGCATGCGCTTTGATTTAGCTAATTTCTTATCTATTAAAAGTTTTTGGCCTTTTTAATGTTTATCTTTCATGATTAGGGTTATACTTTCTATACCCATTTTTATATAAAATGATTACTTTTGAACCAGAAGTCTTGAGGATTAAATGTGAATAGTTTTTTTGGCTAACATTTTAAGTTTTCCTATTATAATTTTCTTAGAATGTAATAATTTTATGGTTTTATTTTGCAATAAAAACTATTCCTTTTTTTCATTTTATCTTTTACTATAAATTAGAAATTTTGAAATCATTATTCATTTCAGTTCTTCGCTATATTATTGTCCGCAGAGATTAACTTAAATGAAGCCACTTGGAAATTTAAGCTCAATATGTTTCTCATTGATTTATATAGATATTTTTTTTTTCATGTGTATTTGAGAAATGTGAAGACACATATTTCAAGAAGATGAATGACTCAGGAAGAAGATTGACCGATTGGATGTAACTTGTAAACGATCGTCTGAGTTGGACATTGGAGAATGGAGCATCTTGTTCGAGCGATCGGTAGAACATGTCAGGAGATTTTTCACATGGTGGTGATTGGCCCTCAGGTCGATCAGCAAGAAATATCTTTTTGGATCAAATGTCGATGGAGCCATGGTTTAGTAGGCGGTCGGTGACTTTCCTATCAATCGATTCCGTCCCTAGCTTTATTGTATGCTAATATCTCTGCAAATTACCAAAAAGTCCCTCTGAAAGGACAATGAGGAGGAGATTAATATGTGCTTTTGTAATACAATACTATTTCAATAAATATGGGGCTAATGTTATGAACCACCACATAACGCTCTATCTGTTGGGTGTGTTTTTACCGGACATTTTTGGTTTCAATAATGTGATACTGCAATTGAAAGTTATTTAGATTGAGTTATTGATTTGATATTAGGTCAAGGTGTATATCATTTGAATATATTATCAAAACTCTAAATTCTTTTATTTTAATTACACTTGATAACTTTTTTCAAAGCTCAAATGCCGGTTAATATTATCCTTAGTTAACCGAAATTAAAAAATAACATATAGTTTAAATAAGGAATTTTAACTAGAAATTAGTTTTGTAAAACTTAAAATAAACTCTCTCTCTCTCTCTCTCTCTCTTATATATATATATATATATATATATATATATATATATATATATATATATATATATATATATATATAGATATATATTATTTTGAATTTGATTCATCTCAAAAATAACTTAAACTTAAAGCTAATTTTTGGTTTGGGCCAATTCTACATAAATTAAAAGCATATAAATGTCTACTTGTTGTCAATATGCCATTATCAAGTCATAACCAAGCTAAAAATTTTGAGCTTCTATAAATCACCACACTCGCTTTATATTAAAGTTGGGCAATTCATGAAAGTTGAGTTAAATTCGAAGTCTTTTAAATATCTTAACATTATTTTACTTTTTAGGCTAAGATGTCATATAAACTTCAATTTACCTTTCTGAACAACTTATTATATTTTATTGTTAATATTATCTAAACTTCTTTATATGATTTTCTTAAGCTTTTGTTCCTTTTGTGTCGGTTTAAAAACAACGCAATTCTCCGCATATTGTAATGATATAAATCACCATAACTCGAGCAATTACAGTGCTTAAAATTGCTATTATGGCTTCATATTTGTGGTAGTTTAAATTGCTACAATATGTGCTAAATTATAATGATTTAAACAATTGTCGTAGGCCATGTTGCAACAAAAAGTTATTAACAGTTACATAATTACGCTTTGCAATTGAAAGCAAACACTGTAGTAGTCAAAATATTTAAAGATCGCTACTAGGTACCTTTGCCGGAGTAAAAATCACTATAATTGTTTAACATTGTCAGTGCAAAATTCTATCACTTGTAGTGTAGTTAACGTGAACTATGCAACTTTGAAGTTACATTAGTTCCATAATTTTGTCATTACTCTTTTATGCTACATATATTATGAGAGTAAATGATTAGAATCTAACTCTAAATGTTATGACACAACCGAGGTATGGGAGAGATCAATCGAATGTTTTAAAACTTTATGTCAATGAGCTTTTAACAATTTATTCATTATGCTTGGGAAGCTAGATAACACACACACACACACACGCACACGATACAATCTTAATATAAGATTTGATACACCATCAATAAATTCCCATCATCCAACACAAATCTCGATGTATGACACAAAACTCGAGAAGCATTTTTAGCATGAAATATTCAAACTTAGAGTAAGAGTCATTCAAAATTTCAATTTCGGTATGCTTATAGTCAAATTGACTAGCCCAACCAAACAAACCCAATGATACCAAAGTTGGTTCAATCCTATTAAAATCAAACCAAGATCAAGTCATTAAACAACTATTGAAAATTTTCAACGCAAAATTAGAAGTACAAACATATTCCAAATTTGATCTGATTGTAACTACAAAATCCACATTGAGTCTCCGCCATGCTCGTCTTGTAATATAACATGCATCCATTTATACATCAATAATCTTCTATGCTTTAAGCGCTAACTTAGAGGCCAACTTTTTCATGCTATATAAATCCTTAGGGACTAAATTTTTAGGTGGATTTATCTCTTTCTAGTAATCCTACAAACTGAGTGAAGCACTCTTAGGGTATAATGAACTCTGTATTGATTTTTAGCATTTTGAGAGCTATAGAAAACTCAAAATGAGACATGCAAACCTCTCATAGTGACCTTTAAGTAGCATAAATAAATTATAAAATGTCCGAGCCTTGGGGTTTGGTGCATCTTCATGCTGTACTTGGCTCGCATAATGATTTCTTGTTCCATCAAAGATCATTTCTTCAATCTACTTGAGTCAAATTCAGATGGAAGATCATAGCTCGTTGAAGGAGCAGAGTTGATTGTTGTAAGTTCAACCTCCTCATATGAAGTCCAAATCTAGTAATTAGGTTGAATTCTTTGATGGTATAAATCATATCTCACTTTGCTAGGTGCTGAGTGTGCTTGACTTCTGTTTTTCAATCATGAACACCGAAACCTACCCTTAGATATATAAATTAGCAGTTGAGATGTAGATGTCAAAAAGGCCTCAACATTGTTCAAGAACTCCTCTGTAATCCTTCATACGTATACGTAGATACGTATACGTATATATATATATATATATATATATATATATATATATATATATATATGTATGTATATATGTATGTACGTATACATGTGTATATATATACATGTACGTATACATGTGTATATATATACATATACATATATATATGTACACACACACACACACACACACACACACACACACACACACACACACACACACACACACACACACATATATATATATATATATATATATATATATATATATATTGACAGTTGAGATGGAAACCGTAACCTACCCTTAGATATGTAAATCGGCAGTTGAGATGCAGTTGTCATAAAGGCCTCGACACCATTCAAGAACTACTAGGCGATTCCTTTTCTATCTGGATAAAGTCTATTATACATCCACGATCTTGATGTACCAATATTGATAGGTACCTTCAAACTTGACAATAATGAGCACATTATAAAGTGTATTCAACTGAATACATTGAATTTAATTTTAGTAGTAGATTTAATGGTGGAGTTGTAAAAATGGGTGATCAAATCATTAAAAGAAGTGAATGTTTTAGATATCTCGAGCAACGATAGTTGCCCAAAAATTGATTGATTTTAATTTTGGTTCGGATATAAAGTGGATCAAAATAAATGAGCAAAGCTACGAGCCAACATTGTGGATCAAATTTCTAATGAGATGATGACAGTTCAACTCGAAATAAGAACATTAACAACCTACTGATATTAGGGTCGTCGAAAATCGATAATATTATAACATTGATTCAAATTTTGGCTCTAATCTTGTGTGTCACTATAGCTATTCCTTCATGAGTATATTTCTTTCACATTTTCTCCCTAAGTGTAAGTATTCTCTTCTGAACAACTCCTATTAGACTACTTGGACACATCTAAACATATTCTAGGAAAAAAATACTTCACATGATGTAAGTGTGTTCACTTATTGTCTAACAGAAAATCTAATGGACATTGCCAAAATAGAAATTCAATTCGAATATTACTTTTACTCATCTCTATAACTTTTAACTAGATTACTTTTACACCTCTAAACAAAATCTGTCCAAATCATCCATCTATCATGAGCTTTGAACATGTATTTTGATGTCTTAACCAAAGGTTGCAGAACATTTTCTTATATCAGAAGAGTTCTTAATTTGGTAATATCTTGTATGCTTTCAGTCCAACAATCAATCCCAATGATATTAATATCCGTGCGACTTCCATAGAGATCAATATGTAGTCTTTTGGAGCATCAGTCATCAAATAACAAACTCACCTTGCCTGGACCCAATTTTCAAGTGATAACATCTTTAGCTGCAGTCGTATGGTGAACCGTTTACTTCCAAATAGTAGAATCATTTTTCTGTACAGTACATGCCAAAGGGTGAGACTGACCACGGTATTTACTCTGTATGCAGTTGGCCTAAAGAGAATTAGGAGCCTTAAACTTGATCCAAATCTTCATAAAATTTATTTTCATGGAATCCTCAGAGGACCTGAATTCCAAACCACGTTAGTTCCTGGGCTTACACAACTTCTTCCAGTTAACCAAGTGAATTTTTAAATCCTTGTTATCCAAAAGAAATTTATTAAAAATTTTCTCCAATCTATGCACTATGGTTAAAGGAATTTTGAAATTTTGCATAAAATACAAAGAGATAGTGATAAGTATCCACTTCAAAAAGGTAATTTTACCCCTGTAAGATAAGTACCTATTATCCCAAGAATGTAATTTAATAGTAATTTTATAAATTATCTCCAAAAAAAAAAACAACATTTCTCCCAAGATATGAAATTGTTAAAGAATCCTTAACAAATCTAGTTTGTTTAGAGATTCAGTGTTTCTCGGTAAAGGGAACATTTTTACTAGCATAGACCACATATTTGCCCTTATCAAAAATCATCCTAGAAACAACTTCAAAGTGACCAAAAAGATCACTAAACTTCTTTAACCAAAGCTTCATTAGCCTTTGTAAAAATTATCAAGTCATCATCTTAGGCAAGGTGAGAGATTTAAGGGTTCCCTTTACTATTGCAAAAAATATTAGGATGGGTAGAAAAGATTTCTTGCAAATATCTAGATAAGTAATCAAAAGCAAAATTAAAAAAAAAAAGACGGAGAAAGAGGCCTCCATGTTTTGTACCACTAGAGGCTTTACAATAACCTTGTTGCTCACCATTAATGATCATGGGAAAAAAATTATTATCCAAGGGTGATGTTATGAGAGAGCAAAATCTTTGAGGGTAACTCATACCTTGAAGCACAGTGATGATGAAATCCTAAGAATGGTTTCATTCGTATATATTCATTTTCAAAATCTTATTCCCACCACTACAATGTCTGTCTAGATCCAAAACCAACTCTTAAAAAATGAGGATATTATTAGTTATATTTATTCTTTTAATAAATGCTTCTTATTAGGGACTGATAATATTATGAAGGTAGAGTTGGAGTCTTGAAACTATAATCTTGTTGATAATTTTAGAACCCATGCAAGAAATGTTGATAGGTCTAAAGTATGTCGAATGGCTTATAACTTGATTTTTGAATGAGAGCAATAATAGAAGACTTGAAATACTTATGGAGATCTTGGCCTCTAAAAAATTCCGAATTGCTGCAATGAAGTCCAACTTAATAATATCTCAACATACTTTGTAGAATTTAGCATCCAAACCATCTGAGCCAGTTGCTTTGGACCTGTCAATGCTTCACTCACACATATATACACATATAGATTTATATACATCTTTGTACACACACACGTCTATCTACACACACACTGACACACACACACACACACACACACACACACACACACACACACACACACCTATACATATATACACGCATACGCACGTGCACACACAACCACAAAGACGCGCACGCACATGCATGCATACACACACACACGCGCGCATAAAAGTAAAGGGAGCTATTTACATACATATCACCCAAATTCTTATGTATTTACAAAGCTAACACATATGAATAATATATACCCTCACATATAAAACTAACGGGGCTTATACATACATGCCACCCAATCCTTATGTATTTAAATATCTAAAACCTAACCGTTTACACCAAATTAGAATCATAAAAGCTTTCATTTACATACATACCACTAAATTCATATATATATATTCATATCTCAATAACTAAAAAACCACCAAGCATTTACATTAACACCACTCAAAACATTCACATGAGTTCAAATCCAAAATGACCAAAATTGGCAAAGAAAAATAAAGAAAACCTTAGGGAGATCAAAACAATTATGCTTTCCTCAGATTGAAATAATTTTCTTGGGTCGAACCACATGCCTCAAGGTTGCCGGAGGTGAAGAAATGCCACAAGCATCACCAAAGGGGGGAAAATTATTCCGTCCGAAGGCAAATGGCAGGGCGCCACGTGTCACGTGGACCCCGCCACCAAACACACTGACCTATGTGGAGGAGCCCACGTGGCACGTGGTGCCCCGCCATTTGCTTCCGGACAGGAACTGCATCCTGAGTCTGGATGGAATAATTTTTCCCAAAGAGGAGATTACAGCTGAGGGTGGCTGAAGCCCTAATCTCATAGGAGTGTAAGAGAGATATGAAAACAACATTGTGAATGAGTTTCTTGCGGTTTCGCGCTCAACAGCAGTGTGTCCCACGCTAGTGCTTGTAGGACCCACTTTGGGTCCATCTCCCTGGCTGACTGGTCCTAGCTTAGATCGACAATGGTGTGCTACATCATTCTTACACATTATCATTTAATCTATTAAGCTTAAAGCCTCTGATATTACTAAACTTGTGTCAAGGATACAATTTTAGCATGATACGTGATAATACAAACTAATAATATTTTGTTGATACATTCAACTTTTTAGAGCCTCCATTTGCACTATCAAGATTACTATATCCATTCAATCATAATTTCAAAAGGCAATAAGGGGAAGTTTTCCTCTAAAATCGATAACTTCATTCACCACAATGTGAGTGATAATAAGCTACATATTGTATCATGGAATACCACCACTAAGCATTTTATTTATAAAGGTTTATATATCCTAAAGTTAGATAACCTCAATCGTAAATGCAGATTTAAAATAATTTGGAGAAAGTACAATACTAATACCCTACTTTCTTGTTGGTTTCTATATACGTATTATACCATGTGGCATAAAATAAATTATAAAATTTCATCACTTTAGGGAGCCTTAATGATGTTAATAAAAATTAAACAAGTGTCTTTCTTTAATGGTAAATCATCAAACAAATTCTTCCCTTTTCTTTGATCCTTGGTTTAATGTTTCATCATTTTATGAGAGATTTGGTATTAGTGCTATTTCTTGGTTTTCCCATACTTAGGATATTAAAGTTGGTAATATTATAATAATAAAAATTTGGAATTTGTTGAGCAGCTTAAATACTCATCACAGTTACATTCAAAATATTATAAATTTTCTAATATAGGATGAGCCTTTGGATAATTATTAGAAAGAAAAAAAAATTGTTATTTAAATAAAGATGCCTACTTTGCATATGATGATCATCTTGGGATATATTGGAGAAGATTCATTTTGTTAAAAGGAAACTCTTTTAAAGATGCTACCATTATTTGGAAGTAGCTTATTAGAGGTCTCAAAATAGAGGTTGCATTACAAAGCCATGGGAATAATATTACTCCTTTATGTACAATTTGCCATTTTTCTCATAAGACAGATGTTTATTATTTGAATGCACGTACTATTTATCTTTGCTCAAACATTGCATTACCGAAAGCAACATTTTTCATATGGAATGTAATCTATACTAGATTTTGGGTTATTTGGATGCTTGCAACATCAAAATAATTTCTAATTTTCTCCTACTTCTAGCTCTTGCTACAATTTACTACATATGGTGAATGGAAAAAAAAAAGAACTATTAATGGAATTGTCACAAATATTAATATTACTATAGATTTTTCTTTACTATTATGCAAAAATCTAAGAAATGGAAAATGATGGCTATCCTTCCTAGTGCATTAGGATTTATATTTTAGAGATAGCTTCTAATTTAAACATAGTTTTTTTTTACTACATTTCTCTGAACAAATACAACATTTTCTTTTTGTTTCACCCCTTCACGAACACTTCTTGTATATTAAATTTGTTGTTCAGTTTATTTTTCTTAGTCTATGATGATTTACATTGGGGTTATATTGGAGTTTTAACTAGCTACCTTATTTGCTTATTTAATGATCTTTAAAATTTTGTGTTGTCCAGAAATTCTATTTTTTTGTGTTGTTAAGTAAAGAAGTTATAAATCTATTGAAATTATATTTTTATGCTTTTGCAGATCCTTATGTTGTAATTTTGATGTTTTGAAGGTTTAGTTGGTAAAAAAGGCTTTAAGCTTTGCTTTTAGTTGTTTTGCAGGTTATCATTATTACATTTGGAAGCTTTCAATTTCTTTTCTTCCTTAATCTTCTGTGGCTAACATTGATGAATAAGGCTTTAAGCCTTGCATTTCTTGCTTATTTGGTTATCTTCGTTTTGTCTAGAAATTTATAGTTTCAATTAGGATTTTTTTTTAAATTTGGTTGATACTAAAGTTTTACAATTCTTTGGCTACTTTTGGCTAGTTAAATGCTTTGGATCGAGTCCTTCAAATAACATGTAAACCTTGGATAAACTTGAGGTCAAATAGCCCTAATTTATTTATAGGTTTTCTATTTGATTGTTGTAATTTCATTCCTTATAGCTCCAAATTTTATAATTTTGGTTTCTCTGTGGCATAGGGTTTGGGATCACTTTTTTTTTCTTTTATTTTAAAACAAACTTGTTTAATGCATTTTTTGGATATTTTAATTTTTTATTTGAAGTAATAAATAAATTAGCTTGTTCTTAAAAATGCTCAAAATATCTAACAATTATTTTGAGTGTTTTTAAAAGCAACTAAAGACATAATAACATATCAAACATGTTTTATTCATGTAAATATATTTAAAAAAATAAAATCAAAAGTAAATAAAATCAAAAGTGATCCCAAATGGCCTATAGTTTGTACAAGCTAATGATTCATAAATATATTTTTATTTGTAATTGATATGACAGAGTAAAGTCCTCACCATCCCTACAAATAAAATTAGCCAATAGATTTTTATGATTTTATGTGGAGAAAAAGGAAAATTTTTTGTTTTCTATTTTGCTCTATTTTCCCCTGATTTTTATCTTTTGGATTTTTATGGATTCTAAGGAAATGAAGTTCTCCCTAAAATTTTCTTTGTGGCCATCCTAACCAATCTAAGGCATCATATGAGAAGCTTGTTCTGATGTCTCTAATTGGTTAAACTTAAAAACATTGCAATCATAATGCTTAGTATTGCTATTTGTTAAACAAAGAAACAATGTAGCAATCATTATTTAAAATTGATCATAAGAAAAGTTGGAAGTTTTAAAAATTTTAATTTCAACTTAAAAATTTATCAGCCCAATTGCAGCAATCATAGAAAGAGATTAAGAGTTAAGAAAGAAAATATTTTGGCTTGACCATTAAGATTTGAATGTAGGAAGTAGGTATAATGTCTAAACAATTTGTTTCAAAAAGTAATGCAATTTGTGCTCACGATAGAAAGTATAACATGAATAATTCAATGGAAGTTTAGGCTGCACATATCTAAGTTTAATATAAGTAATTAACATATAGATTAAGAAAAAATATAACAAAGTTATATGAAAATAGACAAACAATACACACACACACACATTTATGTATGTATGTATGTATGCTTATCATAAAAATATGAAGTAGTGGATGTTTTTGTTATGAAATGATATTTCGAATGTGAGGAACATAAAATCGATAATTGAAAAAAAATATTAAAATAAATTAATAAAAAAATAAACATATATAAATTAAATTAAACTTTCATTCAATGTATTGAAATATGTATCCAAATTTAACTTCAACTTTCACAAACTTGCATGCATAATTCAAATAATATTTGAGGAAAAAAAAGTTTAGCAAACTATATGCTCAATTGAATTATTACCTTTAAGGCTATTTTTGACAAAATATAATGAATATACAATTTTGTGAGTTAATTAATCATGTTAATGTTTGTTGAATTATTTGGTGATTTTGATAAAGTTTATGCTCAGTTAATACATTGAGTCTAAACAATACCTTAAGAACAATAGGAAACATAAACTGGTGTTTTCATCTTTATGTTATGTTCATTTAGTTCTTCATATAATTGCACTTCTATATCCAAAATCCAAATGAAAGTATTCCATACATTTGTAATACTCCTTTGGATGATCACTATGAATAAATGAACTTATTAAGAAATTCCTAAACATTCCATAAGACTATATTATTGATGTTTTATTATTATCAAACCAAATAGTGAGGTACACATAGGTGTATATTTAATCTACATAATTTACTTAATTAATTCCTTATATGCACTGTAATTGATTAAATATAACATATATATAATGTTTATGTTGCCTCAACTTACATGAGATATAAGTTATAGCATAAGGTTGTAAAGTGTTAAATGTGCAACCAAAATTATGAGTGGCATGGAAAAGAATGCACACATGACACATATTATTAAGTGGACGCATACTCATGACATTACCTTACTAGAACGTATCTCTATGAATTTATAGTTCAAAATTTAAGACATAAGAGATGGCTCAATAACACTAAGGGTTCATTTGAGGCAGTTTATTTGCTGCGGTAGCATTTTGAAACCACACCTGTCATGTTTGGGTAAACCGTGTTTTGGCAGCTTATGCATTTTCAAAACGCTAAAAATAACGTTTTTACATCGCACCTACTTAGGTGCGGTGAGAGCTTTCTGTCTGCGGTCTGATTTTTCCAAAAAAATAAAAATTTGTAATAGCTACTGCATACATGACTTATCAGTGATTATTTTTAATCGGACTATCGACAGATTATTCAATAAGCTGCAGCTGCCCCAAACAGACCCTAATTCTTAGCATGTTTTATAGATATATTCAAATTATGATTTGATTGAGTGATAAAGATAAAGAGAGGGGAGACATACAAAGATACTTGAATTTTTTATATATATATATTTATTTTGAAAATTACCTATAGCCATACAACTTCAAGCCATTTTTATTTTAATTTAAATGCTTTACAAAAGAGTTATAACCAAACAACCCCCAAGAGTACGGGAACTTCTTACCGTATTGCTCCTTTCCAAATCTACAATGCTGATGATTAGCCTAATATAGCTTAATTTAATACGTTTGCAGGCAATTTTGGATTAATTGTCCAGATGAGGTGGATGCAATATTAAAGGACGCACTTGCCAGATTCATTTTTTCTCATTATACCGCAAATAATATATGCTATATATGCAATCAAATAACATAACTTACCAAATACCAATAACATGTTCTATCTCGGACAGGCAAAAGAGTAAATTAGAAGAAATGCAGCACCGTCATCGCATTGAAGCTGAATACAGTTAGTAAACAATTCTTAATTTGCGTTTAATGTCACTCGCTGGTGCTCTTTAATGTATTCAAATCTATGGCATTTAATTTCTATGAATATCTGTTTCTATAATTATATCTATATATATTAATCCTATCTGTTTCAATATTGAAGGAATAACTTTTGTTAAAGGTTCATCTTGAAACAAGAACTGTGATGCAAAGTTTCTAATCATAAAACATCCAAGTTAAAAATTTTGGAAGTTGATCAAAAGATCATTACAATTTTACTTTCCGCGACTTATATAATTGAGATTTGTGGTTGAATGAGACATTTCCTATGGTATGGACAAAAACATCTTAATTCGAGTCCAAATTTGGTCCATGCCAAAGCAAGTATAGTATAATTGCGAATTCTCTGTGTCGTTAGGAGAGACATATCTCCGAAATATAGTATTTGTAGTTAAAGTGAGCATCTTAATGGGAATAATTTGACTGTTCCACAACTCTAGGCATGCTAAGACATAATAAAACAGAAGTTATCAGAGATAAACTCACATTATTAAATGGGGTGTCCTTTTTTCTAACATGAATGACCGAAATTCTTCTTGGTAAATCACTATAAGTTCAACTTTTACACATCAAAGAGGCAACTTGGGTTGGAATATTGAATTCATTGACTTAAATATATTTAAAGTTGTACCAATATTTTTCCACTGCATTGACGTATAATAGACCAACATTGGGTGATCGTCATCTCCATCGCTAAGATTCAAACAGTGTTAATGCCAGCAAACACCGCTGCCAAATATTAATTATTGCTCCTAAAGTTTGATGTCCAAATGCCATCAACATCTATCTCCTTTATTCTTACTAATTAGATTACTCTCCAATAAGGAGAGAAATCAATATGAGACGTTGATTATGCTTCTCCTAAATTTGAAGGTCCTAAGTTTTTCATCATATAACATTCATAATAAGAGCCTAGAATGTTATATTATCAAGTAAAGTTATTATTGATCATTAGTCAAAAACTAGGCTCGTGCATTCACAGTAAGGTGTCATTATCTAATCTTGATCATCTTATAATAGTCATTCACCCCCTAACGAGTGGACTTCATTGGTCCTTTCACATGACATCTCAACAACAGAGATTCATACTGTAGTGATAGATTACTTAGCAAAGTTGGTAGATATATGCATGTTTTGTTGCTTAACCACAACTTATAATTAACTTCTTATGAATAGTTATTTTGAGATAGTATAATGTGTCATCAGTCATTGTTCTTAGGAAGAAACCATGACGACTTATATTCCAATAATGGAGTCACCATAAGTCCTCTGTGAAGGATCAGCCTCAGTCAAATGATAGGACAGCCGTTATGAGAATTCAGCCATTTCTGATGGTCAAATGTCATAGGTTGATAAAAAATAAATCGTCGGTTATTGTTTTTACGGTAAGTTGCCGACCGTTTATATGACATAGCAAAAAATTTTGTTGGGAAATTGAAAATCAGCGACAATTCCGACGGCTTTTATGTGCCGACGGATTTCCAATGAAAGATGATCGTCGTTTTGGATAAATTAGAAAGCGCATGTAAGTTGTTAATTGTCATCGTTTTCTAATTACTGACGAGTTAACCATTGGTGATAACCGACGAGTGACCCGTCCGTAAACTGTAGCAGGCGTCATTTTTATAATGCGGTACGAGTCGCAGATTGCATCAGCGGGCATTCAAAATATTATAACTTTCCTTATCTAGGATGAGCCTTTGGATAGTTATTAGAAAGAAAAAAAAAATTGCTATTCAAATAAAGATGCCTACTTATTTGCATATGATGATCATCTTGGGGTATATCGGAGAAGATTCATTTGGTTAAAAGGCAACACTTTTAAATATGCTACCATTATTTGGAAGATCTTATTAGAGGTCTCAAAATGGAGGTTGCATTACAAAGCCATGGGAATAATCTTACTCCTTTATGTATAATTTGTAATTCCTCTCATAGGACAGATGTTTATTATTTGAACGCACTTACTCTTTATCATTGCTCAAGAATTGCATTACCGAAAGCAACATTTTTCTTATGGGATCTAATCTATACTAGATTTTGAGTTATTTGGATGCTTGCAACATCAAAATAATTTCTAATTTTCTCCTACTTCTAGCTCTTACTACAATTTACTACATATGGTGAATAGAAAAAAAAAACAACTTCTAATGGAATTGGCACAAATATTAATATTACTATAGATTTTTCTTTACTACTATGCTAAAATCTAAGAACTAGAAAAGGATGGCTATCTTTCCTATGTGCATTTGGATTTATATTTTAGAGATAGCTTCTAGTTTTTTAAACATTGTTTTTATTTTTATTTTTATTTTATTTTATTTTATTTTTTTTTACTTCTTTTCACTGAACAAATACAACATTTTCTTTTTGTTTCATCCCTTCAGAGACACTTCTTTTATATTAAATTTGTCGTTCAGTTTATTTTTCTTAATCTATGATGATTTACATTGGGGTTATATTGGAGTTTTAACTAGCTACCTTATTTGTTTATTTAATGATCTTTAAGGTTTGGTGTTGTCCAAGAATTCTATATTTTTTTGTTGTTAAGTAAAGAAGTTATAAATCTATTGAAATTCTCTTTTTATGCTTTTGCGGATCCTTATGTTGTATTTTTGATGTTTCGAAGGTTTAGTTGGTATAAAAGGCTTTAAGCTTTGCTTTTAGTTGCTTTGCAAAAGCTTTCAATTTTTTTTTCTTCCTTAATCTTCTGTGGCTAACATTGATGCGTAAGGCTTTAAGCCTTGCATTTCTTGCTTATTTGGTTATCTTCATTACGTCTATAAATTTATACTATCAATTAGGATTTTTTTTAAAATTTGGATGATACTAAAGCTTTACAATTCTTTGGCTACTTTTGGCTAGTTAAATGCTTTGGATCGAGTCCTTTAAATAACATATAAAGCTTGAATAAACTTGGGGTCAAATAGCCCTAATTTATTTATAGGTTTTTTATTTGATTGTTGTCATTTGATTCCTTATAGCTTCAACTTTTATAATTTTGGTTTCTCTGTGGCATAGGGTTTGGGGTCACTTTTTTTTTCTTTTATTTTAAAACTAATTTGTTTAATGCATTTTTTGGATATTTTAATTTTTTATTTTAAGTAATAAATAAATTAGCTTAAGAAAAAATATATAGATTAAGAATATATATATATATATATATATATATATATATATATTAAGAACAACCTAATTCATTTATATAGATTAAGAAAAAATATATATAGATTAAGAACAAGCTAAAAAAGCTAATTCATTTATATATGTTTAAAGCTATTTTTTTAAATATATAGATTAAGAAAAAATATAACAAATTTATATGAAAATAGACACAAACTATATATATATATATACGCACACACACACGTATGTATGTATGTATGTATGTATGTTTATCATAAAAATATAAAGTAGTGGATGATTTTGTTATGGAATGAAATTTCGAATCCGAGGAACCTAAAATCAATACTTGAAACAAAATATTCAATAAATAAATAAATAAAATAAAAATATTTAAAATTAAATTAAAGTTTCATTCAATATATTGAAATAAGTATCCACATTTAATTTCAATTTTCACAAAAGTCTTGCATGCATAATTCAAAAAATATTTAAGGAAAAAAAGTTTTAGCAAACTATATAATGCTCAAGTTGAATTATTACCTTGTTGACCTCACTTTTGTAAGGATTATTTACAAAATATATTAGAGTGGGAAGTCTACCAAAACTAATTCCCTAACTCTTAATAATGGTCACTAAACCCTAATATCTAGGGAGAGACTTTATGAAACATTTTTATATAAATTTTAATGACATCTTAAAATGATCAAATCGGTAATGACAAATCCGACATGATCAACTATTGACCTAATAGATCACTTTTGACCTAAAAAGTCAACTTTGGTCAAAATTGTCAATCCTGACTCAATGACCAACCCTATTGACCTAATAGGTCAACGTTTGACGTAAAAAGTCAACTTTGGTTAAAATGGTCAATCCTGACCCAATAACCAACCCTATTGACCCAATAAGCCAACTTTTGACCTAAAAACTCAACTTTAGTCAAAATGGTCAATCCTAACCCAATGACCAACCCTATTGACCCAACATGTTAATTTTTGGCAAAAAAGTCAACTTTGGTCAATATGGTTAAATCTTGACCCAATAACCACTCCATTCACTCAAATGGTTAACTTTTGATCCAAAAAAGTCAAAATTAACTAAAATAATCAACTCAACACCTAAAGACCACCATATTCACCTTATTGGTCACTTTTGACCAAAAAGTCAATTTTGGTCAAATAATCAAACCATGCTTTCTAACCATAACAATAACTTCAATGATAGACATTGACATGATCGACTTGACATTAATTAAAATAATTAGAAGTTAATCCAAGTGTCACCACATTGACCATCGAGTTAACATAAACCCTAAAATTGGTCAATATGACCAATTTAGACCCCAAAATGACAAAACCACCAATTTTACGACCAAATTAACCATGACAATGTTGAGAAAGTCACATTAAAAATCCTTGAACTAGAATGGATCAACCCAGGCCAACTTGAGTTAAATCAGGCCAACTTGAGTTAACCTGGGTCAATATTGGTCAACCCTAGTCAACATTAATCAAAATACTCAATTTTGAACAAAAAATAATGTAAACTAATCAAATAATTATTCCAAAATTATTTTGATTAATTAATTGGCTAATAATATAATTTTCAATATTTTAATTAATTAAATAATTAAGTAAAATGAAAATATAATTAAAAGCTATGAAATGAGACAAATTTCAATTTAAAGCCAAAAATGACATAAAATTAATTAATTGGTTAATAAAATAATTTTCAACATATTTTATTATTGACATAATTAATTAAAATGGAAATTAAATTAAAAAGTGCATAAAATGTAATTTTAACACATGACACCAATTACGACATAATAATTGGTTTTCAAAAATTCCAAACCCGTTTATGACATCATGGATGACTCAATATGGGTTAGACACAACCCATATGACCCATTCAATATGACGCAACCCATTAATGATCCATAACATGGCATTTAACCATGGTTAAGGGTCATTATTAAGGCACCATCATGAAAAAGGATAAGGTGTCATTCTCTCCTAAACCTAAAGCATGACTCAACCCTCCTTGACAATGAGGTGGTCGTCCACCTAGAGGATAATTTTCTATACCTTATGGACCATCCAATAGGAAGAGTTTGGCTTAAGTCATCACCACAACATGGCATGACCTCATTATTGCCAAATTTTGGAAAATAATGAGAAAAGGAAAATTATATGTCATGCAATCCACCAAGCTTAAATGACATGGTGAATGGAAGGTGGCTAACTCTTTGTGAGTCACCACACACCTCTCCTTAAGCCAATAGACATAACCCAAATCAATGAAAATTTCATCATAACAAATCCATGGTAATGATGAAGAGGAGAGCTTAAGTGTCATTCTCTCTTTAAAAACATTGAGTGTGACAAATGGACTATGTGAGGAAGGTTTACCTACAACATTTGAACTAATATACTAGCCTCCTAACTCACCCAATGGAAGCAAGACAATGCATGAGTCAAACTCAAACCATGGGTAAACCACACATGGTTTACCCTTGAAAAATCCAAATCCATCATTCCAACAGCTGAGATCTTATCTCTAAACATTAATGGGGAAGTTAGCAACCTCCCTAGATGATCCCGAAACCAACCAAAGCTCAACCATAGCTTTGTAATGGCTATAAATAGGGCTAACCCTAGCCTAAACCAAGAGAGGACCAAAATAGGAGACCCCCAACCACCGCCCGAATCCCCAAACTTTCAACATCAAAATTGTTCCCTAGAACGTAAGCAGTTGATCCCTAATGAAACCAGGCCCTCAAAGCCACCATATCTTCTCAATTTAACCAACCCGAGAGCACCAAAAATGGCCTAAACAGGACATTTTCAACTTCAAAACTAAACTACTTAAAACTCCAAATTAACCTTCCCTAAAGCTTCCTAGGACCCTACGAAGACAAGCCCAATCAAAACCAGACATCCCCATAGCCCTTAAGCCACTGATTGGCCAAGCCCATTCAAGCCGAGACACCTCGAGGACAAAGTCATATACAAACCTGATTTCACCTCAAATTGACTTGGGGAAAAGCTTTCTGAGGTCGAGACAAAGCTTCAGAACCATTCAATTTGAGCTTGCATTGACTAAGGCCAAGGCATGGCTTTTCACACCCAACTCGAGCTCGGGCTTATTCTAGAGTAGGGTTAGCCATTTCAAAACCCCCACATATCCATATGGATATGATCGTTTGGTCAAGACGATCGTGTAGGAACAAACCTCACTCGATTTTATCAAGAATTGAGTGAGATATTGTCCCTAGATCACGAACGGTCTGTGGGATCAGGCGGGAGATAGACGATAAACCAGGATCGTCTGTTCCTGTATTTCGGGAATGGACGACCGAGATTAAATCTTGGCCGCTCCTGTGTTTGAATCCCCGTAGGGGATCAAGCGCATTTCGACCCGGCCGAGGACACGCGGCGCTTTAAGGTTTATTTGGATTTAATAAAATCCAGATAAACCTTAAAAACTTCAAAAATACATAAATTTGCATAGAAAAATTACAAAAATAAAATAAAAATACCTCTAGATTCAAGACAATGAGCACTACAATGTGAAATTGAAATTTTAAAATTTTGATTTATATTTGATTTTTAATTAACTAAATACTCTCGAAGTATTTTAATTATTAAAAATTAATTATAACTCGAGAAAAATATGAAACTTTTGGGGATTAATCTTTAAATTCTTAGAAACAATCTTTAATTTTTCCAAGGTTGAAAAAATTCTCTAAAGTAACTTTTCTTAATTTTCATGAGATTGGGTAATTATTTTTAATAATAATTCTAAAAATCAGAAAATAAGAATTTTAAATTGGTAATTGGTTAGAAATTTAGGGGAACAAATTTGAACCCTAAAAGACAAATTCTAACCTTTTAAAAATTTTTAAAATGACAAATTTATTGTTAGGGTTAAATATTTTAAAGTATTAAAATTTAAAATCCCAAAATATATTTAAAATTTAAAACTCATTTTACTTAACTCATAACACTATGAGTTAGGTTAAATTTAAAGTCCAAACATTGAATGGAATTAAATTAGTACATAATAAGGATTAATCCAACATTAATTCTAATTAATTCCATTAAACCTTAATTAAAACAAGGTTAAAATAAAAATTATACCCACCCTAATTAGGTTTAACCTATATTAAACCTAATTAATCAACTTAAACCTTACTTACATTAGGTTTAAGTGTTCATTAAACCCTACCTAGATTTAACCCATATTAAACCTAATTAATCAACTTAAACCTTACTTACAATAGGTTTAAGTGTTCATTAAACCCTAATTAGGTTTACCCTATATTAAACCTAATTAATCAACTTAAACCTTACTTACATTAGGTTTAAGTAATCTTTAAACTCTTATTAGGTTTAACCGATATTAAACATAATTAATCAACTTAAACCTTACTTACATGAGGTTTAAGTAACTTTTAAACACTAATTAGGTTTAATCCACATTAAACCTAATTAATCAACTTAAACCTTACTTACATTAGGTTTAAGTAACTTTTAAACCCTAATTAGGTTTAACCCACATTAAACCTAATTAATCAACTTAAATCTTACTTACATTAGGTTTAAGTAACCTTTAAACCCTAATTAGGTTTAACTCACATTAAACCTAATTAATCAACTTAAATCTTACATTAGATTTTAGTAACCTTTAAACCCTAATTAGGTTTACCATATTAAACCTAATTAGTCAACTTAAACCTTAATTACATTATGATTAAGTAACCTATAAACCAATTAGACTTAACCCATATTAAGTCTAATTAATCAATTAGACCTTACCTAAATTAGGTTTAATTAATCCTAAATCAATTAGACTTAACCCTAATTAAGTCTAATTAACCAATAAAACCTTAACTAAATTAGGTTTATTTAATCCTAAACCAATTAGACTTAACCCATATTAAGTCTAATTAACTAATTAAATCTTACCTAAATTAGGTTTAATTAATCCTAAACCAATTAGACTAAACCTATATTAAGTCTAATTAATCAATTAAACCTTACCTAAATTAGGTTTAATTAATCCAAAACCAATTAGACTTAACTGATATTAAGTACTAATTAATCAATTAAACCTTACCTAAATTAGGTTTAATTAATCCTAAACCAATTAGGCTTAAGTCTAATTAATCAATTAAACCTTACCTAAATTAGGTTTAATTAATCCTAAATCAATTAGACTTAACCCTAATTAAGTCTAATTAACCAATTAAACATTATCTAAATTAAGTTTAATTAATTCTAAATCAATTAGACTTAACCCTAATTAAGTCTAATTAACCAATTAAACCTTACATAAATTAGGTTTAATTAATCCTAAACTAATTAGACTTAACCCATATTAAGTCTAATTAATCAATTAAACCTTACCTAAATTAGGCTTAACCCATATTAAGTCTAATTAATCAATTAAATTTTGCCCAAATTAGGTTTAATTAATCCTAAATCAATTAGACTTAACCCTAATTAAGTCTAATTAATCAAGTAAACATTACCTAAATTAAGTTTAATTAATCCTAAACCAATTAGACTAAACCAATTAGACTTAACATTAATCAGAAGTTTTCTTAGACAATTATAAATTGCTTAAGATGTAATTAACTGTAGAAGTTTACCTCTATAGGAGAATTAAAGAACTCAGAATAGATATTATATCTAAAAATCTTTGGTTACCAAAATCCTTATACAGAATCTCTAGGATAAGACAATCCTAGAATTTTCATTTCAAGGAATATCACTGACCCCTCTTTTTCTACTGTTTTCTATATTATTAGTCCTTATTTTCTTCAAATTTATTTTTATCTAAAGGTTCTTTTAAATAATCCAAAGAAATAAGATTTATTGAAGATTAGGGCAATATTATAGATAAACAGAGTGGCGACTCCAAATCAATATTGATACCCAGAAAATCTCCGACACAACGACGACACCGCCATCATACCTTTAACGCTATTTTTGACAAAATATAATGAATATGCAATTTTGTGAGTTAATTAATCATGTTAATGTTTGTTGCATTATTTGGTGATTTTGATAAAGTTTATGCTCAGTTAATACATTGAGTCTAAACAATACCTTAAGAACAATAGGAAACATAAATTGGTGTTTTCATCTTTATGTTATGTCCATTTAGTTCTTCATATAATTGAACTTCTATATCCAAAATCCAAATGAAAAGTATTCCATACATTTGCAATACTCATTTTGATGATCACTCGTGAATACGCGAACTTATTAAGAAATTGCTAAACATACTATAAGACTATATTATAGATGTTTTGTTATTATAAAATAAAATAGTGAGGCACACATAGATGTACAGTTGATCTACATAATTTACTTAATTTAAGTCCTTATATCCAATGTAGTTAATTAAATATAATAACTACATAATGTTTATGTGGCCCTAACTTACATGAGATATAAGTTACAGCACAAGGGACCTTAGGACATAAAAAGGAATGCACACATGACACATACTACATAAATTTGGTTAGTTATTGAGTGGACTCATACCCATGACATTACCTTATTAGCAGGTATCTCTATGAATTAATAGTTTAAAATTTAAGACATAAGAGATAGCTCAAAAACACTGATTCTTAGTGTGCTTTATAGATATATTCAAATTATGACTTGATTGAGTGATAAAGATAAAGAGTGGGGAGACATACAAAGATGGTTGAATTTTATATATATATATTTATTTTGAAAATTACCTATAGCCATACAACTTCAAGCCATTTTCCTTTTAATTTAAATGCTTTACAAAAGAGTTATAACCAAACAACCCCCAAGAGTACGGGAACTTCTTACCGTATTGCTCCTTTCCAAATCTACAATGCTGATGATTAGCCTAATATAGCTTAATTTAATACGTTTGCAGGCAATTTTGGATTAATTGTCCAGATGAGGTGGATGCAATATTAAAGGACGCACTTGCCAGATTCATTTTTTCTCATTATACCGCAAATAATATATGCTATATATGCAATCAAATAACATAACTTACCAAATACCAATAACATGTTCTATCTCGGACAGGCAAAAGAGTAAATTAGAAGAAATGCAGCACCGTCATCGCATTGAAGCTGAATACAGTTAGTAAACAATTCTTAATTCGTGTTTAATGTCACTCGCTGGTGCTCTTTAATGTATTCAAATCTATGGCATTTAATTTCTATGAATATCTATTTCTATAATTATATCTATATATTAATCCTATCTGTTTCAATATTGAAGGAATGACTTTTGTTAAAGGTTCATCTTATGAAACAAGAACTGTGATGCAAAGTTTCTAATCTTAAATCATCCAAGTTAAAAATTTTGGAAATTGATCAACCGATCATTATAATTTTACTTTCCGCGACTTATATAATTGAGATTTGCGGTTGAATGAGACATTTCCTATGGTATGGACAAAAACATCTTAATTCGAGTCCAAATTTGGTCCATGCCAAAGCGAGTATAGTATAATTTTGAATTCTACGTGTCGTTAGGAGAGACATATCTCTGAAATGTAGTGTTTGTAGTTAAAGTGAGCATCTTAATGGGAAGAATTTGACTATTCCACAACTCTAGGCATGCTAAGACATAATAAAATAGAAGTTACCAGAGATAATCTCACATTATTAAATGTGTTGTCCTTGTTTCTAACATGAATGACCGAAATTCTCCTTGGTAAATCACTACAAGTTCAACTTTTACACATTAAAGGGGCAACCCATTTAAAGTTTTACCAATCTTTTTCCACTGCATTGACGAATAATAGACCAACATTGGGTGATCGTCATCTCCATCGCTAAGATTCAAACAGTGTTAATGCCAGCAAACACCGCTGCCAAATATTAATTATTGCTCCTAAAGTTTGATGTCCAAATGCCATCAACATCTATCTCCTTTATTCTTACTAATTAGATTACTCTCCAATAAGGAGAGAAATCAATATGAGACGTTGATTATGCTTCTCCTAAATTTGAAGGTCCTAAGTTTTTCATCATATAACATTCATAATAAGAGCCTAGAATGTTATATTATCAAGTAAAGTTATTATTGATCATTAGTCAAAAACTAGGCTCGTGCATTCACAGTAAGGTGTCATTATCTAATCTTGATCATCTTATAATAGTCATTCACCCCCTAACGAGTGGACTTCATTGGTCCTTTCACATGACATCTCAACAACAGAGATTCATACTGTAGTGATAGATTACTTAGCAAAGTTGGTAGATATATGCATGTTTTGTTGCTTAACCACAACTTATAATTAACTTCTTATGAATAGTTATTTTGAGATAGTATAATGTGTCATCAGTCATTGTTCTTAGGAAGAAACCATGACGACTTATATTCCAATAATGGAGTCACCATAAGTCCTCTGTGAAGGATCAGCCTCAGTCAAATGATAGGACAGCCGTTATGAGAATTCAGCCATTTCTGATGGTCAAATGTCATAGGTTGATAAAAAATAAATCGTCGGTTATTGTTTTTACGGTAAGTTGCCGACCGTTTATATGACATAGCAAAAAATTTTGTTGGGAAATTGAAAATCAGCGACAATTCCGACGGCTTTTATGTGCCGACGGATTTCCAATGAAAGATGATCGTCGTTTTGGATAAATTAGAAAGCGCATGTAAGTTGTTAATTGTCATCGTTTTCTAATTACTGACGAGTTAACCATTGGTGATAACCGACGAGTGACCCGTCCGTAAACTGTAGCAGGCGTCATTTTTATAATGCGGTACGAGTCGCAGATTGCATCAGCGGGCATTCAAAATATTATAACTTTCCTTATCTAGGATGAGCCTTTGGATAGTTATTAGAAAGAAAAAAAAAATTGCTATTCAAATAAAGATGCCTACTTATTTGCATATGATGATCATCTTGGGGTATATCGGAGAAGATTCATTTGGTTAAAAGGCAACACTTTTAAATATGCTACCATTATTTGGAAGATCTTATTAGAGGTCTCAAAATGGAGGTTGCATTACAAAGCCATGGGAATAATCTTACTCCTTTATGTATAATTTGTAATTCCTCTCATAGGACAGATGTTTATTATTTGAACGCACTTACTCTTTATCATTGCTCAAGAATTGCATTACCGAAAGCAACATTTTTCTTATGAGATCTAATCTATACTAGATTTTGAGTTATTTGGATGCTTGCAACATCAAAATAATTTCTAATTTTCTCCTACTTCTAGCTCTTACTACAATTTACTACATATGGTGAATAGAAAAAAAAAACAACTTCTAATGGAATTGGCACAAATATTAATATTACTATAGATTTTTCTTTACTACTATGCTAAAATCTAAGAACTAGAAAAGGATGGCTATCCTTCCTATGTGCATTTGGATTTATATTTTAGAGATAGCTTCTAGTTTTTTAAACATTGTTTTTATTTTTATTTTTTTTATTTTATTTTTTTTTTTTACTTCTTTTCACTGAACAAATACAACATTTTCTTTTTGTTTCATCCCTTCAGAGACACTTCTTTTATATTAAATTTGTCGTTCAGTTTATTTTTCTTAATCTATGATGATTTACATTGGGGTTATATTGGAGTTTTAACTAGCTACCTTATTTGTTTATTTAATGATCTTTAAGGTTTGGTGTTGTCCAAGAATTCTATATTTTTTTGTTGTTAAGTAAAGAAGTTATAAATCTATTGAAATTCTCTTTTTATGCTTTTGCGGATCCTTATGTTGTATTTTTGATGTTTCGAAGGTTTAGTTGGTATAAAAGGCTTTAAGCTTTGCTTTTAGTTGCTTTGCAAAAGCTTTCAATTTTTTTTTCTTCCTTAATCTTCTGTGGCTAACATTGATGCGTAAGGCTTTAAGCCTTGCATTTCTTGCTTATTTGGTTATCTTCATTACGTCTATAAATTTATACTATCAATTAGGATTTTTTTTAAAATTTGGATGATACTAAAGCTTTACAATTCTTTGGCTACTTTTGGCTAGTTAAATGCTTTGGATCGAGTCCTTTAAATAACATATAAAGCTTGAATAAACTTGGGGTCAAATAGCCCTAATTTATTTATAGGTTTTTTATTTGATTGTTGTCATTTGATTCCTTATAGCTTCAACTTTTATAATTTTGGTTTCTCTGTGGCATAGGGTTTGGGGTCACTTTTTTTTTCTTTTATTTTAAAACTAATTTGTTTAATGCATTTTTTGGATATTTTAATTTTTTATTTTAAGTAATAAATAAATTAGCTTAAGAAAAAATATATAGATTAAGAATATATATATATATATATATATATATATATATATTAAGAACAACCTAATTCATTTATATAGATTAAGAAAAAATATATATAGATTAAGAACAAGCTAAAAAAGCTAATTCATTTATATATGTTTAAAGCTATTTTTTTAAATATATAGATTAAGAAAAAATATAACAAATTTATATGAAAATAGACACAAACTATATATATATATATACGCACACACACACGTATGTATGTATGTATGTATGTATGTTTATCATAAAAATATAAAGTAGTGGATGATTTTGTTATGGAATGAAATTTCGAATCCGAGGAACCTAAAATCAATACTTGAAACAAAATATTCAATAAATAAATAAATAAAATAAAAATATTTAAAATTAAATTAAAGTTTCATTCAATATATTGAAATAAGTATCCACATTTAATTTCAATTTTCACAAAAGTCTTGCATGCATAATTCAAAAAATATTTAAGGAAAAAAAGTTTTAGCAAACTATATAATGCTCAAGTTGAATTATTACCTTGTTGACCTCACTTTTGTAAGGATTATTTACAAAATATATTAGAGTGGGAAGTCTACCAAAACTAATTCCCTAACTCTTAATAATGGTCACTAAACCCTAATATCTAGGGAGAGACTTTATGAAACATTTTTATATAAATTTTAATGACATCTTAAAATGATCAAATCAGTAATGACAAATACTGACATGATCAACTATTGACCTAATAGATCACTTTTGACCTAAAAAGTCAACTTTGGTCAAAATGGTCAATCCTGACTCAATGACCAACCCTATTGACCTAATAGGTCAACGTTTGACGTAAAAGTCAACTTTGGTTAAAATGGTCAATCCGACCCATGACCAACCCTATTGACCCAACAGGCCAACTTTTGACCTAAAAACTTAACTTTTGGTCAAAGTGGTCAATCCTGACCCAATGACCAACCCTATTGACCAAACATGTTAATTTTTGGCAAAAAATCGACTTTGGTCAATATGGTTAAATCTTGACCCAATAACCACTCCATTCACTCAAATGGTTAACTTTTGATCCAAAAAAATCAAAATTAACTAAAATCATCAACTCAACACCTAAAGACCACCATATTCACCTTATTGGTCACTTTTGACGAAAAAGTCAATTTTGGTCAAATAATCAAACCATGCTTTCTAACCATAACAATAACTTCAATGATAGACATTGACATGATCGACTTGACATTAATTAAAATAATTAGAAGTTAATCCAAGTGTCACCACATTGACCATTGGGTTAACATAAACCCTAAAATTGGTCAATATGACCAATTTAGACCCCAAAATGACAAAACCACCAATTTTACGACCAAATTAACCATGACAATGTTGAGAAAGTCACATTAAAAATCCTTGAACTAGAATGGATCAACCCGAAGCCAACTTGAGTTAAATCGAGCCAACTTGAGTTAACCTGGGTCAATATTGGTCAACCCTAGTCAACATTAATCAAAATACTCAATTTTGAACAAAAAATAATGTAAACTAATCAAATAATTATTCCAAAATTATTTTGATTAATTAATTGGCTAATAATATAATTTTCGATATTTTAATTAATTAAATAATTAAGTAAAATGAAAATATAATTAAAAACTATGAAATGAGACAAATTTCAATTTAAAGCCAAAAATGACATAAAATTAATTAATTGGTTAATAAAATAATTTTCAACATATTTTATTATTGACATAATTAATTAAAATGAAAATTAAATTAAAAAGTGCATAAAATGTAATTTTAACACATGACACCAATTACGACATAATAATTGGTTTTCAAAAATTCCAAACCCGTTTATGACATCATGGATGACTCAATATGGGTTAGACACAACCCATATGACCCATTCAATATGACTCAACCCATTAATGATCCATAACATGGCATTTAACCATGGTTAAGGGTCATTATTAAGGCACCATCATGAAAAAGGATAAGGTGTCATTCTCTCCTAAGCCTAAAGCATGACTCAACCCTCCTTGACAATGAGGTGGTCGTCCACCTAGAGGATAATTTTCTATACCTTATGGACCATCCAATAGGAAGAGTTTGGCTTAAGTCATCACCACAACATGGCATGACCTCATTATTGCCAAATTTTGGAAAATAATGAGAAAAGGAAAATTATATGTCATGCAATCCACCAAGCTTAAATGACATGGTGAATAGAAGGTGGCTAACTCTTTGTGAGTCACCACACACCTCTCCTTAAGCCAATAGACATAACCCAAATCAATGAAAATTTCATCATAACAAATCCATGGTAATGATGAAGAGGAGAGCTTAAGTGTCATTCTCTCTTTAAAAACATTGAGTGTGACAAATGGACTATGTGAGGAAGGTTTACCTACAACATTTGAACCAATCTACTAGCCTCCCAACTCACTCAATTGAAGCAAGACAATGCATGAGTCAAACTCAAACCATGGGTAAACCACACATGGTTTACCCTTGAAAAATCCAAATCCATCATTCCAACAGCTGAGATCTTATCTCTAAACATTAATGGGGAAGTTAGCAACCTCCCTAGATGATCCCAAACCAACCAAAGCTCAACCATAGCTTTGTAATGGCTATAAATAGGGCTAACCCTAGCCTAAACCAAGAGAGGACCAAAATAGGAGACCCCCAACCACTGCCCAAATCCCCAAACTTTCAACATCAAAATTGTTCCCTAGAACGTAAGCAGTTGATCCCTAATGAAACCAGGCCCTCAAAGCCACCATATCTTCTCAATTTAACCAACCCGAGAGCACCAAAAATGGCCTAAACAGGACATTTTCAACTTCAAAACTAAACTACTTAAAACTCCAAATTAACCTTCCCTAAAGCTTCCTAGGACCCTACGAAGACAAGCCCAATCAAAACCGAGACATCCCCATAGCCCTTAAGCCACTTGATTGGCCAAGCCCATTCAAGCCGAAACACCTCGAGGACAAAGTCATATAAAAACCTGATTTCACCTCAAATTGACTTGGGGAAAAGCTTTCTGAGGTCAAGACAAAGCTTCAGAACCATTCAATTTGAGCTTGCATTGACTAAGGCCAAGGCATGGCTTTTCACACCCAACTCGAGCTCGGGCTTATTCTAGAGTAGGATTAGCCATTTCAAAACCCCCACATATCCATATGGATATGATCGTTTAGTCGAAGACGATCGTGTAGGAACAAACCTCACTCGATTTTATTAAGAATTGAGTGAGATATTGTCCACTAGATCACGAACGGTCCGTAGGATCAGAGCGGGAGATAGACGATAAACCGGGATCGTACGTTTCTCGTATTTCGGGAATGGACGACCGAGATTAAATCTTGGCCGCTCCTGTGTTTGAATCCCGTAGGGGATCAAGCGCATTTCGACCCGGCAGAGGACACGCGGCGCTTTAAGGTTTATTTGGATTTAATAAAATCCAGATAAACCTTAAAAACTTCAAAAATACATAAATTTGCATAGAAAAATTACAAAAATAAAATAAAAATACCTCTAGATTCAAGACAATGAGCACTGCAATGTGAAATTGAAATTTTAAAATTTTGATTTATATTTGATTTTTAATTAACTAAATACTCTCTGAAGTATTTTAATTATTAAAAATTAATTATAACTCAGAAAAATATGAAACTTTTGGGGATTAATCTTTAAATTCTTAGAAACAATCTTTAATTTTTCCAAGGTTGAAAAAATTCTCTAAAGTAACTTTTCTTAATTTTCATGAGATTGGGTAATTATTTTTAATAATAATTCTAAAAATCAGAAAATAAGAATTTTAAATTGGTAATTGGTTAGAAATTTAGGGGAACAAATTTGAACCCTAAAAGACAAATTCTAACCTTTTAAAAATTTTTAAAATGACAAATTTATTGTTAGGGTTAAATATTTTAAAGTATTAAAATTTAAAATCCCAAAATATATTTAAAATTTAAAACTCATTTTACTTAACTCATAACACTATGAGTT
Source organism: Papilionanthe hookeriana x Papilionanthe teres (assembly GCA_022702705.1). Classification (NCBI taxonomy): domain Eukaryota; kingdom Viridiplantae; phylum Streptophyta; class Magnoliopsida; order Asparagales; family Orchidaceae; genus Papilionanthe; species Papilionanthe hookeriana x Papilionanthe teres. Next base: position 92,701,127 of record CM040425.1, read on the forward strand.
AGGTTAAATTTAAAGTCCAAACATTGAATGGAATTAAATTAGTACATAATAAGGATTAATCCAACATTAATTCTAATTAATTCCATTAAACCTTAATTAAAACAAGGTTAAAATAAAAATTATACCCACTCTAATTAGGTTTAACCTATATTAAACCTAATTAATCAACTTAAACCTTACTTACATTAGGTTTAAGTGTTCATTAAACCCTACCTAGATTTAACCCATATTAAACCTAATTAATCAACTTAAACCTTACTTACGATAGGTTTAAGTGTTCATTAAACCCTAATTAGGTTTACCCTATATTAAACCTAATTAATCAACTTAAACCTTACTTACATTAGGTTTAAGTAATCTTTAAACTCTTATTAGGTTTAACCGATATTAAACATAATTAATCAACTTAAACCTTACTTACATGAGGTTTAAGTAACTTTTAAACACTAATTAGGTTTAATCCGCATTAAACCTAATTAATCGACTTAAACCTTACTTACATTAGGTTTAAGTAACTTTTAAACCCTAATTAGGTTTAACCCACATTAAACCTATTTAATCAACTTAAATCTTACTTACATTAGGTTTAAGTAACCTTTAAACCCTAATTAGGTTTAACTCGCATTAAACACTAATTAATCGACTTAAATCTTACATTAGATTTTAGTAACCTTTAAACCACTAATTAGGTTTACCATATTAAACCTAATTAGTCAACTTAAACCTTAATTACATTATGATTAAGTAACCTATAAACCAATTAGACTTAACCCATATTAAGTCTAATTAATCAATTAGACCTTACCTAAATTAGGTTTAATTAATCCTAAATCAATTAGACTTAACCCTAATTAAGTCTAATTAACCAATAAAACCTTAACTAAATTAGGTTTATTTAATCCTAAACCAATTAGACTTAACCCATATTAAGTCTAATTAACTAATTAAACCTTACCTAAATTAGGTTTAATTAATCCTAAACCAATTAGACTAAACCTATATTAAGTCTAATTAATCAATTAAACCTTACCTAAATTAGGTTTAATTAATCCAAAACCAATTAGACTTAACCAATATTAAGTCTAATTAATCAATTAAACCTTACCTAAATTAGGTTTAATTAATCCTAAACCAATTAGGCTTAAGTCTAATTAATCAATTAAACCTTACCTAAATTAGGTTTAATTAATCCTAAATCAATTAGACTTAACCCTAATTAAGTCTAATTAACCAATTAAACATTATCTAAATTAAGTTTAATTAATTCTAAATCAATTAGACTTAACCCTAATTAAGTCTAATTAACCGATTAAACCTTACATAAATTAGGTTTAATTAATCCTAAACTAATTAGACTTAACCCATATTAAGTCTAATTAATCAATTAAACCTTACCTAAATTAGGCTTAACCCATATTAAGTCTAATTAATCAATTAAATTTTGCCCAAATTAGGTTTAATTAATCCTAAATCAATTAGACTTAACCACTAATTAAGTCTAATTAATCGAAGTAAACATTACCTAAATTAAGTTTAATTAATCCTAAACCAATTAGACTAAACCGATTAGACTTAACATTAATCGAAGTTTTCTTAGACAATTATAAATTGCTTAAGATGTAATTAACTGTAGAAGTTTGCCTCTATAGGAGAATTAAAGAACTCAGAATAGATATTATATCTAAAAATCTTTGGTTACCAAAATCCTTATACAGAATCTCTAGGATAAGACAATCCTAGAATTTTTATTTCAAGGAATATCACTGACCCCTCTTTTTCTACTGTTTTCTATATTATTAGTCCTTATTTTCTTCAAATTTATTTTTATCTAAAGGTTCTTTTACATAATCCAAAGAAATAAGATTTATTGAAGATTAGGGCAATATTATAGATAAACAGAGCGGCGACTCCAAATCAATATTGATACCCAGAAAATCTCCGACACAACGACGACACCGCCATCATACCTTTAACGCTATTTTTGACAAAATATAATGAATATGCAATTTTGTGAGTTAATTAATCATGTTAATGTTTGTTGCATTATTTGGTGATTTTGATAAAGTTTATGCTCAGTTAATACATTGAGTCTAAACAATACCTTAAGAACAATAGGAAACATAAATTGGTGTTTTCATCTTTATGTTATGTCCATTTAGTTCTTCATATAATTGAACTTCTATATCCAAAATCCAAATGAAAAGTATTCCATACATTTGCAATACTCATTTTGATGATCACTGTGAATACGCGAACTTATTAAGAAATTGCTAAACATACTATAAGACTATATTATAGATGTTTTGTTATTATAAAATAAAATAGTGAGGCACACATAGATGTACAGTTGATCTACATAATTTACTTAATTTAAGTCCTTATATCCAATGTAGTTAATTAAATATAATAACTACATAATGTTTATGTGGCCCTAACTTACATGAGATATAAGTTACAGCACAAGGGACCTTAGGACATAAAAAGGAATGCACACATGACACATACTACATAAATTTGGTTAGTTATTGAGTGGACTCATACCCATGACATTACCTTATTAGCAGGTATCTCTATGAATTAATAGTTTAAAATTTAAGACATAAGAGATAGCTCAAAAACACTGATTCTTAGTGTGCTTTATAGATATATTCAAATTATGACTTGATTGAGTGATAAAGATAAAGAGTGGGGAGACATACAAAGATGGTTGAATTTTATATATATATATTTATTTTGAAAATTACCTATAGCCATACAACTTCAAGCCATTTTCCTTTTAATTTAAATGCTTTACAAAAGAGTTATAACCAAACAACCCCCAAGAGTACGGGAACTTCTTACCGTATTGCTCCTTTCCAAATCTACAATGCTGATGATTAGCCTAATATAGCTTAATTTAATACGTTTGCAGGCAATTTTGGATTAATTGTCCAGATGAGGTGGATGCAATATTAAAGGACGCACTTGCCAGATTCATTTTTTCTCATTATACCGCAAATAATATATGCTATATATGCAATCAAATAACATAACTTACCAAATACCAATAACATGTTCTATCTCGGACAGGCAAAAGAGTAAATTAGAAGAAATGCAGCACCGTCATCGCATTGAAGCTGAATACAGTTAGTAAACAATTCTTAATTCGTGTTTAATGTCACTCGCTGGTGCTCTTTAATGTATTCAAATCTATGGCATTTAATTTCTATGAATATCTATTTCTATAATTATATCTATATATATTAATCCTATCTGTTTCAATATTGAAGGAATAACTTTTGTTAAAGGTTCATCTTATGAAACAAGAACTGTGATGCAAAGTTTCTAATCATAAAACATCCAAGTTAAAAATTTTGGAAGTTGATCAAAAGATCATTACAATTTTACTTTCTGCGACTTATATAATTGATATTTGAGGTTGAATGGGACATTTCCTATGGTAAGGACAAAAACATCTTAATTCGAGTCCAAATTCGGTCCATGCCAAAGCGAGTATAGTATAATTTTGAATTCTACGTGTTGTTAGGAGAGACATATCTCTGAAATGTAGTGTTCGTAGTTAAAGTGAGCATCTTAATGCGAAGAATTTGACTATTCCACAACTCTAGGCATGCTAAGACATAATAAAATAGAAGTTACCAGAGATAATCTCACATTATTAAATGTGTTGTCCTTGTTTCTAACATGAATGACCGAAATTCTCCTTGGTAAATCACTACAAGTTCAACTTTTACACATTAAAGGGGCAACCCATTTAAAGTTGTACCAATCTTTTTCCACTGCATTGACGAATAATAGACCAACCTTGGGTGATCATCATCTCCATCGCTAAGATTCAAACAGTGTTAATGCCAGCAAACACCGCTGCCAAATATTAATTATTGCTCCTAAAGTTTGATGTCCAAATGCCATCAACATCTATCTCCTTTATTCTTACTAATTAGACTACTCTCCAATAAGGAGAGAAATCAATATGGATGTTGATTATGTTTCTCCTAAATTTGAAGGTCCTAAGTTTTTCATCATATAACATTCATAAAAAGAGCCTAGAAAGTTATATTATCAAGTAAAGTTATTATTGATCATTAGTCAAAAACTAGGCTCCTGCATTCACAGTAAGGTGTCATTATGTAATCTTGATCATCTTATAATAGTCATTCACCCACTAACGGGTGGACTTCATTGGTCCTTTCACATGACATCTCAACAACAGAGATTCATACTTTAGTGATAGATTACTTAATAAAGTTGGTAGATATATGCATGTTTTGTTGCTTAACCACAATTTATAATTAACTTCTTATGAGTCGATCTACGACAGAGTGGTTTGGTCACACTGGCTCGCTTGGGAACTGTCGTCGATCTATGATAGATTACAGTTTCCAAGCGGCCCAGAAAATTAACTTCATACTTTAGCTCGTGAATTACCTGGGTCGCTTGGGAACTGCCGTCGATCTATGACTGGTCCAACTGCCATCTCTGTGTGTGTTCGTATACATCGACAACGGAGAGCTCTCGTCTCAACTCCACAGTCTATCACTGTAATGAAATAGTTAAAATATTTATTTGATTTATACTAAAATTGGAAGCAAAATTAAAATCTTGCCAGCTTCAGCTTGTACTTTGTGTGTGGGAGCACCCCACCTGTTTGCTTGGAGGCACCCACGCCTCCGTAGTCCAAGCATCAGTTTTGCTTTGCCTGCTCTCTCTTCTTTTGGTATTCCAAAGAATCCTAGGATATGAATAGTGAGGCAAAAACATCATCTCCGAATCACAAGGAGTGCTTTTGCGGTATCCGAATATCATTGAAGATGTCCTAGAATCAGTCACTCCTCTTGCGCTCGAAGTTACACGAAATGTGGGCTTCGTGCATAGGGCGTCAGGAGAAGTATTTCTTCAAAATAAAATGGATTATGTTAGATTGATAAAAGTATAATCAAAACTTAAGATTACTTTATTCGATTTTTACCCCAAACTCCTAGAACCATAGATCTCAAATTATCACTGGGATCTCTTTTCAGGACAAGTACGAAGAGTCGTACATGCTATGAATAATATTTGGAAAAGCGTGAATCATCTCTGTTGGGAGATAAAACTTGAAAAATAACAAATGACTAGTTTTATATTTAAATATAAAATTAAAGTGTCCCTTTCATTTTCTTAAAAAAAATTACATGTTCCCCGCAGGTTCGATGCAGTTGCTATTGTCGTTCGATTCCCGTCTAGTAGATGCAGCCTCCACCAAACTTGGCATCGTTGTAGTCGTAGTAAGTGCTTGTGCAGATGATCGGTGTGGGTGGGGGTGGGGGTAGAGAGCGGGCAGCCTCTCCCGACAACCTTCTTTAAGAGATACTACTGTGTTGGACACCTGCCGAGTGATGAGGACGACTACCATTACCTCTAGTTGTCATCTGCAACAAAGAAAAGAAATTTAATTAATTAGTGCACATAACAAAACACTTTGTGGTAAAGTACAAACACTACAATATGTAGTAAATAGAAAACATAATAGTACACAGTAAACAGATAGACGAACCTGTATAGTGCAAACTATAAACTAGTAAAATTGAAAACACATAAATACGCAGTAAACTGAAAGACAAAAATTGTGAAGTGAAAACTACAAACTAGTCAAAATAAAATAAAACAATATGTACTAAATAATCAAAGGCAAAATTGTAAAGTACAATCTACAGATTAAGGCTGAAGTTTAAATGATTTAAAGTAACTTACCTATCTTACCCAACATCTTCTGATTAGAGACTAGAGGATATAGTTAGAATGTTTTAGTCCAAAGCGCCGCCATAGTCGTACCCATCTTCGAGAGTAATTTCTTCGTGTTCGCCATTAGCATTCTCTAAATTTAGCTCTTCATGGATAAGATTGAGTGGAAAACCTAATTTTGTCATTTCAATTTCTTTATGAGCGGGATTCCAAAAGTATTTTGAATACCAATGGTGGCTCTAGGTTTACTCGATATGAAACCCACCCAGTTAACTTTATATTTTTCTCTATGAGGATATCGAAGATAATAAACCTGACTCACCTGTCTTGTTAGAAAGAAATGATCAAACTTAGCGTATCTTTGTTCACTTTTACCTCTGCAATATTATATGGTTGGTTTACTCTTATTCTACAATTAAGAACATAATTGAATAGGAATACGCTTCCTCCAATGGAGCTAGGATAAGAATGTTCAACTTCTTTGGGAATCCCACAATAATCTATCTCGTCATTCGATTTATTATTTATTTTAACACAAGCGCCAAAATTACAGGTTTTTTTTAGACTAGGATATTGTATGAAACCTATAACCATTCACATTATAAATTTGTCGTATTTTTCACGATGCACATAGGTCTCCAAGCAAGATCTATCAAGCACTTATATGTTATTTCATTTTTCCAATCATGTATCTATTAATATATAAGAAATTATCTGTTAATGAAAATACACATGTGAGAAGGGGCAATGAAATTGCCAATTCTAACTTATATGTTTTGTAAATCATTTGGAGTAATTATTCTCGATCTCCTTACTTGTGATATCGTCTTAAACTAAAATTAATGATTCTACAAATAAACTATTCACACATTAAAATATTCTTGAATTATCTCATTCTAATATTTCCATCCAAAAGAGTGACAACTATAATAGAAAAATATCTTACTCAATAAAGGGTTGAACTTCGTCGCAATTGAGATGAACTTAAAGTGTTGCTTCTCGAAGTTCCTAATCACTGATATAATGTGTTGTGCTCCTCCTCGATGCTTCACCTAAATGCTGGAAAACAAAAAATGTCGAGAGAGGGCACCACATCCACTAACTCATACATGAAAGTTTCTTGCTTTAAATAGTATGAGCAGAATGTCGTAGTATTCTGCAGTAAAGATGTCTCACATATGATTTTTTCTAGTCACACCTTATTCTTCATAATTCTCTTCAATTTATTTAAAAATCTAAAAAATAAATGTTATTTAGCATAATTTGACAATATTCTTTACAAAGAAGTGATTAACTACCTAACCCATGAGTAATTACCTCTAAAACAGATACAACTAGCATTACTATACTGAACCTCCATTAATGTATCGTGGGGTATATGCACTGGTAGATGCTCCATTGACTCGAAAAAAATTTGGCGAGAACATTCTCTGAAGCTTGCAAAGTACGCTATCAAGTTTCATACGAGCCGAACATAAGTTTCCTTGAGCACACATTAATTTCGATCAATGGATTAAGTACTTACTTCGCTTGGCAAACAACTAAATGTGGTTGTTATCAAATTTTGTAGGAAAACATGGCAGTTATGGTTTTTCATTTCAAATATTTTTTCTGCACCCACTTTAACAAAATGGCTCAAATTTGAAACATATTAGCTCGAAAATTTTAGTGATTGGAGCCACACACAAATTGTTCTTAGTTAGGATAAAGAAAAGGAATATTTTGCTTTGGGCTTCATGAGCTTTCAGATAATAGTTTCTTAGAACTCCAACTTTCATATTTTGCATATCTCCTTCAAATCAAGTCTGGCATTCACGTTCCCCTTTGTTTTTTTTTTCTTAACATCAATCATATTGTTGAAGATGTTATAAAAAAAAATTATGTTATCCTTCCAGTTAGGCATATACTAAAAATTGATATTTTTGTCCAATTATGAGTAACACCAAACCCTAGTGGATGATCTGAAGAAAGCTTGAGGCAAACATTAATCTTTAGAATATCACTAATAATCTGCAGTAAATCTTCCTCAAATACTTTAGGAGGTGGTGTTGATTTCTCTTTTTTTTGGGAATGAATTCATATTAATGGTTGAAAACTTACCGTGAAATAGGTTAGTCAATCATGCAAGCATAGGTGTTAAGTAACAATGTAGTTAAAGATTACCATCTATCAATTCCACAAGAAAAGAGCTGATAAATATTTCAACTGATGAATCTCTAGTTTACTAGATGTCTAAGCCTAGTTCGGCGTAATCACAAGCAAGAGATGAAATTCCTAAAATCCTACTAAAAATAGAAATGAAAATCATGAATTGCAAAATAGAAAACATAAAGAAGAAAAGATGGAGTCAAAAAATCAAAGAGAAAGATCGAAAAAGTTCTTCAAGAGAGATGAAGTTTGAGCATCTGTGTTTTAGGTTTAGTGTTGGACTTTTATGTTTCTCTTAGTTGTTTCTCAGTGTGGTTGCTGCCTATGGATAATATTTTCTTTTTCTTTCTATGCCTAGTTTAGAAGGGGAATTAGAAACCCGTGAAGTTATAGTTCTCTTAAAGCTACGATGTTTTCAGGATTCCTCTGATCCCCTTTTTATAATTGCAGATCTTTTGATGAATATGCCTCTTCTATCAAAGATTTGTGGTTAGTCTAATCATTCCACTACACAATGAATAGATAGATCACGATAAATTGTAACATCCTAACTGGCTAGGTTTTGAGTAAACAAAAAATTGTAGATTAACTAATGACATAAAACAATTAGAAGCAAAGAAAATTCAATATAAAAAACATTCTAGGAAAATCAAAAAATCAAACACTACACCCTACATCACAGTGGCCTGAAGAGAAATCTAGTCACTGATATCAAAATCAACAAACTCCATGAAATCCATGAAAACCATGAAAATAGGAAAAGTAAGCAACATTACAATATAAAAAGCACTTACAAATGGAGTTCCCCACTTCAATACAGCAACCAAATTCTCCTCCCATACAATTCACTTAAAGAAAAATAAGGGAAACGAAGAATGTTGAGAGGATACAAAGATCTCTCCAAAATTCCTTCAAAATCAAGCCTTCAGCCATCTCCAATGGTATAACCCTCATCCAAGTAGCCCTAAGATCTCCCTTTATAGCCAAGCTATTGAATTTAGCAAGAAAAATCTTTTCAGAAATATTTCTTGCTTCGTCAGCATGGTTCAGAACAACTATGGTGTGGCCACGTCCAATCCGGGCTTGGTCATGCCCAATCCTAGCGTGGTCACGCTCATTCTTTGATAAAGTGGTTTGGTCACACTATTAACTTCAATACAATGGAATGGTCACACTCATATGCGACGTATTCATGCCAATTCTGACAACTCAAACCTTTGTTTTCTTCACTCCCAAATGTATGCTTGATCATCTGTAACCTGCACATTACAAAAAAAAAAGCTTCTGTAGGCATAAATCCATGATAAATAAGATGAAATAACATGTAGAAAGAAGAGTATAATGCAGATAAAACCACGTAAAATTAACTCATGTTAATATCCCTAAACTTATTTTATTAATTGCCCTCAGATAATCTAATAGCTTAGCAGAGTCCCATGAGGTATGGTAAGCACTTGTGTAGGTTTCTTAAGCATTCAACTTGCTTATCTAAGTAAAATAAAAGAGTATAATCATCATTTCAAGGTCCATCGTTATTAATGTTTAATATTTTAGCCTTTTCTTTAATTCCCTTCGTACGAAACCTAATAGATCCCAATAATTCTTAAATTGGCATAGCAACTCCCAACTCTAGCCTCTGCAGCCCATTGATGTTAAAACAACTCACCATTATGACCCAAGTGTCCAACTACGACCTATGTGATCTACATATCATGCAACTTCCAACTCTAGACTCTGCGGCCTACGAACATTATCACAATTTACCACTAGGACTTATATGCCCAACTACGGGCTACGTTGTCCATTTTTCATGCAGCCCCCAATTCAGGCATATGCGACCTACTGATGTTATCATGACTTACCACTACGAAATATGTGATTGAATACGTCATATGTGGCTCATAGTTGTTGCAGCTTTTTTCTATGGCTTTTATGGTCAATTGACGCTTTTGAATCAACAACCCACATGGCTAACTACTATCATGGCTTTCAACTACAGCCTCTATGACAAACCAACGCTACACCCACCATCTACAAATTTCAAGACGAACAAATATCTCCAAAGCAATTGATTATGACTTTCACCGCGCGTTACAACTATTATTGTCGAAATATCATTATACATCAACTTTATAATTTCATCTTCTCTAATTGAGGAGAAGAATGAGCTTGTCTACTTATCAATAAATAGTTGATTATTACAAATGGCTATACCCCACTTTTGTTTTCATCTGCAGAGGTTTTCATATAAAAATTTATAGCGTGTGTTAATTTTTTGTGCAATACTAAGATGATAATTCATTACTTGACCATCACAAATCTTCTGACATGAATCACTACTGTACTTTGTAAATGTCATAAGTCCATAAGTACCAATCTCCTTACATTCATAACCTACTGTATTCAACGATCTGATTCACAGATATGAATTTATATTACAATAGAGAAGGAAATCTCTTGAAATTTTATTTATTACAAATAAAAGTCAATTTCTTTTAAAACATAAAGCTAATAGATTAAATGCATTAATCAAGCAAAAAAAATAAGTCGCATTTTAGGGGCTCTTATTTTATGAATCGACCTTCCGATTGACAACAAGCATTCCATTTAATTAGTTAATGGATGCAAAAATTAAGAGCCTAATCAAAACTTAAACCTTATTAAACAGAAAGAAAAAAAAAAAGTCAAATTAAAACTTTAACCATCCCTATATTAATGAAACAAATAAATAAAAATAAATATAAATATATATACATATTTTGATAAAAGGAAAAAAAATTAATGTGTCACATGTGGCCATTAATGAGGACAAGCTGGTGGCACCGTATTCCTCCGAACCGGAACCGTCTCATTTATTGCGGCCCAGATCCTTTCCCTTGGTCCTTATCTTCCCCTCGATCGACCGTTCGATGGGCAGAATTCGCTAAACGGGACGGCTCTCCATGCGCGACTTATTCGTCCTTCCGAAATAGGATGGGGACAAGTGAGTCATTTCACACCATTCGACCGGGTTATATCTTCTTGTAGGCCCCCGCTCCGCATAGGAAATGGCTCTACACGCCCTGTTTTGGACTATTCCTCGTCTCCTTTGAGATCCGTCACTTTCGTAGGAGGAAAATTGAGAGAGAGAGAGAGAGATCTCTCTTTCGGAATCCGGGTCTTTGTTTTATTTTATTTTATTTTATTTGTATTTGTAGTGAGTATATTGATGAAAAGTGTAGTTTTTCGAAGGAGGATCTCAGATTCGAGCAGAGGCGATTGAGGTTGGAAGGAGGGGACTTTTTTGTATCCAAAGCTCCAATTTTTACTTGATTATTCATCTGCTTGGACTTTCTATGTCAAAAGGGAACTTTTCAAAGTAGTTACCCACTGTGAGATGCTTCTTCTATTCGTTAATTTAGTTTATCTGGGTGGTAGTTTTTCGATGGAGCGCATATGGTGAGGCGCCATTCCTGATTTGTGAGGCTTCTCCAAGTCCACATGTGCGTGTTTCTATGCCCTCCATCTGCTACTGTACTCGCAGCGGGTTCTTGACGCTTCTTTTTTGCTCTTTTCGCCCATCTTCTCGGTGGGGGGTAGCTCGGGATCTTACTTTGTTTGGTTTTGTTTGGAGGGAGATGAGGGGGAGTGCGCTGAGTTAGCTATTGGTTCCGTTTGCTTGGCTTCTTTCTCTTCCTTTCTGTCAATTAAATCATGAGCCTTTGCGTCGTGCATGGAAAGGGGAGGAGATCGAATCTCGGTTGAGCGTTTCTTTTTTGTCTTCCTTCTATTTCGGGTTTTCTTTCCGTGGCTCCGCCTCTTTTTTTTCTCGACTGTCCGTTTCCCGTTTTCTTTCTTAGTGTGATCGGGATCCGTTAGATGTTTGGGTGATCGAGGTATATATATATATATATAGGTTGAAGAGGGATCATTAGAAGCCGTGGCAGCAATAAGGTGAGAATTTTAAATGAGTTTCGACGGCTTATTCGACTCCGGCGGCTCTGGCGCTCTGCCTCCTTACTCCTCCGGAGGCGTGCAGCAGACGCGCTATCTCTCAAATCCAGTATTCAGTACCCCCGGCCTCTCACTCGGCCTGGTAAGCGCTAAATCTAATTCAGCTTCATGCCCATCTTTTGACTTGGATTTAACAAGAACTTGATATATGGGGCAGCAAATGAACACCGCCGGACAGGGGGATATGAGTAGATTAGGAGTTCTTACGGGAGGCGTTGGAGATGCTGAGGCGATTGCTAAGAACAGGGAGGATGAGAATGAGAGCAGGTCGGGTGGGAGTGACAACCTCGAAGGCGGCTCCGGAGACGATATTGATCAAGAGAATCCTCGCAAGAAGAAAAGATACCACCGCCACACTCCACAACAAATCCAAGAGCTCGAAGCGTAAGACATGCTTATTGATTACTGTAATTGTATACTAATATCTTATCTTCTAGCTATCTCCTCGAGTTGACTCTCATGGCAGTCTCTTTAAGGAGTGCCCTCACCCGGATGAAAAGCAGCGGATGGAGCTGAGCAAGCGCCTCAATCTCGACCCACGCCAGGTCAAATTCTGGTTCCAGAATCGCCGCACACAGATGAAGGTTTGGGGAAACAAACAAGATCAAAATTCATTCTTTTGTTCCCTATTTTCATTATTAACAGTTTATTGAGTGATTTGAATGCAGACACAGATTGAACGGCACGAAAACTCAATTCTCCGATCAGAAAACGATAAGCTTCGCGCCGAGAACCTGACCATCAGGGAAGCGATGCGCAGCCCGGTATGCGGGTCCTGCGGCAGTCCGGCGATGCTCGGAGAAGTCTCACTCGAAGAACAACAACTCAGGATCGAAAACGCGCGCCTCAAAGACGAGCTCGACCGCGTGTGCGCGCTCGCTTCCCGATTTCTCGGCCGGCCAATGTCCGCACTTTCATCTCCCTTCTCTACGGCGCCGCTCGAACTGGGCGTTGGCTTCACCGGGCTGGCTCCAGCCCTCACCGCAATGGTCGGTGGGGATTACACAGCTGGAAGCTCCATGCCTCAGCCAGCCCGTGCCGTGCTTGCGGGCTCCGAGAGGTCGGCGTTGCTAGAACTTGCGTTGGCAGCAATGGATGAACTAGTTAAGTTGGCGCAAGTGGACTCTCCCTTTTGGATCCCGAACATCGACGGTCGGGGAGAGGTTCTGAACTTAGAGGAATATTCAAGAGCTTTGCCCCGTTGTGTTGCACCGAAGCCGGCAGATTTCTTCTCGGAGGCTACAAGAGAGACCGCAATCGTTCTCATCAATGGGATGATCCTCGTCGATACCTTCATGGATGCGGTCAGCATTATCCCTTCTTCATGATCATGATGTCTTAATTACCATAATCTTTTCATCCTGATTTGATTTTTTCTTCAATCAGAACCGGTGGGCGAAAATGTTCCCATGCATCGTAGCGAAAGCGGTCACCATTGACATCATATCCAGCGGGATGGGCGGTACTCGAAACGGCGCGTTGCAACTGGTGAGAAATTTTTGTCTTTGGAATTGCTCTAAATCGAAACGTGATATGCGTATTAATTTGTTTGTGGTATACAAAGATGCAAGCGGAGCTACAAGTGCTAACGCCGCTGGTGCCTGTGAGGACGGTGAGCTTTCTTAGGTTCTGCAAGCAACATGCGGAGGGCGTGTGGGCAGTGGTAGACGTTTCAGTGGACGGCATACGCGAGAGCCTCACTGCTTCCGGCGCTCACATGAGCTGCCGGCGACTTCCGTCAGGCTATTTAGTGCAAGCAATGCCCAGCGGCTACTCCAAGGTATCTCGTCTCTCTTGTTTTCTGCCATAAATGCGGTCATTATTGTTCATGTGGTGATGATCGTGATTTCTGTTCATTCTTTTTTAAGAATGAATCATAGATCTAGAATTGAAGTATTGTTTTCATATACGTTAAATATATATATATATATATATATATATATATATATATATATATATATATATATATATATATCAGTAACTAAAAACCCTTATGATCTGATTAGAAATAAGCTTTAGAATTTCAGGAGTCAACAACAAACACAAAAAAAAATAATAAAAAGTTTTCTAAGAGTCCAACTCAAATAATTAAGTTTAAAAATTCAATCAACTATCTATACAATTATATGATTTTTAGCATAGAAAAATGATTTAAATAATTATTAAAATAAAATCATAATATAACATTAAAATATTTGATATTTTAGTTTAAATATTGTCTTTGTTTAGAAATTAGGGCAAAGTGAATTCAAGAATCGATGCAAATCAAGAAGAAAACACAGAGATTTAACGAGGTTCGGCAAACTATTTACGTCCTCGGGAGGAGGGCGGCGGTTTTCTTTGATTTCGCAAAAAGAGTGCAAGTCTCATTTTAGGGTTACGATACGATATATATATATATATATATATATATATATATATATATATATATATATATATATATATATATATAACCTTAGCGTACAATATATAATTACAAAATTACTCATGTACCGTACTGCAGGGGCGTTGCCCATACACCCCCAACCCACATAACGAAACTCCCTCCGATTGGACAGATGCTTTTGCTCCGCTCGTTCGCTCCGTTCCTTCCAACATCTGTCCCTTATCTGATATAGGAGTAATACCTAAGAGTCTTTCTAAGTGTCTTTTTTTTTAATGTTTTGTAATACATTGTTTACTATCATAAATTGTTTTCTTACTTGGGGAAGCATGGCAACTCTTGCTGTCATTAAACAGAAGGAGAGGGCATTGAGAAAAAAACGGAGAGGATACCACTTCTCAACAATAGAACTTGCTGGAAGTCACGAGAAGTCATCCAGCAAGACTGCATTAACATGCATTTGATATATGAAATGAAATTGATAATCATTCATAACTTTTAGATGACAATTAGCAGTCCAAGTTGATTTTTTACATCACATAAATGCATAAGATTATACATTAACGTGTGAAATATAATTTATTGATTACAAAGATATATTGCTTCATAAAAAAAATTCTTTGCGAGCTAATCGTTTCACCATACTTTATATTTTATGCTAAATGCTATTTGAAAAAGAAAAATTGTGACGTTGAAAATGATAAAAAATTCAGCCCGTTTACTTATTTCTTTTTTTATGTTGCATAAAATATTTATTTATTAGAACGTAATTTGGATTGTAAAAGTGTTTCTTCTCTAACAACAAAACAACTTCACATTATCACGTAGGTATTGCTCTGCTGATTATTTAATATCACTGTATTAAGTAATTCTACAAATTTTTTTGTCAAAACTACATAGAAATTAGAGGACGCAAAGCGTACTGCACAGAAAAGTGAACTGCAAAAATTTATTTCAGTTCTGCTGACTTAATTAGCAACCTAAAAGCTACTGTGCAGGTCACATGGATTGAACATGCGGAATACGACGAAACAGCTGTGCACCAGCTCTACCGTCCTCCGCTGCGATCTGGCATCTGCCTAGGAGCGCGTCGGTGGATCTCGGCGCTCCACCGCCAGTCTGAATACCTCGCCATTATGTCCGCCACTTCTCCCCCGCCTAGCGACAACCCCGGTTAGCATCAAACAAATCTGCATATGAGTCCTTGCTCAACATTCAAAATTTCATCTTTTTTAACCAACGTATTTTGGTTCGTGGCATGCTGCAGCCATAACAGTTGCTGGGAAAAGAAGCATGATGCGGCTGGCTGGAAGGATGACGGAAAACTTCTGCGCGGGTGTGTGCGCTTGGGCGGAGAGGAAATGGGGGGAACTTCGTTCGGCAGAGGTCGGGGAGGATATGGTGCGGGTTATGACAAGGCAAAGTGTAGATGATCCAGGCGAGCCTCCAGGTGTTGTGCTGAGCGCGGCAACTTCGGTGTGGCTGCCTATGGTTTCTGCTCAGCGCTTGTTTGAGTTCTTGAGGGACGAGCAGCTGCGGCGCGAGTGGGACATTCTTTCGAATGGTGGCCCTATGCAGGAGGTAGCCCATATAGCAAAGGGTCACGACCGTGGGAACTCTGTCTCCCTCCTCCGCGCCACGGTTCCCGCTGCTGCTTCGGCAATGGTATGAAACTCATCCGTAACTTTCCTTCTTAAAAAGTTGCTTTCCATATTTGTTACTTTGTGAAATGTGCATATTATATATACGCTTTAATTAAGTCCGGTGAATTACAAAATTTAAAATATGCCATTCTTTCGCTCAAATTACTTATGTTACGCGTTGGTGAAAACGACTCGTTGAGGACGACTGACGTAATTTCAGCGGCGTCTAGCGCCAAGTTGCATGGATTTGACGGTTCGGCAAATATTTTATATATTTAGTCATTCTATTTATATATTTTCAATATTTTAATGGGCGAATTGTGTGCGTCAGATAAGAAATTTACTAATACTCACTATTTATATATCTTCTCATTACTGATCCAGGATGCCAATGGAAATCAGAAACAAGAAGAAGAGAGCATGTTGATACTGCAAGAAACGAGCACAGACGCTGCAGGATCATTGGTGGTTTATGCCCCCGTTGACGCACCAGCCATTAACCTCGTCATGAACGGTGGCGATTCGTCCTATGTTGCTCTCCTCCCCTCCGGCTTCTCAATTCTCCCAGATGGTAGTGGCGGCTCCGGCAACGTTGGAGGGTCTCTACTTACCGTAGCCTTCCAGATTCTTGTCAGCACCCTCTCGACAGCCGAACTCACCGTGCAATCGGTCGACACAGTCAAAAGCCTAATCTCATGTACTGTACTCAAAATCAAGTCCGCCCTTACTTGCTAAAGCAGCCAGCCAAGCTAGCTCATATTTTTGGATTATATAATATATATATCAACATTTCTTTATATATTTATAAAGCAAGAGAGAGAGAGAGAAAAAAAAAAGAGAGAGAGAATAGCGTTATTAATCAGTCAAATAGACTTTTTAAATTTCTTAATAACTTGGGAGATGAAAATAGATGCGCAATGCGGTCAGGGTCGAGTCAAGAACGAACCTACGCGTCAGGTGTGAGAAAAGAACCGATCAGCGGTGGCGGTTCGGGCATTGACTCGCTTTCCATGTGCCATGTGTTATAGATTAATATTTCGGTAGAATTCTATGAGTGGACTAAAGAGAATATTAAAATGTTGTAGTTTATGAATTTTATGTCATCATGCTGCTGTTGCTTCTCTAATGTTATCTACTGTTTCTTGCTACAATGTTATAATGTTTTGGGAATGGATGGATTCATGGGACTATTGGTAGAAACGGGAAAGTTCTGTTGTTTTGACAGCTTTTTAAAATTGCACCTCCGGTACAGTCGAGAGGCGCACTATGAGATGGGGTTGGCTCGTCAGGGCGCGGCCCGGTTTCGTCACATGCGGGTTTTTGGGTCCTCCTGTTGATCTCCGCTCACCGCTACGCTTGCTCCAGCGCCGCATTGAATGTCCCACCGACTGCCAGCCGGGCTCATTAAATGTATGCTTGGCGGAAGCACCGTATGCGAGCGTCTGAATGAAATACTTTTTTGGGCGATTCGGAATGCAAATATAAATAGCATTTAAAATAAAGATTAACATTCTTCAGCACGTAAATCTCCTTTGTAGTTCTTCCTGTTTCGATATTTTTTTGTGGGAATTTTTAAATCTCTGGAGAGCAAGATTTGATGAAGTTGAGGCTTCTGTGATTTTAGTTTTGTGCAATATAAATACTATGGGTGAAATCCTTCAAGGATCCAAAGGCTTGGAATGAAAACATGTTGAAAGGCATATCTCACAAAAGCGGAGTAGGGATGTCAAAAGCGAGGGGGATTGAGCGATGATGGTTGGGTAGTTAGGAGCCGATCAGGAGGGCCACAATACAGAGATCGACCAACTAAATGTCGAAAGACTCTGAGGCTGTTCAATTGAAGGATGACCCACTAGATGTCTATCAATTAGGCATCAAATACAAAAAAAAAAAAAAAAAAAAAAAAAAAGACTGGTTGGGAGTCAGCAAATTAAATAAAAACAGGACATATAATTGTCATTTCACAATAATTATATCATCCTATAAATGATAGACATTAAATGGAATAAAAGTTTTAAAAAAGTCATATAAGACCTTTCTTTACAAAATCTCTTCATTTCTTTTTTTCATCTTTCTACATTGTTTTTTGGGTGTCATCTGTTGTACATATCTTGGTTTAACAACTTCATTGAAGTTTGTTATTTTATTTGGATCACTCTAAATTACTTATATCATAAATACTTGATCAAATTTTGCACAATTAGAAATTGAAAATTTTGTGATAGAAAAATTTGTGATAAATTTGTCAATAGACAAAATAGTAAATATATTCCTTCGACAATATGTGATGGTTGGAATGTTCAAGCAACTCAGCTAATTTGATTGGTCATTATAAGCCTAACACAACAAAATGTTCCTTCCATCAATCCTTTGTGCGAGGGCAGTGTGTGAGACTATGGGCTATAGGTCTGACGCATCTAGCATTTCTTTTTAGGAAAATTTCACAGATGTATGCAGTGACTTACCATGCTTCTAGCAAATTCGGACCAATGCCTTGAAACTTTTGAGAGATTTTTACGCACCAATGAACAGTGTTATGAACATCCTCTTGAGCTCTGTAAACGAAATAATTATTTCTAATGGCATGTTATTGAATCATCAAAGGTCCGTTCTTCAAGGTTCACAAACAAGTGCCAACACTTTAGGGCATCATTTATTCTTAACAGACTTGTTAAATATTCAAAGGAGGCCACATGGTCGGAAGGGTCTGACCATCTTAGATATGATTTTAGAGGAGTTTTAAAGCATTCGGGCGCTTCCGCTTTATCAATATTTCTAACGAATGTATTCTCTAGTTGTTTAGGTCGTAGAGCCTCAACTCACCTTCATTTATTACAACCTAACGATGTCAATCCTTCACTATTAATGTAGTGTGAGTCTTCGTCACCACTGGGGTAGTGAAGGGGCTTGTCCTAGATTTAGTGTCATCCCTTCATCTGGCATGGGGGAACTACTGATTGAGGTGACAAGACTATAGCCTGAGCAAGATTACTTCTAAACATCTCTATCTTTTGTTCATTGTTCTTGTTGATATGTTGGGTCATGACATTTCTAGTTGAATTCATATTGCTTATGACATCTCACTGGTTGGGTTCTTCTCCTTGAGTCGCTGCTCTTCTTTTTGCGGCATAATGTACACTCACTGGACCTTTTCGAGATGTTGAACTCAGATTGCCCTTGAATCACTATAAAGAAATAGAGTATCTTGAGAATGGGGGAAGAGAGGGAGAAAGAGAGGAGAAATAGAATAATTGACGAGTGTAAAGAAGATAAATTAGTGAGAGTCTTAATCAAGCTTCCCAAAAAGAGGGTTTAGAATCCCTATTTACCTTTAATACACCCTCTTTTATGGGGTTGGCCTTCACAAATGTCACATTTAACTTCATGACTCAAATAACAGACTCATGGTTGTACAAATAACTAATTTGGGTCTAATATCCTATTGTATAATCAAAAGAACATAGAGGTTTTATGCTCTAATTGATTGTTCGGATTACATGGCTAACCTTTCCTGGCCAATCTGTAATGGTCAACTTTTAGTGACTATTTGGTCATGGTCGATCTCTAGTGGTCGTATGGTTGTGGTCGGTCTTTGGCTACATAATCGTGGCCAGCCTTTAGAGATCACTTTGTAGAGGTCGACCTCTGTTGGCCTCGTCTATCCGTGGTCAGTTTTTGGTGGCCATCTTGTGATGGTTGACCTCTCGTGTCAATGTTCTTTCGACTTACCTTCATTCCCTCGATATATCAATTCCATCCTATTGTACTTAATTGGATATCAACTCAATAAGTTTTTTTCTTATTTTTAAATGGAGGTCGAAATGAAAGTCATTCGTTGCGGGTTCGAGCTACCGCTTTTGGGTTGTACAATGTTAATATTAAATAAGTTTTGTGGCACCTTTATAGGGGTAGTTATATTAATTAATCAAGTATGTCATCACTTTAAAGATTTTAGCACTTATAAAGTAAAGTCTAAATTTTGAGTAAAACATTAAAATATTTATAGTAAAAACATTAATGCCGTTCCCTTCAAGATTTTAGAATCAAGAGAGCTTAACTTTTCTATGCCGTTACAGATTTGAAAGGTTTTCTCGAAAAATCAAAGTGCAATCGCTATCTAAATTGATTTGCAAGATATTATTCAGAAAAAAAAAAACGTTTGATTTGAAATTCTAATTCCATATTTAAATTATGCTCCGCAAATGATTTGCTAAAAAATTAATTGCTAAAAATAAAATCCTTACTGTGCTAACGAACCGAACACGAACGAACAGAGCTAGTGTTCATGTTCGAAATGTTCGAACACGTCAAAGTTTGTGTTTGGTTCGTTTAACAAACCGAACGAAAAAAAATTGTTCGTGTTCGTCTCGTTTGCTTATCGAACGAATTGAACACAGACTTCTTAGCGAACCGAACACAAGCTATTCGCGAACAATGAGTTTTTTTGACAGCCCTAGTGCTATTAGCCAGGGATTGCAGAACTACTTAGTTAACATGAATACAATAATTTGACCGAATTTCATCTTCTAAATTTTATTTATAACTGATCAAATATGATTATTTACTTGATTATTTGCATTCATAAATTTCATAATTAATATTTAATAACTAGTTAGTTATGAATTTTTTAAATAATTAATAAAAATCATTTACATAAAGTCTAGTGGCTGGTTTAATGTTAAATTCTGCGCCATTGTATGAGTTTATTTTATTATGTCTGCTTTAAAAATTTGGCAGAACGGGCTCATTTTTTTAGGGGGACCAGAATTTTATGCATTAAATAAAAATAATAATCTCAATTAAAATCTATATAATTAATATCTTTAGAAAGAAATACAAACAATAAGCAAGATAATACTATCAATACTATCAAACGAAAATATAAATAGTTAATAATGTAAAAAATTAACTGTATTTTCAGATAAACCGCACAAACGCAGTTTCTAAATGATGAGGCGGCGTTTTTAAAATGCAACAACAGCGGATAAGCTATCCCAAACATACCCTTAACTCCATCTTTCTGTTCCGAGCTCTAACTATGTTTTGACATTTCTTCGTTGGAGTTTGTTCAATTGGCAGGCAGTGTTTGGTTTCGATCTGCAAAATTTTATTTACTATGTAGATTTTACCCATGACTGTGAATTGGATGGGAGAATTCCAACAATGACAAGTTAAATATCGTCTGTCGGCTCGCATAAGAAAATGCCAAACAGATACGGTAAACTTTAAGTGCGCAAATAAATGATATTAAAAGATATGTATTTCGGAAGCTTGGAAGCTACCTCCGGGTAGTTAGGCGGAAAAAAACAAAGTTTGCTTTAGGGGCTCAACTAAAAGTTGAGTTAGTATGAAAATTATATTATAAATTGTTAAGTGACTATGTTTACTAATCCTTAGACAGAACTTCAAAGATTAGAGAAATTACTGTGATGGTGAATAATAACTCATAGTAGAAGTCCTCGTATATTTTTTATAATCTCTTTGCGTTTTCATTATAAGTTGTATTTCTCAAATTCATTTCAAGCAATATATATATATATATATATATTATTTATTTTAATTTTTTTTAGCACGGTGAATAGGTTGGAGCATGAGATTTTTTTGTGTAAGGAAATGTCTGACTACCGGGTCACTATCTCATCAGTTTTCCGTTTTCTTTCAGCAACAAATTAACTTATCCTTACAATATCTGACTTGACATTTGCTTTGGCATGTAATTTGTTTTTTAAATTAGGCCCTCCTTTTGGTTGGCGGGAGGGGTCTTCTTTCAAGTATGGTTCTAATAGTAAAATTTTTAAATTTCGCTTTTTTCCTCTAGTGTGGAGAATACAAGAAACCTACCTAATGCTTCGAACTATGTTAAAACACTAGGATATCTAAATGTGTATTGAGAAGTTTTATGAATTTTAGAGGCTTTTTTGGTATTATTCGTGATGTTAGATCTTACAAAAAATATATTCTTGTCACTAGAATTTGGAGTGATAATTGACCTTCAGCAACGGGTTTTGGGGCTTAAAGAAAAATAGTAAACACTTTTTACTTGTAGAGGGATGTAAGGAAAATATTAACGTAATAAAAAAAAATTTAAAATATTTAACTTGAAGAATATCAATCGTTTACCTAAATAACAAGGTTATGGAAGATCATCAAATCCCCATTTTGCTTAGACCTAGCACAAAATTTCCAAGCTTTGGTTGAAATTTTAAAATTTCTTTCTAATTGGAACCACTTTTTCTGCAAAAAAAAAAAAAAAAAGTTTTCTGTAAAATAGAAGAGAGGGAAAAGGAGAACGTGCCCAAGAATGAATACGAAATAAATTTGTTTTATTAATTGACAAATTAATCCTCAAATATTTTTTATTTGAAATTGTCTAAAAATTTTAAAATATAAATTCTTAAACAAGTTTAAATTTTAAATATCATTCTAAGTCTACAAATTAAAGAAATATATAGCCTCACACAAAATAGAAGAATTTCAGTAACATATTTTGAAAAATAATCTGCTCAAATTTATTAATCAGGCTCTTTCTTTTTGTGAATAGTACATTGATTTGTTTACTTCGACTCCTTGTTTAGTTATTGCCAATGTAGCATCACCTTTTTTTTTTTTTAATTTTTTTAAGCTATGATAATTCTTGCTGATTCTTCTCGCAAATAAAACCATCTTCATCAATTTGAATAAAAATATCATTTAATCATTTAAAAAAACGACCTAACTAAGTTATTTCAAGTTTAATTTGAACTTTAAGTAAGGATCTATATCTTAATCCAACTTATTCTTGTTATATAAAAAATTGAAATAAAAAAAAGGAAAAAATCATCTTTTTTATATATGCATCATCAAGATCAACTTATTTTTATAATAATGTGTTCATCCTTAATTTATGCCAAATATTTTTGTCATTTTCATTTAATTATTTTCATTTTCATTGAACTTATCATAATGACAAATCACATTAGATACTATTTTCAAGGTCACATGATTGATCATTAAATGAAAAAAAAAATGGTATTATAGTATAAGGAAATCTTAACAAAGTGCCTTTATGCATTAAAATACACATACTGGTTTATATGTTAGGATCAAAGACCTAACCTTGGAAGGGTTATTCTAACATGTTCATTTATTATTGGAGATTGTACTCAATGAAGCAGAAAAAATCAAAATATTTTTAGAAGCTCTTTTGAGATTCGTATTTAGATCGTTTTGTAGAGATGCTAAAATTTTAGATACATGTGAAAGACTTTAAACCAAAAGTGCCTTACTTTGGCTTATTTTAGTCTATCATAAAAAGTTAGGTGTCCAGAAGTATAGATGATAGCTGTAAATCACATACATAATTAACTCATATTAAATTCTTTCACTTTGATCGTTTTGTATATTATTTGAGTAGTTTTTGTACTGTGATCTAACTCATACACTTTCAAGTATACAAGGAAAGCTTAGATTAGAAGGAAATATGACCAAAAAAGGCTTGCTAAAATTAATCAAAAAATATGAAGTAGTTACGAAGATAAGGAGAGCAACATGATAACCTAGTTATCTGGCCACCATTTTGGAGCTGTTCTTGGAGCCTAAAAACAAGGATCAACCTAAAAGCATGCACTTAGTTGCCCTTTTTAAGCTCTTAGGATTTGATCATATGAGTTAGTCACAAACACCCTAGTGCCAGTCACAGGCGCCGGATATTGTCATAGAAGCCCAATTCTTTATTTAAAAGGTCAAATCAAGTTTTTGAGCTTAGGCTCTAGAACCCAACGCTTAGGCTATATGAAACCAGCTTAGTAAGATTTTGATAGATTTTGCCCAATTCTTTACCTTTCATAGAGCAGCTGTAACTGTCTTATTTATGGAATGCTTAGAAATGAATTGAGACATCATAGACCAATCCTAAGCAATGACACCTCGATATGGCCAAAGTAAATTAGACTTGGGGATATTACAAGGTATTCCATTATTATTAATCTTAATGTGAATATGTTTCCTACTCGTAAATTTTGAAGGTCTACATAGGATGTGTGCTCCTTATATCTCACAGAAGTATCTCAATCATCTGAAAAATAAAACAAAAAAAAAAAAATAGTAGAATATATCTTATTTAAACTAACCACTTATAATTCATGAAAAGATAATTATTTTAATAATGAAGATCAAATGATACATCAAACAAAGATAAAGTGATTGTTTTTAATTAAAGCTTGGAACAAATTAATATTTATCATGCAAGAAAGAAATTTATCTTAGTCAAAAACATATCTTCATATGGTGTGGTACAATATAGGAAACTCATACAATTGGACATGGATCAACCATAAGGAGACACTACAAGCAGATCGTTAGGCAAGGGCTTAAGACTAGAAGCTAAATAAATATAATATATTAACCGACGATCATGTGATTCCTCATCCATATCACTCAAATCTTTAACATCACGTTATCTTAAACATTTTTAAGTATAGTTTTATGAAACAAAAATTTTATATTCCAAACTTGGTGAAAATCCCAATAAAAAAGGAGCAAAATCTTCAAATTGAAATTTTAAAATCGCACAAAAGAATTAATTTTTACCATAAATAATGCAATTAGTAGTTAGAAATTTTATATAATAAACTAACAGAATTTAAATATGAAAACCAAGTAGAGAAGGAAAAAGAGATGATTCGTTCGCTCTTCTTATTATCCTATCCTCTTCCCCGTCTCCTAATACACAAAATAGTAATAATAATAATATGTCATCAACTAATTCTCATCATCCGGCACAATCTCAAGGCATGACATGAATCTCGAGACAATCTTTTGAGCAAGAAATATTAAAATCTTGATAGAAATTAGTCCAGAGCTTCGATTTTAGCAAACTTATAGTCAAACTGACCGGTTCGATGAGACAGACCCAATGATATCAAAATAGTCCAATCCGAGTCAAGTCAAGCTCAGATCAAGTCATTAAACCACACTTGAAAGTTTTCTGGACATGTTTAGAAGATGAAACGAATGTCGAATCTAGCAAACCTATAGTCAAATCGAGTGTCTCGACAAAAAGAATCCAGTGGGCCTAAGATTGCTCAATTCTAACAATGTTAAGGTACTCAAATGTTTATCAAATGCCGCCTGATCGAAGGAAGCTCTCCGGACTATCTGATCAAAATGATCCATATTCTTGCATTAGTTGCACCCAGAACACTATAAATGGAGCTCCACCCCTCTCATGAGGGAGGAGCTTAAAGCCTGAAGAAGAGCTTGAGTTTTGAGGAGCTGAAGTCCAGCATCTCTCCAATCACTGTCGACCATAGCCGACTGTCATCGATCACTGTCGACCACAGCCGACTGTCGTCGATCACTGTCGACTACCGTCGACCATTGTTGGCCACCACCGACTGTTATCAACCACCACCTGCCTGCCTCCTCTGATCGTCATTTGTCACTGCTAACTTCTTACAATAAGTTTATTCGTCCAACGACGTTGTAACTCCTAAGAGTTTTTAACCATTTCCCACCTATCTGTTGTAGGACTGTATATATAATATCCAATTTATAGTGGATTTATTTAGCTGGGCTAGGGCTCATGATTTTTCCTCTTTACAAGTTTTCCACGTAAAAACCTCTGGTGTCACTATTGATTGTTTTCTTTTATCCGAGTGTGTGTTGAATTCTCGTGCACACCAAGATGATAATCCATTACTCTGCCTGCCGAGAATTTTCTAGCATTGATCAGTAAAAATAATAATAATGAAAAATTGAAAAGATAGAATGGTCAATCCCATAATTAACATGCTGCATCTCTGCATGTAACATTTTATAAGGTTTTGAAGTTGATTTATTCTACTATTCCAGGCTCGTTTTTGGCGATTAAACTTCCCATGGGTTAGTGATCTAGCACAAATGGGTGAGTTGATGAAATAGCTCGAGCAGTTCAGTGCGCATGGGCAATCAAATAAGTTCTTCTGAAAGTTACTTCACATGGGAAGTAAATAACCAAGCACGAATGAATAAGCAAGTTTACATATGCAAGTGCGATGGTAACTATGTTCACACAAATTAGTTGTTGAGCTACTTTGTCTGCCGAGAAGTACAACACTTTGGATGGCTGAGTTCACAATCTTAAGAAGTGATTTTGTGAGTTCATGGACGCAATTATCCGACTTTGCATGGAAGAGTAAACCATCGCATATAGGCAATTTCACGAAGGAAAGTGCTTTAGGGACGCAAGAAATTATATGTGTTTGATAATGAATAGACCATAACCCTGATCAATGTAACTTTATAAATCGATCTAAAATCATGCAATTAAAATCATTAATGTAAATGCATATGATTAAGCGACCTTTGATCTGGCTCTGTATCTAATTGAGCTATTTTAATTGCCAACATCTACAACCCAATTTTGTTTTTAAATTTCAATACATTTTAATCAAATCATACAAATTATTGAACCATTCTCTATTGAGTTAAATGACATGCCAATTCGTAAACTAGACGCTTGAACTATAAAATTGGCATATGTTTGTAAGGAGTTGTCAAAGAAAAGTTCATTCCATTTTCCTCAACAATAAGCCACCCAAACTACAAGAAAATGAGGCCGTAAATGAAGAAATCAATGACAATTAAATTTGATGTATTGTATACCGTAATTGTTTCCAAAACATTAAAAAATTATCTATCAAAGCTATATTTGGTTTGATGCAATAGCACTATAATATAAGGAATTTACATTCATACCTCACTATTATTAAGTATCTAAACTTTCATAATTACATTTATAACACTTAAAATTTTAATATAAAATACAAAATATCACCATCACTAATATTTGAAAGGAAAATACACATTTTTATGGCCAGTAATATGACACTAAAGTATTATAAATATAAATATTGAATTTTAAGTGTTAGACATGTAGAAGTTTATGCATGCATTTTCTTTTAATTTTACATAGATAAAACTGTAAATGCTTAAAAAAAAGCACCGAGATTGTATTATGATCACATCAGTGTGAACTTCGATGACATGAGAAGCAGATGCATATAAACTGCTAATTAAGGTTTCTAATATAAACAAATAGAATTTTTATCTTTAGTTGTTGAATTTAAAAAAAATTGTTGTATTCATATTTCTTACAATTTTATAGTTTTAAGAAGAATTTTTAGAGAGCAATTAGGTGATGATGCAAGATGGGATTCAATGATTTCCAATGAAAGCTAAAATGAATTGTTGTTTTGACCCCCAATTAGTCATTAAGGTAAGTGGCACTCTTGTAAATTTCTACTTACTTTAAGCCTCCATTGTTGACTTTAGAAAGGTGTCACCTCATTATGGAAGACACTGAAGAGGACATGTGGAAGGACATGTGGAGGCCATGCGATGGAAGGAGGACATGTGAAAGGACATGTGGAGACCATGCGATGGAGGACTCTAAAGGGTGGACATGTGAAAGCCATGCGATCCTTGAAGGTTACACCTCATCTATTTATAGAATATTATAATATAATCTAATCTACTATAAATAGATGAGATGAGTGGAGGCTTTAGTGTGGGTTTTGTAAGAGTGAAAAAGAACTCAATGAGTGTGGGCTAGCTTGTTAAGGGTGAGGAGAGCATCTTGGAGGCCTTGGATGTGAAGGGAGGCCATGGAAGATGAGGGCTCATCTATGTAAAGCTAAGTACTCTTGTTTCTTGTCTTAGTGAATTATTTCGATTCCCTCCGCGGACGTAGGTCAAAAAGACCGAACCACGTAAATTCTCTTGTTTGCTTGTGCTCTTGTGTTTGCATCTTCTTTGTTGTGATTTGCGGTTTGTTCTCTTACCAAGATTAAGGAAAGAAAGTGTTTTTTCCCACAACAATTGGCGCCGTCTGTGGGAAAATCTCGACACATCTTGGTCGGAGGAATCGCACCCAAGAAATCGCAGCAAGAAGAGGTGTTTGGCGGGGACAATGGGTTCCACCAAATTCGACATCGAGAAATTCATGGGAAAGAACGACTTCGGCCTGTGGAGAGTAAAGATGAGAGCCCTACTGGTTCAGCAGGGTGTCGCGAAGCCTTCCAGGGGCCGACGGCAGTGCCGGCCGACATGACAGAGAAAGAGAAGATTGGCATGCTGGAGAAAGCTCATAGTTTGATAATCTTGAGCTTGGGCGACAAGGTTCTGAGGGAGGTGTCGAGGGAGACAATGACTCAAGCGCTTTGGGCCAAACTCGAGGTACTCTACCTGACCAAGTCCCTGGCTAATAGGCTATTTCTGAAACAGCGCCTATACTCTTTCAAAATGCACGAAGACAAATTAGTCTCGGAGCGAGATAGACGAGTTCAACAAGATCATAGATGATCTTGAGAACATCGACGTCAAGATGGATGACGAGGACAAGGCGCTGCTGTTGCTAAACTCTATTCCTAAGAGCTACGAGCAGTTCAAGGATGCGATGCTCTATGGAAGGGCGCAAACGATTACTCTGGAAGAGGTTCAATCATTAATCAGAGCCAAAGAACTTCAGAAGAAGCACGACATGAAGGAGGAAACCAGGTGGAGACGAGTCGATGGTTAGAGGAAGATCGAGCAATTAAGGATATAAAAGTGACCGAGAGCGGATCAAGGTCCGAAGAAACGTTAGAGGTCGGTCTCTAAGAGATCCTACAAGTGCTTACCATTGCCACAAGGAAGGTCATTTTAAGAAGGATTGTCCGGATAGAAAGAAAGGCTTTCAGGAGAAGCCTAAAGATTCTGGAGAAGCAAGCATAGTCTCAGACGGGGTGATCACAGAATCTGAATCTAGCAAGGAGTGGATCCTTGACTCAGGGTGCTCCTTCCACATGTGTCCTCACAAAGATTGGTTCGAGACACTACAACTGGCAAATGGTGGATCCGTTCTACTTGGAGACAATAAAGCTTGTAAGGTGATCGGCAGCGGGACGATCAGAATAAAGATGTTCGATGGAGCTGAACGGATATCGCAGAGATGTCGGTACGTCCCGAACTTAAAAGAAATTTGATTTCTTTAGGGACGCCGGAGTCGAATGGATACTCATTCAAGGCGAGAGAATAGTTGTATCGTAGTAGCTAAGGGCTCTCTCATAGTCATGAAAGGAGTCGAAAGAATGGGCAATACTCCCAGTTGGAAAACCGTGATCGGGAACTTCTCAAATGCGGTTCGATCGAGCTCGACGGATCCGGACCATGGAACATGAGGCTGGGGCATGTAAGTGAAAGGGCTTACGGGAATTGTCCAAGCGAACCCGTTATGCGGAGATCGGGTCGACGAACCGGAATTCCGTGAACAATGCGTACTTGGGAAGGCCACCGGGGTGAAGTTCTCCACTGGAATACATACATCAAAGAAACCTCTTGATTATGTACACGAGTGATCTATGGGGCCCGACTAAAACTCGGACTCATGGAGGAGGAAGGTACTTCATGTCCATCATCGATGACTACACCGGAAGGTATGGGTCTTTATCCTAAAAACAAAAGATGAAGCTTTTCAACGATTCGAGGACCGGTTAACTCTCACCGAAAACAAGATGGGAGCAAAGCTGAAGCACTTGAGAACCGACAATGGCTGGAGTACCGTTCGGAGCGGCTTGAGGAGCTGTGCGGGAGGAATGGCATCACAAGGCACAAGACGGTCCGGAACACTCCTCAACAGAATGGCCTAGCTGAGAGGATGAACAGGACTCTCCTAGAGAGAGTGCGGTGCATGCTATTAAATGCAGGTCTACCCAAAAGTTTCTGGGGCGAAGCTGTGTCAACCGCCTGTTACCTTATCAACAGATGTCCATCGACAGTCGTTGATATGAAGACTCCTTTGGAGATGTGGTACGGAAAACCAGGTAACTATGATAATCTTAAAGTCTTTGGATGTATTGCATACGCTCACGTTAGACGAGGATAAGTCGGAAGTGAGGGCTTTGAAGTGCATCTTCATCGGATACCCACTCGGAACCAAAGGTTACAAACTTTGGTGCCTAGATCAACAAAAATGCATCATCGGTAGGGATGTGACATTCGATGAGTCCAAAATGGGAAATATGCAAAGCTATGTTACCGGGAACGAGTGTCACTAAGGAGGATTCGTCGATCGAGGTGGAGCTGCAACAACGACAAACTTTGATCGATCAAAGGATAATTGTGAACTATCAAGACGAAGTGGCGAGAAGACCAGCAAGTGATCGAACCGGAAAAGAAGATCCGACGACTACGACTTGGTAAGGGACAGACAAAGGAGAACTATCAGACCGCCAGAGAGATATGGCCATGCAGATATGATCTCCTTTGCTCTGAGTGTTGCTGAAGTGATAGAAGAAGCAGAACCAAGCAGCTATAAGGAAGCCCTGAAGAGCAAGGAAAGACACAAGTGGGAAGAGGCAATGGATGAGGAAATGGCTTCTCTGATGAAGAACAAAGCCTGGGAACTTGTGGATCGACCAACGAACAAACGCGTAGTCGGTTGCAAGTGGACCTTTAAGAAGAAGGAAGGCATGCCGAGTACCGAGAGGACCGGTACAAAGCCGGACTCGTTGCAAAGGGATTCACACGAGTTGAAGGAATCGACTTCAACGAAATCTTCTCACCCGTGGTGAAGCACTCGCTCAATTAGGTTAGTCTTAGCACTAGCGAGCTCAATTCAACTTGGAATTAGAACGGCTAGATGTTAAGACTGCGTTCTTGCATGGAGAGCTTGAAGAAACCATCTACATGGACCGACCGGATGGGTACAACACACCCGAGACAAAGGACAAAGTTTGCTTGCTTGAAGAAGGCATTGTATGGGCTGAAACAAAGCCCAAGACAATGGTACAAACGATTTGATGATTTCATGCTAAAGATCGGTTTTGTCGAAGCGACTACGACAGTCGTGTGTACATGAAGTGGCAAGACGGTGAAATCGGTACGTACCGCTCCTTTATGTGGATGATATGTTAGTAGCCGGCAGGAGCAAGGAGGAAGTCCGGAAGATCAAAGGTATGCTCAATTCGAATTTAACATGAAGGACCCAGGACCAACTACAAAGATCCTAGGTATGGAGATTACGCGAGACAAGAAAAAGGGTAGCTTATTCTTGTCTCAAAAGTCATATATTCGGAAGGTTCTAATAAGGTTCAACATGCACGAGGCTAGCGGGTTGCAACATCTATCGACAACACTTCGGACTATCGAACTCTCAAGCACTGCGAGACGAGAAGAGGAGAAAAGGTACATGGAGGGTGTCCCCTACGCCGGTGGGGTTGGTAGCATCATGTATGGTATGGTTTGTAGCGGCACGCATTTAGTCTACGCCGTCGATATTGTAAGCGGTGTTCATGGCAAGCCCGGGACGGGCTCACTCGGGAAGCGCTAAAATGGATCCCGAGATACTTAAGAGGCACCAGCCGATTTGGGGCTACTCTTCAAAAGGCGGGAAGACAAAGAAGAAAAAGTAGTCGGTTACGTAGATTCGATTACGCAGGAAGCATTGACACCGGGAAGTCACCGATCGGATTCATCTTCACTGTCTTCGATCTGCGGTCGATTGGAAGTCTAACCTCCAATCGGTCGTGGCCCTCTCAACAACGTAGGCCGAATACATCGTTGTGATCGAAGCAATCAAGGAAGCTATGTGGCTAAAGGGCATGTCCGAAGAGCTTCGGGATACATCAAAAGGTGATAATCGTGTTTTGCGACAACCAAAGCACCATCCACCTAACCGAGAATCGGGTATTTCATGAAAGATCCAAGCACATAGATGTGAAGCTTCATTTCGTAAGGGACGTCGTCGCTAAAGGCTCAATAGTGGTAGAGAAGATACCAACCGAAGAGAACCCCGCCGATATGCTCACCAAGGCGTCGCTCATGCGCTAAGTTCGGACACCTGTCCGAACTTAGTGAATTTTCCACCTGGCTGAGGGCCCCTCGGGGGTCACGTGGAGGGAATCACTACTCCAGCATAATTGAGGGTCAAGGTGGAGATTTGTTGTTTTGACCCCCAATTAGTCATTAAGGTAAGTGACACTCTTGTAAATTTCTACTTACTTTAAGCCTACATTGTTGACTTTAGAAAGGTGCCACCTCATTATGGAAGACTCTAGAAGAGGACATGTGGAAGGACATGTGGAGGCCATGCGGTGGAAGGAGGACATGTGAAAGGACATGTGGAGACCATGCGATGGAGGACTCTAAAGGGTGGACATGTGGAAGCCATGCGATCCTTGAAGGTTACACCTCATCTATTTATAGAATATTATAATATAATCTAATCTACTATAAATAGATGAGATGAGGGAGGCTTTAGTGTGGGTTTTGTAAGAGTGAAAAAGAACTCGAGGAGTGTGGGCTAGCTTGTTAAGGGTGAGGAGAGCATCTTGGAGGCCTTGGATGTGAAGGGAGGCCATGGAAGATGAGGGCTCATCTATGTAAAGCTAAGTACTCTTGTTTCTTGTCTTAGTGGATTATTTCGATTCCTCCGTGGACGTAGGTCAAAAAGACCGAACCACATAAATTCTCTTGTTTGCTTGTGCTCTTGTGTTTGCATCTTCTTTGTTGTGATTTGCGGTTTGTTCTCTTACCAAGATTAAGGAAATAAAGTGTTTTTCCCACAACATGAATGATTGAAGAACATTGAGAGGAGAATTTCAGAATTTCTTTCAATTATTTATAATAATTCTTAAATGACTTTTTTTTTTCTCATATTTCCACTACAAGAGAAAAAGGGTGTCTATGTTTTCCTTAGTGGTAAATCATTGACAAACTTTTTTTAGTTCTTTTTTTTATTAAAGAAATTACTTGTAGGCTTGGGGTGTGAGATTCACTTAAAGAGGTGAACTTCATCGCCGGTGGAAGATAGAGAGAGTTGATAGTAGAAGAGACTGAGAGAGTCGCTGACGAAATAATTAAGGCAAGAGAGTCAATCTCAAAAATGGTTGGAAAATGAGGAGTAAAACGAATTTCATTTTCTCGGTTTCGAGCTGCAGGATTAAGTAGGCTGTGACATTGCTTTTAAGCATTGCCATATTTTTACCTATAGGGGCGCTTATAAGCTTTCTTGTAGGGGCTTTAGACAATGCTCATAAAAGAGCTACTAATTTACGATCTGATGTGTTAGATAAACACTTTGATATTTAAATATGTCCAAAAAAAAAACTATTATTTTAATTTTTTTGATAAAACTACATGTTTTGATGCATAAATAATATGTAATATATATAAAAATTAAAATTTATCATAACTTCTTAATGGAGTTACAATATGTGGATCCATCATAACTTCTTAAAATGTTGGGAGGATTTCTCAAAGCCCTAAAACATCTTTAATATTTTTAAGAAATTATAATCAATGAAAGTAAGCCTAATGAGTCACGTCACGTGATTGGAGTAGCTACATGCATGGCTGCTGAAATCTCGGGTGGACTCATTCAAGTCTGTTAAGTTGCCGGAGTAAGCGTTTTAGGTTGTATTGGATCTTTGTGCGTCATTTATTTATGTTTTTGTCCATTTTTTGTAATCTTTTTGAGCATTTACATACATGACACCCAACCCTTATGTATTTACATATTTATCAATAAAATTTAATTCTTGCATTTATACAACCTAAATCTTTTATATCACAACAAAAATACAACCTTTTTAACTTCAATAAAGTGAAATGTACACTTTCATGTTTGGGGAAGGTGGCATTTATGTAAAAATTAAAGTTTTGGTGTTAGAGATGTAAATACATTAGAATTGAGCGGTATATTTGTAAATCTTCCTTTTTTGGGCAGAAAATAGCATGCTCCTAAAAAAAATGAAGATTTGTGTGT
Organism: Papilionanthe hookeriana x Papilionanthe teres; assembly: GCA_022702705.1. Taxonomy (NCBI): domain Eukaryota; kingdom Viridiplantae; phylum Streptophyta; class Magnoliopsida; order Asparagales; family Orchidaceae; genus Papilionanthe; species Papilionanthe hookeriana x Papilionanthe teres. The sequence continues at coordinate 92,734,782 of CM040425.1, forward strand.
GTGTGTTAGTGAGAGAGAGAGAGAGAGAGAGAGAGAGAGAGATCTTGATGCTTAACTTATTTTTTGAAGCAACATAAGACTAATGTTGAGATGAGTATGAAGGAATTTGGCTCTAGTTAATTTATCTTTTGAAATTTTTCCACCACGTTTGGCTCAAACTTATAATTGAAAACATATTATATCCCACGCAGCTTTCATCCGTAATCCAATGGTGGGACGTCACGTGTCAAGTGAGCCCCACCACAATACACTGGTATTGGTCAGTATTAAAAGTGGTGGGACCCACTTGACATATGACGCCCCGCCATTGTACTCTCCTGATGTAATATTTTTCCGTAGCTTACTAGGTTTCCAAGCATACATTTGATAAACCCTAACAAATTAACCAAGCCATTCCATTCAGTCAAAACCTAACACAAATCAATGATATATACAATACACACACTTTATGTACTATGCTTGCCAGCAGAGATGCATCTTTTTTATCACAGTTTGTCAAAACTGTCCAAATTTAGTAGGTGATGATAATAAATGAAGACTAAATGCTTGCCAAGAAGCTGAAAACTGCTTTTGATTTGTTATTCGTTAACATCTTTGTCAAAGATAATTAATAAAGTCTATAAGAGTGAGCCAATTCCTTGCTTTTTCTCTCCCGGAGCTGACCTATGGCTGTGAGCTATAGATCTTCTTTATTATATTTTCTTGTGCTGAGCTCCATTAAGACGAAAGAAGTTTGACATCTTTATGATAGAGAGGTACGAAGTTATTAATTGAATTCAAAGGTTATGAACTTATTAGGTACTTATACTCCTTAAGAAAGTTTTTTCAGTTTGATAATAAAACCACAACTTAGGTATTCTAATTTTCTAAGAGTTGAGAATGATTAGGTGGGTTAGTGGCTTTACACTTAGAGACAAAATGTGAAATGAATATATCCGTGAAAGGGTTGGTGTAGCTCCAGTGACGGACAAAATTAGAGAGAGTCATCTTAGATGGTTTGGTCATATTAAATGTCGACCATCTGATGATCCGATTAGGAGAGTAGATGTTTTAGATTCGACTTGTGTTAAGAAAGACAGAGGTAGACCTAGGAAGATCTAGAAAGGCAGAGGTAGACCTAGAAAAATTTTATTTATCTTCATCAGTCCACTAATAAAAAATTATTATATAATCTTCATTTAGTATTTTGGTTGCTAAGTGGAACTGAAGAAAAGACAAAAAAAATACACATACATTTTTGTTTCTGATAAAAATGTGACCAAGAAAAGAGAGAAAATGTTCATATTAAGGCAATTTTAAATGAAGAATGAGATATTTCTAGGGCTACTTTGGGTCATTTTTGTTTTCTACTATTTAATTTTCATTTTTTTTTAAGTTTTAAAATCATATTTTCAATGCTTTTTTACATGTTTTATTTTTTTATGTTTTAAAAATCATTTAAGATTGTTTTAAATTTTTAAAAGAATAACTAAATATGTTTATGACATATAAATCAAGTTTTATTACAAGTTAAAAAAGGAAAAAATTTGATAAAGAGAAAAAATAGAAAAAAAAATCAAATGAAATCTATGGCTCATTTGGAATCAGCTTTATTTTATATTTTCTACTTATTTTTATTGTTATTTTTGTTTAAGTTTTGTTTTGGAACAAATATCAGACAGATTTTATTACACCGCATTTATTTTAAAAAATACTAAGCATCTAAAATTTATTTTGAGTATTTTTTAAATTATTTATTTTTTTAGAAGAAAAATAAAAATTAATAATAAACATGCGAAATAAACATATTTTTAAGAAAAAAAACAAAAAATAAAATAAAATTATGAATTAAAAGACATAATAAAAATTTGCTAATTTGTTGGAAATATTCTTCTTCTCTTCTGAATGATTTTTATTTATGAGGAATTATTCATTTGTTCTTAACAATGAATGATGTGAATGGATGTAATTGATTATTATAAATATTTTGTTTTATATGTTTTATTAGTTGTTTTATTTAGAGTTTGTGATTAAACCTTGTATGAATAACCTTAGAGATTTTGGTACATCATTTGTATAGTAATTCTTTCGTGTTGGTAAATGATAATCACTACATGTAATGTTGATATTAGCGTCTGATATTTGCTCGGATTTTACTGACGCAAAGATTAGCATCTTAATTGTGGTTGTTAGCGGCGAAAAATAAATTTTAATATTTGCGGCTGATTTTGTGTTTGATTTGCATCTAAAAATTCAATAGAAAAAGTATTCTGAGAAAAACAAAACCCGTGTTGTTATTGGAACATATTTTGCGTTTAAATTGCATCAAATAAATTGACGCAAAGCTATTCTTATTATTGTCAAACTATTGATGAAGCAAATTACATAGAAATATGATGCAAATGATCTAATTTACACAACATGCACGCGTCAACTTCATTTATCGTCTCCCACATTCTGCGCGCCCCTCTTTTGTCTCCCTTCTGCTTGTAGCCCTCCTGAGCTTCCACTCTTTCCTTTCCCTCTCCACTTTCCTTCTCCCTTTCAATTTCGCTCAAAACCATCTCCTTCAACGATACAGTCGACATTAAAGCTAGCTGGGAGGGTAACGACGCTCGGCAATTCGTGCTTACAGAGATGACTGAACTCCTTCAAATTAGAAAATATTGAATAAGGTGACTCTATTTGTACCAATATTTTCATTTAGTTATGGTATATATTAAAGTTTAGGTGTTAGGTTTGTATATACACAAAAATTGAGTGATATGTATGAATTAAATGCATTGTAATATGTTATTTATGTATAAATTGAAGTTTCAGTGTTAGGTATGTATATACATAAGAGTTCAGTGGATGCATGTAAATATTAAAGTTTAGGTGTTAGGTTTGTATATACATAAGAATTAAGTGATATGTATTAATTAAATGCATAATGTGTTATTTATGTATAAATTTAAGTTTTAGTGAGGTATATATACACATAAAAGTTTAGGGGTACGTATGTAAAAATTAAAGTTTAGTTGTTTGGTGTGTACATACATATGAATTTAGTGATACATATGAACTTCGTACATAGGTAATGTGATATTGTTATATCCTAAATTTTCCTTTGTGGAAACTCCCCTTGAGAGTTAGAGTTGGGAGAAGGACGATGAGGGAGGGTAAAAGTAATTGAGGAAGTCCCCGCAGAGGAATAGGGAGAGGTCCCCTTAATTCACCATTTTCGCCTCATATTTATATAGGCGTATTTGCACAATTACAGAAAGGAGAGAACGTTCATGGAAACCATCCTTAATGCAATTTAGTTGCGATGATTTGCTGCCAGATCAATATTACAATGTGAATTTAAATTTAGCGGTAACCAACTGGTTGACATGCTTTAGTTCGGTTGACCAATGTGACCAGTCGAGTGGTGATTGTGTCTGCTGAAGTAAAAGGCTGGTCGGTTGATATATTGCGGTTAGGCGCCCTTGTGAAGATTTTACGCGGTTCAGAACTATAGGTGTGTGATGGCTGCTGCATCGGGCTCCGTCATCGACTGCTCGCCGTCATCGTCCGTTCTTGTTTTTGTCGTGTGTTGTCATGGAATCACCATCTTGTCTCCCGTCTTATAGCTCTTTCTCTCCGAAGATTTCTCTCTCTGATCGTGTAGGTGATTTGAAGAGAGAAGAGACCAGATGGCTAAGGAATATGATGACGGGGACAAACAAAAAAAAACATTTGGGGAAGCTTTGGTGAAGTGGACATTGCACATATAGCTCTGACGTGCATTGGTTTAGGACACCTCAGAGGCATTATCATGAAGAAAACTTAATAAAAGCAAACCCACAACCAGATATTCAGGTTATTGTACCTACCATGGGGTTCTCTTCTTCTTATAAGGGCAAGCCTCTATAGTTAATTACATCTTAAGAAATCTGAGAATTACTTAAGAAAACTCCTAATTTTGGTTCATCCTCAAAAAGTATAAATGTCAGTGCTTTCAAGGAAGAGTCCAAAGTCCTATTAAAAGGGCAGTGAATGTTGGGTGTTTTGAAGAATCCTGTCAAGATCCCGAACTATCCTAGGGTTTTGTTTTGTTGTCAATAATAAGAGTTCGTCCTTTTGCTCCAGTATTTAAATGTCCATCTCTGCAAAATAGAGTTAACAAATCATAATAACATACAAAGTAAATCTAAGCTGATATGCTTCTGATGTTGTAAGAGAGGTTGAACATCCCTTAACCTCCAGTCACCTAGGTCTAAGTTGATTATAGGTTACTTTAAGTCAGGTTGAACTAATTTTAGATGCCTCACAAAGTAATCCAAGTTAACCTCAGTCAATCCGTTTTTTCCCTCATATATCTTCAAACTTGTTTAACTCAACCAAAGTTTAATAGGATTGACTCAGGTTGACTTAGTTCGCTTGGGGTCAAACTAGTCTTACTTGGTGTATATTAGCTAGAGGTAAGCCAAGATAAATTAAGTTGGATTAACTTGGGACTATTCTAAGTTAAACTGACCCGATCCAAGTCAAACCCTCGAGGTTGAATCAAGATTAAGTTAAATTAGACTTAAGCGAAGTATACATTAATTTAGACTGGAGTTGTCTTTTAAGTTTAATTTGGATTAGATTTAAACCAAAACATGATTAGACTTAGTTTGAGACTTAACTCAGCTTAAAGTTGAGTCTCAACTTGGCTCGATCTGAGTTATGTCTCATTGACCCAAAGATTCAGTTGAATTGGGCTAACCCAAGTTAGGTCAGTTGAACCGGTGACTTAGTTGAAATTGGGTTAACATGAGTTAGGTCAGGTTGACCCAATAATTTAGCTGAATTGGGTTTACCAGAGTTAGGTCAAGTTGACCCAGTGATTTAATTGAATTGAGTTAACTTGAGTTAAGTCAGGTTGACCCGGTGATTCAGTTGAATTGGATTGACTTTAGTTAGGTCAGGTTGACCCGGTGATTCAGTTAAATTGGGCATAAGTTAGGTTAGATCCAAGAGAACTTACGTTTGACTAAGTCCAGGTTAGGTCTATATTAAGCTGGACATAAAGAAAGTTCAATTTGAAATTAGGTCTAAGTTGAGTTAGACTTAAAGATTGAAGTTAGGTGACCCACTTTTAATATGTTTGCAATTTATGTTTATAGCAACGACACCAAAAACTTGATGCCGCTTTAATATATTTAATTATATGATTGAATGTTTAATGTGGATTCTACGCAAGTATACATATCGTATCAAGTAATACAGGGCTCTAGTGGAGTCCTTGTTATCGATTCCACAGGGAAGTTTTTAACAGATTTGTTATCAGCTAAATTTAAAGGAATTACTTACTAATATAGTAAACGGAAATTTAAAGTAACTAAAGCTAACTAAAATAAACTAATGCTTGAAATAAAGTTAATTTAAATAATTCAGAAAAAGTATCATTCTCCTTGTTTTTAGAAAATTAAGTGAATGATGAATCTAAATAGAATTCTTAAATTGTATTGTGACAAATAGGAGCATTCCTATTTTTTACCCTTTGGTCCAGGTGCAAAGAACATTGACTAATCCTATGTTTGATTACCGAATTTGCGGCTAGTTCGGGAGGATACTGGTCGCCACTTCGTAGCTCCCACGTTCCCCTCACTCGAGGGCTAACATCTACACTTCAGCTCTCAAACAATAGGATCAAATTGAATATTTTAGTCTGTCACACTAAAATGTTCAATTCTACGTCCGATAATTAATATTTCCCTATTTATTTGCACCCTTCTTCCAAGGTTTTTGACTTCCCTAAATATTGGATGTAATTTTTACTATAGTTGATAATTCAACATATTTTAATAACTTAATTGGCCAAATTGAAAGTAAATTAAGTTTTAAGTAAAAAATTATCACAATTTATTTTAATATATTAGGTACTTCTATTTAATTTCATCAATTCACATAATTTTCATAAACAAGGAGAAAGACTAAGAAAACTACTCAGAATGCATGAGAATAAAACAAAACATGAATTTCATTTAAAGTTAATAACAACAATAAACAAAGATGCTTATCTCAATTTCCTTCCATGCAGTACTCTCGAAGTTCCTTTGACTTTTCCTTCTAGTATAGCAAACTTCTAAATAGCACTCAAATAAACTAAAGAAACTTACTAATGACAAACAACAAACACATTTAAGACACCAAAAAGAGACTCAGACTCTCTAAAAAAGACACACCTAGACACTAGAATTCGGCCTCTATTTATAGAGGTAGGCAAAGGTCCAAGGGGTGCTTAAACACCTCTTCAAAAAGTGTCCAGGTTCAAAGTATTTGCATTTTGAACTGTCTCGCCGTAGCGGGAAACGACCTCGCAGTCAGCGAGGTTTCTAGAAGGTCTTCAAACCGCGCTATCTCGCTGTAGGCGGGCTTGGGCCCGCTGTCGGCGAGATAGTTATAAATCCTTCAGAAATTTTCTTAATAATCTCGCCGTCGGCGGCCTCGATCTCGCCGTCGGTGGCCTCGATCTCGCCGTCGGCGACTTAGTTCAATTTGCATGAATTTCTTCCTTTTTGATCCAAATTCGCTCCATTTCATGCTTTTTGCTTCCATCACTTATAAATTTTCATTCCTGCAGTAAAATAAAGAAAATATCTTTCTTTAAAGTGCAATTTCATCAAAAAATAGATAAGAATTTCTTAATGAATTTTTCTGTGATCATTAGGTCTAATGTGGCTTAGACCTAACATTTGGGGTTTAGATCTAGTTTTGGTTATACCTAAAAGATTTAAGGTTTAGGTCTAATTTGGGTTGGACCTTAAGAGATTTAGGTTGGTTTAGGGATAATTTAGGTTAGACCTAAAGAGTTTGGTTAGGGTTTATGTCTAATTATGGGTTGGACTAAAAGATTTAAGGTTTATGCCTCATTTGGGTTAGAACTAAAAGGTTTAAGGGTTTAAGTCTAATTTGGGTTAGACCTAAAAGATTAGTGTTTAGGTCTAATGTGGGTTAAACCTAAAAGTAGGTTTGATGTTGTTTGAGTTAAGGTTTATGTCTAATTTGGGTTGGACCTAAGCGTTTAAGTTAGGTTTAGGTCTAATGTAGGTTAGACCTAAGGGTTTAGGGTTTAGGTCAAATGTGGGTTAGACCTAAGAGTTTAGGGTTTAGGTCTAATGTGGGTTAGACCTAAATGGTTTAGGTTAAGGTTTAGGTCTAATTTGGGTTAAACCTAAATCAAACCCAAGTTGAACATGAGCTTGGTCAAATTTGATTAGGAATCAGACTTAACCTCAATTGGATTGGGTCCAATTGTGAGTCAGCAAGGCTTAGGTCTAATTTAGGCTTGACCTAAACCAAACCCATGCTCAAATTGGGACAACCTTGGGCCATTAAGGGTGCTTTCATGGCTAAGGGGATAACCATGGTTTTATTCTCTTAAGACCCCTGCTAGGCTAGACCACTGCTGAGTTAGACCTCTAAGGTTGGATTAATGATTTAAATTAAGTTTAAAGGACAATTTGGGCCAAAGTTTAAAATTTTCAATTTTACAAATTTACTCTTAACTTCCCAATTTTCATTTTAAGATTTTCAAGGGTGGGAATTATCATTTTAAGGTTTAACTTCACAACTCTAAATTTTCTTGTTAATTTCCAATTTAATTATTAATTTTTTAATTTTTTATAATTATTTTTCAAAATAATTATAAATTTGGTTGAAAATTAATCATTTTGATGTTAGAGAAGTCTCTTAACCTTGAAAAAATCAAGAAATGTTCCAAGGATGGAGGCAAATCCCTCAAATTTCATATTTTTTAGAGTTATATTTAATTTTTAATAATTAAAATACTCTATGTATTATTTAATTAATTAGAAATTAAATATAATTTAATTATTTTAAGTTTTATTTTCATTATTTTTTCCATTATTCACTGAGCTCAGAGGTGTTTTTATTTGTTTTTATGATTTTTCCACATTAAATTATGAAATTTTGAAGTTTCATTTAATTTTTTGGATTTAATTAATCCAAATTTTACTTCTCTTCTTGAGAAATTATACCCCTACTGATTCAAGAACTTTTTTTTCGTAATGTAGTTTTTCTTTTTTGCTATTTTTTCGAATATTCCATGTAGATGAGTAGAACGAAGCCCCATTTTTTCTTTACTAAGAGACATATTCAAAAGAAGGTGAGTTAGCTATTCTACGCACATCCTCCTTTTCTTATACATTAGAAAGTGAGTTAAATACTTTCTCCTAAGAGGGGAGAGGTTTTAGGCAAGACAGATCTGTTTTCATGGGTATACTTCTTCTAAGTTAGTTTCCTATCCTTATCAACCTGTGTACTTTTTGAGAAGCCTTCTATTCTTATTTATTTTTTCAGTTTTGGTTAACATCAAAGTATTATTGGAAGATCAGCTGACTTCAAATAGTTATGGAGCATTTTAGACTTCAGTCAATAATTCAATTAATTTCACGTTGATCATATCAACATATCGCTCTTTCAAAAAGTTTACATAAAATCATGGGTCTTGATCACCTCTAACCCAAACCTAAAATCATAGATCTTAATCGCCTCCAACTTTGTCCTAAGTTCCCCAATTAAGTTTCCATCCAACAAAAGTAAGCAACCTTTTTCAGTTTAAAGAGAGGACCCAAGCTTCACTATCAACCAGAAGGAGGAGAGGTGCCCTCCATAGCACCCCAAGAGGGGCATTCATAAGCTTGGGAAAAAGGGAGAAGATAATTTTTTTGGGAAAATCTAATTTTTTAAGGAGATTTAATTTTTCTATTTAAATAAGATTAAAGAAGAAAAAAACCTTTTATTTCTATAATATCTAGAATTTTTAATCACCCACATGTTTTTTTTTTTCTTTTGAAAACAATAAAAAAGGGAAAATATAACAAAAAATATATGAACATCTAAAATTTTTGAATTTCAACAAAAATGCATGCAAACGCGTGCAACTACCTTGCCTGAGCGAATAATTTGCATGCTTATGCATAATGTGCCCCACACATAGAACCATGTTCACTCCCGCACGCCCACACAACACAACCTCAATTCATGCAACGACACATCTGCACAAACGCACACACATACGTGCACGCGCACGCACCCAAGTGTGTCTGTCCATGTGTCCCCAGGCACGTCTTGATTGAAATTAGACTGCTACTTGATCGCTGCCATTTGGTTTCCACTATTGGACTGTTGCTTCTCGGCCACCACATTCGCTGTAGCCATACCACCTCCGTCTAGCCAGTACTGTCGCAAAGTTTTTTATTTGGCCACCACCACCACTGAACCATTCTCTGACCGACGCCGGCGAAGCACTGCTTTCTAGCCACCACCATTTGGTTGCCACCATCGCCTTACTATCACTGCGTGACCACCGCAATCTGATCGTCGCCCCTCTGGGCCACTTCTGACCGCCACTCGACCACCGCTGCCACCTACCCTACGTTGCTCGGTCAGTGCCTTTGCTATCACCGGATCAGTGCCATTGTCGGCTACCGCCATGCAGCAGTATTCAGCCTAACCCATTTTCAGAACCTTTATCTTTGGGGTTTTCCTCTCTATTTCCAATTCAAAATTGATATCTTCAAATGAGCATCAAAAAGACTTTTTTGAGCCATGACCCTGTGAGAAAGCCCATGCTAACATCCAAGGAGCAGCTCCATTTCACAATCCCTTCAAAATCAACATTTTTTCACATAATTTACTAAAAAATGAGCATATATTTTCAATATATTTGACAATGACATTAAAAAAAAAACACGGGGCAATTGATATAACCTCAAAAAATTATCATCATGCATGAACCGCAAAGCAACTTGAGGAGGTAATAATTTCACATAAGAATTCATGTTCATCCAAGCTCTGATTTCATCGAACATATAGTCAAACTAACTGTCTTAACAAAGCGAGCCGAATGAAGATAAGATTGGTTCGATTCGATTTCGAACAAGTTGTTTAAGCATAATTTGAAAATTTTGATGGGCAATTGAATCATCAAATGGATTCCAAATCCGACAAACTTAAAGCAAAATCGCGCATCTCATCAAGCCAAATCCAACGAGATCAAGATCACTCAATTTTTACATCATTAAGGTAGTCAAACGATCTGATTAAATGGACCACTTAAGTTCATTTCATGGAGTGGTCCTGATTCATACAATATTTATGAAAATGCCACTCCAAAATCTATAATTAGAGCCCCACTCCTTTCACAAAGTGGGACTTGGAACGGAGGAAAAAAATTGAATGATTTCCAAGCTCTTGAGGGTTTTCGAGTTCCACCATCGACGGGCCGCAGCCGACCAACCACTGCCACTATCAGAAAACCGCTGCACGACCAATACCATTGTTAAACCATCACTTCTCAATTGTCATCGCCGCTGGATCACCATTTCTGATTCTCAACCACCACGGACATGCCACCACCACAGCTCGACCAATGTTGCTTGATCGCCACCTCAACATGCCATCACATCAAACCACCATCACCATTCACCGTTTCCAAGACAACATCGGATTGCGATAGCCATGTCGCAACAATCGAGTAGCCACCATTGCCAAACTACCATCATCACTTCCATGCCGACGTCAATTGGCCACCACCACCACCACCACCACCACCACCACCAGACCAGCACTGCCAGACCGCTACCATCAAGCCACTGCCACTATTAAATCACGGCTGCCCGACCACCGCCATCAAGCCGCTGCCACCAACAAACCACCACTATCCGACCACCATCATCTCTTCCCATCAATAGTCAACCAACTGCCGTAAATGTCAAACCGCCACTGACTAGCCGCCGCCTCCGTCAGACCACCACTGTTCAACCACCACCAGCGGAGTACTGAGACAGCATTGCCTAACAACCGTAGTCAAGTTGTTGTCCTAAAGGAACCACCATTACCCAATCATCATTGTCAAAACGACCACCATCACCATACCACAGTTGCCACTTTCTAGCCATTGCCATCTGGCCCCTATTAACGAAGACATTGACATCAAATTTACTAGCACACTACCCCTGTTGTAGGCTTTTCTTCATACAATCGAGTCACTACCACTTAGTGTTTTCTAACACTTCCCTCCTGGAAGTCATGCCCAACTTGTGTAATATTGCTTCTATCCATTCAAGTGCCGGTAAGATTGTATAACCACATCGATATAGTGGAATCATTTCAACTGGGTCAGACCCAACAGTTTTTGCCCCTTTGGATTATCCACGCAAAAATTTCTGTTGTCATCTCTCTAGTGTTTGCACAATACAAATATATTAATGTATCACTCTATCGCCACATATTTACGAGCACACAATAATTATTGAACCAAATGTCCCCTAAACTTATTGGATCTAATATTGTTGTGGGAAAAACACTTTCTTTCCTTAATCTTGGTAAGAGAACAAACCACAAATCACAACAAAGAAGATGCAAACACAAGAGCACAAGCAAACAAGAGGATTTACGTGGTTCGGTCTTTTTGACCTACGTCCACGGGAGGAATCGAAATAATCCACTAAGACAAGAAACGAGAGTACTTAGCTTTACATAGATGAGCCCTCATCTTCCATGGCCTCCCTTCACATCCAAGGCCTCCAAGATGCTCTCCTCACCCTTAACAAGCTAGCCCACACTCCTCGAGTTCTTTTTCACTCTTACAAAACCCACACTAAGGCCTCCCCTCATCTCATCTATTTATAGTAGGTTAGATTACATTATAATATTCTATAAATAGATGAGGTGTAACCTTCAAGGATCGCATGGCTTCCACATGTCCACCCTTTAGAGTCCTCCATCGCATGGTCTCCACGTGTCCTTTCACATGTCTTCCTTCCACCGCATGGCCTCCACATGTCCTTCCACATATCCTCTTCTAGGGTCTTCCATGAAAAGTCAACAATGGAGGCTTAAAGTAAGTAGCAATTTACAAGAGTGCCACTTACCTTAGTGACTAATTGGGGGTCAAAACAACAAATCTCCACCTTGACCCTCAATTATGCTCGGAGTAGTGATTCCCTCCACGTGGCCCCCGAGGGGCCCTCGACCGGTGGAAAATTCACTAAGTTCGGACAAGTGTCCGAACTTAGCTATGGCGACGCCTTGGTGAGCATATCGACGAGGTTCTCTTCGGTTGGTATCTTCTACCACTATCGAGCCTTTAGCGACGACGTCCCTTACGAAATGAAGCTTCACATCTATGTGCTTGGATCTTTCATGAAATACCCGATTCCTGGTTAGGTGGATGGTGCTTTGGTTGTCGCAAAACACGGTTATCACCTTTCGATGTATCCCAAGCTCTTCGACCATGCCCTTTAGCCACATAGCTTCCTTGATTGCTTCGATCACAGCGATGTATTCAGCCTCGTTGTTGAGAGGGCCACAACCGATTGGAGGTTAGACTTCCAACCGACCGCAGCATCGAAGACAGTGAAGATGAATCCGCCGCTGACTTCCCGGTGTCAATGCTTCCTGCGTAATCGAATCTACGTAACCGACTACTTTTTCTTCTTTGTCTTCTCGCCTTTTCAAGAGTAGCCCCGAATCGCTGGTGCCTCTTAAGTATCTCGGGATCCATTTTAGTGCTTCCCGGTGAGCTCCGTCCCGGGCTCGCCATGAACCTGCTTATAATACTGACGGCGTAGGCTAAATCTGGTCCGCTACAAACCATACCATACATGATGCTACCAACCCCACCGGCATAGGGACACCCTCCATGTACCTTTTCTCCTCTTCGCTCTCCGGTGCTTCGAGAGTTCGATAGTCCGAAGTGTCGGCCAATAGATGTTGCAACCTCGCTAGCCTCGTGCATGTTGAACCTTGTTAGAACCTTCCGAATATATGACTTTTGAGACAAGAATAAGCTACCCTTTTTCTTGTCTCTCGGTAATCTCCATACCTAGGATCTTTAGTAGTCGGTCCTCAGGTCCTTCATGTCAAATTCGAATTGAGCATACCTTTGATCTTCTCGGACTTCCTCCTTGCTCCTGCTGGCTACTAACATATCATCCACATAAAGGAGCAAGTACGTACCGATTTCACCGTCTTGCCACTTCATGTACACACAGTCGTCGTAGCTGCTTTCGACAAAACCGATCTTTAGCATGAAATCATCAAATCGTTTGTACCATTGTCTTGGGCTTTGTTTCGACCTCATACAATGCCTTCTTCAACGAAGCAAACTTTGTCCTTTGTCTCGGGTGTGTTGTACCCATCCGGTCGGTCCATGTAGATGGTTTCTTCAAGCTCTCCATGCAGAACGCAGTCTTAACATCTAGCCGTTCTAATTCCAAGTCGAATCGAACTGCTAGTGCTAAGACTATCCTAATTGAGCGGTGCTTCACCACGGGCGAGAAGATTTCGTTGAAGTCAATTCCTTCAACCCGTGTGAATCCCTTCGCAACGAGTCCGGCTTTGTACCGATCCTCTCGGTCCCGGCATGCCTTCCTTCTTCTTAAAGGTCCACTCGCAACCGACTACGCGTTTGTTCGTTGGTCGATCCACAAGTTCCTGTGCTTTGTTCTTCATCGGAGAAGCCATTTCCTCATCCATTGCCTCTTCCCACTTGTGTCTTTCCTCGCTCTTCGTGGCTTCCTCGTAGTCGCTTGGTTCTCGCTTCTTCTATCACTTCAAGAACACTCGGAGCAAAGGAGATCATATCCGCATGGCCATATCTCTCCGGCGGTCCGATAGTTCTCCTTTGTCCGTCCCTTACTAAGCTCGTAGTCGTCGGATCTTCTTTCCGGTTCGAGTCACTTGCCGGTCTTCCGCCACTTCGTCTCGATCGTTCACAATCGTCCTTTGATCGACCAAAGTTTGTCGTTGTTGCAGCTCCACCTCAATTGACGAATCCTCCTTAGTGACACTCGTCCCTGGTAATATAGCTTTGCAGATTCCCCATTTTGGACTCATCGAATGTCACATCCCTACTGATGATGCATTTTTGTTGAGCTAGGCACCAAAGTTTGTATCCTTTGGTTCCAGGTGGGTATCCGATGAAGATGCACTTTAAGGCCCTTGCTTCAGCCTTATCCTCGTCTAACGCGAGCATATGCAATACATCCAAAGACTTTAAGATTATCATAGTTACTCGGTTTTCCGTACCACATCTCCAAAGGAGTCTTCATATCAACGTACTGTCGATGGACATCCGTTGATAAGGTAACGAGCGGTTGACACGGCTTCGCCCCGAAACTTTCGGGTAGACTCGCATTTAACGAGCATGCACCGCACTCTCTCTAGGAGAGTCCCGTTCATCCTCTCGCCTAGGCCATTCCGTCGAGGAGTGTTCCGGACCGTCTTGTGCCTCAGTGATGCCATTCCTCCCGCATGCCTCCTCAAACTCGCTCTCGAACAGTACTCCAAGCCATTGTCGGTTCTTAAGTGCTTCGACTTTGCTCCCATCTTGTTTTCGGTGAGAGTTAACTCGATCCCTCGAATCGTCGAAAAGCTTCATCTTTTGTTTTTAGGATAAATACCCATACCTTCCCGGTGTAGTCATCGATGATGGACATGAAGTACCTTCCTCCTCCATGAGTCCGAGTTCTAGTCGGGCCCCATAGATCACTATGTACATAATCAAGAGGTTTCTTCGATGTATGTATTCCAGTGGAGAACTTCACCCCGGTGGCCTTCCCCGGCACGCATTGTTCACGAATCCCGGCTTGCTGACCCGATCTCCGCATAACGAGTTCCGCTCGGACAATTCCCCGTAAGCCCCTTTCACTTACATGCCCCAGCCTCATGTGCCATAGTCCGGATCCGTCGAGCTCGATCGAACCGCATTTGAGAAGTTCCCGATCACGGTTTTTCCAACTAGTGGAGTATAGCCCCATTCTTTCGACTCCTTTCACGACTATGAGAGAGCCCTTAGCTACTTCGATACAGCCTATTCTCTCGCCTCGAATGAGTATCCATTCGACTCAGCCGTCCCTAAAGAAATCAAATTTCTTTTAAGTTCCGGGACGTACCGACATGCCGCAAGATCCGTTCGGCCTCCATCGAACATCTTTATTCCGATCGTCCCGCCGCCGATCACCTTACAAGCTTTATTGTCTCCAAGTAGAACGGATCCACCATTTGCCGGCTAGTAGTGTCTCGAACCGTCTTCGTGAGGACACATGTGGAAGGAGCACCCCGAGTCAAGGATCCACTCCTCGCTAGATTCGCATTCTCGTGATCACCGAGCTTCACTCGAATCATAGCCGTCCGAGACTATGCTTGCTTCTCCGTAATCTTTAGGCTTCTCCCGAAAGCCTTTCTTTCTATCCGGATCGTCCTTCTTAAAATGACCTTCCTTGTGGCAATGGTAAGACTTGTAGGATCTCTTAGAGACCGACCTCTAACATTTCTTCCGGACCTCGATCCGCTCCGATCACTTTTGTAAGCTTTGTTGCTCGATCTTCCTCTAACCATCGACCGTCTCCGCCGGTTTCCTCCTTCATGTCGTGCTTCTTCTGAAGTTCTTTGGCTCTGATCAATGATTGAACCTCTTCCAGAGTAATCGTCTGCGCCCTTCCATAGAGCATCGCATCCTTGAACTGCTCGTAGCTCTTAGGAATAGAGTTTAGCAACAGCAGCGCCTTGTCCTCGTCATCCATCTTGACGTCGATGTTCTCAAGATCATCTATGATCTTGTTGAACTCGTCTATCTGCTCCGAGACTAATTTGTCTTCGTGCATTTTGAAAGAGTATAGACGCTGTTTCAGAAATAGCACATGACCGTGGGACTCGGTCGGCAGAGTACCTCGAGCTCGGCCCAAAGCGCTCGAGCCGTTGTCTCCCTCGACACCTCCCTCGTAACCTTGTCGCCCAAGCTCAAGATTATCAAACTACGAGCTTTCTCCAAGCATGCCAATCTTCTCTTTCTCCGTCATGTCGGCGGCAGCTGCCGTCGGCCTCGCAAGGCTTCTGCGACACCCCGTCGAACCAGTAGGGCTCTCATCTTTACTCTCCACGAGCCGAAGTCGTTCTTTCCCGTGAATTTCTCGATGTCGAATTTGGTGGAACCCATTGTCCCCGCCAAACACCTCTTCGTCGCGATTTCTTGGGTGTGATTCCTCCGACCAAGATGTGTCGAGATTTTCCTACGGACGGCGCCAATCGTCGTGGGAAAAACACTTTCTTTCCTTAATCTTGTAAGAGAACAAACCACAAATCACAACAAAGAAGATGCAAACACAAGAGCACAAGCAAACAAGAGGATTTACGTGGTTCGGTCTTTTTGACCTACGTCCACGGAGGAATCGAAATAATCCACTAAGACAAGAACAAGAAGTACTTAGCTTTACATAGATGAGCCCTCATCTTCCATGGCCTCCCTTCACATCCAAGGCCTCCAAGATGCTCTCCTCACCCTTAACAAGCTAGCCTCACACTCTCGAGTTCTTTTTCACTCTTACAAAACCCACACTAAGCGCCTCCCCTCATCTCATCTATTTATAAGTAGTGCTAGATTACATTATAATATTCTATAAATAGATGAGGTGTAACCTTCAAGGATCGTACTGCTTCCATACGTCCACCCTTGCAGTCCTCCATCGCATTGCCTCCACGTGTCCTTTCACATGTCTTCCTTCCACCGCATGGCCTCACACGTCCTTCCACATGTCCTCTTCTAGGGTCTTCCATGAAAAGTCAACAATGGAGGCTTAAAGTAAGTAGCAATTTACAAGAGTGCCACTTACCTTAGTGACTAATTGGGGGTCAAAACAACAAATATTGAAGAGAAAATAATAATGATGGTTAATCAATTTCAACCCCATCTATTTATTATAAATTGTCAACAAAATATGTGGTGATTTATTAAACATGTAGGGCAGTAAATAATTTATTATTAAATTAAATTTGCCTTAATAAATACTCTCACTTGTATATTTAAAAAACACTCAACCACATTACTATTAATTAAGCTTCGTTGCATTTTAAAATTATGCACATCAGCTGTCGAATTATACTATTAAATCACAAAATGCTTCGTTATGTCGAAATCATGGAGCTATTTTGGAGCCAAAATGGACCCTTCCGTCTCAATTACCCCTAACTTAAATATTGATTGTTTATAACCCATATCTACCAACTCTACTGCCGCCGCCGATCATGCTTTCCGGCATCTTATTGCACGCCGCCGTCTCCTTCACCGCCGCCATCCTCGCCTGCTTCCTCAACCTCCCCGTCCTTACACTTCGAGGTCTCCACACATACATCCACCCCGACTCACTCCCCGCCGGCGATGGAACCAAAGCCCTTCTCCGCCGCCCCGACGACATCGCATCCTCCCTTCCCGATCCCAAACGTAGATCCAGATCAAAGGATTCCCGACTTGATTTTGATGAATCCAAGGCACAGCTCTTCCGCCTCCGCCTCGCCGATTCTCTCCTGCCATCCCGCCTCTTCTTCTCCTCATACCGCTCTTCCTTTCTTTCATCCTTCGTTTCTCTCTCCAATATCGCCATCTGCATTATCTTCCCGTTGTCCGACCACTTTGCCTCACTCTTCTTTGCCGCTGTTCTCATCTCAGCTTCCCATCTCCTCGTCTTACTGCTTATGTTATCACTCGAACGCTCCGCCTCCAGCACGTCGGAGCGCCGGTTTAGCCTTTTATCTGCTCTGATCAGCTTCTTTTCAACGTTCTTCATTCTTATCTCTTTATCTCCCTCTGTCTTCGACTTCCGAGTCCCTGGTGCTGTATCGCCTGCTGCAGCCTGCCTTGCCGGCTTGCTTGGCGGTATTCTCTTCACGCCCGCTGCACGAGCAGCTCGGTCTTTTTGGCTTGGCACCGATCAGTTGCGTTGGAACCTCTCTGTTGTCTCCTGCGGAACATTTGGCCGTGTACTCCTCTACGCTTCCGTTATCTTGAGCTTCTTCTCCTCGTTGCTTTGGGTCAAACCTTTAGCTTTGGCAGAACATTTTGAGGATTGGAGAGTGTGGGCATTGGCAGCAGCGGCTGGCTCACAACTTCTGGTGCTGCGCAGTAATGTTCAGATGTATTTGAATGAGCCAGTGTTGTGCTGGTACCAGCGGTTACATTCCAGTAGGGTTCCGGACTTGGATTATGGTCGGGCAAAGGTTTTTTTACACAACCACTTTGTTTGTCTTGCTGTTATTCAATTCTTTGCGTCACCAGTGCTGGTGTTGCTGCTTGCTGGGCTGTCTCAGATGAGAGGTAATTTGTTTGGTGGTATTCCTTTTGCTGGTGGACTAATGGAATACTCTGATCTTGTAAAGGAAATGGCTTTGTTTATAGCCTGGTGGATCATGTTTATTCGGTCAATTTTGATGATGCTGTTGCTAGCCCTTCATAGATGCGGTTTTGCATATGTTTCATGATTTATGTGTCTTTCAATGAATATTCGATTTTTCTTCCCAGAACTTTGGTTCTTATTCATTGTAGGAGGTTATGCACGATATTCTCTAAAATGGAGATTACTTCTGATTGAGCCGTTAATCCAAATGAGTTTAATAGTGGATAGATTTATATCTTATTTTATTTTAAATTCCAACTTACATTTTGGGGTTTCATTATGTTGAGATTCATGGTTTTGCCAAAGGGCATGAAGGAAACCACACTTCTCTACTCTATCTCACAAGCGTATGCGTAGCATGGAAAACTAGTAATTTCCTTGAAGGAAAGAAGGATAAACTCTAAATGCTGGACCCTGTTATTTTTCCCGTCTGTTTAGGCAGAACTTAGGTCTGCTTTGACGTAAATTATGTCCGGTATTGTGCACCAGGGTTTTGAGGACCCATGTAGACACATGTAGACTTTCCCCGAGTATTATGGTTGCTATCTAGGAGAAAACTGCCCTGCATCTCTTTTCACCCATATTGATCGATGTTTGCCTGTTGGAAGAAGCAGGTAGTTTGACTGTGGTCCCTTGGAGGGTTGTCAGAGGTGCTAAGTTGTTCTAGTGCTCCTCACTGTGGAAATCATTCAGGAAGAGGAGGAAAGGCTAGGTAGTTTTGCGCTAAATTGAAAGGGAGATATTTTTTTCTGTATTTTTTACTCATATCGGGGTTGAAATAAACTTGCAGCCTTGCAGGGATTTGATTAAGGAAACAAGAAAATAAATCCTAAATCCAAAATAAGTAAACCGATGTTATGGTATGCTAGCTAGTTTGGTTGGTAAAAGCTTTGGGTGTTTTTACCATTATCTTAGGCTCAGGTCTTGCTTATGTTATTACAAATGCCTTGGGGTCAAAGTAAACAAATGTTGATTTTCAAAGTATGTAGACAAATAATAAATCTGAAAAATAATGAAACAAATAAATCAGGAAAGAAAATATCAATTCGCAAAAAAAGAAAGTGATTTCCTTATTCTAAAGATCCCCTTTAAACTAAAATAATGTTGTTAGTATTCTTCAACATATTCCATGTCAAGTGGCCTTCATAGGCTTCTATAATGAACATTTTGGTTTGATGTTAGGACCTGCCGAAACAAGGGTTATTCTTTTGTGCTCCCCTTTGATATATATACACCAAAACTCAGATAATTGTAGTTTCTCTACATTGTTGGAGTGGATTTGTAGGGAAAAGAAATATTTGCAATGGTCCGTAGCAGATGAGCTTCATTTTTCTATTTTCTCTAACTTGTCCCAATAAGTGTTACAAATTCAAATCTTCATTCTGGAATGCACACTCAATGTGATGCTTGACATAACGAGCTTTATTACTATCAAGTGACTTTTGAAGGTAAAATGGATCTTTTGGATCCCTTTCATGAATTGTTCCAATTTTAGGATATGTCCATAGCAAAACCCAAATAAAATGAACTTGTTAGTAGAAAATCTATGCACATTGCAAAAGATTATTTCATTGTTAATTTGTGGGTGGCTTGCTTAAAAGAAAATTGGATATAATGGATGCTGTCATCATGTCTTTTGGTGTCGGATTTATAGCCTTGCAAAATCAGAACAACTTGCTACCTCCATTGAAACATTGGTCTGAAGGCGAAAGGCAATACTTCTTTTTATGTTTATGTCACTTTGCTCTTTAGTGATATCAAGAAAGTGCAAAGGAATTTTTTATCCATGTTGGTACTAATGAATGATGGCAAGTTTAAGTGAATTGAAATGGAATCCAGCAGCTACATACTTGAAGAGGTTTGTAAATGGTCACTTTTTAGTTTGATGACTTAAAAAATGCTGTAGATGAAGCATACACTTATGAGCTATTGCACATTTAAGTGCATTTTGTGATTGATAGATGCAAATACTTAGACGTTGGAGAGTTTTTGCCACCGTAACATGTCATTCCATGAACAAAGTGTGTGCCTCTTCTATTCAAGTCAAACACTTAGCTTCCATTGTAAGGATAACTTATCCTTGTGGTATAGTGATGTAGTTGTCTACATCCAAATATTGTGTTGGCTTGGTTTACCTCTGCTTGTGATAGTGCACTTAGGGGGGCTGTTTGGCAACTTCTGGGATTTAAGTCATGAGAATTTACTAAATCTTATAAATTCAGATTCAGTAAATCTTGAAACTGTTGAATCTTAAAAATTGTTTGGCAATGAATTTCATAAACTCAATTAAATCCTGTTAGACTGTTTGACAACTTTTGCTAGGATTTAATAGTCTGTCAGGTTTATTAGAATGTAGAAACTTAAGCAAACTTTGATTATTTTTTTACTAAGAAATTCATTATTAAATCTAATTTTATTCAATTTAAATTTTATATAAATTATGGTAATTAATAGTTAATTTTTCACTAAACTATTCGATTAATGAAAGATACGTTAATTTAATTATTTTTAACTAATAATTAACTTCTTTTAATTAATTACTCTCTTAATTAATAATTACTTAGAATTTTATTTAATAAATGAAATTTAATAGATATTTTATTTTATTAATTAAGTATTAAATAATTACATATACATTTAATTAATTGTAATTAATATGATAATATATCAATTATTTATTACTTAATAATCACTTAAATTGATAAAAATTAATTTAGATGCAATTAAATTAAAATCAAAAAGCTATGTTTCCCTTTATCAATCCTCTCTCTTGCCTAAACCTACGTCTCTCCCCTTCTTCCCTTTTTGTTTCATCCAAAGCCATCGCATCTCTCCCCATTTCACCCAAAGTGACTGCAACTGATTTCTCAAGATACAATCGCGATTAGAGTAAATTGGGAAGGCAATGATAGTGCGATGTACAAATATTACTGAAACTCTCACCTTTCTCCTTATCCCGCTCTACTCCAACCTGAAACCAGTAAGGAATGTGTGATTGCGCAAGCCTTTCTCTCTTCACACATTTTGGATTTACTAAATCCGTGGTACATGAGGATTTACTAAATCTGAGATTTATACTCAACATGTGCGAAATCTTTATTTAGTAAATATGTAAGTTTTATTTTGCCCAAAGCAATCATCTGGCAGATTCAGCTTAAAACCTTGCTAAATCCAACTCTATATTCTTTACCAGACAACCCCTTAATTTTATCTTATTTTGTTTCAATATTATTGTATTAGCTTAATATGAATAAGGTTATTTTTGTAATAGTTACTAAGTACGAGTTCATGTGGTTCATGTGGTTAGTTTTATAGACCTTAGTCAAATAACCGTGAAGGCAGGGTGAATAACCGTGAAGGCAGGGTGAATGATATGGTTTATTTTCTACAATTTTTATAGGAGGAGAATTTTCGTCTTCCTCTTCTTCATGTTGCCTGTTCTCAAGCAGCATTGGTGGAACTAAGCTTACACCAAGTTGATCCCTTCCATTCCAGAAGAAGTAAACTCAAGTTCAGAAGATTGGGCTTGTCCATCATCCGGTGGATGGTAGGAGTATAAATCAAATACATTAAATGCATTGAAAATATTTAGATTCCGTGATAATTCTAGACATATGCATTATCATTGATATGCTTGATAATCGAGAATGGGCCAAATTTGTCAGTTTTCAGTTTGGAATAGGTGTAAGGTGGGAACCTTTCTTTACGGAAGCCTCACCTTAATTAAATCACCTTCTTTAAACACCTATGATCTGCAATGCCTATCAGCTTGTTGTTTATGCAGCTAAAGAGGAATCGATCAGTTTTTCATTGAACTTGCATAGCATTGAATCAATGTTGGCCACAAATTTGGTGGCATCGCTGCTTTTTGGTTTAGGAATGACGGCGATGTCGACTATTTAGTCAGGTATCTTGGTATACATTTGTTGAATGAAGAACAACCGATATTGAACACAAATTATGCTTTTGCCAAGCATTCATCCCACTATCTAGGTTAATCTCCAGCGATGCAGCGTATCATACTGCCTAATGTACGGTTCACTACTTCAATTTTTCCATTTGCCTGCGGATGATAAGCCAAGTTCAAGTGGATTTTAGTTTGGAGGTGCTTCCATAATTCCCTTTAGAAATGATTTCTGAGTTTCACATCATCATCAAAAGTTATACTTCTCGAATGACCATCTAACCGGACAATCTTCTCAAAGAAAAGCTTGGCAATGTGTAATACATTAAAATATCTTCTACAAACAAAAATGTGCGCCATTTTAGAAGAATGGTCTGCGGCTATCATGACTGAATCAGATCCATGTTTGCTGCGGGGTAAACTCAACACAAATTTAATATCGAAATTTTCCCGCATGGAATCGTGAACAGGTAACAAGGATATAAAGGCCTATGTTATAGTTGGTACCCTTAAAACGTTCGGCATATATATCATTTCTCTATAGACCGTTACAAGTCTCTCTTTAGCTTTGACAGAAAAAATGAGATTGAATTTACTGTAAACTCTTTTCTTTTCCCACATGTGCTGCTAGTCCCATGCCATAACAATCCTAAATTATTTGTGTGCGAAGTGATGTATTATTTTTACACAATTGATTTCATTTAAACAGCTAGATATGGGAGATGTCTCACCATTCCACAGGATTACACGGCCCTACTTACCAGGAATGTGCGGGACACAGAAATTTTTGTCTGATTTCGAGATGAGCGGGAAGGTCCCACCTATTGTTGCCGTTGGCCCTTATGGGCCCTATTATCTTTTTATTTATGAATTAGAATTAAGTTTATATTGGCTTGATACTATTTACCGGTTGCTATTTCATATTTTTGTAGATTTTTTCTTTGGTTAATATTAATTGTAGACTTTTTTCCCTGTTTTGCTCTGTCGTAGTATTGTATCCTTGAATTTCTTTTTGGTAGTTTGCATGAAATTTAATTACATCGACGTGGTGATCTCTCATGGATGTCTGACGACTTCCTCCCTCTTTGAGCCTGTTGCCATTTGCTATTTGTTAACAGAAATCGGTGTTTTCTCCCCAACCAACCTGCTGTTCAGCCGCTTGTTATGCCGAATTTTAGTCTCCATCTTTCCTCTCACCTCCATTACCTATTCTCCCACGTCATCTAAGAACCCTATAATAGTGCCAGTTGGTTTTAGAACCCAACAAATGCTAAATTTGAGGTATTTGTCTTTCCTACACTTAAACCTAAAAGTCACATAATATAAACATTCAACCAACTCAATAATTTAACTATTCCGACCATAATTCTTAGCCCTAACCCTAAAGTTTCAAAGTCTAAGCTTGTTATCTCTTTCAAAAATTTGCCTCAACACCTAAACACTAAAACCTATGTCCTCCGCCAACCTTTGATCCATAATATCACTTCTGTCAAAACCTTGATGGAAATAAAAGGATATAATGCTGCCTAGGAGAAACATGCAAAGAGATATCCAAGAGCCTACGATGGAAGACATGCAAAAAAAAAATATATCCTCTAACTTCGACAAAGAATTGCCTCTTTTGAGAGGAAACAACTCGAAGTAGTCACTCAACCACAATGGTGACTCATTGGATTGAGAGGAGGAACTAAATCCCTTCCACCAAAAAACTTTCAGTGATGAGGAATGGATACCTCGATGATTTGACGTTGAATATTAGAGAAGATGTTAATGTTTTGGAGTGAAGGTTGACTTATAGGATTTTGACAAATATTTAAATCTAGATTAATTTATTAAGTGGCTTGAAATAGTAGAGTAAATTTTTGAGTAAAAAGAAATTACTCGGACCTAAAGTTATAGGAAAAATGTTTCCTTATGGTGAGGAAAATTATACCATCTTGACAGTAAAAAATGAGTAGTAAGTTGAGAAATGAGATGTAGACAAAATACTTTCCACTACATTTTCGACGGGATATATCAAAAATTGATTGCTGAAGAACTTATGAATTGAAAGAATCTAGGCAATTAAATTGCTAGAAGAAAGATTTTTAAGGAGAACAAGAAAAGCAGGTAAAATTGAGGTGAATAATTATTATTTTACATTAAATTAATATTTTTTAATTATGTTTGTATTTTTTATTTTAATTTCACATTTATGTTCTATTTCATTGTAACTGTCAGTGATGTCTTCATATTGTTAATAAAGTATGCATGTTAGCAGTCTTATATAAAGCAACTACATAATGGTTTACCTTTGAATTTATTTGAGTAATGCATGTTCCTTTGACTCTAGTAAACATACATTTATTCATTAGTTGATGATGCAAATGTCTCATAACGAAAATAATTAATGATATAAGGTCTAAAAATATTATATACATGAATGTTTATATGTGCACGTTAGGAGTAGTTTAACCCTTTATCATACTGGCAAGAGACATCAATGTGCACTCATCAACAACAATAACAACAACCACAAAGCATTAATCCCACTAAGTGGGGTCAGTTACATGAATCATTTTTCTTCATTGCGTCCCATTTAGTGTCATATTTTCATTTAATTCTAATAAATTAATATCATTTTTTATACAATAAGCCCAAGTTTTCTTAGGTCTACCTCTGCCTTTCTTAACATAAGTCGAATCTAAAACATCTACCCTCCTAATCGGATCATCAGATGGTCGATGTTTAATGTGACCAAACCATCTAAGACGAATCTCTCTAATTTTGTCCATCACTGGAGCTACACCAACCCTATCACGGATATATTCATTTCACATTTTGTCTCTAAGTGTAAAGCCACTCATCCACCTAATCATTCTCATCTCGACAAAACTTAACTTAGTATTATGCTTCTTTTTTAAAGGCCAACATTCAACACCATAGAGCATAGCAGGTCTCACCACCATCTCATAAAATTTTCCTTTCAGTCTAAGCGGTACTTTTCTATCGCACAATAAGCCTTAAGCATTCCTCCACTCCAACCAACCAACTTGAATTCTACGATTAACATCCCCATCTATATCACCATCGCTTTGAACAGTAGACCCGAGATATCTAAATCGATCACACCTTTTAATAATTTGATCACCCAAAATTACACTTCTGTCACTAGAGCTGCTATTACTAAAATTACATTCCAGTATTCAGTTTTAGTTCTACTCAAATGAAGGCCTTTAGACTCTAATGTAGACCTTCATAATTCAATTTTTTCCTGGGCTTTTTCTTTGGTCTTATTCACAAGAAGGATATCATCAGCAAAAAAACATACACCAAGGTACATCCTCTTGTAAATGTCCAGTAAGACTATCCATAACTAAAGCAAAAAGATATGGGCTTAAAGTCGATCCCTGATGTAAACCAACAGAAATAGGAAAATATTTGGTCAATCCTTCTTCAGTTAACAACTCTAGCATACGTATCTTTAAAGACTTGAATATAAGTCATATCAACACCTTTCTTCTCAAGGATTCTCTAAAGGATATCTCTTGGAACTTTATTGTAAGTTTTTTCTGAATCAATAAAAAACAAATGTGGATCTTTCTTATTATCTCTGTACTTCTCAATCAAACCTCTAAATAAATGTATAGCTTCCATAGTAGAGTTGCCCGACATAAATCCAAATTGATTATGAGAAATCTTTGTAATACGTCTTAACCTATGTTCAATTACCCTCTCCTATAATTTTAAAGTATGACACATCAGTTTAATTCCTCTATAATTTGCACACTCTTGTGCATCACCTTTATTCTTAAAAATGGGACCAAAATACTTTTCCTCCACTCATCAGACATCTTTCTAGTATTTAAAATAATATTTAAAATTTTAGTAAGCCAAGAAACTCCTAAATCTCCTAAATATTTTCACACTTCAATTGGGATATCATCAGGTCCTACAGACTTTCCACCCTGAGTTTTCTTTAAAGCCTCATAAACTTCTTTTTTACTAATGTTTCTTTAAAGCCTCATAAACTTCTTTTTTACTAATGCAGGTAAAAATGAAACGTTTTATTATTATTAACGATATTAAGATCACTAAGGTCGATGATATTCTCATCAATGTACACTCATGCATATATATTTTTTACCACTTTAGACAATTGTGAAGTTTAGATCACTAACTGTTGTGCCGATAGGAGAGTATAGGCTAGAGGCGAGCAGACAAACTGCCACCTCAGGCAATTGTGTGATTTAGATTAAGAATTGTTGTGCCGACGAGATAATATTAACTAGGAATGATTAAACACATTTTCACCTCAGACAATCATGTAATTTAGATCACGATCCGTTGTGACGATGAGATAATATCGGTCAAGAATGTGATATGTTATGTTTTGATAGTGTTTTTAAGACTGATATGAAAGTTAATGGTATGAAGTATATTAAAGCTTAAGAGATTATACCTTAGAAAGTAAAGTAAAAAATACATGTAAAAATTATAGATTTCTTCCATGAGTAAATGTCATGGAGATATGATAAAAATTATTATGATATTTTAGAATATATTATGAGAGACTAGCACAAATATTTTCTTCTTTTTCTTGGGTTACTATAGTTTAGAAGTCCAATAAAAATAAGAAATAAATTTAAACAATTTTAAATTTCACATTCCAATTATCGGTTTCCGCCTTAGTTAATTTGAAGCCCTAAGCCGGGTCGTCGCAGGATATGTTTATAAAACTTTACATTTTATATTAGCGTGATTCTTTTTTAGAGAAGTATATAACAAAATTTTATCAATTCATTCTAAAATATGAGTTGATGGAACCATATGAGAACACAGTGGCGAGATGTCTTAGAGAATTGAAGGTATATATCAATAATGTGACATAGCAGCGCCCCTATTGGCCCTTAATATATAGAGCCTAGCTTTAAAAGTAAAGAAGCAGTAATGTCACCAGGACCATCACATTTTATGGATAGAGCTCAATCCTAGGATCAGACAACAACAATACTCTTTTTGGAGAACCATATGAGAACACAGTGGCGAGATGTCTTAGAGAATTGAAGTTATCTATCAATAATGTGACATAGCAGTGCCCCTCTTGGCCCTTAATATATAGAGCCTAGCTTTAAAAGTAAAGAAGCAATAATGTCACCAAGACCATCACATTTTATGGATAGAGCTCAATCCTAGGATCAGACAACAACAATACTCTTTTTGGAGCACCTATGCTGGCCCCTCCTAAAGAGAATCCAATTAACGGTGGAGATCACCAACACTCCTAAATCCATACCAACTAGGAAGTACTTTAAATATCACTATTTTAGACATATTGTACTTGATTGCCCAAACAAAAAGGTGATATCTTTCACTAAGCATGGAGCAATGAAAAAATGAAGAGTGACATGAAAGAAAATAAAGATTCTAGATTGGTTCATCAACTTCCAACAACCAAGGAAGAGATGCTAGTTATTCGATGAATTCTTAGCATATGCTCCGTCACAACATCTTTTACACTTGTTGCATCGTTAAAAGAAATGTGTGCACTTTTATCATAGACGTTGACAATTGTGATAATATAGTGCCTGCTCAAATGATCAATAAGTTGAACTTGGCCACACGAAAGTGCACCCTAACTTATTCCTTATCTTGCTCGAAGAAAAGAGAGATCATAGTTGATAGACGTCTCATGGAGTTCTCTATTAGAGATTTCCTGGAATAAGTGTGATGTGAAGTGGTTATTATGGATGTTTGTCACATCCTATTAGGTCATCCTTGATAGTACGATTGTTGCACACATTATGATGGCTATTATAGCACATTTTTTACCAAAGATAAGAAGCGTATTGCACTCTTACCTTAGAAGGAGTCCAAGTTATTGGGCGTTCATATAGATTTCGAGAATATGGTGATGCAAATTATTTTCAACTCGACTTAAGAGAAACACCTGCAGGACTAGCATTGCTGACCTAGAAGGCAGTGAGTTATAGGAGCAAATACTATCACAGAGTTGTCCCTGCTATGAAGATTTTAGGATTTTCTGACCTATAGTCAAGCTCATTGGTTGCCACTCCTAGGGAACATACCATCACTGTAGATAGAGATAAAGAAGTTTTTGAGCTACATTTGGAAAATTATATGGAGTAAGATTGGTATTAAGTTTCAGTTCAATTGTATACCCACAAACAAATGGGCAAACAAAAGTGATGAACCGTCGCTTTAGAAATCTTCGTTAAGTATTTTGTGGTAGAGAATATCAGATACAGATAGTGGAATCTGATTGCTTCCTGAAAAGTGAAGATGCCTTTCCTACCAAGGAGAATTATGCAAGAGCTGTTCTTGTGGGATTCCACGATCTTGCTCAACCAGGTTGAGCAGCAGACATGAATTTTCATCCCATTCCGAGTATAAGTGGGAAATTTCCATTTATTATTGTCGCTGGTCATTGTGGGACCTTTTTTATTTTTAAATTAGACTTAAGGTTATATCGACTTTAGATTATTTATATGTTATTATTTCCAATATTTGTTGATTTTGTTTCATTGGTTAGTGTTATTTGGATAATTTTTTTCTTATTATTCTTTATTGGAGTGTTTGTATCCTTAGATTTCACCAGGTCTGTGCTTGTAACCTTTTTGGATCAGAGTGAAGAACTCCCCGAACATCCAACAATTTTCTCTCTTAGAGCCTACTTTCATCTGCTGTCGGATAGCAGAAATCAATTATTTTTCCATAACCAGCTTGTTGTCCAACCATCGATTGTGCTGCATTTCAGCTGTCATCTCTACTCTCGCCTTCGTTAACTATCCTATAACCTTCCCCTTTTTTTGTTCTCCCACATCATATAGGAGCCCTAGAATGGTGTCAGAGATATCCTTTATGGAGAGAATAGTTTTCTTGAGGTGTATGAAATTACATTGGTCCCAGGACAATGCAAAATTTTCATCTTGCGCATAAAATTCACTAGAGTCTCCAGTCCTATAATTTTTGGTTTGAGCCACTACTTGTAAGCTTGCTCGCCTGCTTAAAGCATCAACAACATTATTTGTACGACCAACTCTATGCTTTATTACAGAGCTAAATTTTTGTAGAATGATCAGTACCTCATGAACATGCGTTATCTTGAGACTTCATTGTGGCTGCAGAAATTGGATTGGCTGGTGACTCTAAGTTCTTCTAATCCCCGAATAACTGCATTAAGTTCCTGCTCATATATACACCATTTTTGACAAATGGCGTTCAATTTTTCGCTGAAACATTCTATTGGTTTTCCTCAAATCAAAATTGCTCCAACAGCGATACTCGAGGCGTCTGTTTCCACTTGGAATGATCTTTCAGAGTCTGGAATGCGTAGTACTGGTGCTGAACTCAACAGAAATTGATTTCAAGTGGTTGAGATGCTCGGTTAGTGAAGTGCTATCGACCAAGGTAATTATTAAAATAAATAATGCTAGACCGGTCAAGAAACGGGTTCAAAAACCTCTTCCCTAGCCTTGAATGCTATTTTCCATTCACCATCTAGGCCAATGCAAAATCGTTGATACCCACTTCGGAGATTCAATTTTGAAAATATGGTGGCTCCAAAAAATCTATGTAATTGATCTTCCATACATGTAGGGTTGTCAACTAATAGTTAGTATTTAGCTCATTAAATAGCTCGTGTTCAATTCGTTTTCTAAGCAAATAAGTCAAACACGAACGAAATTTTGTTCGTCCTTTCAAACAAATTAATACTATATATATATATATATATATATATATATATATATATATATATATAATTGACTATAAGGCTATAAGATTTATAATCAATTCAAATTACTAATTAAAAATAGAATGATAATATATTAAATTTTATTTAAATAAATATTTTAATATAAATAATAAGATTTAAATATCGTCCTATCCTCAACATCCTACGACTGTGACTAGGGTTGTCAAAATGGCTTATTGTTCTTGAACAGCTTGTGTTTGACTCAATAAAGAAAAGAGCAAGTCACGAACAAATTTTTTAAGCTCGATATATAAACGAGCTAAACATGAACAATGATACTATTTAAGAAGTCGAGCCTGTGTTCGCTTAAGCTCGACTCGTTTACACCCACAATGACTACATGTGTGATTAGGGTTGTCAAAACGGATTTTTTTTCGCGAACAACTCGTGTTCGCCTTGCTAAGTAAACGAGCTGAACACAAACTTTTTTTTTTTTTTTTTTTGAAATATAAACGAGCTAAACATGAACAGTGATTTTTTAATGAGCCGAACACGAGCTGAGCCCGGGCTAGCTCATGTTCGGCTCGTTTACACCCTTACAGACAGTGAATTAAAAATCAAAATTTAATTGTAATTTTGTTAATAGCCTCACTATCCACACACATATGCCATGATCCGTTTTTCTTAGAAACAATAAATGTTGGGATTACACGAGGACTCAGACTATGCCATACAAATTGTTTGTACAAGTCGTCAACAATTTCCTATAGTATTTGGTACTCATTGGGATTCATTCTATAGTGAGCTTTATCAGGTAAAGTTGTTACTAGAATCAAGAAGATATGATGTTCAATAGAATGATGTTAGCGGTCAGGAAGCTCAAGTGGAGTAAGATCTGCTAATTGTGAAGAACTTGGATTGAAGGGTGCATCAAAGTATTTAAAGAGGTATATGCGGCTATGAGTACAACAAAGCCTCCTTTTATGCTATTTGGAAGATCGAGTTGTCACGCCCAGACATGATAGGTTGGAATTAACCAAGTGAGAAATTACGATCAGACGGTATTAATATTTGAATAACTATCTTAAGATTTAAAACTTCCAATTTGTAAAAGAGTCATGAATAATCTATAAGTACAATACTCATAAAATCGAAAAATGTAAAAATAGTGATAGTTTGTATACATCTCAAGCCAACTTATTAAACAGTAAAAAAAGAATCTACAATCACATCATAAAGTAGGATTTATCAACTACAGTCCTCCATAAACTAGTCTCTCATACCAGACATCAATCTATAATTTTTCTTTTCCTGAAAGAGATAATTAAATTAAATAATAAGTTTGACTTAGTGAGCAATTATAATCTTAATATGTATTAAATTATTATGTTAATGCTATGTACATGACCGAATGAAATTGTGGTACATTACTTTATAAAAGTGCGAACTTCCATTTTTCAATTTAATTATTTATCATTTTTAACATATTTAAGAGTCATAACAGGCTCGTCGCCACACCCGAATGTATCATCAAAAATGTACTAGAAGGTACCTCAAAATTTGCACCTAAAGGTATCCTCTAAATTTGCACTTGAAGGTACACCTTTAGTATTTTCTTTATCATGCATTGATACCTCACATGCCTTTCCAGTAGCATCTATGGGCAATTCTGTATGACATAAAATTATATAATTCACTTCATATTTACGTGCCCCTTATTTTTCTCCCATTAGTGATATCATTTCAAACTTTTCAATACAAGACATGATTGACATGTTTGTTTTAAATCGTTAAATAAAATAATTATTCTTTTAATTAAATATTAATTTAATGCATAAAAGAAAATAATTACTCACTTTGACTATAAAAACCTTTGAAATAATTTAATGCTTCACTTCACTTCCTTTGACTAACACCTAAATTAATTAAAAGTGCATGTAACGGTAAGAATCACATTCTAAAAGAAAGTCTTAAATGTAAACTTATTTAAATATGTAAGAATTTATGATTAAAAGTACTAAACTCTTTAAACCTTAAGATTGTTTGCCTTCCTCTTTTAACCTTAAGAAATTTATACTTCACACAAACATTTACATTATCAATTTTGTACTTATAAGACATGAAATCTCAATATTTACCTTCTCCTTATTGTATGAAGTCAATAATTTCTACCTCATAGTCGAATGAATTAGAAGTTCTTCACCTAAAGGATCCAGGCTTAATTTGACTTTCTATTAACATTATATAATTAACACACACACACACACACACACACACACACAAATTCATTAAATAGCTTAATAAAACAACATTGTTGGCATCAATTTTTGTGTTAAGTGTGTAGGGTGTTCACATAACTTGCTCGGGACAATTCACAGCTCACTCGCAGCATACCATAGCTCAATACATCCATCCAAGACCATTGGTAAGTGTTCAAGGTATGAAACCAAGGTTTGCGATGATTCAACCCCACCCGGGAGAACCCGTAGTTAGACGAACTCACTCAAGTTTGATATCGATTATGCTGATTAGAGTCTCTGTGCCCATTTGGAGCCTCCCCGGGGTCAAGGAAAGTCACGGAGCCCTTCTAAACGCCCTCGGGAAAATTAGAGTTTGGAACGCCCTACCCGCACCATAGTTTAGAGCGCCCGTTGGCGACGGATTCTCCGATCAACAAACGGGCAAAATACTTATTTTGAAGCTAGGGGATTATAATTTACTCATATGTGGTTTTTCATAGCTTTCAGAGCGAGAAAAATCTCCATCAGACGATCTACATGAAAATGAACTATTTTGGGCCAGACCGGTGCCTCGCCAGCCCTAAGTGCCTAGGCACCCAAAATCGCTTTCGAAGCTTCCAAACAGAGCCCTGGGAAAGTAGGCGCCAGTGTACTGGTGCCACCAGGGTACACTTCTAAAATATTTTTTTCTTGATTTTGAGGCCGTATTGACCTCCGGTGCACCTCCCTAAGCATCCACAAAATGGATTTTCTTGGGCTTGAAGAGGATTTGCATGGGGGGAGCCAAATGAAGCTCGTCTTTCCTCTTTTGGATGTGACAAAGCCACTTTTGGCAAAAAAAGGGGGGTAGATTTTGGGTTGGCTTGGTTTTATTCCCCCTTGGCTCCCTCTAGATTTCTTTAGCACTTTGGCATCCTAAAAGAGGATTGAGAGAGCTGCTTCTTCTTCCTCATCTGTGTGTGTTTTTTTTCTTTTGAAGACCTTGAGGTGAAGGGTTGGGAGGAAAGGGAGAAAGAAGGTTTGGCTCCCTACAACCTTCTTCTTCTTCTTCTTCTTCTTCTTCTCATTCTCCTTTCCTTTTTCTTCCTCCACCACTTTCCTTAAGAGTGTGTGAGGTTTTCTTGAGGAGGAGCTTTGTTAAAGAAAAGAAAGAAGGTGTCTCTTCGCCTACGTTAAATGAGAGCTTCATCCTAGCTTGAGGAAGAATCGTCGGAGCATCGTCGAAACTTTGTCGGAGCTTGGAACCTCGCCGGAGCTTCATCTTCTCTCGTATTATTAGAAGAGCTTCATCCTACATGAAGAAACATGACATCAAACGTCGCGGTTGTTCGATTCCTAAAGCCCATTTACTTTTTTCTTTCTTAGCTACCCATAGGATTAGATTTTGTAAAGTATTTGTGGGTTTGGTCACCCTCATGAGGTAAGTCTGACCGACAACCTGATATCGTCTAGCTGAATCAATCTCCTGTTAGCTGAATCAATCTCCTGTTATTGGACGGTTCAATTGGAAGAACGATATCAGTCGGACCGGCCACATGCCTTTTGATTGATCAGTTTTGTGGTGTGTCGTGGGTTCGGTTGCCCACGCTAGGTAAGTTGGTTGGCCAACACTACTCTGCATGGTTATACGCCTATTGATTGGCCATTTACTAGAGGAAGCCCTATGTTAGGAAGCATATTTGTGGCCAATTTCTTTGTGAATCAGAGCAATTTCCCTTTACAAGCCTCAGCCCAAATCCTAGCTGGCCAAAATCCCAATTTCGTCGAGTTTTTCGCTTCAAACCTTCCTTTGAGGGTTTGGAATAGTTTGATCTTGAACAATAGGAAAAGCTTTGTAGCTATCCCATTCTACAAGGTCATGAAGGGATTGTAGGACAAGAAAAGTTTTGTAGCTAGTCCTTCCTACAAACGACGAAGGACTTCTCCTATGAGAAATTGGACAATGAAGTTCTCCACATTCCTCACTAAAATTGGAAGCGACCATGCCGCATATTCTAGAGCTAAAACCCTAGGCTCCTACGTGAGAGCATTGGTTGAGTTTGGCTCACCATTAATTGTAATTAATCGCATCTTGCACATTGCATTGTATGCTTGCATGCACGTGGGTTTAATCACCTACACTAGGCAAATTGGCCAAAGGATCCTAGTCGGTCTGGCCAAATGTCTATTAGCTAGCCAATCATGTGTGTGACTATATGTTGCATGTCACACATTACTTTTTGCCTCAACCGGCTGCTCGACCCGGTCGGCACTGTGCCTTGTCTCCATCGGCCGCCTCGATCCGGTCGACACTATTCCTTACATCGACTGGCCGCCCAAGCCAGGCCGACACTACGCCTTGCTTCGACCGGCTGCCCAGCCCGGTCGGCATTACACTTTGGTCTGACCAGCAGCCCCGACCAGCGACTGATCACTTTAGTTTGACCGGCAGCCCCATCCCAATCGACTGATCACTTTGGTTCGATCGCCAACCCCTGCTTGGCCGACCAACCACCTTGGTCCAGTCGGCCACCAAAGCCCGACTGAGCCCGTTGGCTACGTTGCCCTGGGTTTGACCACCCTAATCAACCGAGAAGGTCGAAAAACCAACTTCACTTTCACGATGTATCTTTTGCATGTGCATTAGTATTTTTAGCATTATATTTTACATAATCATCATCACATGCTTGTGTTGTATTTTGAGTGTTCATTCATACACTCGCCCCACTTGGAAAATTTTCTCAAGTGAGAATCATAATTCTTTTGAGTTAAAGCCACATGCAGTACACTCGCCCACTTGGGTCAATGCCTCTACGATACACCCACACTTTCAGGTCACTGCCTTTACGACACACCCATCATTCGGGTCGTTGCCTCCATGGCTTGCTACCCTTTCGGTCACTGCCTCCACGACACACCTATTCTTAGGGTCGTTGCCTCCACGACATGCTCATCCTTTCAGAACCTGCCTCCACGACACACCCATCTTTTGAGCTGTTGCCTCCATAGCACGCCCACCCTTTCGGGTTACTGGGTCCACGACACACCCATCATTTGGGTCGTTGCCTCCATGACATCTCCAACCTTTCGGGTCACTGCCTCCACAACACACCCATTCTTCGGGCAACTAACTCCACAACACGGCCACCTTTTCGGGTCACTGCCTCTACGACCCACCCATTCTTTCAGGCTACTGCTTCCACGACACAACCATCCTTTTAGGCTATTGCCTCCACGACACACTCATCATTTGGGTCACTGCCTCCACGACACACCCACCCTTTTAGGTCACTGCCTCCACGACACACGCATCCTTTGGGCTGCTACCTTCACGACACTCCCACCATTTTGGGTCACTGTCTCCACTGCACACCCATCATGAAGGTCACTCCCTCCATGAAACACCTATCCTTTGGACAACTGCTTCGATGACACGCCCATTATTTCAGATCACTACATCCATGACACATCCATCCTACGTGTCACTGACTCCATCACACACCCATTTCTTTGGGTCGCCTCCTCCATGACACGCCTACTCCTGACTTACTGTGTCCATGGAACACTCCTCAACACTTCTATCATATGATTATTTGCATTTATATTTGTATGTGTGCATGGATAGCGAGCCAGACTCGATAGGCGAGTGACTTTGTGTTTGTCGCAATGCCTTAACGAGCATTGTTTTCCGGGTCGATCCTGACATAAATGCAAGTTAAAGTATTGAGATTGACACGAGTATTACTGTGTTAAATATCCAATGGATCTTTCTCTCCTTTCCTTGTAGCGATTTGCGTCACATTTTCCTTATTGATACCTCTTTATTTTTTGATCTGTTTTATTAGGTATGCTAGGCAATGTTATATTATATAAGATAATTATTTTAAGGATTAATGTAGTTAATTTCTTGTTGGTTTAAGTGCCTTGTGTCTTGTGTTTGATTACATGTTAGATTCTTATTGCTTTGTATTTGAATTCTGGAGAGAAATTTTAAATGTTATAACTTGAGATTCAAAACTTTTATTAATTAAAAGAGCATTGTGTGCTAGAATAATCTTAACAATTGAGAAAAAATTAAGCGTTCTGAAAAAAATATCAAGGAAACACAAGGATGTGAGTAATAATAGAGCAGGATTTTTTTGGAAAATTCATGAAGGGAAAAATCATTGGGTATGACCCAATTAAAATAGTTTACTATTTAATTAAAGTTATAGAATTTTTTTCTCTTCATCAATTAGAAATGGCAAAATTACAATATTATGAATGATTGTTTGTAAGTGATAATAATTAGGTAACCGTTTGGAGATAAGAACTGGGCAATAACAGTAGTATTATACTAGTTGAGCTACAATATCGATCAGTAGTGATTGACAATTGTTGGTAGTCATTGGTTTCTAGCTTCATGTAAGAAGTGGGGGCTTATTTTTATTTTGGAGTGCTATTTTTATAAAACTGGTTAAAATTCTATAATATTCTATCATATGATCTGTGATGATTCTATTGATCTTATAATACGCTTTAAGCATTTAAAGTGTCTTAACAATCTCAAAATTGAAAGCTTGAGCTCACTAGATTCCACTTATTGAGATGCTTAATTTGACTAAAAATATAGCAAATGTAGAAATCGTTTGACCTATAATATTACTTTTGAGTTATTAACATATGATAGAGTTATAAAAGCTAGAAATTAAATGAATGAATGGAACACTTATGAGAGATACTTTTCATTTGTCGAGATTATTGCACGACAGAATGCCTTCAATCAAATAACTCAAATAACTCTTTTTGGTCATTCTTCGATGTAGGCTCCATTTGGGGCCGCTTTTTGGGAGCGGCGCGGCCCCAAACCGTCGTCTTCTTCCGTTTGGCTCCCGACTTCGCAGCCGCACGACGGGAAAGAGGGCGGAAAGCGGGCCGCGAGAAAGACCCCAAATCCATGACACCATGAATAAGCGGTGTTTGGTAGAAAATTATTAATAGGTTTATGCCATGGATTTAAAATAAATCCAGCTAAACATCAAATAAATAAAAATTAAATCCATTTCTCAATTAAATCCAATTTTTTCGCGTTACAACTGTTTCTTCTCTCGTTCCATCTGTTCTGGATTTAGTAAATCCGATTACGAGCTGGACTTATTCTATCGTCACTCACGATCTCTTCCATCACCGATTGGATTTGATAAATCTGTATTTATCTGATTTGATAAATCCTATTTAATGCCATAGTATGGGCATTGTTTAAGGGGGGTGTTGAAGACTCAGTTCTACTCAATCAATGACTAATAAAAGAAGCAGCTCATGGAAATGACTCATGGATTCAGGTAGAGTATGCAGGAGAAGTTAAGAGAATCCAAAAAGAAAGAAAAATTTCTAGATGTTTCATTAGAGGAGATGTTGGCATCCATAAAATTTTTAATAGAGTTCCATATATAACTCCGAGAATTAGCATTATGCCTACTTTCATCTATAGTTGGAGAAAGAACTAAGGTGGCTGCAATTAAAGTAAAGCCCAAAA
Source organism: Papilionanthe hookeriana x Papilionanthe teres (assembly GCA_022702705.1). Taxonomy (NCBI): domain Eukaryota; kingdom Viridiplantae; phylum Streptophyta; class Magnoliopsida; order Asparagales; family Orchidaceae; genus Papilionanthe; species Papilionanthe hookeriana x Papilionanthe teres. Next base: position 92,772,301 of record CM040425.1, read on the forward strand.
TTGGAGGAAACGATGGATGAACATGTGAAAAAGGAAAAAAAAAATAAACAGAAAAAATTATAATTAAAAAGGAAAAAAGGTTTTAAAAAATAATAAGAGGCATTTCTACTCTTATTGCTAGCTATGAGGCTCGACATCAATTGATCAAGTGTTAAGAGGCAAGGATAGGGGAATGAACATAAGACGATGATATTCAATGTAGATAATGTCTAGGAAATGAGCAGAGCACAAAAATCGAACTTTATGGACCACCTCGATGGCTGCTCACCATAACCCATCAGAGGCCTATCAACAATAGAATCAAGCATCGTAGGAGAAAGAACTGTAAATTTAAGGCAATTACAAATAACCATAGCAATAACATCATCTGCATTAGCCTTAGCACGAACACGACAAATACTTTAACAACCTCCACAAAGATCTAGAAAACAATTGTTGAAGCAGTCAAAACAACAGTATGAACAACGAAAACAATTACAACGGTAGTACAAACACAGGAAATAACTGGAAGAGTGCCTTGAGAGTTGAAACAAAAACAACAGGAATCTGGATAATTGAAATAGCCTCAACAAAGGTATGGAAAGCGAAAACTACTGCTGGCAATCCAGGCATCAATCTGAAAACAAATATAACTCCAAGTACATCTTGAAGAGTATTACACCAAGCCTACGTAGCATGAATGAGAGGACTTTTTGATTCCATATCCAAATTAAGATGGGTGTTTTCTCAATCATAACTTATTTGGTGAGACAAAATAACATAATCCTTGAGGATTTGTGATGGAAACTGGCCCAATTTTCTCACAGAAATTAGGGCCAATAAATTATTATTCTTCAATAATCCAAATAACTCAACTGGAATACATAAAAGATAAGCACTTATAATTCAAGAGGTAGGTGATCTCTCCAAAATCCGATAATTTGAGACGTAGAAAATCTCACATAAACTCTGATCCTAAAACTAAAGACAATCTCATATAAAGCCCTAACCCTAAATATATTAGCCCTATTTACACTAAACAATAAAAAATAACAAAGGACTAAATTGCCCTCAAACACAAAAAAGACTAAACTATCCTCAGGGTCCAGTGTAACAATACTCCCCTCCCCAAAAGACACCATGTCCACTAGGTGGATAAAAGAAAATTGCTGCTGGATGAAGCTCCATTATCTCCTCGTCACACACAGTTAGAATATGTAATTTCTGAACATTGAACCTTGCCCTGGAACAAACTTTTACCCACACTGAAAAACATATTTGGTTTGCTCGCTTCTCTTAAATTTTATATTATAAGGCGTTTAAATGTTGGTCCCAGTCATGGCCCATTATTCATGTCTCGGGAAGCTTCCCTTTGGGTTTCCACTGTTTGAGTTTTATGTATCTTCGTTATTATAGCAATACGATCTGATGCTCCACCAGTGTTTCTCATATTATTAACCCATTTCATTACGTTTTTATCTTTAACCAATTGTGCTAATTCCATATTTCTCTCAAGCCTCGCGATCTCAGCTAATGAAGTACTGCAGGTATGTCGGCTTTATACCCATTATGAAACTCCCCTCAAATATTTGCTTTAGAAATATCCCTCAGTTATTCCGACAATGGCTCGAATCTCTCCCTTAATTCCATGGCAAAACCCTCCTACGTCAAAACTAAGAATTTCTCGTGTAGATCTTTCCCGAATGGCGCCAAAACATTCCAACAAACAATCCTTGAATTTATCCCAAGAATGGATCTATATCTAGCCTTCCTCTACTGAAACCATGCTAGGGGTTTCCTCACTAGACATAGTCCTACCACCATGAGCTTATCCACCTCATTTAGCTCATTTACTGCAAAGTATGGCACCACCTAATACACCCACACATGTACATCTTTTCCCTCGAAGATTGATATCTTTAACCTCCTAACCTTAGCATCTCCACCCAAAATTCCTTACCCTCATATGTTTTTCTCCCATATCTTAGGTTAAACTCTCTCTATCAATCATAGTCATACGTCATCCCAACTTCTCTCATTCCTTCTTCGTGCTCCTCCATACCCTTGTATACCCCTTCTCAATGGTGAATGCTTTCCTTATGTTTCTCTTGTTTGATCTTTTCTGCTTTCTATTTATCAATAATTCTCTGATCACGTCTTGGTTAGGATTTACAAATTGAACTATCGACTAGGTCTTGGATTGCATCTCAATAAGCTTACTCATTATTTTCTCCAAGCTCTTGAATTGGCTCTCAAATCGATTTTCCATGGATGATAATCTTCATTCTACGATTGAGAACCTTTCCTCTATCACATATTTAAGTTACCCTACTTCTCCTTCAAATCTCTCTTCCAAATCATCTACTTTCATTGCTGTCATTTCTTCTAGTATGATTTATGATCACAAAAGCGGAACCTTAAAACCTTAAATTCTGTCATTGTTTTCTAGCTAGCTTTTATCTCGAATGTATCACAAATCAATGGTCTTGGATCACACCAATGCCATTGCAAAAGGAATGGTTGATATGTTGAGTGAAGTAATCAGGAGTTTCAGGTCCCTGTATGTCCTGATCATGTGCTGGCTTCTACTGCTGTTGTGCAAAATTTGGTCGAAAAGGAGACCACAATCCCATCTTTGCTTTCTTCTAGCATCTTTGTGATTCCATCATTGCTTTCCACTTTTTCAATTTCAACTATGTCATGTTATGAAATGAAGCCTGAGGAAGCACCCAAGATCAAACAACTGCAAATAGAAGGGCCAAGCAACAATTCTGTGTGGCGTAACAATGCCAATTGCATAGCAACGATGATCCATAAGTTTCTAGGCCAGCATAACCACACTGAAATCAAGGTAGTTGCGGCTGCTTCAGTTCCTTCTCTTCCTTCGCTTCCTTCCCAAGCATGCAAAATAATTACGCAGCTTCTAGGCATGGTCAAACCACCAAGACAGTTTCTTCTTTTACGGTTCTTAAGTAACGGTTGGAGCAATGAATAAGTTTACTCTCATGTGTGGTGTTTCTCGAAAATGCTTTAATAGAGAGGAAAAGAGTCAGTGATGAGGATTTCTTTAAGGGTTTTCTCTTGTGAGAACGAGAGGAAGGTTTGGAGCGAAGTACTGTAAGTTTGTGTATTTATAGAAAGTTGAGTGTGTATCTCTATACATTTATAGTTTCTTATAGTAAAACATATAGTGACGTAGCTCCATGATTTTTACTTGTTCTTAAGTTTTTCATATAAATCTTATTTTTTTCTAATAGTATTTTGTTGTGCTTATGTTTGATTTATTTTGTTTCCAATTTCTCGAAGTTATGTGATCTTGTTTCATGTTGTGGCTTTGATTGTGAACTAATCAAAGCTCTTAGTGCTCATAATCAACCCTAATAACTGGTATCAGAACTGGGTATTTCTCACTCAAGTAAGGCAATGACCAACAAAGCGAGGTAAAAAGTGAAGAAGTTCAATATATCGAATTTCACGTTATGGATGATGCAAGTGGAGGATTTATTGTAATAGAAAAACTATATTTGTCACTATAAGAAATCACCAAGAAGCATGAATCAATGGCTATGAAGGAATTAGAAGTGTTGAATCAAATGACCTTTGGTTTGATCCATTTATCACTTTGTTCATATTGCACTTAATATATTGAACATGAAGGTGTTGGAAGGCAATTCATTGGTAGAACATCAGAACAACTTCAATACTGTAACGAACAATTGTGTTTTGTAGGGATCCAATTTGATGATGAGTTCAGAACACTGTTAATTCTGTCTTCATTGTCAAACATTTAGGATAGTTTGGTCACAACAATAACTCTTTTGGAACGTGAAGTTGAACTTTGATGAACCTTTAGGTTCTGCGTTGAATATTGAAAATAAAGGAAAGAATCTAGACAAGAATACAAACAAAGATAGTTTCAAATCCAAAAAGGGAAATTTCAGGTCAAAAAGAGGAAATGACAGAGGATAGAAAAAATATTGTAAGGACTGTAAAGTTCCAATGAAGGTCGATGGTTGATAAGAAAGGAATTTCGCTACAAATGTCTCCATTGACAAAAAAATTGGAAATTGGAAACCTTATCCTCTGCCATTGATTGTCAATAAATGTGACAAAAAATTGGAGGAAGGAAAAAGCCAAGAAGAAGGAAAGAAGAAAACGCGTGCGTGATTGCTTGTAGGGCAAACAACCTAGACAAAGGTGAGTCTTATTAAAGTATTTTAATTAATTACATTATTTAATTATATATATATATATATTATTTAAAGTTTAAGTTTAAGTGTATGTGATATCAAAATTGAAACTATTAAATCGTGAAGTTGAGGGGGGCAGGGTTACACAAATTTCCTTGTGCTAGGAAAAAGGAAGAGTTGCGGGCAACCAAAGGATTTTACGGTATGTTTGTTTTCGTTCCTTTCTCATTTTAATTTTTGAAGGAGTCGTCAGTTTGCCTATCACTATATGCTGCCCTTTTTCGAATAAATCTCTCCTCCGAATCTTGTGAATGATCATGAGAAGAAAAGAACTGGAAAAGCAGGACATACATCAAAGGCAGACAAACAGGAGAAAGAACGTGGAGACCTTTCGAGCGACAAATTTCACTAGAATAGGTCAAGCACAAATGTCCGAACAAAATTGGACTGAAATGACTCGTGCCAAATATCCACGAAAGAACATAAGAAAACTACCCACAACTAGAGATTTAAGTGTTATTTTTAGGTATGTTTGGGGTCTAGAGCGCTCCCCAGGGGAATTCAGGTCTGTTTGCATGTTCTGGGGTTTAGAGTGCTCTCAAGGGGACGTATTTCACTTGGTTAATTACTTCTTGGGGGTTGCTTATAAACACTCTCGATCCAAAGAGATTTTCTTACATTAGAAGTGACAACTAGCACAGGGTTATCAAATTGACAGTTATTTTATAGGGGAATGCTTCCATGCTATCAAAGCTTCCGCTTAGCCATGAGGCGGAGAGTGAGTCTCTTGCGGTCCCACATGGGTAATGGAATCATTGGCATACTGAGCCTGTGAAACAACCAAATTATTATGACGGGAAATCTCAATACGTCAATGCATATCTAGGCCATAAGGGCAGAAGACAAATCACTGTATCCAAAATAAGCGAACAACTCATTGGTAATCAGGCCATCAAGATGTATCAACGACAGTAAGAGGAGCGACAATGCCCAAAGTTGGTATTCAAAGGAAGAGATGAGTAATCTATAAAGCTACTAGACCCCTGAGTATATCTGTTTATGAAGATAGTTGACCCAATACGCCCAGAAATCCCAGGTCAACAATCAATGAACAGCGTTGTCCGCGGGAACCTTGGTATCCTTATGGTTAAAGGAAAGAAATTGTATCCTATGACTATATAGGGGAGCTCCAAGAGATGGGACTTATACTCACCGAAGTGGCAAAGATGCTGCCAGAAAGAGGAGAAAGATGAGGTAAGCTGAAAAGCTGAAAACACTCACAACAAAAGGACTTACACCCTGTCTAGGTCGGGGAGGCCACTAACGACCTATGAGCACTAGACAACCACCTACGTACAAATTTTTGTTGAGCCAGTCAGGTTGAAGAAGCTCAGGAGCTTCTTCTCAAAATATGCAAAATGATACAGTTATCTTATTCAAGTCCTAATGTGCAGGCCCTATTAGTATGACTTGGGTGAGAGTCATGTTATGCAACCCATTTAATATTCGGCTTGAAGGCCATGCAGGAAAAAATAAAGCAGTTTATTGAAAGTCCTAACAGTTTTAATTCTAAAATTTGATTATCTTAATCTTTAATTATTAGGACATTGCGTATAAATTTTATAATTTTAAGGTCTTTATTGAGCCTAGATTATGATTTTTGTAGCATTTCAGATCAACCATAAATAAATAAGAGAAAATAGTTCAAGCATGCAAACATGCAAGAAAGACATTAAAAAGCCAAAAAATAATGAAAAACCAGTACCACTGGGTCAGCAACACATCCCAGAAAAGAAAAATGCAACCAAAACTGCAGAAGTACACTCATGGTCCTAATTCTATACATAAATGAGATTTAGAATTAACGTATAGGACACAAGTCTGTTTCTCTTGATCATCTTCACGTGGTTTCGCCCTTCTGGGGTCTCGGAACCCGTGTTCGTACCTTATTTCTAATATAAGACTCTCCTAGGACTCTAAAAGTACAAATAAAAAAGGGAGAAAAAGGGTTTGGTCTGCATGAAACAAATTTAGCCAGAAAGCCGACAAACATGCCATGTATAATAAGTCGTGCCTTTTTATCGAAGGAACTAAATGACACCTGCAAGAAAATAGTTAGTAAAAATCATCACGTGGTCCTCCTTTGACTCCCTGCAGAAGAACACTCTAATATACTACCATGCATATCAAACACACAAAAAGTACAAGAGTGATGCTTAGCTATAACAATCAATCCACTAGGGAACAACAATCATAAAAATCAAAAATATTATCTAGGACCCTAGTCCTAGCCTAGCACACATTCTAAGGAAAAAGTATCCAAACCAGCATCTAAGTGCTTAAGGTAGGTCTCCAGGTCGCCACACCGACCCCGTTTTAAAGAGCCAAGGGATCTAAAGGGTATCACCCATGATGAATTTTAAAAAAGTTAGCTTTACATATAGCCTAATTTGTTACAAGCATAATTTTAAAATTATAGCGGATATAATAAATAGTAAAATATATATTTTTTCAGTTTTAAAATAAGGACCATTAAATGTGGACCCCTAACATGCAAGCTGACACGAGTTAACAGACGACCGAAAATTGCTAGAACAATTCAATTTTTAGGTGAGAGGAGACAGAGATTGTAATCCGTGCCTAACAAAATAAAGAAAGGTTTGCATACATCACTCAATTCTTATGTATTTACATCTCTTAACACCTAAACTTCAATTTTTACATATATACCACGTCACTTATGTATGAAAAAGTGATTTTTTTATGAAAAGTTAAAATGACGGTATTTTTGATATGATGTGAAAAAATTGGGTGGTATAAATATAAAAATAAAGCTTAGATGCTAGATGTATAAATACATAAAAATTGAGTGATATTTATGTAAATGTCCCAAATAAAAATCGAAGCATAGCTTACTTGATCGAGAATTTATGGCTTCGTTCTGAATAGTGAATAGATAAGAAGGTTTGATGCTAGAAGGGTTTCTCGACTGATATAGTTTGCATCTCTTGTTGATTACAACGATCTTAATTTTTGAGGTCTGGACCACTTTGTTCGTGTTCAATTTGTCATGAATTCTATGTCGACAAATATTTTTTACTTAAAAATGTTGCATTATTTAGATATATATATATATATATATATATATATATATATATATATATATATATATATATATATATATATAATAACATTTCTTAAATTTTATAAACATTGCTATGTAAGTTGGATATAAATATTTATTTTTCTAAACATTCCTACAGCCAACTCTAATCTTGCTTTCATTTACAACTAATTTTCTTGTATTTATTCAGATGTATTGTAATCATCCCCCCTCCCCCCACAGGTATATGCATGTATATATATATATATATATATATATATATATATATATATATATATATATATATATGTATGTATTTTTTTTTCTTAACAAAGAATGGCCGGAGGCTTAGAGAGCCCTGACCACCCTCACGTGTCTCGATGATTTAAGCCCAACTACCGACAAATTAGCCGTAGTGAGATTCAAATTCACGACCCGAAGAGACTTAACGACCTCCAAAGAGGCCGCCTCTACCAATAAGCTCATCGTTGACAGCATATATATATATATATATATATATATATATATATATATATATATATATTTGACATTAAAAAGGCAGCTTGAAAATAATTAGACATGCTAGATGTGAAAAGCTATATACAGGTTCCAGCCAAGAGAGATGATAACTGCCTCAACAAATTTCACCAATTCGACAACTTCCATAGCTCCCAATTGTTGGTTACTTGAGATGAGAAGGATTGTTACAACCCCAGGCACTAAAAAAATAAAAAATAAAAATGAAAGAAAAGAGAGAGAGAGAAATAGAGATACAAAAAGTAATAAGAACATCATAAGTATCATTCCGCGTGCGAAAACTCAATACGTTCTCACAGTTAAAAACGTTTTAAAAATGTTTGGGTAGCATCTGCCCTAAATATGTCCTGGAAATGTTGGTCTGGAAAAAGAAAGACAATTTCTGCTACTTTCTTACCATTTAAAAAGGAATAATAATAATAACTTTTCAAAAGCTGACCAACGACTCTAAACATCATTTAACATCTGCTTCAACCAAAGGGCAGAAACTACAAACTATCAACATGACTCGTGGCATTTCAATCTTGATGAGAAAGATTTTATCTTTAACTCATTGATTTCCTTTCATATAATTCCAAGGAAACAGCGATATGAAGATGAAAATGGAACCCATGTATAAGATACCAGAAACTAAAGTCAGAAGCCACGGCTGAAATAAAAAACATATGGCTAATGAAAAATGCGTACATAAAGATGAAAGGAGCCAAGAATTCCAGCAGCAGCAGCCAGACAAAAGTGGGAAAAGAGACTGCATAGTAGACCTTCTATACTTCTTCCCTTGGGCTGTTGCTGCTCTTTATAATGTTATACTTGCAGAGAGGACAGGTAGCATTTATGCGAAGCCATTTGTCGATGCAACCACAATGGAAATGATGACCACAAGGAAGTTGACGCAGTTCAGCCCCATCATCATATGCAGACAGGCAGATGCAGCACTCCTACATTGCTCAGGACAAAAAATAAAGGAAAGAAAAAAATTTAAGAGTTATAAAAAAAAAATACACACAATGCAAGCAAATGACATAATGATACATTACAGAAACAAGAAGGGAGATGTAAGAAATATAAATTATTTCTGTTGCAAAAGTAGGAATGGTTTAACTTCAACTAAATGGAGAGCCTAGGCTATCCGTGGTCAATCTTAGCAGATTTATTGAGAAGTTTAGCTCTCGTGTGGAATGATAGATCAATTGAAGGAAAGGATTTTCACGAACAAGAGATCCCTACATCAAAGAAGACATATTAAATTTATTTTGCAGAATCAAATCTTTTTATATCACAAGTCTTTTAGCTCAATTTGCTAGATCACGGCTTCATTATCAATTATAGCTTCCCCTAAATGAATTTTTGAAAAATAAAAAAATTGGGGAAGAGGAAGTGCTAACGTATTTCCAGAACTTTAACTGGATAGAGGCATGAATAGGTCCCATAGCCGTTCTAGGAAAATTTAGGGCAAATATCATCAGTCCAGTAGGTTTGGCTCCTGCACGTCAATGGTTTTTAAACATTTCCCGATTAATCCTCTAATACCTTGCGAGACAACATTATATAATCCCCAACATAAGTTCTAGTCTTCCAAAAGGTCTATTTTTACTGATGATGTTAAATAATCTATTATTATAATAGATATTATTTTTTTTACTTCAATTTGATAAAAAAAATTTCTTACGACAAAAATACCTCATCCTCAAGACTTTCTCTTGTTAGAGGGTTAGATTGTTTTCTAGCAAGGTCAAGCCAATAACTTCATCTGCATGAAGACGAGAAATAATAGGAGAAATGGAAGCGATAGGAGAGGTCCTAAAATTGTTATGATTGGTACTTCGCAGAAGAAGTGAACGCCCGATAACAAATCCAACATCCAACCTCACTTGACTTGGAAGCATGGGTTCAGCATAGAAAATCCCTGAAGGAGGCGAAATTTCTCGAGATTGTTGGAAGAAATTGGCTAGTAGGAATGAGAGGAGAGGTGATTCATGTATCAAATGAAGAGAAAGCAAAATGAAGGAAAAACTACAGTAGTATTTGGGTCATTTTATGCCAATTGGCGGTTCAATTAATAGAATCAATTGAGGATCTACATTATGACCCATAGGCGACTCGTATGATATTTACTATAATTTCAATATGATATGGAAAGAAAAATAAAAGATCCTGGAATTTAGTCTCATTATATATTCAATTCAAATAAGAGAAAATCAAGGGTAATTAGGCAAAGTAGATAAAAATGACCAGCTTTTGTTTCTTTTTTTTTTTGCCATTAAGCTAGTATTCTATATAAAAATCACGTCTCTAAATCTAAGTCACTATACATTTAACAATATTTCAGAAGTCCCTAAATTTAAGGTCCTATCAAAACAAGCAAAAGATGTAAGAGTGTATTGAATGATCTTATTTTTTCCAAAAATCAATTTAATAAGGAAAGAGCAAACATTTCTTGCATTAATATATAGCAAAGAGCAAGAAATGTTAGACAAATTTTTCCCAACATACAATAAGAGGAATTTAATGGTAAATTGGTTTTAATGCAAGTTATCTAAGCTTCAAAGAAAAATATTTAGAACAATATAATGCAAGCAAGATTGTATAACTCTATTATGTACATTCCCAATTGATGATGGGACGTGCTGCAATACATGTCAAAGATGAAGACATATGTAATTTAGTTTTATTTTAAGCCACCACAAATGCATGGCTAAAGCGATGATGAAGTTGAATCTAGCCGAGCATATTATGGATTAAACTTGAATTGGTCATATTGAAAATACTCTAGATTAATACAAGATTGGATCAAGCTTTCAGATATATCTTCATACTCATTTCTAATAAATTATGATCGAACTTGGCTTACACTTAGCCTAAATTAATCAGACTAATACTTGAGCAAATTAATAAACAAGCTCATAAGCAAATGAGTATTAACTGAATTTCTAAATGATAATCATGCTAACAACTAATTTTTTTTCGGTCTAAATGAACAAGTAATTCAACAAATTTGAAATTAACATTTAACAATTAGACACCAATTAAACAAGCATCAATTAAATATGATAACAATAGCATTGAAAAGAATTGAGGATGGAAAGAGTTGTTAAAGAATTGAAGAGAATATTGATGTCTAAATAGCAAGAATGAAATGAAGACACAAGGGCTATGATCTGTGACAAGCCGATGGTGCGTTGGAGAAGATGCATTGGGGGCTAAAACAGTGCATCTACTATAGGCAAGTTGATGAGAAGAAGCTACACTTAACTACCAATTCTCATGCAAGCGCATCTCGATTCTTACATAGGGGTATAGTGGAAAATCATTCGAGGGCTAAGATGAAGCATTCACAATATACGCTCACTGACATAACAAGTGCAAGGAATTTTAGAGAGAAATATGTGCACACGTCTTACTATAATTCTCAGTGTAATCCTAAAGACTTTGCTCACATAGGCATAACGCTTGCAACCTTTGGTAAGTCAAGTGTAGAGATTGAAAACGATGAAAAATGATATGTGAAATATAAAAAAAGAGGTAAAAAGTAACCAAGCCTGATAAAAAAATATACAGAATAGTAATAGTAATATTAAATAAGCCATACTTAAAAAAATTTATATGAATAAAATATGAGACATCATCAAGTTTAATATCAATGCTTTAATAAATTCATATTGAACAATAAATAACTTGCTTGTGAGCATAAATAAATAATTTTGAATACATCAAACATGATACCTTTAATATCAATGCTTTAAAAAAGATTCAACTTGTTCAATTACCAACTTGTACGGTTATTAATCATGCAAAGTTGGAGATGATCGTAGAGTGCATTAGTTCACTCATAGTCCAATGCATGACCATTCACGAGCAGAAGAGATTCATGATTTAGGTCATCTTATCGACATCACCAACATATTTTAGGATGTGTTTGGGGCAGCGTTGCGGTGTCACACCGCAGTTTTTTCTGTTTGGCAAAACTGTATTTTGTCAAAGTTCTCAAAAAGCTGCAGTTGAAAGTTGCGTTTCTCAATCAGACTTGACTACCTGCGGTGGTTGCTAGAAAGTTACGGTCTAACTTTTTCTTAAAAAAAATAATTTTCTAATAATCACCGTATATTTTTGAACAACAGTTTCTTCTTCAGCAGCTTCACAGGTGCTACTTCAAACAGCTACAACTACCCTGAGCAAACTGTTAAATATGGCAAGCAATGTATAACATCCAAATTATGATGCTCGCATGTTTGACATGAGTTTTAAGATTCCTCAAAGCTAGTACATAATCCCCATATATTCATATTTTAAAATAAAATTACAATTTTTTTAATATTATTAAATATTTTTTATAAAAATTGACTATTATATAGTTTTTATATATCTAATGAAGGTGTCGAACTAAATAGCTCTGATTAATAACTTGTAACTAGCATATCCTCCAAAATGACGTTGACCGTTTGATTATATCTTATTTTCTTAGCTTTTGAAGAAGAAAAATTATGCAAAGATCAAACTTATTTATTCATTGTACCAAAGTATCATACAAACATTAATCCCATATTTAATATGGATGATACATTTTCATCTTTACTTATAGATGATCCAGATGTTGAATATAAAAAATAGAATAGGTGTCTTGGGACATACGCTCAAGATATCATCAGAGCTCATACACTAGATAATGAGGACTGGATTAGTGGTGTGCTCTTACACAATGAGCATGATCACGTTTCCCATACAAGGTAGAGATGGGATGAAAAGACTACTCCACGCCCCTCACAATATTTAGTGCAGAAAATAGTTAATCTTTATAAGGGGATGATATTCACCAGTATATGAGACCTTCATTGAGGGTTTAATGGATGGGCATGGAGCATACAAGATTTTAATTAAAAAAAATAACTAGAATTTGCTCCCAAGGCATTCATCTGACAAGACCATGTTCTTGGCCAACGCATGCTTTTAAGTCAAACAAACTGATAATGCCTGGAGAAATTTTAAGATTGGCGCTCGTCCTTTAGCTACAACCACTCAAATATGTAATATGCTCTGGAACATTGAATATGCTCAATTTTCTTACACAGAAGAAATGGGATGGCGTCCCTCACAGAAACAATTGTATCTTAAGAAGTACAAATGAGAATTGATAGCTACAAGGGAATGACATTGACCGATAAATGGCATCTTCAATAAGGAATTAGTGATTGGGCGTGGGGCATCAAAATTTCCATTAAGTCAAAAATAACTATAATTTACTCCCAAAGCACTAACCCTACTTGAGAATGCTCTAGGCAGTCGCACACTTCCAAGTCCAGAAGTTGGAAAATGCTTGGAGAATTTCTATTGGCAATCATCTAAATTACAACAACTCAGGGTATGTTTAGGTGGTCACTGTTGACCTCGTATTTGTCGAGGTTTAGTTCTCCTCCTAAGATTTAGGGTTCTAGATTTAGGAGCTTCGCCGACGTTCTTAGATTCCTAGCAATGGGCCCACCTCGTTTTAGAAAGTTCGGAGCCACCTCTTTACTCTTTTGGAATCCTGGACGAAATTTCGTACCTTTAGCTCATAGCAGGCTGAATCGACGTTGTGAATCCAAATCGAGTCATATGTGACCACCGGACTTTAGTGACAGCCTCGTGCACATTTTCGCACCACCGGCACAAATTCCTCGATTCGCGACCTCAACGCTTTCAAGCATTCGCGACGGATCGAGCACCGAGTCGGGATGCTGGACGATCGACGTCAACGTCGACTTCGTAAAACGCCGGATTTGACGCATTTTTGACGCGACCGTCGACGGGGTTACCCAGACGACTTCGGATGACGAAACGGACTGCGCCGAAGCGTCCGGAGCGTCGTTTTCAACTAAAATTGATATTTAATTTGCGACGCCAGCCCGCCGGGGACGAAACTTATGAAATGATTTTTTTTAATTATCTTATTAATAATAATAATATATATAGTATTATTATTAATATATGCTTATTCATATATTTCTCCCCACACACTCCCTAAACCCTATTCATCCTACCCGTCAGATCTGTCTCTCCCGTGCTCGAGCATGCCGCTCGACCAAGCTCTCCCTCTCTGTCCCCCAACTTCTTCACGGCACCAGGTGCCCCATTCCCTGCGGCTCCTTCCTCGAGCCGCACACTTACACGCGCTCTTACCTGTTGTCGGATCCTATCCCTGTCGCGACTCTTATCACCTGCGGCATTCCATGCCGTGTGCCGGGCCACTTGCGCGCCTGTTTCTTCTGTTTACAACGGGTAGAGGTCTCCCTGCAGGTGCTCTCCCCATCTCTTTTTCTCTCTTGCCTATAAATAGCCCTCGGTTTGAGGAGTGAGGGCTGGCCGAATTTTTCTGGAGAGGGGAAGGTGCTGCTCGTTTGAAGCTTGGATTTCCCGCTTCCTTTGTGTACTCTACACTGACTGGTATTCTCTTTTCCCCTCCTCTATTTTCTCTCGGTTTGGCCGGTTGTGGCTTGTGACTTGCAGTTTTGGTGTATTTCTCCCTATTTAGCCTCTCGGTTGGGCATTCATATGCTTTGAGGAGGGATTGTTAGCTTGCTGTCATAGTTTTATTTTGGGCATATTTATCATTTGAAGCATGCTAAGAATGGAAGCATGAATAGCAATAGAGATTTTAAGCATGTTCTATGTGAAATATTGGTCATTTGCTTAGGGAAATAAGATATGCTATGCTGCGAACTTTCCTCCCTCTCTCTTTCCTATTGTCTAAAGCATGAAAAGTATGTTCTTGAGGCAAGGTATTAGCCACTCTTTTAGCATGTTGGGGTATGCATTATGAGGCCCCTTACCTACTCTCGTTTGGCATGAGTTATGGAAGAGCTTGCTTAGCATTTTAATATGCATGTATGGGGCTTGACTTTTGCTCCTTGTGGCTTTCTTTATCAAAATGGCATGCTAAGGAGAAGTTTTAACTTAACTTGGAAAGCCCCACGTTTGTTCTCATGTTAAGCACAAAGTGGCCCTATACTTTGCTATATCGAATATGTCAAGATGTTTGTTTCGGCCTCATGCTTGATTTGGTAGCCTGGATTTATTTTTAAATTGGGTTGGATTTTGGGGGTTTCGTGAAGCCTCATTTGGCTCATTCTGGCTCTACCCGAGAGGCTTTTCTTGATGTATAACTGCTGCCCCTTGTTTCAATGCTTTAAGGGATTTGTTTTGGCTTCATTTGGGGGGGCTCGGTTGGCTCATTCTAGCCCTACTCGAGAGCCCATCTTAATGTGTTATACTTGTCTTTGCTCAAATGCTTTGAGGGATTGTTTTTTATCTTGTTTAGAGGCTCGGTTTTGCTTGTTTTAGCCTCTACCCGAGAGTCTATTTTTGATGAATAACTGTTGTCCCTGTTTAAGAGCTTTGAAATACTTATTTTCTTGGTCTTGTGATGAGTTGGATTCGGTTTTGTGTTCTTACTGCTCCTGCAGCTATCCCCTTTGGCATTTGATTTGGGGACCTGTTTGTTTTTTGTTTTCTGCTGCCTAGCAGCTAGCCCCGTGGCACTTAAGGGCTCGGTTTTGTGTTCTTGCTGCTCCTGCAGCTATCCCCTTTGGCACTTGATATGGGGGCTCGGTTTCTGTTTTCTTTGTTGTCTAGCAGCTAGCCCCATTGCACTAAAGGAGGGGCTCGGTTTGGTTATTCCTGCTCGCCTCGTGACCGCTCCCTCGCACTCGACACGGGGCTCCGGCTTCGTGACTTTGTCGCTGGCCAGTGGGGCTCGGTCTTGGTTCTTCGTTGTTCCCGTAGCTTCCCTCTTCACAGCTTCTATATGGCTCGAGTTCCCTTTATGTGGGTCCGTGCTTTAATTATCACTGGACTTGTATTTTAATAGTCGAGTGCCTCGAATGAGTCGAACTTGTATCCGCGGCACTCGAGAGCGCAGCTTTAGCATTTGTATTGAATTTCGTGTCAGCATTACGGGATTGTTTTCCCTAGTTGAGTCTAGCCTTTTCTAGCAAGTATTTGGAGTTCGGAGGAACCCCGAGCAGTGGTCTAGAGTTTAGGGGCCCTGTCGATGATTTTAGGTATGTTTTCTTTACTGTCGTTAATCGGGAAAAGGGATGTTTTCCTTAGGGGTCTAGTCCTCATCCTCTCCGGGAGTGTCGGTGTTTCTTTATGTCTTTATAGGTCACGTAAGGACGGTCGGGAGTCCGGGGTGATTCACTTGCTTTGATTGTTATTGGAAATCGGCTCACCTCTTTATAAAAATCGTGTTGCGTGACCGCTTTCTCCTCTTACCTTTCCTCGTTCCGCCGTCCTCGATTTTCTCATTGCTTCTGGTTCAACGTCCGCACCTACAGTGGAGGCGTAGGTGTGCACATATAACTCCTTGAGCTATATGCGGCCATCGTCAGGTGCCGTAAGTAGGGTTGTTAGGGCTCGGACGGCGACGATAACGCTTATGTGCGCTTAAAAAGAGGGCTTAGACAAGATCCACTCGTCGCGCGTAAAATCTCCATCGGAGTCGAAGCTCTGGATCGACGATACTATTCGCCAATCTTTGTAAGATCGTTATCACTAATACCCTTAAGTTGTTAGTAATTCTAGCTTGACAGGCTGGTTAACTTCATGATCGTACTACTTTATAAAATAAAAAAAAATACTTTTGCAACAAAACTTTCTCTACGACGAAATTACTTCTTACTTATAAAATTTTATATGCATGCAAATTGAAATGAATTAAAATTAAGAAATGTCCACTAGCTAATTACTCGAGTCGAGGTTAGGATCGCGCTCCGTAAGCGTGTCTGCTCCAGAAATTCTCGTCCAAGATCGGGAAGCACGTGAGCCCAGCTTCGAGTCCTCTCTGCCACCACGCTTATGGACCTTTTTCAGATGCCCCATGGCTTTCTTACGGTCCTCCGTGAGTTTAGCGGGACACCTATGAGTTTATTCTTTTAGAGTTTTTGTGGTTTTTGCTACGATTTTGTTTTGTTTTCGTTCGTGTTTTATTCGAGGTTTTCCACAGAAGTTCTTTTCTTTCTTTCTTGATTTTCTTTGTTTTTTTGTCGTCTTTCTTTTAGGTTTGTTCCCGGATTTCACACCTCGCTTTTCCTGCACGTACGGTAGTGCCCCTACTTAGTCAGGTTTTCCTTACTACGTTCACTCTGTTCTTTTCATGTGCCGACGTCTTTTCCGCAGTGAAAACAATAAGATGACAATAATATACGAGTAACAATACACCGCGGTAATCGCCGCCTACAGTACACTCGCAGCAGATTTTTTACTTCTTTCCTTTATCGTTACATATGCTTTACTTTCTACAGATCCGCTCCTCGTTACCTAAGCATGTTTTACTTGTTACATACAGCATATTCCTGCTAACAGAAGATGTTTTATTTCCGTAACACGTACTCCCGCTTAACAGTAAGATGTTTACCGCAAAGATACTTAAGATAACTTCGCTCGTGATGCCTCGCTTCATGTTATTCACTATAGTATGTTCATGTGTACCTGTTTTCCTACTTTCTTTTACTACTGCTCCTGTCACTGCAGCACACACTCAAGGTTTGCAATGGTAATGATAATAATAATAATAAACGAAATAAAGCAATTTGTATGTTCACTTTAACCTAAACTTTAAATCTAAACTGCAATCTTGCTACGACGTGGAGCTTGGAGCACGGTGGCAAAGACGGCCATCTTCAACAAAGAAACTCGTGTCGACATTAGCAAAACCATTCCGTAGTCTAAATAACAAGTCATAGGACTTCGAGGTAGTCCGTCTAGTGTGACATAAATCCTCACATGTTCTTTCAGACCTTTACACAGCCTTATGGTGCAATATAAGCACTAACTCGCTTAGGATTCCGATGTCGTCGTCCGATACGACTTAAATCCTCCTACTTTCCAGGGCATTCACATAATCAGGTGATTATGTAAATGTAATTCCTATAATTAATTGACAAGATTGAAACTAAAATAAGTTCATTTCCATAATTTAAAGCCCAACATTAGGATAGTTTAGGAAGTTATCGAGGTTCTCGAGATCCTTGACGTCCTCTACCTCTCTTCTTCGACTCTGAAATAATCGTTCAACATCGCGTCTTTCACCTATCGGATTTCCTATTACCACACTTCTTCGAAAACCCTACCATTCAATTCACGAAGATTGAAACCCCGATTTAAATCGAGAGTTCTCTCATATAACTTCAGTCATTCGAGGGTAATCGACTATAGTGCTCGCTTCTATAAGGAGCTTTTACGAACCTGCGTAATATAAACCTTATTTAATTCCTTTCAGATAAATAGAGAATTTGTCGATCCACATAAAGCGTTCGCGTACCGTAACGGATGTCATGAATTCGTAGCTTTATTCGATCGAAGCAATATCGTTAAGAGTGTGTCTATTCTCAGTGATAGATGAGCTTACTC
Organism: Papilionanthe hookeriana x Papilionanthe teres; assembly: GCA_022702705.1. Classification (NCBI taxonomy): domain Eukaryota; kingdom Viridiplantae; phylum Streptophyta; class Magnoliopsida; order Asparagales; family Orchidaceae; genus Papilionanthe; species Papilionanthe hookeriana x Papilionanthe teres. The sequence goes on from CM040425.1 coordinate 92,790,493, forward strand.
GCGATACGACGCTCGTTCATTCAAACTGCTAAACGAAAGAGATCCGTCCATTCTCATTCTCATATTTTAAAATTTAAAAAAAAAATTATTTTCAAAACTAATATACATATGTATTAAATTAAATTTTAAGCTTTCAGCGGCCGACAGACCATAAAAATTACTCTATGTTTATTTGTCGATTCCTTCTCTCAATAAGCGTTGAAATGGACTTGAAGCTAAGGGTCCATTTGGCGCCGCTATTTTCCAGCTGCGCGGAATCAGATTGCGAAAAAATTTTATTTGGCGCACAAATCCGCGGCCAAGTGAAGTTGAAGCGGGCGAAAAGCAGACCGCGGGATCGACTCCGCGGCACCAGCTTTCACCTCTCATATATATGAAATTGCCCCTGGCGAAGAAACCCTCTGTTCAGCGCCTCTTCTTCCCGCGCCTTCTACGTCCCGCGCCTCTTCTTCCCGCGGCTTCTACGCCTTCTTCTTCGTCCAGGAATCGTCCCGGACGCGCAGCCCTAGCATCCCGATCTCGCCATCTCGCCTGCTGTTTCCGACCCCGATCCCTGTCTCGCCATCTCGCCTACTATTCTCGTCATCTCGTCAGGTGGAGGTATGTGTGTAAGGCACATATACGCCTCTTCTTGCATCCTCGCTATTTTTTCTTTGAATTTGTAGATTTACATAGCCTAAAAACTTTGATTGATGCAGTGTTATGCTTCCTTCATGCCCTGTCTTCTAAAGTTGAAGCTGAAGTCTCGCTTTTGCCCAGAACCAAACGGATGTACAATTATTTGAGATGAGAAAACTAGCAGATTTATATTATAAATAAATCTGCAAGTTCTGCGAAATGGATGGACAATGCAGATTTGATCTTCACTCTGCAGTATATCAGTCTGAACTGGTACAGAGTTTTGTTTCCTCTTTTCTATGATTTTAAGCATCTAATTGGAGCCATCAAGCTACAGATTTTGTCCATGTTTCAATTTTTACATTCATACCACCTTGCCAATGCATGAAAAGGCATATTCCACTGTATATACTTAAGAACATAGGAATTGCATGGTATTAATGCAAATGTCCCAATTTTTTTGGAAGCCTACGGGACATTGTTGATTCTGACTTAGATGGGAATGTGCTTGAAAATCTTAAACCATACGGAAATCTGAAGAGCTTGTCCATATTTCATATAAGGGTATAAGCTTTGTCCATGGGAATGTGCTTGAAAATCTTCCTGTCTCTTTCTCTGGAATCCTTAGTTCTTTTCAAATTCTCAAGGATACTATATATGTATATGTTTGTATTCATGTAAAAGCAATTAGGAGAATGTGCTCCCCACTCGGCTTATGAAAGTTTAAGTAGTTAGATTTCGGTATGGATGGATTCAGTTGCAAGGATGACTGCAAATCTGATTACAAAGAGGAATGAAATGTTGAAATTGGAGGGGTTAGAAGGAAATGAATGTTTGAAGCTCCTTAATGCCCAACCATTTGCTGATGTAGGGAACCCCAACGATTATAAAAGAAGAAGGTGCATTGCAAGACAGTTAAAAAATTTTTTAGGATTCCCATTGGTGGCAGATGCCATCGTTCATGGTATGAATTACGACTTTGATGCTAAGCTATTTAGGTAAGATTTTAGAATATGATATTCCAGGCGTAGAGCAAAAACTTGGTTAGAATAATTTATTGCTCGTCTTAAGATTGAGTGTACATTCCTTAGAATCTCTAAAAAGTTGACTCGCATTTTATGGCATATTCATACAAGATTTATTTTATAAACATGATTTAGTTCAAATGCTCATTGCACTGGGTTTTTTTTTTTCCACTTTCTAATGTAGGAGAGACTATGGATGATATTGGAAGAACTTAATTGGATATTTTATTTTGAAAATCTTTCTTTTATGAGTTTTAGGCTGTTGATGAAACATATCATAAGTTATATTATTAATTATATAATTTGACGAAGTTTGTTTCTGCAAGGTAATATTTCTGATTTACGAAGAAAGTGCTGTTATTTTTACAGCTCCTGAAACTATATGGCATTTATTTGTTAAAATTACAAATCTGAAACTTTTAGAAGCATTATAAAAGGTTGACATTTGGATTCTCTTATTTTTTGAATTTTTCAGGAAATGATAAAGAGTAGTGACACTTAATAAAATCTTTAAGACATCAAGAAGAATTCATTTGTTGTTTGTATGCTTTCCATGCTTGAAAATGATAACCAAAGAGATTGAAAATTTGATACATCTTCTATGCTTGAATTTTCTCAAACTGATGTGCTTCCGAGATAACTGAGCTACTTTTTATCACTTGCAATTCATAATATATGAGATATGTTGGGAACAATGTGTTTCTGATGATTTTTTGCCAAGAGACATGAATAATCTTTCAAATCTATGTCTTATATTGCCTCAAAAAAAAATTTTCTAGCATGCTTGAGATTGGGAAATGAATGTCTTCTGAAAAATCGTGTTCTTTATGTTTAAAATGAGCAAAAAAAAGGGGGAAGATAAAGAAAAGAATGCAAGCAACCCCAAATTCTCATTTAAATCTTTTATGGTGATAATAATCCAGATTTGATCATATTTTCAGTTCTGTGAAGCGAGTTTGGGTGGTTTAAAAGAAATATTTGGGTGGTATAAATATATAAAGTGAAGTTTAGGTGTAATTTTATTAGTTTTTTTTCTTTTTCATAGCACTTTTGATACTCACTGCTAAGTGAGTGATGTATTCGTACTATTGTTATGTTTTGAAATGAATTTTTGCTTCTGAATTATCAAATTTGTTCTTATCATAGCTTCGTTTTAAATAAACTTCACAAAACAAGTGCGTAACGTTCATTTTTACGTAAACAATCGCCCCATAACCGCATCAAATGCAGTCAGTCTCACCGCAGCAGCTTCTCGCGCAGCCTTCCCGAAGCAACATACTACAAATTGAAAAGTTCGAGAAGCTCGCAATCGCGCCAAACAGAGCCTAAGGGCCCGTTTGGTTCGCAGCTTTTAGCGCTGCGCGGCGACTGGCAGCGGCTTCGTGCAAAAGTTGCCCATTTGGTTCGCAGCTTTGGGAAGAAAGCGCAGTGAAAGCGGCCGTGGCAATACCCCCGCGGCCCAGCTTTCGCCCCGTAATAATCTCATCCTTACCCATTTCTTCTCTTTCGCCCTAACGGTACCCCCGCTGCTTTCCTCGCGACATCCTTTGTCTTTTTTCTTCCCTAGCCCCTCGATCGCCAGATCTCAGGTAAAAAACGATGCACTTTCTTCCTCTACTTGCGGATCTGAGGGAATTGATGAATTTTTTCGGCATTTTCTTCCTCTACTCCCTCCCATCTTCTCCACATCTTCTCCCCGTTTCTATGTTTCTACCTTATGGAATTTGGTGGATCCGTAAGCGATTGCATGTGGTAGTTTATGGAGTTTACAGGCTTTATGGATGTTTGCGGCTTTACGTTTGTTTGCGGGCTTCGTTCACCTCCCATTCTCGTTTCAGCTAGTTTCTTCCTTCAATATTTTAGGGTTGTGCATTATGAATGGTTGGCTTTGTTCTGGGTATCTAGATTTGGCTTTGTGCTTCCATTTCTTCTTTAACGGAAGCCTCTGCAGACAAAATCAATTTTTTTTTACCTGTATTTGAAGCTTATGCATTATGAATGGTAAGCTAGCTTCTGCATTATGAATGATAAGCTAGTCTTCTTCTTTCGTAGCCTCTGCATTATGAATGGTAAGCTAAACCGGCCCGTGGGGAGTTGAATTTATCGAGATTAGTATCTATGAATTAACACCTATTCCCCTGCTCATGTTAGTTTATAGTGTTACTGCATGAATGTTAGATTGTTTTGTGCTTGAAGATTTTTGGGCATTCCATTATATTGGAAATCAGTAACTTGGTAATTCCGAGTATATGCTTTGATATGAGAATTACTGAGAACAATTTGAACTTGGTAATTATTTGTAGCTGACTTGGGAATTATTGAGAATAATTACAGTTCATGTGTTTAAAATAATCTGCCCCTTTATATAGCCTCGGTTTTGGCTTATTTTTGTTAAAGCATATAGATATTACATTTTTCAATAGTTATGGTAAATGGATTTCAAGCAGCTGGCCTCGATCAGTTTTTAGATTCATTTAAAAAGAAAGTGTTAGAGCATTGGTTTTGTCTATAGCCTCGGTTGTTGGATTCATTTACAGTAGCCTCATACAATTTCAATAGCTATGTTTTCAATAGCTATGGATTCATTTACTGGTTTGTAAGATATCAAGCTTATTACATTTTCAATAGCTATTACAAATAAATGGATTCATTTACTGGTTTGGATTCATTTTAAAAAAAGTGTTCTATTCACAATTCGTTTCCTCTAGTTAAGTTTTATGGCTTCCTCTGTATCAAGCAAACGCTCTTATGTCACAATTTTATGTTAGAGCATACATGATTTCTCAGAAGTTGGATGGTATTGATATTGTCACCTTCAATAATAGCATCCTTACATTCATACATCCATGGCTTGATGATTTGTTGGAGAGCAAGAATAACCATCAACATATCTTTATTACATGCATTGGAGAATGTGGGATATCATGGGTTTTAAAAGCTCGGTTTTGATGGGTAGCGTACAGTTTTGGTCTGTACAGTGTAAACTGAAGTTGGATTATGTCAATATGCATATAGAATTGTTTAGTGATGAAAGTCATGTATGAAAGAAAGCATTGTACCTACCTATTTATTCATTTAATAAAAATGTCTTCTTCCTTTTCCCGTAGATGTAGGTCATCATGACCGAACCACGTAAAATTATTTATCTCCACTTATATTTATGCATTTTTTTGGTTTCTTTTCTGTTTTTATTTGGATGGATGGAATTTCACAACTGTCAGGTGACTCTAAAATTTGAATGTATTCCATTTAAATATTTTCTTTAGCTTAGTATAACATGGCAAGTAAGGGGAAGGAAATTGATCCACCGACAATGTGGGAAAAGGAGATAAAATATCTTTTTTGCGATCTTTGCATAAAAGAGATAGAGATGGAGAATAGACCGTCCACATTTCTCAATAAAGAAGATTGGGAAAACATTGTAAACATTTTAAAGAAGCAACTGGGAGGACATATGATAGGACACAGATGAAAAATAAATGGGATCAGCTCAAAAGGGATTGGAAGACTTGGAAGGATTTAAAATGTGGGTGTACATGCCTTGGTTGGAATCCGGTTAAGCGCACCATAGATGCATCGGAGGAGTGGTGGGCAAAACGACTTGCGGTTAGTATATACATTCATTTCTTACAATTTCAAATGTTTATACAATTTTTGCTTAATTTTAACTGATCCAATTTTTGTCTCAGTTCGTTCCTGCTACTAGGAAATATAAACTGAATGGAATTGAACCCGTACTTGAGGAGAAAATGAATCGGATGTTTGAGGGTGTCGTCGCCACTGGCAAGTATGCATGTGCACCCAGCGAGGTTAGATTTGTCGAGACCCGGGAGAATGCGGCCGTCGACCCATCGAGGATTCTCCCGCACCGCCAGCTTCGGACATACTGAGCTTCAGTCAACGAATCGATTAAAGCGCTCTCGCTTTGAAGGTAGGAAGCTGCCTCATACAGGACTCAACTCTCTTACTTGGTTGAGTCTTCAAATAATGCACCGCAAAAAGTGCAGAAATCATCAGTTAACGAGGTGGTTTCAATTTTGGAGGAGGATGAAGACATAGCAGATGATGATGATCTTTATTACTTCGCAGTGGAGCTGCTACAGGATTCAGTACACAGGGATTTCTTCATGGCAATATCTAAAAACATAGAGTGCAAGACCTACGACATTTTTATCACAGGAGGAACATGTGACTTGGGTCCAATTTCTATTTTAATTTGCATATTTTGACATCTGCTTATTTGTACTGAACTTATGGTTGATTGTATGTTTATTTGAACGATATATTTTGATCATAACGCAATTTAGATTTCAATTAGAATTTTGTCTAATTTATGCATATGAATTGCTTAATGATTCATTTTTTTGGTTAAATACACAGTAAAATCTAATATGGATCTAGAGGAACATCGTCGTAGGAGAAGAAACACAGTAATAAACTTGGCAATCGAGTACTACAACACCTATATTGAAAGTCCCCAATGTTACACATCAGCACAAATTGGGGAAAAATGGGTTGTGGAAATGTTAGAAGGACATCCAACCAGATTCCACGATATATTTAGAATAAGTCAGGAGGTGTTTAAAGAACTTTTAGAGGGACTTGCCGTCTCTCATGGACTGCACAGGTCTGTGAGAACAACAAATCGGGAGGTATTAGCAATCAATATCTACATACTTTCACAGAACGAGTCGATGCGTTCAGCGATTGAACGGTTTCAAAGATTATTCATAAACAATTAAGTAGGTATTTCACAAGAGATTTGAACGCTCTAGAAGTTCTCAGTAAAGATGTTATCAAACCAATGGATTCAACATTCGCACAAATACCAAGAGAGATTCGTAATGATCCTCGTTACATGTCATTCTTTAAGGTATTCATCTAATATTCATTATCCAATTTTGAGTGTACATACAACTAAACACATATATTATGCCTAAACATGGTTAGGATTGCATCGGAGCGATTGATGGAACACATGTCGATGCACGCGTTTCGAACAATGAAAAAGTCGCATTTATCTACTGAGTGAACACCAACACGTAACGTAATTGGCAGTATGCGACTTTAATACGTTGTTTCACATTCATACGTGTCTATTTACAATAGGCATGTGATGACAAGTAGGATATTTAAAAGTGCAACAATAAATCAACAGTACTGTTTTCCGCATCAAGTAAGCGGTATGCGTATTATCAAAATTCAATTATATGATCTTGATACATCAAACATTATTTTCAAATTTGAAACAGGAAAATATTACTTGGTGGATGCCGATTATCCGTTGCAACAAGATTATATGAAACCATTCTCGGATATAAGATATCATATACCTGGATTTGAAAGAAGCAAAGTAATGCGACACGAACACGAAAGGATGTCTTCAACAAACGGCATTCTTCCTAAGAGGAGTGATCGAGAGTGACATTCTGCGTGTTCGAAAGAAAAATCGGTTATATCGCGAGACATATCCTCTTATCCTTTTTCTAAACAAGGTAGAAATCGTATAGAAGAACGATGACGCCGCATAATTATATTAGCGCCATCCATCACGATTCGATATCGATTTCTGCAGTGCAGAAATGAATGAAGAAGAAGCAGCTGCACAACGATCAGAAAACCAAATAGGTTCTACGACGTTAACAGATGATAAAGAGCAGTCTAACATTTGCACTAAGGATGACGAAGGTGCTGAAGAAATAGCAGAGCTTCGAGAAGAAATAACAAATGCATTGGTTAATATGTCATGACTCAGATTTTGCTATGGAGATTTTTAGAAGTATTTCATTTCGATCGTATAAGTCGATTTGTCATTCGAGTACTTATCAAAATTTGTTATAATTTTACAATTTTTCTTCGCGCTCCTCCTAATCGATCTTGCATGAGTATAATTTTTTTAACAGCTTTTACCAAACGAGGGCAACTTAGTCATTTCTCCCGAAACAACTTGCTCTATTAACCGTTCTCGGACATACCAGTAACAAAACGTATAACTAAACTTCTCACAGAGAACTTTCCAGGTAAGATAACTAGCAATTGCAAAGCTGAGAAGTTGCAGCTACGCCAAACAAACCCTAAACGAAATTATTGGATGAATTCAGGTGAAATTTAAAGCAAAAATTTTGATGTAAACTAAAAATGTTTCGTGAAACGAGGGACCAAAAACTCAATGGGCCAACAAATTCTAAGTGAACACCAAGTTTGAACAAAATTGGGCCAAAATCAATGTGTAGTTATACTTTACACATGAAATTAAGAACTTGAATGAATTGACTATAGAACTACCATATTAATTTTATTTCGCAAGTTTAATTGCTGCTTAATTCTCGCTCATAGTATAATTTGTACATGTAGCCTGTAGCTAATTCCATATCATGGTTGTGAAATTGAATCTACATAGCTTACGTCTTAATGTAAGAAGACCACCAGCATAAGTCAATTCAACCAAATTATCCTATTTCCATTGTATTGGGACTCAGAAGTGTGGATGGGGTGTCTACAAGAATGAATTTGACAATAAGCAAACAGTCGCATCCCCACCCCAAATTTGTCCCTTCATCTGTCTCTTATCCCAAGGGGGCCATTTAAAGATTTTGACCTCATTTATTACTAATATAATGCCAGAATAATTAAAAATTTATTTAAACTTCGGAGTACATATTTATGAAAACAGATATACAAACATATAAATACAATACTTCAAATTCTATGAACCATGTCTGAGGAAAATATTGTTTTTTGTGATTATCGAGCAAAACAGCATAGAAAGTTCTTCTTATTTAAATATGGTTAACACAAAAAAAGGGATTTTATGTTGAACCTGGAGTATATGTACTATATATATGTTCTGAATCCTTTTTAAGTGCCCTTTTATCTGGTTCTTTAGCATAGCCTTACAGTGAAATCCTTTTAAACCATTAACGACCATTCCAATTGACAAACAAAATTTCTGGACAAGAGCAAATCTCTTACTGCACATCCACAAAAAATGACAGAAAAAACCATTTTTATAGTATAAAAATATCATGTGAAAATCAACCCAGAACTCCAAAGCATTTGCAACTTAATGGCTTAATTGACGCTTGAAGGCTTTGATATGTATTCCAAGTATGGAAAAGGAACAAGCACTTACTGCATTCTCATATGAAAGAGCAATCTCGTGATGAGGATCTCCACAATCAGTCATTACACCTCCAGAAGATCTTGACATTTCGCCAAGTTTTTCAAAACCTATATTTCTTCGAAATTTGAACTTTGGTAAGTGGCAGATATCATCTTCCGATGCTCCCTCCTGCTCCAAAAAAGTGCTAAATTTAAGATAGTTTAACATAATGAGTTGATTTGGTTGTACGCACTAAGTTGATTGAGGGCATTGTCCCATCCAAAAGGTCTTAGTTTCAAGAATTGGTATGTGTTTGATTATTCATTGCAGTAGTGCTTACTGAAGTGATGAGGGTTCCTAGAATCATGGCGATCCTTTTATTTTTTGGCTATGTATGTTCCAAATCTAATTTGCCATTTAAAATGAATGACCTCCTTGGATCCAATGTCTCACACGGAACAGAATCATGGACATAAAGAGGGAAATTTAGATAATTTTATCCCAAATCCAGCATTGGAGGGAGGTTGCCCAATTATTTAGCTGGTCTTGTGGTAATGTTCATCAAAACAACTTCTACTGCTTTCCTATATTTATCATGTACTCCTTTCTTTATATATATATATATATATACAGCATCTCTATTGCGGCTATAAGTTCAATTTGAACTATCAACACTGGTCCAGTATTCATTTCAAACTTCTACTTTTAAACTGTTACTCTAGGGTTTCACAGATCAAGAACTAGGTTTCAACAGGAGAAAGGCCCAACTGTAGATGTGATTGTAAGCGATGTTCTCCGAAAAAAACACTGGCCATAAGAATTGAGTCTTCTAATTAGAATATTATAGAAATGTGTACAGAAATATAAATTTATACAACTAAGAAGACTTACTTGATCTGCAACAGCATATAAAATTGCAATGATGCACGGTAAGCAGCAGCAAACAGCAATGCCAACAATGCAAGCCAGGGCAAAGCAGAAAATAACAAAGAACACATCAAATGCCAGAAATACAATGCAGAGCCTGCAAGAGAAGACTAAACAAGAATAATAAATCAAATAAAAAAAGGAAAAGAGGAGCGTGTGAAAAGAAAAATTAATTATTTTAAACTGAAATGTGAATAAGAAACTAATCTGACCAGTAAAGTTGAGGAGCATCACGAGTCAAAACTTGGCCTCCAGCAGACACCCAATAGAAACCAATGATCCACCATATGAATGAGAACATTGTGTTGGCGGACTCCAGATGTTTTGCTAGGCTGCAGTCAAAACTAAAAAAAAAAAAAAGATAACTAGAAAGACTGGAGAACAAAAGAAAGAAACAATTAGTCAAGAAAAATAGAATAAACTAAAGATAAGTTTGAAGATAGCCAACAAAACAGGATAACCATCAAGTTAAAATTAAAACACTATTGAATGTTAAATGCGAGAAACAAAAACCAGCACATTAGAAAAATTCACATCCGGTACACTGATCATGAAAAACACACAAAATGAGTAACATAGCCAAAATGATCAAAAAGAGAACTACCACCTTGGAGACTATCACATTAGTCAGTAATACAATTCCATAATGAAAAAAAAAAAAACAGTGCTCATGTCATCGATAAAAATGGTTCCCAAACTAAACAATAAAATTAATATTGTTATCAACCATCACAAAACCCTTTCTAATGGTGTACATTAATAACTACCAATGTCTTCTAACTCTTTGTTGTTGGTTCTCTAATCTCAGTATCCGAGACATATTTCCACACTCCTTTCTTACATTCATGCTTATCCAACAGCATTCGCCTTGCTGCACCATGAACTGCCTCTGCTAATGGATCATGCCCCAGATGTATTATACAAAAGCCAATGCTTTGCTCATCCATTTATAGACCACCGCTTGCTTCAAAACATCCCAGCCACATCCCTATCAAAGCCAAATTAGAAACCTAGGTGTTAATGAATTCTTTGTTCACCAAGGTGCCATTATGCCTATAGCTTGGTGCCTTCTCCCATTGCTTCTACATTTCTTCTTTACTCTGGTGTTGCCTCCACCTTCACATCACATCCGATATTGAGTCCACTCAACACTTTCTACACTTATCCATCACCAGAGAGCATTCTTCGAAAAAAACATTTATCCATCTCACCATATTAATAAAGACATCAAAATCCGCAGCATTTAACTTTTGTATTGCCACCACTTGGATCGCCTTCATAACAATTCATCCACATCCAAATCATGTTGGAACCCACTGGCTTGATTCTATTGTTCTCCATTGTTTTGGCCACGTATGTTGTGGCTGTGGTTTTCATCTTTTCCCATTTATCCATGATAATTTCAAAAATGCTTTTCCATTTCATACATGCTCCTTATCCACGTTCCGATATAGCTCCTCATGTCACTCCGCATTCCACTTTATCAACCACATCATTATTATTAAATTGAGCTGAACATTATCTTCGTTAATCTTCACTTCGATGCACTCCTGCCTCGTTAGTCTCCGAACATGCCTCCCAATCAACATTTCCATTGCAAAGCCAATTTTAAACTTTAAGAAAATCTAGAGTGATTGCCAAAAGTGGGAGATGGAGAGCAATGAAGCCAAATGACTAATACTGTTACAAGGCTCTCTTTTCAAACTGCAACACCAACATCATCATCATTAGACTTATCCCATTATTTCTGAATATGTTCTATGAATCTCTATTCCCAGTTCGATCTCATTGAAACAACATAAACTTAAAATAATATTCACTAATATTTTATTTCACACCCACAAAAGTTTTATATTACGCTTAATGATTATTCTACTGATTATTCTACCGATCCCAAGCATCTTCTCTTCTAAATAATTTCAGTTTATTCTAGTTTTAACTTATTTTAGCAGATATCTCAGCTACAAGGATTGTCATCTTTAAAAAGCGAAGGCTCAAGTTACTCTTATTGACACTCTTAATTAGCATCTCCAGAACTACAATAAGAAGATGCAAACTCGATGTTGTACCTTGATTTCCATGCCGTCTATCATAAGCAAACAGAGAGACATGATATTACTTACAAAATAGGTGGAAAAAGTTCAAAAAGTTTCAATCATGGGCCTACTTCCTCTGATCGGTCAAGAAACCAAATTAAACCCTACCTCAGCATCCATGTTAAACTCCTATCAAAATTTAAACAACTTCTAATTACGTTTGGAATCTTTGTACTCTCCAAAACCTCCGCTATATAAATTAGATGCTTCTTCAAAACTTAACACAAACCATTCATCAAAAGAGCTTGTGTTATATAAACCCTCACAATAAACCGTGTTAGTTGGAGCTTAATGCAACGGTGTTGCCCCTTTTTGCTATTTTTCAAGGCAACTGCAGCGTTGAACATAAACATCACTCATAAAAAGTTATATGATTTGACACTTAAGTCTTTGCTTTGTATACACCAATAAAATTGGAATAAGCCTTGGTGAAAAATGAAAAAGTTTTACATGTATCATTCCAAAGACCAGCCTTCTTTCAAGAAAAAGAAGATAAATAACTATACCCATTCAGAATATGTTTGATGGTAGGACACAGAGGCGGAAGCAAATGCTGAACCAATCTCTTTTTTGAGGGGGACAAACTGCCCCCTAGACCGAACGTGGGAGGGGCTAGGGCAACGTAGGACAAAATGATATTTTAAGAGGGGCAAAACTGATATTTCAGATGGGTAAAAGACCAAATTGGCCACTCGCATAAGTAAAAACCTGAATTAGTGACGACCGCAGGGGTGGGAATCTAGACAACGAAAATCATAGGAGGCTTTATTGGCGAGATACAATGGTGAACAGCTGCCCAAATGAAGACCTGCCTGGAGGTCCAAGGACCATTAGTATTGTACCAATGTACCCTACCCCCGAACCAGCAGCCTTCGCAACTAGTGACGACCGCAGGGATGGAAATGTAATAAGTTAGTGCCATGCTTTAGTTCAAATGACTAGAAATCATACTAATTTACAGGTATGGATTGAAATTTTTTAATAAGTCTTTTCCGTTGAAAATATGATAAATGTGAAATGAAGCTTAGGCTAAGTTTTCCCTGCGAAAAAAAAAAAATAGTAGGCTAAGAGAAAGTTGGTTATTGGGAAAAAAGAGGTTTAATTGTTTGGGCGTAGAGCAATGACATGCCTTCTTGTGTAAACCCTCACAGTCGCAAGATCAAAGCAGCGAGATCATTTGGAAGTGTGAAGTTAGACACTATCCTGGACAAATCCACTTTTTGTAAAAAGGGACAAGTTTAAAGATAAATTAGGATAGCCCCTCATGCCCAATACGCTCTTAAAAAAATTAATATTTTGGCTTTCAAAAATGTTTTCAAAAGGATGAAGACATGGCATATCATTTGATCTATCGTGGTTCAACAGTTTAGTAAGGGCTATGCTCATCTACCGCCTTGTGATGATTTTTTAACCTCCAATCCAGGGCTTTCATTGGAATAGTCAAATATTAGCAATCGACAAAGCCGGGGTAGAGTATTTTTGGGTCCAGGTGATGCATCAAGGCCAGTTCAACATCTACGGAATCAACTAAAACAATTTGTGTAGAAACGAGCCTCTCTAGTTCTCTTTATCTTCAAAACCAGTCTTCCTACTGCCACCCAGGGAACTCAAAATGAATTGCCATAAAGGCAACTCAACTCATATTGCCAAAAGAGAGAGGCTTCACATTTAGGGGCACTCCTCATAGACATATTATATTCACCCCTGGGAGACTCTCTCCCGCTAGACAGACATCTTAATATGAACCGATCAGGATAGAATGGCATAAACAGAAAATACTTAAATATTATTACCAAGATTGATACCCATCTTCCTAGCCTTAAGCCCTAAAAACTCCTCCTAAAGTATTGAGACTAGATGCCTTAAACAATCGTATACAAGCTAGGCCTCTTATTAAATTAGCCATGTTACGCCCATCTTATCTTACGTGAAATGTGCCCTATTAGGAAAATCTCTTTAGCCGCGCAAGGGAATCTTATCAACTAGCTTTTTCTCTAGTCAAAGTATGATATCTGAAAGGAGTTGAGAATTGGCAGACATACATAATTGGTAATGGATAAATCCTTAGGTTGTGTCGAGTCAAATCTGCTCCGTTTTCTTCCATTGTAGAAAAGAGATCCTTTACCCCCGCTTTAAAAAATCATATATAGGAAGTCGGCTACAGGTATTATGGATCCTCCGGCTTACAATCAAGTTGCCTTCCTTGGCCTCGACGATATTCCCTATAGAACATGATGTCCTCAAGAAGGCCTCTTCCTATCCCCTATTGGTGGGGAATGCACTCCCACTGTGTCTGACCTTTTCTTTAGGCACCTTTGGAAGGTAAGAAGTGTTATAACAACAAGCTTTCCAGATCCCCATCAGTTGCAAGGTTCGGTAGCCCAAAATTGACATGTCTTTACCAAAATGCCTCATCTCCAAAGCCCGACTCATAACACGTCCCTATGACTGTAGGTAATTCTCCCCCTCTTAAGACATGCTATGTTTCCCTTTGACATCCCCAAGTCAAGGGTAAGACCCATGCTTTTGTGGATCACGATCTCACGCACTAATCCCTATAGGTGAATATAAATAGGCGACCTCCCCATCTAAACCAAACGTCATATCGATCCATAGGCCCTATTGCTAGAAAAGCTTGGCTTCAAAACCATACGTGAAGCTTCTACCCCATAGGCTCCTAGGGATGGGGGTAGGGCCACCCAACTTGTGCAGTTGATGTTGTTGTACACAACTATCAAGAAAAGAAAGAATAAAAAATTTTCAAAAAGTCATCATCAAAAATTGATGTCGTGCCTGTGGATGCATCACGTTCTTTTGATCCAACCATAATAGTATGCCAAAGGTACACTTCATGGTGGACACAATAACACATATTCATTTATCAATGATGGAAAGTGCATTGTACTTTTGTCTTTAATGGAGTCAACAATAATGAGTATAAAGAAAGTTGGGATCCATAGTACATCACGCTACATTTCAATAGGTAAATAGAGAAATGCCAGTGAGACCAATCTTGGTGATGTTGGAGGATAATGAGATTGGGGAGCCGATACTTGAGGCAATGCGAACTCTATTGAAAGAATTTCAAGATATTATGACTTACAGCCTACCACTTGAATTATCACCCCTATAAGAGATTCAGGATGCTATAGATCTCATCCTAGGATCAGTACGCTCCAATCGACCAGCCTACCGAGTGAGACCAACAAAGCATGAGAGTTATAATAGTAGATCGAGAATCTGATGGGCCGGGAATTAGAGCATCAATTTGTGTGCATTGATGGTAGTGTGTTGAACAAGATTACCATAAAGTAATGGTTCTCCATTCCAAGATTAGATAACTTAATAAATCAGTTGCATAGGGCTAACATTTTTTCTCAGATAGATCTCCACAATGTATATCACCGGATTTGAAGGCTCTGAACTGAGTGGAAGGCCACATTCAAGATGCAGGATGAACTATATAAATGGACAGTCGTACCTTTTGTCTTGTCCAACACCCCGATTACCTATAAGATGCTGATGAATTAAGTTTTTTAAGCTTTCATTCGGAAATTTTTGGTTGTATAATTTGAGTACATATCATTGCACAGAGATTCAGAGGATGAGCATTTGCAACACTTGCAACAGATGTATGAATTTATTTGGATAGAGAAGTATGGCCACCCAAAGAAGTGTCAGTTTTTATCACTGTAGACATGCTTACTAGAATATATATAATTTCAACAACCGACATTGAGATGGATCTAGTGAAAGTTAAGGTGATTGTGGACTAGCCCAATCTACAGTCGTTTACTCAGGTACGCTAGTTTCATTGACTAACATATTTTATATGAGATTTATCAAAAAATTTCAGCTCAATAGTGGCACCTTTGACATAAATTTTAAAGTCAAATAAATTCACTTAGATAACGGACATGCCAGCTTTCAAGCTTCGATTCTAGCTTTCCAGATTTTAATCAGGTATACAAGGTAAGAGCAACGCCTTCAATGTGAAAATTGGAGCTATGTTGAGTGAAGGAGAGCACCATATTACTCAATGATGATAAGTTAAATGATTCTAGAAGAAAATACTCTACCAACAATAAATTAAAGTTACTATCTGCTACTAAGTGAGTTCAATACACCGATCATGAAGCACCAAGGTTCTTAAATAGTCAAAGCAAACTAAAAGATAAACATGCCTCCTAGGTAAAGTTCCTATTTTCGTACTATTTTGTGCTCAAGTATAAGGTAGAGAGCTAGAACAAAATAAAGATAACTTGGGTTGTCGTTACTTGCTTCTTACCACCATGTAGTCAAAGGCAATATTTTTAAGAGCGTGCTTCACCAAAAAGTGAAGCAAAGCGCGTGATGAAAGCTTCGCTTTGTTGAAGCATGCTTCGAAGCGTCTAAGTTAATTTGCAGGTTTTTTCTTGCATTTTTAATTTTTTAATTATTGCGGCAAACTATTAGAAATTTTCAAAATTGTAATTTATAGCTTGACCTTCAATGTTGGCATTCAATTAAGTATTGTACCACGGTCTTTTTTATTTCATATCAACTTATACCTTATAAATTATAGTTTGTATTTGCTAATGAATATATTTATACATTAATAAATTTATATAACCTATCAGAGATTTGGTTAATAAAGCATCGCTTTGCACTATACTTTACGTTTTAAAGCAAAAAATAAAGCCTTGTGCATCGCATTACGCTTTGCATTTTGATAACTCAGGTCAAAGGCAGTTGAATTTGAAGAGTTAAAAAATACATATGCAATTGACGAGAATTTCTAGAAGATTTAGGTTATTGCCAAAATAGACCATATGAGCAGTTTACAGATTAGATGGTTGTGTGTACTACTAAAAAAGATTGTGTGATCATAAGAGTTCACTCGAAGAAAGTATTTTATAGGAATGTCACAATGGAGGCATAACAAAATCGTTTGGCAGAGACAAGACTACTTCCTTAGTGATAGAGAATTTCTGCTAGACTAGAGTGATACAGGATATAGAGAAACATGTAGGCAAATTAGCATATCATCTATCAAAGACTCGGGAGCAGAATATAACTCTCTATACACCGCTACCTGTTCTAAAATTACCTTCGGTGAATGTGATCATAGACTTCATTGTTGGCCTCCCATGGACTCAACAAAGTAATGACTCGGTTATGTAGTAGTAGGTCACTTCCCTAAAATGGAATACGTTATACCTTGTCACAAGTCAATGGACGCTTCACACGTTATCGACTTATATTTCAGGGTAATGGTCCATCCTCATGGAGTGTCTAGGATCATCACTTCAAAGCTCAAATAGGAATGTGATGTTTATGAGTCACTTTTAGAGGACTTTATAGAGTAAGTTGGGCACAAAGCTTCAATTTTGCTTAATAGTGCACCCTCAGATAGATGGACAAACGAAATTGGAGAATCATAATTTGGAAATCTAAAATTTTTTAGAGGTAAGAATATCAGGCAATGAAATTTGGTGCTTCAATAGCTTAAATTTGCCTACAAGCAATCCACTAGCCAGTTAACATTTCATAGTCTCTTTGAGAATATATACGAACAAAGCCCCTTCACATCTTTCAAGTTAGAGCTGATATTGTCAACTGTTGAAGTTAGCATGGATACACAGACTAGAGTTAGAGACATTCAGATACTACTCCGTAAGAGAGAAAAATACTAAGCAAAATGTAAATATAAAAAAAAAGGCAAACAAGTCTAGGAAAACTCAAGACTTTTATGGAGGACGATTTGGGGTGTGTTTGGGACAACCATGGCTGCATGAAATATCAATTCAAAAGTTACCATGAAAAATCTGTTGCTTAAAAATTGGTGTACCAGAAGCATTTGTTCTATTTGAAAAATTCAGTTTTGAAAGTGTTGTCTGTAGATAAATATATGAAATATCTCTCTGCTTATATTATATAAAATTTTTTATGCATTTGATGTTGTTGGAAAGAGAACTCACTGATTTTTATATTTTTATAGCCTTATATATATTTTGATCTAATTTTTTTTTTTTTTGTGTGCGCGCGCGTGCGCAAGAAAAAAGAATTTTGTGGTATGCGTGTAAATGGCCTGAATTCCACGGGATATTTTTGGAATGAGATTTTCCAAACCGTAGAATTCAGTCTCCCTCAGCTTCAAGAAAATCCAAATTTTTGTAACGCCTTCACCGCGCCGACAGAAGGTTGCTAACAAACACGTTAAACATGGTTTGAAAAGTCAAAACAAACACACCCTTAGTATAGAACAAATTTAAGGAAAATTTTGCAGCAAATTCTTTTGGAAAACTCAAGCTAGGAGCTATTGACCCATTCATGATTGTCAAGAAGATTAATGACAATACATATAAAACTAACTTTCCTTATGCTAAAATAATTCTACCACCTTCAATGTTGCCAATCTTTTGTCATATTATAAGGACCTAGATGTTTCTAGTGATTAAGGCAATGTCCTTCCCACTTGGAAGGAATGACTCAAGCATCGTTCAGATGAGACGTGGGATGCAAAGACATCCCACAAGAAAGAAAATTTGAAGATTGGGAGTATCGACCCACTTGTTGAATTGGTTCAGTACCTCTAGCCCCTTGGGTTGGCGACCCTCTCAGGGACCTACTTTACCTTATTAGGCTACTAATTAGGATTTGTTTTGCTATGAGACATTTAAATATATCCTTTTTGTTGTTGGGATAAGTTTGGTTTGGTTTTATGGATAGAGATTATTTTCTCTAGCCTTACCTAGTTCAGGTTTCATGTCATTGACTTTTCACAGGCGGCGTGTCTGTAGTCTGACTGATTTTGATTGTGAATCTCCTAAAAGTTTGAATACCTTTCTTTACCTCCACATCCATTGCCAACGAGTTATTTCTTGTTTCCAGATTGTCGTCCAACCGCAGATTACTTAGAACTTCAATCATCACCAACCTTATCTCTCCAGTCGCCCCTTCTACTAATATTCTAACCTATCCCTTGATCCTTCCACACCATCTATGTCAGTGTGAATTCCTATGGTCCTTTCAAAGATGCATAATTCATTAATATACATCTTCAAATCATTTAGATTAATTTTCTTAAAAGGTTTGTCAATCCATATAAATATATCATAATTGAGTTGTTTACTTACATTTCATTTTTTTAATGATTAGTTTTAGGTCATTAATAATTATTAGTATTCTTTAAGTTGCAAGTTAGTTTTGTAACATTTTCTTAACTTTTCTTAAGTCATATTAGCCACTTGCATTATTTGCATGGGTATATTAATAGAAAACTAATCACAATAGTAACAATTACAAGCTTTCTATCAATGTGTATAGAATGTACATGTATTTTAAACCTAGAAAAATAGTTAAGGTGCACTTCACTCTAGAAAGGCTTTCATAAAGAAGTTTGAATAAATCTAACTCAAAGAAGGCATGTCCATTTAAAATATTATAAGAAATTGGAACTAATGCTAACGAATCGGAAATTCCTACATTACCTTTTAAAATTTAATAACAAACTAGAACTAAGGCCAACCAATTAGAAATTCCAAGAAATTCTTGTATAAATTGAGTTTGTTGCTTTATTTGAGCTATTTTATGAGCCCATTATCAATTTCTAAAGTTCTTCTCTCCTTCAACCCCTTCCTTTTGATTTCACATAAAGTCTCTATCAAACACTTCTACGTTCTTTATGCTATACAAGATGATAAGATTGTAGCTACTGAAGATGGATTCAAGAGATATCTTATTCATTGGCAAGAAAAAGTTCCTTATGATGATTCATGGTTTACTATGTAGGAAGCACATAATTTATGTCCTGGTTTAATTGATGACTATCAAATGCTAAATTCAATGGTCATATTAGTCCAAGAAAATCATTTTTAATTGAAATAGTCATATTTATTCTCCTTAAAAGTATCACATCAAACAATAGTCTTTGCACAATTTATTTATTATCTTCCAACTAGTTGATTTATTTTATTTGTTATTTCTAAAAGTAAGAAGATGTAGGGATTATAGACAAGAGAGATGAGACTTCTTTCTATTTTTCAAGCATTAGGTTAGTTTATATGGTTTATAATGATTTCAATCTTGATTCAAGTTAGGTTATGTTCCACGATGAAAGAAGTAAAATTTTGATGGAATAAAAATTTTATTTCTAATCTTCAGTCTTTTAGTTCTAATTACTTGTATGATTCCTTCAAAGCAATGAAAGTGTGGCTACTTGATTCAAAGAGAAATCATCTCCTTGTACTATCATGAGGGCTGATTTTTCTGATTTAGGTACTTTTGATCCTTGTTCTTATTCTATCTATAAATTTGGCATAAGGGTGTTAGCAATCTTGATTTTGATCACAGTTTGGCACAACGAAAAAATTAATTTGTCAAAATTAAATTATATCTTTTTATGATATTTGTATTTCTAATCCTTAACTAAATTTCAAAGATTACTTCAATCATTTCATTATCAGTTAAGTTATAGCATAGGTGTTACATATTTAAATTTAAATAAAGCAAAAAGTAAAATTATTTTGTGGCTTGTAACATGTCAATCCTCAATTTCATTTGCATGTAAGGATACTACATATCAAATTAGTTGCATTAACAAATTCTAACCCAAACCCTTCTTGCATTCAAAATACAGAGTACTATAGACATGGTAAACATATATGCAAACCCTCCAAAAAAATGATACGAGTAGAAAATAAGGGTTAGGCGAGATACAAGATTACATCTCACACTATCTATGAATGGTCAGAGATACTTATTGACTAAATGAAGAATTAAAACAGAAATAATAAAAAAAATAAGGTTAAAACTACGATGACCAATCTTTATTCCATGAAAAAGAATACTTATTTCCAATGAAACTCTGTTCCATGAAAAAGAATACTTATTTCCAATGAAACTCTGTTTGGTGTAGAAGCATTCCTATAAGAAGTAAGGTAGAAAGATTTTAGCAAGATAGCAGCTGATTTGGCCTCTCTTCTTGTCTTCTTGATGTCATTTTTTCCTGCTAAAACTTTAGTAAGTGGGCATGGTGCTTGCCCAAAAAAATTTTACATCACTTCGTCCACCATAATATCAAATCCCATGGAAGCATAAACAAAAATAAGAAGTTCCAAGAGATATCCTTTGGAGAGTTCTAGAGAAGAAAGGTGTTGATATGACTTATATTCAAGTCAATAAAAATATACATGCTAGAGTTGTTACTTATGTTCGAATAGAAGAAGGATTGACCATATATTTTCCTATTTTCAGTTGGATTACTTTAGGGATTGGTTTTAAGCCATATATTTTTGCTTTAGTTATGGATGCTCTTACTGGATATTTACAGGAGGATGTACCTTGGTGTATGCTTTTCACAGATAATATCCTTCTGGTGGACAAGACTAGAGAAAGAGCTCAAGAAAAACTTGAATTATGGAGATCTACACTGGACTCTAAAGGCCTTCGTTTGAGTAGAACTAAAAACAAATATATAGAATGTACTTTTAGTAGTAGTAGCTCTAGCGACAAAGTTGTAACTATGGGTGATCAAATCATTAGAAAGTATTAAAGCTTTAGATATATTGCTCAAAGTGATGGTGATATAGATGGGGATGTTATTAGTAGAATTCAAGATGGTTGGTTAAAGTGGAGGAATGCTTCGGGCCTATTGTGTGATAGAAAAGTACCGCTTAGGCTAAAAGGAATTTTTATAAGATGGTAGTGAGACCTGTAATGTTCTTTGGCGCAGAATGTTGGCCTTCAAAAGAGAAGCATAAAACTAAGGTAAGTATTGCCGAGATGAGAATGCCTAGGTGGATGAGTGGCTTTACACTTGGAGACAAAATGTGAAATGAATAAAACAGTGATAGGCTTGGTGTAGCTCCAATGGCACACAAAATTAGAGAGAGTCGCCTTAGATGGTTTGGTCACAATAAATGACCATCTGATGATCCAATTAGGAGAGATGTCTTAGATCCGACTTATGTTAAGAAAGACAGAAGTAGACCTAGAAAGTCTTGGGCATATTGTATAAAAATGATCTTAATTTATTAGAATTGAATAAAAATGTGACACGCAATAGGACGCAATGGAGAAAAAGGGTTCATGTTGTCGAGCTCACTTAGTGGGATAAAGGCTTGTTGTTGTTGTTGTTGAAAGTTGGCTTTTGCACCATAAACCTTAGGTGCCAAACCAAAAATTAAAAAATAAAAAAATAATAAAAAACATAACCTTCACGTCACCCTTGAACTAGGCCACAATTTAATATGAATGGCTTTCACATAACAACAGATTTTACAAGCACTGCTTGGTCAAAGTCCTCTCATCAAGAGCAAATATTGCAATAGATACTAGCATATGTAAATCATAGGCACGATATACAATATGGCTTCTACTTATGAACATATTTACGGATTAAGTCACTACTGAAGTGAAAATAGATAATTGGATTAAAATTTCAGTTTGGAAGCCTTTGTGACTCTTCGATGGTGCTAGTTTCATTGCAAAGGAGGTAGAAATCTGACCGGAAATTTTCAGATTTTTATAGTTTTACCACATTAAAGAGGAGGATAATTTGAGGATTTATTATATGTACTTTATCAGAGAAATTGTGGAAGTTCATATAATCCATGTCAATTAAAGAGCTTGAATTGATTTTTCGGGTAGTTTTCGAGTTTCAAAAATTGTTAGTATTTGGTAATTCTGAAAAGGCCTTTTTTTTTTTTTTTGAATTTCTATCAAATGTTGTGATATGTGGCGAATGATCAATAGCACATTTCAAAATTTCTAATAGAAGTCGGATTTACTAAAATTTTTAGAAGATTGAGTGCAATCCAAAATGGTAAATTCGTTGTGAACAAAATGGATGGAATTTTTATTAAGAAATTCTATGGTTGATAATAGTTGACGAGCACTTACCATAAAACTAACTTTTGTAATTTACTGTAATTTTATGAAACTATTTCAATTCAAGGCCATTTCGTAATTTTAAGACATTTGTACAAAACCTGATTCTTTAGAGCATTGAATTTTGGGAGAAATTAGATTTTCGCATGTGTTGAATTTTAATCTGAAATTTATATCATTAATTGGGCTTGATTAAAGTGGGGCTTAAACCAAAATTTACAATGTTTGGCGGCTTTTATAATTTTTTGTTGAATTTTCTAAGCAGGAAAAAATGTTTTCAAATTTGATCGTCTTAAGATTGCTGCTTGATTTGATCTTCTATGGATCATATAGTGGTTTGATGATGCGATTTATTCGAACAATAATATATGGATGATCAAATGGCTGGATTTTTTATGAGATTTGAATATCATGTGTTCAAGAGATTGCCAAATTTGTAAACCTACTAACATTAGATACTTTCACTATACAGATGAAGACCATTTCTTGGTCTTTAAGCTTTAGTGTTGGTGGGGTAAATCCTTGGACTGGAGAAATTCAGATTTTGTGTGCTTTCTGTGGGTCACAAAAAAGATGGATTTGAATTAAAATTTGAATTAAAATTTGAATCCATTGGGTTGAGTGGAAAAGATATATTTGAAGAGGTACCATGAGGCATTGTTTGTATGGATTCAGTCTGTTGTGATTAACTGTTCTCCTCATATTTGTGTTTCAGTGCTTCCACTTGCATTAGGATCAAATGGCAAACTCTCCTAGTTTTTACTACATTGTATTTCATCATCATTTTAGCACTAAGAATAAGTTCTAGAATGTTTTTGCTCTATTTCACCTAATATAGACTTATCGGTGTGCCCCTGAAATTTCAACAGCATTTTAACTTAGGAATTCACCTAAAATTCAACATGGTTTTGTTGTCGCCTTGAGTTGTGGACAAGAGTCCTCTACTACGAGAGTCTGCCGTGTTGGACCCATAGAAAACTTGAGTCATAACATCTACATGTATAACTATGCCTTAAGCTAGACACAACCATGGTTCTATGAGGTCACTAGGCAGCAACAAGCATGCTATTGGAATTGTGGCATTATTTAGGCCATAACCTTGAAATTGTGGTGTCACTTAGACAATAACCTCCACAGAGATAACTACAATTCGATAACCAAGGAGAACTTAGATCAAGCATTGAATATAACTGAAGAGACATATTAAGGCAGCTTCATTAACATGACATGGAAATAAAAGAAGAAGAAGGACGAAAGGGTTATTGCACTTCTGGCTATTTAGACCTCCTGGAAGCAAGGTGATCTTCTCTAATACGCTCGTAAAGAGGATTTGGATTGGGCTTCATTGGGGTGAAAGAGGAAGACCATATAGTGGCTTTGGAAAGCATGGAATAGTCATAAATGGAAAAGGGTTAGTTTGTTGATTTAGTAAATACAAAATCCCTACGCTCCACATAATATTATGAGATGCTTGCCTCATAGTTCACCCAAAATCAATTAATAAATTTTGCAAAAATTATTCTTGTTCAATTCCCTATTCAGAGATATAATGGGATGGACCCTGTGAGATGAGGCCTCTAATATTCCCAAACCAAAACCAATAACATGAAGGCATATGTACAAATGGAGTGGAGAGTTATAAATTAGGTTTTACATATTCATTGATTCATCCAATCATGTCCATTTATTGGAATGATCGCTTGTGAATTGGATAGCAGCCTTTCATTTCTTCCACAAAGAATGGCATGTTATCCATATATAGAATCAAGAAGAAGCCTTTAATTTTTCAATGGTTGATGGCTTCGAGAGCTCCATAATGGAGATTCTTTATGTAATACTCCAAAGATTATCATAACATTCTTTTCCAATCATCCTAAGGTTGACTACAAGAAAGATAAAATTCAATCCTTAAATAGAAATCAAAACAAAGGTGATGTTTTATTCATATAACAATATATTACTTCTTTCTTACTATAATATTAAAATAATTATACTAAATTTAAACTAACTATTCATTATCTATCATTACGTTTTCTTTGAAATCACAATTGGTTGTCTCATAAATGTAAATAGCAAAAATTGCCTGCTAATCAACGATTGGATCTTAAGAAAAAAATTTTTATTAGGAGTATAAAAAGAAATTATGATGTAAGGGAAGAAAAAATATCATACAAAGCAGAATTGCTCTATGAATCTCCTTAAAAAATGCAATAGTTTTGAAGGTTAAAATCGTTAATCTAAGCTAGCATTAACGCTCTGTAGAAACAAAGTGATAAAATTGTGTAGATGGATCAAACTTAAACATCAAAATATGACAAAAAATGTTTCCCGACACCCCAACAAAGAAGGAAAAGAAAGCTAGGAAAAGTAGACAAACATAGGAATTCCGGTTTTCAAATGTAATTAATGCAATCAATGCCTGACTCTGAATTTGTCATGCTAACAGGCACCCACCACTCAATATGGTATGTGTTTTTTTGACGTAGTAGATAACCATACAGCCAACTACTCGTATGGTGGATAACATAGCTCACATGACATTACCCTCGAAGAAGACAAAAAAACTCTACAATCATCC
Organism: Papilionanthe hookeriana x Papilionanthe teres; assembly: GCA_022702705.1. NCBI lineage: Eukaryota > Viridiplantae > Streptophyta > Magnoliopsida > Asparagales > Orchidaceae > Papilionanthe > Papilionanthe hookeriana x Papilionanthe teres. The sequence goes on from CM040425.1 coordinate 92,815,711, forward strand.
TAGTACTAATTTTAGTGATATCTAATTAATTAAAACGATAAATGAAATCCGTGTACAATAATGGATTAATGAAATATATTATAAAAAAAGCTACTGTTTCCAAATAAAAAGCATCAACACATCAATGTATTTGAGCAATAAGCAATTGATAATCTTTACCTTGTACCGTCTTCATCCTGAACCTCCTCCAATTCATTATTTCCGCTTCCCGCTCCTCCCTCTAAATCCATTGGAGAGCCTGGATCAGAGGTGGACCGACTCCCGACCATCAAGCTCTCATCCCCACTGTGCCCGGATTCCATTTGCCGCGCCGAACGCCTCCTCCGATACTCCAAGCAAACACATATCATATGAAGCACGCATTGTAGTGCGTACCCAGCGATCCACAGCCGCAGCGTCATAGTAGGCCGCTCGTCTCGGCTCATAACTAGAACTCCAATAGCCACCACCACAAAAGCCATGTTCCACAGGACGTCGAGGAAAATCACTGGTCTAGAATACGCCCAATCGCCCTGACGCTCCTCCAGCTGTTCTGCAGCCGTCTCCCTCACCAGCATCGACGGCTCCCTCATCATTCGTCGGTTTCTTGTCCTCCAAAGAAAACGCGCTGCCCCTCTCAAGCTTGGCCGCCTCGACGGCCGTAATCCGCGCTCGTCCCCGCCTCCGCCCCTCGCACCGAGCAGCGGCGCTGTGTTCATTGCGGCAGCAAGCAGGTTGGGCGTCCTCGTTGCCGACATCTGGAACGAAGGGACTTCAAAACTGAGAATTTCAGATAGGAATTGCGCAGATGATACAGGAGGAAACCCTAGAGAATCTGCTCTATGTATGGATTAACCAACTTCTGGACTGGGACGCGGGGAAAGGAGCGAAACAGGCCCCAGTACTGATGATTTATTTTTTTTAATTTTTTATTTTTGGCATTTATATATATATCACCCACTTCTCTATATTTCATTCATAACACATAAATTTCACATTTTACACTCACTTCAACCAAATCTTTAGCCCGTATCACATTAAGTGCTTGTCTGGGCAGTTTATTTTGAAACGTAACCTGCAGGTCAATCGCGGGGTTCGACCCGCTGCCTACGTGTAGTGTTAAAAACCCAACAGCGGCAGGGGGCGTTTTGAAAAACGCGTGAACCAAACAATTATGCGGTGTTTTCAAAAACACCGCCACACTTATAAGCTGCCCCAAACAGACCATAAAATGCCATTTTTTTAACCTTAGACATTTATATATATTGATCAGATAACACTATTTTCTCTTTCATTTCTTCATAGTGGCTCCATTCCTTAAAGAAATATATAAAGAAATAAAGAAATTAATCTCTTTCGGGCTTGAATCCTCTCTGAGATTTAGGGTCTGTTTTGGGTAACTTATAAGTGCAGTGGTATTTTTGAAAACACTGCATAATCGTTTGGTTTGTGCGTTTTTGAAGACGCTGTCTGCCGCGTTTGAGTTTTTTACACTAAAAGAAGGCCACGGGTCAACCCCCACGGTCGACCCATGGGCTGTGTTTCAGGATAAGCTACTTATCCTGAAACGCACAATCTGTCTCAAACAGACCCTTAGAAACAATTGAACCAAAAAATTGGAGAATTTAAGTTTGAGAACAGCTAATAAAAAAGAAATTTAAAAGATTCATATGCATGCAAAAATCTGTACATGATATGATCTACGTTAATTCAAGAATAATTGTAAACAATCTATTAGGAATTTAGATGTTATGACCTTATACATCTTTATTATTTGTAAATTTGTTTATGATTATATTTATATGCGGTGATGTTTGAATGAGTTTATTGTACATTAATAGATAAGTTCGTGAAAATTGATGTTTAGACGAATTTTCTTTTTTCTCAAAGCAATATAATAAGTGTGATTTTAGATTTCAGATTCATTTTTTAATATCAATAAATGGTTTCTAAGGAAACGAGATGTATATGTCATTTCATGATTCATTTTGATAAGTCAATTAATTTTGATATACTTCAATTAATTTCTTCTAGCTCCTTAATAAATAATTGTTAAGGGGTATCATGAAAGTTGTGCTTCAAGCGCTTTTCTTACCATTATAATCATCATTATTAGGCTTACTTGATCTTTTTTGTGGTTGTCTGTCTTTATGAGTTGTTCTTCTTCATTGATTGATACCTTATTTCAGAGAGAATTGCTTGATTGGGAATATGTAGATGTGTTAGAGGTAAAATATTGTTGTGCGATATTTGATAATTTGAGAAGATGGGGTGGTTTATAGTCGATATAAGAGTTTTTATGTATCGATATTAGGTACTATTGCATTAATTATACCTCTTAATAGGGACGGAGAAAAAATGATTGATAAAGTTAATCTGATTTTACTTGGATAAAGTTGTTCATAGTTAGAATTCACTATTTTTTTTGGATTTGAAATGTTATTTTTGTTTTATTTTAGTTAATTTTTATATGATATTAACTAATTAATTATATATATTGTTTTTGTAAGAGTTTAATGGATGTTAATTCTTTTTTCCTAGATGGTTTTGATCATAACATAATTATATATTATGTCACTGCCTTAATCATTACATTGTTTAAAGTCTATCTATTTATAATTTATTTTTTGAAATGTTCCCATCCTCAATTTCAAGAAAAGCATGCTCTCTTTGGATTTTTCATCAAAATATTTAGAGTATTTTTTAGGCATTACCCTGAACTACTTTGATTTCAAGCATTTCATTTTTTTTTTAGTCTTTATTTCAGTATATTATCTTTAGAAATCTTAGCCCAAATATATGATTGGGTGATAAGTTCAATTTTTTAATTATTTGGAGCCAAAGCCAGCCGAACACGAATGAACTGACTTTTATTCGTGTTCGACTCATTTATAAATTGAGCTCACAATAATTGCTCGTGTTCAGCTCACTTGCTTAACGAACGTATCAATTACAAGAAATTTAATGAGTCGAAAACAAGATGTTAAAGAACGACGAGCTTTTCTGATAGCCCTACTCGGGACTCATTAATCTTATTTCACCCACCTCTATCCAAGATAATATGCCATACACCTTTTACCATATAAAATTTTTTTTGGTTACTTGACTGGAAGCTATTATTATAGACAAATTCAATCAAAGGAACATGATCCTCCCAACTCCCTCAAAATTCAGGTGCACATAATCTCAATAGATCCTTTAACACCTCAATAATCCTCTCAGACTGGCCATCTGTCTGCGAGTGAAAAGTTGTACTGAAGTTTATCTTAGTCCCCGGTCCTTCCTGAATACCTCCCCAAAATCTAAAAGTAAATCTATCATCACGATCAGAAATAATAATATTTAGTATCACATGTAGTCTGACAATCTCACTTATGTATAACTATGCAAACTTCTCAATTGAATATATCTGTCTCAAAGAAATGTGCAAACTTCATCAATCGGTCAACGACCACTCATATTGCATCATGACTTCGCCTAGACCTTGGAAAAGCCATAACAATATTTATAAAGACATCCTCCCACTTCCATTATGGAATAGGCAAAGTTTGCAGCAAAGCACTAGGTCTCTATTGCCATGCTTTCACTGTCTGACATGTCTCACATCTTATAACAAACTTAGCCACCTCAAGCTTTAACCCAGGCAACCAAAATATCAACTTCAAATCAAGATACATCTTGCTGCTCCCTAGATGAATTGTATATTTAGAATAATGAGCTTCATGCAATATCTTTTTCCTCGAATCACCATTAGCAGGAACATAAAGTCGATGCTCACAATTCAATGTCCCATGATCATCTACACACAGCTTAAGTTTTCTCACAGCATAAATCTAATCAACTAATTTGACATATTCTTCACCTAGCCTCTGGGCTTTCTTAATCATTTTCTTCAAATGAAGCTTGAAAAATTATCTATAAATCTACTACATCGAAATAACCAGAATGAATAACATCCAACTTCAATAACTCTATCTCTCAAATTAAAGTCTCCTCGGCTGTAATCAAATAAGCTGTCACACCAATATATTTTCTACTCAAAGCATCATCTACCACATTTACCATACGAGGTTGATATATAATGCTAAGATCATAATCTTTAATCAACTCCAACCACCTCCTCTGTCTCAAGTTTAGCTCCTTCTGAGTGATGTATTTCAATCTCTGATGATCTACATAGATCTCACATCTTACTCCATATAAATAATGTATACATATTTTTAATTCAAATACAATAGCTGCCAACTCCAAATCACGATTAGAATATTTTTTCTCATGCGTCTTCAACAATATGGATGCATAAGCAATACCTCTCTCGTTCTGCTACAACACACAACCCAATACTCTTAAAGAAGCATCGGTGAACACCTGGAACCCACAACATCAATTGAAATTATCAGAATAAGCGCTGACAACAAGCAATACTTCAACTTATAAAAATTAGCTTCACGATCAGATGGCCAGTCAAAAGGAATTGTCTTCTGAGTCAATCCAATCAAGGGAGCTGCAACCTGTGCAAAGCTTTTAACAAACTTCCTATAATAACATGCAATGTCAAGACATTTACGAGCTTCAAACACTATTGTTGGTATTGTCAATACAACAATTGTCTGCAACTTATGAGAATCAACCGAAACAACTTTGTCACTCACCACATAACCCAGAAATGAGATGGATTTTAACCAAAATTGACACTTAGAGAACTTAGCATGTAGTTGATGTTGTCTTAATGTCTCCAAAACCAATCTCAAATCCATTGCATGCTCATCTTCAGGCTTAGAATACACCAACATATCATCAATAAAGACAATAACAAATTTCTCTAGATATGCTTTGAAGATATGTTCAAGAGATTCAAGAATACTGTCGAAGCATTAGTTCACCAAAAAGACATGACCAAGGACTTATAGTATCTATAACAAACACTAAAAGCTATCTTCACTACTTCATCTTCCTTCACCCTTAATTGACGATACCCAAATCTCAAATCTATCTTCAAAAACATAGATGTACCTTCTTGGTCACATAAATCAGTAATCCCAGACAATGAATACTTGTTCTTGATGGTCACTTTATTTAAATCTTCATAATCAATGAACATGCATATAGTACCATCCTTCTTTCGTAAAAACAACACAGCTACATTGAGTTTGATAAAACCCCTATCCAACAACTCCTGCAACTGTATTTTCAACTCCTACAGTTCTTTAGCCATTATATAAGGAGCATTCACAGTAAGAGATGTACTAGGTGCAACCTCAATACAGAACTCAACTTCTCTCTCATGAGGCAAACTCAACAATTATTTAGAAAGAAACACCTTACTATAGGAACCTCCTTAATAGTTACAGTGGCTTTACTCTCATCTTTCACATACACAAGAAATATATTACTTTCCTTCTTTCATAATTTATCATGTAGAGCTAATATCAAAGATGATAGGAAACCTTTGATACACTGGAAATAAAATGTTTCATTGCCAACACAAAAAATCACCCTCTTCCAACTACAATCATTAAGGTTCCATATCTACTAAATCTATCCATATCCAAGACAACATCAAACTCAGTGAAAGGTAGCACAATTAACTCAGACTCCAACTTTCTATCTAAAATCTCAATATCATAAATATAAGCTTGCCTAGCCATCAAATATCTCCAGTGGGTAAAAGAACAGAAAAACTGGAAACTAATCCAAAAGGAAGGATGCTTAAGAAAGCAATAAATCTCTTATATATAAATGAACGACTAGCTCCAGAATCAAATAAAATTTTATAAGGTTGTATGTAAATGAAAGTTGTACCTGTCACAACATCGGATGCATCCTTATCCCCCTGCTAATTCAAACTATATATTTTAGGCTAAATTGGAGTAATAGTAATAGGAGTAACATATTGTCTATGACTCTCTCTTGTCTGCCTTCTAGTGAACCTCCAACCATCTCTATTGGATGATCCTTCACCGAAAGTTTTTTATGGGATCACCTCCTGCTATCTATCAACCCTTTGATCTCTCAGACATTTTCTTAGGACATTGTGTTATCTTGTGCCCAGACTAACCACACTTAAAACACTGTTCGTAAAATAAATAACATTAATCGTGACGCATTCTTCCACATGAAGTACAAATTGGAACATTACTCACTGAGATAGATGAATGCTCCTACAATCTGTAGGACCTCTTCTATAGTCAGATGACCCAAATTGACTCTTCTTTGCACTATAACCACTTTTAAAAACTCTCCTCCAAATCATCTTCAGCTCACATCTATATACTACTGAGTAGACATCAGATCACTTTCTATTAATCTTGAACTCTCCACGAACTCAAAGAAATCTTTGATTCTAAATAGAATAAGTGGAGGTACTCAGTTATCCTTGAGTCCTTTCAAAAATTTATAGCACATCTCTTCTAGAGTGCTAGCAAAATGTGGAGAATATCTTGCTAATGCAATAAACTCGGCCTCATACAGAATTACCATCTTATTATCTTAAACAAATCTCAAAAAGGGCACTTGCATCTAATGTCTGGCTAACGGAGGTACAAAACAATCTCTAAATGTATCAATAAATTGCTCCCATGTAATTTTAGCATTCAGCTTGCCTTGAAACTTCTTCCTCTATTGATCTAACCACCAACACTTACTTTGCCAATAAGTAAAAACACAGCAAGGTATACCTTACGGTTCTTTGGGCACTACATGCTATAAAATGATTTCTCTAGTCAGTGGCCAATTCTCAACTACTTGAGGCTCTATGTCTCCCTTGAAATAAGGCAGCTTCAATCGCAAGAATAACTATAAATGTTTATCTCCCTCCTCTACTCTAAAAGCAGACAATTTGCTCTAAGAATCACCCATAATTAAGCAACTAAACGAGTAAACTAGGTCATTTAATCTAACAGAAGCACTCTAATTGTAGTTTGTAATGCCCCAACCTGATTGAAATTCTATGTACCTGTCACATCCAAATCTTGGGGATCCACAATTGACAAAAATCGACACCTGACATGCACATGAAATAACTTAATATATCATACATAAAAGAATAGGTAAAAGAAAAAAAAATAATGTTAAACCATTGAAAACTCACCTGGACATCTACTAATCAATCATATGACTCTGATTATTAAGTAATTCCTCCAAATCAATTGCTATGATACCAAAATTTCTGTCACAACCCAACTCGATTCAACCTGTCATATTGAGATGGCGTCTTATGTTAAGGGCATACAAGATAATATATTACCCAAGGTTTATTTAGAAGGAATCTTATTTACTTATTTTCTCTTTAATTTTCATAAACATAGAGCCACTAATATCATTAAATATTGTAAAATAAAAATAATCAAAAAGCATTCAGATTATAACAATACACAATAATACACAACAAAAGAAATATATACAAAAATCATGGTTTAATCTCTCTATCATAAAAAAAATATATTATCATGAGTGTGAAAAATAAGGATTTATGGTATTGACATACCTAATGTTTGGCTTTCATCAATAATACAATTGTCTATACTCAACCCGCGCCTTACTATTTTCTGAAACATCACATGCGAGTAAAGCACAAGTGAGCAACCACTGCTCATAAGGCTTCCGAAAATCTACTGTAGTTTTCAATATTAAAAAAATAATAGACATGTATTCAAAGAAAATAAATTGAACATGGTGGAACAACATGTATAATATCTATCGCAGTGCAAGTATAAGAAATTTTAATTGCACTAAGCATGTGCTAAGTAACAATATAAACAACATGATATCATAAGCGTAAGAACATAAAATGAAAATTAAAATTTATTTCTTTATTTAAACTTTTAATATTTTTCCTTCACCTTTTATACCTTTACCCCCACACCTCCACTTATTCATATTTCTCCTACGTTTTTTATAACTCCACATTCTCTCACACCTCCAATTATTCACATTTGTTCATGTGTATCAAACACACAGTTGCACTAATTACATGGGTACAAAACCACTTATAGCTCAACTTGATTACACATAATATACAGCTGTCCAACCACAACTACCTGGAACTCTTACATTTTTAATCATTTTTTGCATATATTTATAATACAAAAATATAAACGCTAATAATTTTGACATATCAAATTTCACAACATGATATAGAAAGTGATGCATACCGGTAGACATTAGTCATAAGATAATTTACAGGGAAAATAAATTTACACATATCGACAAACACAACTTACAAAAACACTTTTATGAAATTATAAGAATAATATTTAAAGCATTTCTTAATCTACAACAAATTTATCAAGTTTAATGAACATGCTAAAATATATAAAATATTGTACAACACAAAATATCTAATGAAAAATTAACATTTTTATGATGATATTCCCAACAAGGTCTAATCTACCATATATAAAAAGCCGTGAGCTGAAAAATTTGTAAATCTCTGTAGATTTGAGTTTGTGCATAATCTCAACAAATAAAATAACAAACCATTATGAAAAGCCAATGAAACTGAAAGCTGAAGTAGGTTAGCAGTAGCCTACTTAGAACTACACAATTTTCCCAACTGGACATATGGACGAAATCAACTCTAAGACCTCTAAATTGGACTTTCTCTTACTAAAACCCTCCCTTTCTCTCTCTACGCATTTGTGTTAGAGAATAAAAAAATGAAAAACATTTGGGGAGTTATCCAAGTAATAGCATAGGATATTTATGAATAATAACTATTTTCTTATAAAAGATATAAAGAGAATTTATACATATATATATATATATATATATATATATATATATATATATGTATGGCATAGGATATTTATGCATAATAACTATTTTTTAATTCTTATATTTATATATATAAACTTTATATGAATCTATTTACAACTTGAAATATTTTATGACTTCAGAAGTCATGAAAAAATAGTCAATAAATATTAAAATATGTTTAGAATACACTGATAAATATATTTTACAAACAGACACCAGATGAATTCAAAAAACACACTAGTATAAAGATGTGACAAATCCTTAGGAAAGAAAGTACAATAAGAACCTTTCACTTTCCTAAGTAGGATACCGATAAAAATAAATAAAAATATGTTCAAAATATAAACGGGTGTACTTTACAATCATAAGATGATATTTTATAAATCATGCATGAAACAAAACTATTAAAAATTGACAAATAAGTTGAGCATCAAATAATTTCAAAAAACTTCAAAAAAAAACAATAAATATAAAATAAACATACAAGTCTCAACATGTGTTCTAGTATATTATAGTAGCAGACATTACAATCTTTATTATATTTTTTATGATCGATAACTCTTATGCAATTAGGCACATGATAATCCCATCATTTCAAATTTCTTACAACCACAACTTATACCAAAAATCATTTTGTTAAATATAATAATCAAATATTTAGTATTCATTATTATCTAATTTTTTATGTAATATTTTTAAGGATTATTTATAGATACCTTTACAATACGCCCACCTACCCCATGAAGGAATTCTTTTTCAAAAAATAAGTACATCTTTCTTGAATAGAATGAAGTAGCTTGCCTCAGCATATGACTGTTTTAAACATGAAACAAGTGCTAGTTAAGTATATATGAAATCCTCATCTTTCTCACTTCATCTCATGTTGACATGATAAAGTTCCAAAAAATATCCATAATATAACGTGTTGGCTTAGAGATACCATGACATATATTATTTATAAATAACTTCATTATGTGGATAACATTTCCAGTAAAACTAAATCTTTTATTAAAGGATGATGATCACTTTTTTCTAATATTGTTCAACTCATCTAGCCAAACATTATCGTGGAGATTTCTCTCTATCAAGCATCACAACCCAAGTTTACTGAAGCTCTTCTTCCGAATCACATTTACTCAAGCATGTACAAAATATATCATTTATTATCTTGTTACTAGAGGAGCATGTACTTTTGAAAAAAAATTCTTAAATATATGTCATCGACATAATGTATGACAAGTAAGTGACAATAAATATTTTATAGCTCTCGTCATTGCTTGATCCCGACTAGTTAATATTATTAAAGAATACTGACCGTCCATTATATGAAGAGATATTTTGATTAATTAATTGAAGTAGTCTATTCTCGTACGATAAAAAACCTACTAAAAAACTTTTTCTCAGTGATGGTTAACCAAAATGAAACTAAATCATACATAGTATCTGCAGCTTACTCTTTAAGAATAGTTGTATTAAAGTATTAGTGTCACTATTTTCAATTCTTGTTGTACTTTCCTTTTGAATAAAATTAAATGCATCTCGTTTTGATCCCACTTATTCCACTCCACCAACTTTCTTAGCTAGAAAGTTGTATGCATTGAAAGCTCAAAGCTCTTCTTATGTCATCAATTTGAGCACATCTCTATTGATATTACTGATGCTCCGGCTGGATCTTAAGAGATGCTATCGTCTGGCTTTGTTAAGGAATGATTATGTCTTTTTATAATTTTTAAAATTTTCAATTGTCATCAACATTACTGTCGTATCAAATTATGGTTGGGCAACTAATCCTAGTGTCTATTTTTGGAAACTTCATTGTATCATTAGGTTATACCTCTTTTTAAAACCATCTTTATCACATAAAATTCTTTGGATTGTATATTCTTTGAATTTATCCAAAATCAAGCATGGTCCTTTTTTAACAGTAAACTCAATGTGATGTGCATAAACATAATGCAACTCATATGTCTTATTTTCATTATACACAATGGTGCCAAACAATCTGTCAATAATTGATTTGTTAGCCACATTCATAGGCTCACAAAACTACACATATAAACATATGGTTTTAACATGATGAAAATTACGCTTAAAAATATATTTACCAAGATTTAAAGATGTGGTGGTATTGTTGTAGTGTTGTGGTATTGTGGTTTTACATAATGAAAATTTATCTTAAAAATGTATTACCAAGTTTTATAAATGTGATTGTATTAAGGTGATATGGTCGTGGTATTATGCTGCTATTATAATATTGGGGTGATATTGTGGTGATATTATTATGCTATTATGGATTTTCATACAAATGAATCATATCGCGTGCTCCTCTAATGTCAGAAACAACATATTACAATGTTATGTTCCCTTTTAATTTGAAAATTGATCTTAAAAATGTGTTGCCATGTTTTAAAAAAAATTATGATTTTATGGTGCAATTGTGATAATATTGAGATGGATTTGTGATGTTATTGAGGTGATATTGGGGTGTTATTAGGGTGGTATTAAGGTGATATTAGAGTGGTATTGTGGTGGTACTGTTGTGATATTGTGGTGGTACTATGGTGATACTGTGGTGGTATTAGGGTGACATTGGGGTGGTATTATGATGGTATTGTGGTGGTATTGAATTTTTTCACACAAATGCAACAAACCTTTTGCTCCTTTGATATGAGAGACAATAGATTATGAGGTTATACACATTTACTAGTTGAAAGTTAACACTAAAAAAGTTTTAGCCCTATTGGTAATATTTAGTGGTACAAATGAAAATATTGTGTTTTTTTCTCACAAATAAACCATATCATGTGCTCCTCAAATGTGAGAAGCAAAGTAAATCTTATAATATCAAAATAACATTGATTTAAACTACAAAAGACTTCAAACAAAACAAAGTAGTGTTATCATTTCAATGACATATAAACTCACTCAATTTCACACTTGTCACCAATTTTTTAAATTTTTATCTTGGAAATTACTATGATGCAGTTTTATCATAGTCGCTCTCTCCACAATATAACGCAATAAACCCTAAATGAAAACCCTAGAACCTGAAGAGAAAATGAAGTCATCCGTGGAAAACGGAACGTGAACCATAGAGCAAAAAATATAAATAATGGTGTGGAGTGAGTTTTTGAAAATATCATTTTTCCGTGTACAATTTTTCGTGCTGATTTTAGGTTTGATTCAGTCACCGCCAAAAGTTGACTTATTTTCACATTTTTTTTTTAATATCACTAAGTGAGTCCAACTATGCAAATACGTTTCGTGATATTATTAGAGTCCGGGCGTAATATTTTCTCCATATATCCATATTCAACGACAATATGATGAGGCCTACAAGCACTATTTCGTACTCCAAATCTTAGCCTATTATAATTTATTTTTTTTACGATCTTTATAAAATGAAACCTAAGTATATGCTGATGGAATATATAAAACTTAAGAAAAATTACATATATTTTCGTATTAATAAATTTATACTGTTATTGTTGGCACAAAATGAACCACAACCACAAATTAGATCCTATTCCAAAACAAGGAGCCCAAGCTTATCTGCCGTAGCATTGAAACCCTTGCTTTCCCGTCATCGGAGATAATTATAAAATCAAAATTGCAAGCCCTCAGGAAGACAAGACAAGTCACTCAAGCATCTGTCATCAGAATGGCGTAACCCATATATAAATTTCTAACTCATCTCCGACAATAAGAAAAAATCTTGTAACTTAGAGTAATGCATTCCTATAATGGTCACCAGATAATTGATTTAGACTTGTATATCTTTGGTTATTATCCTTAGTTCAGATCTGTCACATGTTGGAGCTAAATGAAAATCATTGGAGTTATGTACTCGGGTTAAATTATTTTTGAGAATTATAGGAGAAAGAAATGTAAAAATTAGGCGTAAATCAAGAAGAAAACACAGAGATTTAATGAGATTCGGCAATTTGTCTATGTCCTCGGGAGCAGAGAGGCGGCTATCTTTGATTTCACAAAAGGAGTACAAGACGCCCATAAGGTTACAATAGTAAGTTGTTAAATTAAAAAAATATATCATCAAAAGTTAGGCTCACCATGAATCTTCACTTTAAACATACATAAAGATACCAAGCACACAATAAAAAAAAAACTTTAAGCAATCTATTATGAATGGAAGGCATCTCGGCATAATGGTTGAGAATGTTGTCTTTCAACCAATAAACCTTGGATTCAAGGTCCTCCATATATTGCGCATGCATTTGTAATTAACGCATTCAAATTTCAAAAAAAAAAAAAAAAAAAAAAAAAAAAAAAGAAACTATAATGAATTTTGTTTAACTTAACAATGAATGTTTTATATTCATAGCTTAGTTAAGCAAGTCCTCCTTGACATGTGAGGCATGCTATTGTTGATGAAATCAAAGAAGGTGGAAGAGGTATGAACAAAGGAGTGGCACTTGTATATCAAATGAAAAGTGCAAAATTTTTTAAGAAGTTACACCCGCCGACTACAACATCAAGAAATTAGTGAAGGCAATACTGACAATGTTGTGGACATTTACGACAATGATTATGAGTGGTCTCTTTATCATAAATTTAATCGTTCTTCATTAGATAATGTCGTGGAGTTGACCCACACCATTAAACTGATAAAAATGGGTTTCAAAGGAGTGGTTCCTTCGAAGGAATCAATAAGGTGATTGGGAGAAAATTTATAATTAGACGTTTTATGTGCAATTGTAAAGTCTATTTATTCAATATTGCTATTTATTCAATATTGTGTGTATAGTATTTAATGTGATGGTTAGATGCATAAAATTTATCTTTAAAGTTATAAAATTAAGTAAGGGTGTGATGTAATTTATGATATATAGTTTTTGGTTGATTTCATCAATGACAACATACGTTAAGTTGATTCATAGCCATTTCTTGAAAATGTAGGCTCGTTTGTTTCATTTTTTTTCTCTTTTTAAATTTTTTTATTTTATGGGATTTCATTATTTACATTTATTTTTTCTTGAAATAGGTAAATCTAAGATTGAGTACAATAGTCTTGAGTGAATGTGCCACACCATCCTCGTTGTGCTTACAACATTTATTTACCGAAAGTAATACTATGAGCTATTTTGTGAGCTTGTGCCTTGTTGAATCCTTTTAGGATGTGGAGTTCCATGCTATTTGTGAGTTCATCCAACCCGGGAGAGACTTGTGCGAGGAAGGTGGATGAAAAGGATAGCTGCGTTCTCTAGACCTGAATTATGTAATGTGTTTTTTCTTATCCTCCTCCTATAAAGCAAATAAGATGATCTAATGAGAGAAGGGAGGTAAGATGATAAATCTCCTGAGAAAAGCCTAGAGAGTAGATCCTCTCTTTGGTATCTTCTTTTTCTCATTTTTGAAAGTTCAAGAAAATATTAAAATACAAGTTGTGTCGTATAAAATATGTTTACGGTGTCTTGATGAAAATATTATGATGTGTATGTCAAATAGTTTATAAATAATGATGTGGCATGTCCATCCTTGGCATCACTCTTTACTTTTGCATTATGATATTTATGAGGATCGCCGATAAAGAAAGCTGAGCCTAGTGAGTCTGATTAGTCAACTTGTCATAAGAAGCATGTAAAATGGATCGGCAAGCCAATTCACCATTCCAACAATTCAGCTTGGGAACTAGTGTAAGGCAACTGACACTTCAACAAGTAATGTTGGTAGGCCACCTTAGTGGCTCACTCCGATGACAGTCATGTATTCTAGATAATTTGGCTAATCATGCTCACGAGGCCTACAAGACGCGGGTTTGGGCTTATCAACACTGATATTTTGTGTACACTTATATATATATATATAAATATATATATATATATATATATATATATATATATATATATATATATATATATATATATATATATATGCTTAATATGGAAATTGAATCTAAAGATTACGGGCTATATAAGTGAATAGTTTTTCTATACCATAGCATGAGTATATTATATTAAAAAATTCACACTTAAAAATACTCATAGTGGAGCACTACTCGTAATGGCACTCAAACAACATCACTTAAGCACGACTACTAAAATTTAATAGATAATTTTAAACTTGATCTATAAAAGGCGGTCGAAAATAAAATCAATAGAATGAAAATAGTGGAGATATATAAGGTTAATTTGCAAGTAATAAATGAGTAAAAAAGGAATAATATTTAGTTTGAGAACAAATTTTAAGAGAAAACAAAGAAAATTTTTATATAAATTGGCCTCTAACCTTGGTTGCACTTACGCCTAGTTAATAACATATTCGAATTCCACAAAAAAATAGTTAAATCCGAGATTGCCTGTGAATCACGCCCAAAGAATAGAACATAAATGAGGAGGGAGAGAAAGAGATGAATAATAATGAGTAGTGTTCAATTATGTCCCTTCTTTAAACAATATTTCACCAATATATAGAGGAGATAGTACAATAATGATATTGCATTTTTACGTTTATTTGGAATGGATTTGTACTAAGGTGTTTTTGATATTTTACAAGCATGAGCTTATCGTATGACTGCCTTTTTGTTTTGCCAACTCAACATAAGTGACTTCGGGTCTATGGATCAGCTCGGTCGAGTGTGCTTGGTCAGTAAGGCTAGGTCGGTTGATCTAGCCTGGTGACTATCTTTGATTCTCAATGAGGAACCGATAGGTATCCAAGGGATGGTTGTAGATAGTTTGTGGGACTAGATCTTCCTTTAGGTTAGATCCACTATGGGATGCTTATCGCATCGAGTCGACCTTCCTGCAGAGGATGACTCTAATGCTCATCTTCTTCAGGTTCAACTATTTTCACTTGGATCACCTGATCGTCGAAGCCATCTGATAGACAAAATGTTGACTTGCCTTCACCTAAGAGACGACCACAGTCTAGTAGAACGATCCCGGTAGTGTGTCCATCAACACAGAAAGGTCTCAAATGGATGTCTTGCACTACGAGAATCAACACATGCTTCAAGTAAGCTCTCATAGTGCTCGAGTGGACATCCTACACTCGCGACATCAAAAAATGATGCCAACACTCCTTTCTTGCAGGTGTTGTTATAAGTTCCCCCGTCAAGTATGACTCATATGCCTTGCATGAGATAACCATGCTAACATTTTCTGCAAATCGAATCCTTTTTTTTCTTTCATCATGTATTTGATAGTCTTAGGATTGAGTCTGTATTGAAAATAAGGTACAGGCACGGGTTTTGAGACATTTGGCGCGGAAACCACATGACTTGGACCAGGTGTTGCAACTCGTTTCCCATATCATAAGTTCAAATTTATATATATTCTTGTATAGAATGAGGTCCGACATGTATTTGTGGAGTCTGGTCGCTTTTGCAGCTTTACTGGATTTTCTTTGTGATTTTTTTATTTTTGTGTTTCTTTTTGTTTGTTGTTTGTCTGGAATTGATCATAAAATATAGGCTCATTAAGGACCCTAAGATTTTAAACTCTACAAAATCTTAATAAAAAATCACTAAGATTAATTAAAATTAAGGGTTAACATATTCTATATATTTCAAATCTAGCACTTTACTTTCTGCATGGACTTTGGGCTAGTTTTAAAATGGTTCGCATGTATGGCCAAACATGTTTAATATGGCCTTCATGCAATAAGATTGTGGTAGACAACTGCATCATATGCATATACCCGATGAGAAGTCTCGATGCTTCTCCATACCTGGCTTGGCTAAGCATATTTTTTTTTACTTTGGAGGCTATCTAGTATGACTAGGGTGTTATAGGCCCAAACTAGATGGGGTATAAGTCCTTTGTACGGAGTGTTTCTAGCTTTGTAGTTGAACCTCATTTTCTCTTCTTTCACGGGACAGCTCTGCCATTTTTCATGGCAAGAATAAGTCCCATCCCTTTGAGCACTACCTGTTTAGGTCATAGGAATTAGAATTTTCTTCCTTTGACTTTAGGGCTAATGAGACTTCCTTGGACGGCGTAATTCACGAATTGCTGACAAGGAACCTCCAGCTGTGTTGGGCTGACTGCCTTCATAACCACGTAGACTTAAGGTCAACATAGCTTGAGATGACCGATCAGGGGTATCCTGACTCAGCTACCTCTACCTTTTAGGGAATTGTTTCCTTCTTATTGACACCTCTTTCGAGCCTTAACAAATCATTGATAACGTCTTGCATCATCGCTCATAGTGGTTATAGTGATGATTGATTTATATTTGCAGTCATTGATAGATGAGTTACTCTTGTAATATAGCATACATCTATTTACACAATAATCAATCTTCTCTGCTTTAAGCCCTAACTTGGAGACCAACTTTTTCGTCTTGTATAAAATTCAGGGACAAAATTTGCAGGTATATTAGTATCTTTCAGCAGACCTGTAAACTAATTGAAGCATTCTCGGGCCATGTTGTATTCTATTTTGATTTTCAACATTCTGAGAGCTACAGATAACTCATAATGAGATGTGCAACCTTCCCACAGTGGTTTTTGAGTATCATTCAATAAATCATAAGGCGTCCGAGACTTGGGATTTGGTTTCTCTTCCAGTTGTACTTGGCTCGCATAATGATTTCTTGTTATATCAAAGTTCATTTCTTCAAATATGTTCGAGCAAATCTAGATGGAGGATTATAACTCATTGAAGGAGTGAAGTTGAATGTTTTCGGATTAAACTCTCCATGTGAGGTCCAAATCCAGCAATCTAGCAGAAATCCCCGTTGGTATAGATCGTATCTCACTTTGTCAGGCGTTAACTTTGTCCAATTTCTGTGTTTCAAATATGGGCAACAAAACCTAACCTATGATATTTAAACCGATAGTTGAGAAGAATTTGCCACAAATGTCTCGACACCATTCAAGAACTCCTGGATTACTTTCACATCTATGAACAAATTCTCAACAACTCTTACTAGATTACTTTTACATCGGTGAACAAATTCTGAAAAGGAAATGTTTCATATGACGTAAGAGTGTTCACTTCATCATCCAATGAGAAATCTAATTTTCATTCCCAAAATAGAAATTTACTTCAAACATTATATTCATGACATTGCATAACATAATGTTTGAAGTGAATTTCCATTTTGGGAATAGAAATTTGATTTCTCATTGGACGATAAAGTGAACACTTTTTAATCCATATGAAATATTAACTTCTCATAATTTATTTAAAAGTGTGACAATAATCTAATAAAATTTGTGAAGATGAAGGTGTTTGGGTTTATGATTGGCTTTCACTTGGTGACATAATTGCATGTGTGTGGGGGCTAGTGTAGCTACAGTGGCATAAAATATTAGAGAGAGTTGTATTAATGGATTGTAACTCAATGTTCGACCTATTAATAATCTTCGAAAAAACTAACATTGTTAAAATATTAAACAATATGAATTTTAGTAAATCTAATAGTGGAGTTGCAACAAAAGGTGATCAAATCTGGCAATAATCAACACAATGTAGTAGGACTAAATATTTTACTAGCGCTGTCAAAGATCGAGAATCTGTCCTAAACATTTTTGAATTTTTAGATCTAATATTGTCTATTTGTTGGTCACAATAACTACACCAAACCTTGCACGAGTATATTTCTTTCGCATTTTAATCTCCAAATGGAAAGCCAATCATTAATTAAAATATTCTTATCTCCGCAAACCCCATGTGCGATTAACTGCATACCTAAAAATATGTTCTTAGAAGAAAATATTTCATATAATGTAAGAGTTTTCACTGCATCTTCCAATGTGAAGTCGAATTTCGATCAATAGAATGGAAACTCCTTTCAATATCTAAGTTGCTAGTTACAAGATGAAAATTCACTTTGAAACTTGCAATACCAAAACAAAAATTGTGACAATGAAAATTAGATTTTTATATGAATTTACAACTTGGAACTGACAAATTAGAATTTGAAGTGCATTTTCATTATGGTAATGAAAATTAGACTTCGCAAAGGAGAAAACAGTGAATATTTTTTACATCATATGAAATATCATCTTCAAAAAAAAATTCAAGATGTGCAATTAATCGCTTAAGGGGCTGTGGGGACGAGAATGCTTAGTTCTATGTTTGACTTTATAGCTAGAAACACAATACGAAACAAATATATTTGTAATAGAGTTGGAATAGCTATAGTTACAAGTAATATTAGAAAGAGACATCTGAAAGTCTAAATAAATCGTCAGAATGATTTTTTCTTAATGTGAAACAACAATTATCGCTCGAAAATTGATTAATTTTAATTTTGACTCGGATCTCTTTAGAGCCGACAACAGTTAAGCTCAAAATAGAGGAACAATAACAGCCTACTGATGACATTAGGGTTGTCAAAGATCGATAATCAGCGAACATTTATCCATATTTTATCTCTAATCTTGTTTGTCACAATAGCTACACCAACTCTTTTACAAGTATATTTACTTCACATTTTCTCTACTAATGTAAAGTCAGTGATCCATCAAAGTATTCTCATCTTAACAATATCTCTTACTAGATGACTTTCACACTTTTAAACAAAATCTGAGAAGGAAGTGTTTCATATAATGTAAGAGTATTCATTTCTTCCTCCAATGGGAAATCAAATTTTCATTATCAAAATTAAAATTAGATTTCCCATTAGCAAAATAAATAAAAACTTTTACATCATGTGCAATACTTCATTCTCAGAATTTGTTTAAAGGTATGTAAGTAATCTAGCTAAAAGTTATGGATACAAGGATGCTTCGGCTTATGATTGGCTTTTACTTGGAGACAAATATGAAACAATTATATTTGTGAGAGGGCTGGTGTAGCAATAGTGGCATACACTATTAGAGGGATACCCCTTAATCAATTACGAGTCCATGTTCAACATTTTAATGATCTTCGACATAACTAACATTACTAAGACATTAAATGATACGACTTTGAGTCAAGATGATGTAGGTTCCAAATAAACTAGATCCAATAGTTTGGCTCGTGCCTCGGCATGTTTATTCCAATTCGAGTTTCATGTGCCACTCAAACTTAGAATAAATTTTCCATCGATTATCTTTTTTTGAACTAAATCTTATTCCTTATTTGACTCGTTCCTCAGGATTTGATAATTATAGATTTACAAGATTTATTAGAACCCATTTAAACTAACTCCCGCTTTCAATAGAATAGTCCGTTAATCTAAAGACCAATATTCTACGCCATAGAACATTGCAAGTCTCACCGTCATCTTATAAAATTTTTCTTTAAGTCTAAGCAGTATGTACTCATAAAATAAGCAGTATGAATTCTTCTACTTCAACCAAATAACTTGAAATCTACTAATCACATCCCCATCTATATCACCTAAACTTTGAACAAGTGACCCAAGATGTCTAAAATATTCACACCTTTTAATGATTAGAACACTTGTAGTTACAACTCTACCACTAAAGCTACTACTACTGAAATTGTATTCAAAGTATTCAATTCTAGATCTACTCAAACAAAGATCTTTACATTCCAATGTCGACCTCCATAATTTAAGATTTGTGGTGATTACATACAGGGCACACAAAACATTGCTATTTACATTTCAAGCACCCTCCATCCATTTTTCAAATTCTCACTTAAATATCAAAGGTCATGATAAAACAATAACCCATAGTTTCATCGTTATGAAATTCACAATGGTTTGATCGTAGAAAGCATAAATGCATCACTTTTCCTAAAGTCCTTCGCTAATCTTATTCACAAGAAGGATACAATAGGTGAAAAGCATACTCCAAGTTAAATCCTCCTGTAAATGTCGAGTAAGAGCATCCATAACTAAAGCAAAAATATATGGGCTTAAAGTTGATCCCTGATGTAATCCAACAAAAATAGGAAAAAATTTGGTCATAGTTGCTAAACCTTAAACCCTGAATGCATTTTTTGAAAATATTTGAAAATAAAAAGGCACATGAAGAGGAGTTGCCTTCCTCGATAGTTGCGACTTGGAGAGGAGCAAAAGGAGGAGAAAAATGAGAGCTTCTAGTCAATGTAAGCCATGATACCCTTGTTGCATTCCCAACTAGCTTCTAAAGGCTATATCAGGAGAGTTCGGGGTTGAAGGCAATGGTTTTGGACGAAACAGAGAGGGGGTGGAAGGACATGCGAGGGTTTCGGGGGAGAGGGCTTCGGGGGGAGAGGTGAGGGCTTCAAGTAGAGAGGTACAAAGGGAGAGGGGATTAGGGTAGGAGGAGAAGGGCCGCAATTTTGGTGGTATAATGGATTATTTCTGACAGATTATACATGACTTTACATCTGCCGGTTCTTAATACTATTACTCACAGTAATTTCTGTTACTTATTATAAAATCACTTCAGTTAATATCCCTTCAGATGGCGGTTCGAAGATAACGGACAATAAATGAATGTCGGTTAATATATGTTTTTAATCGACAGTTTATTGTATCGGTAATAATAAAAACTGTCTGAAAAAAGTTGTTAATAAGCGATGAAAATTTTGTAGTTATGTCGTTGCAAATAACCTAAACATAAATCTTCACTAGACCGTCAGTAATTTATATTATAAATTTGTCGCTTATTGAAAAGATGTGAATGGTGGGTTCATGAATAACCAACGCAATATGAATTGCACTGGGTTCCTATGTCCTTGCCTTTTAGTTTTAAGATGTATTTAAGGGTTTTATCATGTGTATTAGGCACATGTGTATTTTCTTCTCTTTTTTTTTTTAGTGCCTCAATTTTCAGTTTTAGACACCTTTGTCTCTAGGGTCTTAGGTTGACACCTAAGCTTGGACTAGGTGCTTAGACTCTACACAGCTCCAAATAATGTTGAGTTCATAGAAGTATGCTCAGACTTGTCCAAATGCTTGATTACACACAATTTTCCATAAAACTTTTAGAAGTTAATTCTCTCTTTATATAAGTTAAAAACAGAACATTAGTGTACTAAATCTCTAAAAGTTAAGCAATATTTTATTAAGAAATCAATGATCTAAGGTCATAAATAAATATATATATATATATATATATATATATATATATATATATATATATATATATATATATATGAAAAGCACGATAGCTATATATATATATATGAAAAGCACGATAGCATCATTTTTTTGAAGTTCCATCCAAAAAAGAGTTATTAAACCTGATGCGTGCTAGAAAATTCGTGGCGGTAGAGTAATGAATTATCGTCTTAACATTGCATGAGAATTCAACGCACACTCATATGAAATAAAAATAATCAGTAGTGACGCTAGAGGTTTTACGTGGAAAACCCATAAAGGGAAAAATCACAGGGCCTGACCCAGTTGTAAAAATCCACTATTAGTAGATGATTACAAAGATCCTTTATCCCATATACGAGAAAATGTAACGTTATTTTCCAAGTTAAAGAGCTGAATGACGGCATCTAGTTGGTGGTGATCGACGGAGACGGTCGACAATGGCTGACAGCGATCGGTGGGCTTCGACACGGCCGGTGGTGGTCGACGAAGGTCAGCGGTACAGAAAGAGGCCGACGATAGTGGACGGCGATCGGCGAGTGTCGACAACAGTTGATGGGTGTCGACGACGGTCGACGGTCAATAACGGTCAATGGTGGCTGACGGTGATCGTCTGGTTAGTGGCGGTTGATAGTTGCTGGCGGCGATCAATGGTCTCAACGATGGCTAGTGGTGGTTGAGGCGATCGCCAATGGTCGGCGATAGTCGGGATGGTTTTGAACTTTCAACTTCTTCTCAGAGTTTCGAATTCTCTCTGAAGCTTCAATTCTCCTCTCATGTGTGGGGTGAGGCACTATTTATAGTGTTCTGGGTGCAATTAATACAAGAATATGAAACATTTTGATCGGACGGTCCGGAGAGCTTCCTCTGATCAAACATCATTTAATGGACATTTGAGTGCCATAACAATGTTAGAATTGAGCAATCTTAGACTCGTTAGATTCATCTTATTGAGATGCTCGATTAGATTATAAAATTGTCAGATTTGCATTTGTTTGACCTTCCAAATGTGTCAGAGAATCTTCTAAAATTGGTTAGATGACTTGATCAGGGCTTGATTTGACTCAAATTTGTCTAACATTAATGTCATTAGATTCCTCTCATCGAGCCGGTCAGTTTGACTATAACTTTGCTGAAATCGGAGCTCTTGATGATTGTTTATCAAATTTTGAACGTTTCTTACTCAAAATATTATCTCGAGATACGTGTCATGCATCGAGATTCGTGTTGGATAATGAAAATTTGTTTGTGCCGTATCAAAAGCCCATTGACTTGTTGAATGCAATTAATCTTTATAGATGACAATCTAGATAACTCTTTGTATTCAAACCTTCAAACCCACTAGACTCATTTCATTAGAGTGCTTTCCATCATCAAAATGAAGAAGAATGAATGCGAGAAAATGAAAAACGGGGACTATAGAGAGTGCTGCTTTGGGTTTTAGAGATAGATCTAGACAGAAAAGATACCAAGGTAAAACTGAAGATAACAAAATTACCACCTGAAGCATCACATTAAGACAATTTTTTAATTTTTTATTTTTTATTTGAAAATGATTTTATTTAAAAGCAGAAGGCATCATAATTACTTCTAATTAAAAAAAAATTAATTTTTATGGCTTATGCCAATCACATCTCAAGGCAACTTCAAGGACTTTAGGAAAAGAGTTTCACTCCAATGCTTCGACAATTTTGATAAAATAAATGAATTAACACTTCCCTATCAGTCGACTAGATTATAACTTATAGTCGACAAAACATAGGCAGTGCACATAACCAATATGCATGTAACAACTAGTAAGAATTTAGCTTTTCTTACACCAAAAATACAAGCACACTAGAAGGTACAATCCTTTGACAAAAACAAATTTCACAAGAATGAACTAACATAATATTTTAAAAAAGTAAAATATTAAAGAGGCTAACTCAACCAGTCTCTTGTGTAGCCTTAAGAACTTATAAATAGGATCAATAAGCATATTAGTCGCAAGTTCCTTGCTCCTTATTAGAAACAATGGAATGAACTAGCTTCCAACCGAGAAATTGTTCGTCGTCTAAATCTCTATGGCCCTTTAACCAAAAATAGCTTCAACCCTGTTGTAATTTTCAAAAAATGGTTATTAATAGCTTAATTCACTACATTTGGATGACTCTCTAAAGCCCACACCCTCTTTGACATCTCTTCCATCCTTGTCTAGATAAGGGAGTGGCAACCAAGAAACTCGCTCTTTCATCACTAAAGCCTGATCAATCACCTAGTATTGGATTATAACTCCTTGAACCCCTCTATTAAATTAACCTCCCTATATGATTTAAATGCATCTCTTCGATAGTTAGTGGATAATAGTAATCTATCCTTTGGGTCATCGCAAGTCTATCCATGTACAAACACGAATTGATTATTACCTTGTTGAGTCTCCCAAAAGCCTTAACAGGCTAAAATCCAAACAATCTTTTGTTGCCACCAACGAAGCACTTCCTTCTTCTGAATGGAGAATGGAACATGCAGTTATAAGCTAAATCACAAGCTAAGGAACAATATATCTGGCACAACTTCCCGTATTGGGGACGACTATAGTTTCTAGAGACACCTAAAGATAAAAATAACATCACATATGTAAAATAGCTAAAAAAATTTACATGCATAGCATATTCTACAACCATTATTGTAGCACTCCAACTCACATTTTGCTTATA
The DNA here is from genome assembly GCA_022702705.1 of Papilionanthe hookeriana x Papilionanthe teres. Classification (NCBI taxonomy): domain Eukaryota; kingdom Viridiplantae; phylum Streptophyta; class Magnoliopsida; order Asparagales; family Orchidaceae; genus Papilionanthe; species Papilionanthe hookeriana x Papilionanthe teres. Next base: position 92,840,094 of record CM040425.1, read on the forward strand.
AAAGCAAATTCAAGATGAGCCACCTCTTTTACTTGACTTTGAGCTTTTGTTTTATTGTATTTGTAACTTATTGAGCTTAAAATAGATCTTTCCATTATCTCATGTTCTTTCCATTAATCACCATCTCTTATGCTAATTCTAATATAACTCGATGAATAGACAACTAGTGATTTGTACTCTAAATTTTAGGCTTACTAATATTATTTCTTTATGATTTTTGCAAAATAAAAATAATTATTTGTTGATGTAATATAAAAAAAAATTAAGAAAATTAATTTTATGTCTAATTTTATATTTATTCATGATATAAATTATTATTGAAAAAATTAACCAGCAGCCATAATTCGGATCCCAACAGAGATATTTATAAAATCGAAGTTTGTGGCCATTGATTACAACACATTCGAGGCCTACTATAAATCTTCAGTTCAAACAAATAAGAAGATACCACCAAAGCACGCAAAAAATCAAATTGTTAGGCCAAATTGATAAAGAATTTTTTTGTTGCTCCTTCCTTAAGGTACAAAAGATATATCAGATATTTTGTCTACTACATTAATAGAACTTAACTAATTAAAACTTAATTGTGAAATATCTATATTTATCACTTATTTTAGAAAATTTATAAAGGAGCAAAAATATGAACTTAAGTCAAGTTTTAAATAAAAATATTGCTATTAAATAATACACACATATGAGGTGCATTTTACATAAGAAAATATTATTTATTTTCAATGATGATTTCAACTATCTTGAATTAATTTTTTTTAATTTAAAAAATAATTTTATAAAAGTATATAAATTATTTTTTTATTTATATATGGGGACTAATTTTGGTGGATCTCAAATTTAAATTATAATTGCTGTCCAAAATGAATAATATTTGCTATCACAAGAGACTCTAGTTATCGCGAAAATTAAATAAGATTTTGAAGAAGATGAAGCAGAACGACAGTCGTGAGAACGACTAGTTTAGATGCAATTTGACCTCATCGAAGAAGATGACTTTGCATAGCTCAAAATATAAAATTTCTAATACCTTACACAGACTCCTACCTTTATACATATATATAGTTATATATATGAATATAAATTACCCATAAATCTTCCAACAATAAATAAAATGTTCAATAGGCCATTACAACAAAGTCGTGGCCTACAAGCAATTTCCACTTCAAGCATTTACAAGACACTAAACGACGCAACAAAAAAAAAAAAAAAATCAAAATTTTTAAACCAATATGGTATGAATCTTTCTTGTTCCCTTCTTAAAGAACAAAGATATCTCAGCTATTAATAGAACTTAGCTCTAAATATCCATATTCATCACTTATTTAAACGAGTCCTGCTTGACATTAGAAGCATACAATTGTTGATGGAATCAAAGAAGGTGGAAGAGGCATGGACAGAGGAGAGACATCACTTATATATCAGATGGTTAGAGAAGAATTTTATCGAGGAGATGCGCCGCCAACAACAATATGAAATTGCTGACAGTGACGATGGCGGTGTTAAGAAGCTTTGTGACGATGATTCTGAGTTGCCGCTTCATCAGAAATTTGATCGATTGTCACTGGACAGCGCCATCGAGCTGACCCGTTTCGACGCAACCAATGAATGCGGCTTTTAAAAGGGCGGCGCCTTCGAAAATGGGACAGAGAGCAAAATATATAATTAGATAAGTTGCGTGCAGTTGTCAAGTCTATTGAATCAAGTTTGCGTCTGCAGTACTTTAAGTGTTGGTAAGATGCATACAATTGTATCGTTTATTTAATGTATTGTGTGGTGTAATTTATGGCGTATAGTTTATTGGTTCCATCTATGAGTGCGTATGTTATTCCATGTATGAGTGCATTATGTTGATTCATTGCCATTTCTTGAAAATCTGAACACTTTAGTTTTGCTTTTCTTTTCAATTTTTTATTTTCTTGTTATTTAAATATTTTTTTTTTCTTGAAACAATTAAATTTAAGTTTGGCTATTAAAGAAAACTATTAAAAAAATGTATAGGATGAAAATAGTAGAGAAATAACGTTAATTTGCAAGTAATAAATATATCAAATAGGAGCTTGCTAGTTTGAAAATAAATTTTAAGAACACACACACAAAAAAAAAAAAAAAAAAAAAAAAAACTTTTACAAAATTCGGCCTCTGACCTTGCTTGCATGTACTGCTATCCAATAATAAATTCGAAATCCACCGAACAATACTTGTAAGGCGTACAGATGTATTTTAAAAATGTTCTCACTTTTATGACGTTAACTTCATCTCATGATCGCAATAATTTTTGTTTAAATTTTTTTTTAATCTAATCAAAGTTGATAAATAAATCTCTCTTTCTTTGTATATGATGCGTGCGAGAAAATTTATGGCTGTAGAGTAATGCATTATCTTCTTAGTATTACATGATAATTCAACAAATAGATAAAAGAAGAGAAATAAATAGGATGAGACGTCTCGACTTTTTACGTAACCCAATTAAAATAATTCACTATGAATGTTGAGTACACAGGTTCATTATTCTCCTAAATTAGGGAAGAAGGTGTTACAAAAATGTATAACTATAATTGGCTGTAGTTCTTGGTGACATCAGGTTGCAAATGGTGATTGCTAATTGTTTTGGAGGTAGTAGCATGTTGTGAGTGTTGTGGATGGTTGCTCCGGAAGCGTTGATTGGTCAAAGATGTATAGTAAGCAGTTTCGGGAGTTGTGGATCACATAGGTCGTAGTTGGCGAGTATAAATGACGCCTGTAAGTTGCGGGGGCCGGAATCTGGAGCTATATGAGTTTATGACCACGTAGGTCGTTGCGACGAGTATTGATGTCGTCCGTAGGCCACTGGGACCAAAGTCGGGAAATGTATGAGCTGATGTCCACGTAGGTCGTTCGGGCGAGTATTGATGACGTTCGTAGATCGTTATGGTCAGAATCGTGAACTGTATGAGCCGATGTCCACGTAGATCGTTGGGCGAGTATTCATGACGTTTGTTGGCTGTTGGGGCCGAAGTCGGGAATTGTATGAGTTGATGATCACGTAAGTCGTAAGTGGCACATGGACCGTAGTGGTGAGCTCTTGTCCCACAAAAAGGAGAGGTGCTTGAATTTCTAAGTTACAATGTTGACTAACGACATCTGGTCGGTGGTGGTTAATGACGGTAGGCGGTGGTGCTGGATTTTAGCTCCTTCTCAAAGCCGCAAGTTTTCTCCCAAGGCTTCAGCCTTCCTCTCATGAGAGGGGTAGTAGTCTATTTATAGTGTTCTTTGTACAATTAATGTAGGAATATAAACCATTTTGATCGGACGGTCCGGAGAGCTCCCTCTGATCAGAAAGTGTTTAATGGACATTTGAGTACCTTAACGATATTGGAATTGAGCAATCTTAGGCTCTTTGAATTTGTCTTGTGGAGACGCTCTATTTGGTTGTGAACTTGTCAGATTCAACATCTTTTTGGCCTTCCAAATGTGTCCAAAAATCTTTAAAGAGTGGTTTAATGACTTGATCTGGGTTTGATTTGACTCGGATTGGACTTGTTTTTATATAATTAGGTATGTTTCATCAAGTTAGTTAGTTTGACTATAAGTTTGTTGAAATTGGAGCTCTGGATGACCCTTAATTGATGTTTCGTGGTCAAGGTATTGTCTCGAGATCTATGTCGTGCCTCGAGATTTGTATCGAATGATGAAAATTTTTTGGTGGCTATCAGTTGCCCCTCTATTTTTGGACGAGATCATTTTTGTCGTCCGAACATATCTACATTCGGAGCTTTCTAATTTTTGTTTTATCAATATAAACATATATAGAGCCCCCTTATTTTCAGACGATATCATTTTTGTCGTCCGAACATATCTAGATCCGAAGCTTTTTCATTTTTTTTTTATCAACACACACACACACACACCTTATTACCTTTACTATACACACACACACACAAACACACCCCTTATTACCTTTACTATATGTAAACTTTAAATCCTTGTATAAAAGATCAATTAAGATGAGTATGGTCTGTTGGTTTCTTGTGCTTCCTTCGGGATGATCGGGGTTTTATCCTTACTGTAGTTAGAATTTTAAATTTCTCTTTTTATTTTTGTTGGCCGGCTCGGTGAGCCAACTTTGGGAATTGGGGAGCCGAAATTTGAACAACAGGTAAATGAATGTGGGAATTCGAGGGGAATTCAAACAAATTCAGAGAAGTATGAGGATATTTTGAGAGGCTAAATGATAGAATTAATTTAATTTAATTTTTTTTAGATGGCAGAAAGCAGTTTCATTATATATTTTATTTATTTAATGATTCAAATTAATTTCATGTGATAAATGATGAATTTGAAAGACCAAAACAAAAGGAATATGAAATGAAAAGATTTATTATTTTTTTAAAATAATGAGTATTTAATAGTTGCACACATTTTTTAGTCTATTTAATAATGAGCATTTAATAGTTGAATACCTTTTTGAGCCTATAAATTGCCAGAAGAAGAGGGCAAAGGTGGAGTCCTCAACTGATCCAGGATTTTCCAGAAGAAAAAAATCGTACTACGTAGCAGTGAAGACTTGCGAAGCAGAGTTGTGGCGAAGAGTAGTGCAGCGTTGCGGTGAAGAGTCACTGTACAGAGTTGCAGTGCAAAGTCACGGGGAAGAGTTATGGGGCAGATTTGCGGCAAAGAGTTGTGATGTCGAGTTATGGTGCAGAGTTTGCAGTGTCAGGTTGCGGTACAAAGTTACGAGGAAGAGTTGTGGTGCTGAGTTGCGGTGCTAGAGTTATGATGCAGAGTTGCGGGGAAGAGTTGTGACGCAGAGTTGTGCTGAGTTACAGTGCAGAGTCATGGTGCCGAGTCGTAGTGCAGAGTTGCGGTGTCGAGTTGTGGTGCAGAGTTGCGGTGCAGAGTTACGGTGCAGAGTTGTGGCGCAGAGTTACGGTGCAGAGTTGCGGTGCAGAGTTGTGGCGCAAAGTTGCGGTGCATAGTTGCGGGGAAGAGTTCTGGCACAGAGTTGTGATGTCGAGTTACGTTGCAGAGTAGCGGTGCTAAGTTGCTGTTCTAAGTTGCGGTGCAGAGCAAAGTCGTTCTCGTCCTGCATAGCGAGTAAGCAATGAGATCTTCTTTCACGTTGTGGCGAAAAGGAAAACCGTCTCTGCCCTACGTAGCAGGCAAGCAACGGGATCTTTTTTTCACGTCGGTGTGCATTCCGTAGGAGATTTAGTGCCACTCTTGCACATTATGGAGGTGATGACGAAATGTTGTAGCTTTCATGCCGCGTTGTGAGGGGAATATTTTCATGCGTATGTGGTAGTGATATTTGGAGACCCCTTGATGGTCATCAGAAGTACTGGAGTTTTGGGGATGCGATGCCGACACAACTCGCAGATGAGCGGGTTTGTTGCAGCCACCGTACAATTATATGTTGTACATTATAACATTTTTAATCATGTGATGCGGCATTGGTAAAAGATGATAATGTATTTCTTTGCATCTTCCATGGTTGTTGTGGCTTCTCAGTCGTATGAAATTCTGAAATTAAAGTTAGCATCAAATTTTATAAAATAAAGAATTGCGTACCTTTTGTGGTTCATGCTTTTCGACGTTGTGCCTTCTTGAACTTATGTTTTATAGGAGCTTGAACTGGTATCTTCTGATACCTGTAGCCTTCTAAGGTTTTTGAGTAGAGACCTTGTCAATCACTTGCTCTCTTTGAGTCTTTTTAGTGAGGACTCTGTCCACCACTAGCCTCTCATCGAGGTCCGCTCCTTAGGCTTGTCTTCCGAGAGTACTATATCATCTCGTCGAGTCTTGCCTCTTGGGTCTGACTTCCAGGGGCATGGTTAAAAGGAGAATTCATTAATGATGTAAGACCAGTTCTGAGTTGTATAACTGGAGATGCTCGATGATATTAACCAGTAATGAATAGAGTCATATGAAATCCATTATGGATGGTTGACCTATTATTAGTTGTTAGTCGAAGTCTTTGCTTGATGATCGTAACATATTATGAAAGAGGTTGAAGGGAATCCACCAAGGAACTTTGACCTATCTGAGGCTGTATGTCGAAGCTTTTGCTTGACAATGGTAGCCTGTAATGGAAGAGGTCGAAGAAAATCCACCAAGGAATTTTGACCTATCCGAGGTTGTATGTTGAAGCTTTTGCTTGACGATGGTAGCATGTAACGGAAGAGGTCAAAGGAAATCCACCAATGAATTTTGAACAATCCAAGATTGTATATCGAAGCTTTTGCTTGATGACAGTATCCTGTAATGAAAGAGGTCGAAGGAAATCTACCAAGGAATTTTGACTTATCTGAGGTTGTATGTCGAAGCTTTTGCTTGACGAATGTAGTATGTAATGGAAAAGGTCGAATCGACTCCCCTTGGGATCGATTATGCCTAAAATGAGGTGTCAGAGTTATTATGCATTCTCGAGACTATGGCGTAAATCGTAATGGACCGTGTGTTTTCTTGGAAATTTGGTTGCATTCATACTGAATAAAAAAAAATGTTTGACAACTCTTTAGTTGCTACTTTTGAATCTTTTGTCATCCCAGTAGGAGTGTTCTTGTAAACAACCCATGTATCGAGCATTGAGAGATCTGCTTCTTGATTCATTGAAGAAGAGCTCTAGTTAAGTGAGGGGTGCTGAGGAAGCGTTATTTGTAAGAAGATTGCACCCTAGTCCACGAGCAATTCATTTTGGCTTATAATATGAATGAAATATGGGATGACCAGTCTACCACAGTAGTGCCCAAAATGATAAAGTGAACGACCTTTTCAAAACTGCAGTGAAGGTTGCCCCCACATCTATAAATGCTCTAGGGATAATCTTCAAGATTCAAAGAAGATATCTCCACCAGTTGGATGATATACATCATTGAGAAATGAAGTAGGGGGTCAGCGTCTCAGAGTTGAAGACAGTGTTGAACGGTGCTTCGTTTCCCACATACGACGCCAAATTGATGTGTGCTAGAAAATTTGTAGCGATAGAGTAATAGATTATCATCTTAGCGTTACACGATAATTCAACACACACAGATAAAAGAAGAGAAATAATCTAGAGGAGACACCTCAACTTTTTACATGAAAAACCCTTGAAATGGGGAAAACCAAGGAACCTAGCCCAGATAAATAATCTACTATGAATGATGAGTACATGACCCGAAATTTTTGTACTTCCAAATACAAGAATTTGTTAACACTGCTAGAAAATTTAATTTCTGGCGAAGGCGCGAAACACTTGACCTGGAATAACTTTTTATATAGATATGTACCAAATAAAACTTTTTAAATATATGTTTATATATCAAAATATAATTTTAAAAAGAAAATATTTTATATACTTTTTGGGTACTACGCAAGTATACGTATCGTTTCAAGTAATATAGGGCTTTGAAACAAAGACCCCAGTATCGATCCCACAGGAAAAAAATTATAGTAATAAATTTTCTAAATATTGTATTTCAAAAATCTTTTTATATTTTAATCTAACTATAAATTACTATTAATTTACTAGATGCAAATAAAGAAAACAATAATAAGACAATGATTTTATGAAAAATATATAAAATAAACAACTTTCTTCCCTTCAATTAATCTAAGATTTTTAAGATAATTTAATATTCATTGAAGAATTTGATTTATGGTATTGTGCCAAATAGAAGCATTCCTATTCTTTACCCTTTGATCCAGATGCAAAGAACATTGGCTAATTTACAGATCAGGTTCGGATGTATTGTTAGTAGAATGGGTTAATCTAGACTCACAATATTAGTTGTCCAAGGGTGGCTATGGCCGGCCCTAATAGTGACCATTTCCTAATCTATAAATCAAATTATAAGAATTTAGTCTGTCACTCTAAAAACTTATCAATTCTACGCCCATTAAATCTTATCTTCCTATTTATTTGCACTTCACCTTGAATAGCCCGCACATGGCCTTCGACTACCCAAGGATTCATGTGACATTTACAAGTCAAGAGTTCTTCTCCTTCTAGGTCTCAAAACTCTTCAACAGGTTTTAATAATTTAAATGAGCAATTTAAAAAGTAAAGTAAGATCAGGTATTAATGTCATCACAATGTTTTGAAAACATTTTGAATTTCAATTCTCCATCGAATCTTATATTATCTTATATATCTTTTCATAATTGAAGGAGGAAAGTAAACTAACTACTCAGAACACATTGAATATAAACAACAAAACATAATAAATAAACTTTGAATCAAATATAAAATACTTATCTCAAATATTCCTTCTACAGATCTTCTGATTTCTACTGACTCCACAGTGTAATGAACTTCAGAAGCAACAACTTGAAAATAAACTCACTAAACTAAACAAAAGTGGCCCTAAATTTCTCTCTATATTTCTCTCTCTAAGGATGAGAGATTCTAAAGTGGATAAGAGAGAGGGGTTACAATGGGGGGGATGTTTTCTAAAGAAATGGACTACTATTTATAGGCTTCAAGGGTTGTCTTGAGGCACCTCTTCAAAACATGTCCACATTCAATGAATCATCTAGAAGGTCTGTCTGGCGCCTAGGCACCGGACACTGCGTCCAGTTCTTCGCATCTCTTCACTTTGGCTCGCACCTCTTCGCGATTAAAACCGTTTTGGAGCGTCCAAATGCAATGTATCACATGTCATATTATCAAGGTACAACTGCCAGTCTTCTAGAATGTCCAATAACCACTCACTTCGTCAAAATAACAGTTCAAACGTTGTCAAAAACTTGACAGGTTATCTATCGAGTCTGATGCTTAGGCGCCGACTTCTGCCGCCCAGGCGCCAGACCAAATTTTTTTTTACTTTTTGTATTTTGCTCCATTTTTGCTCATTTTTACTCCTTTTTCCTTTTTTAGACATTTTTAAATCACCTACATCCAAAAACACAAAAAATACCTTTCATTAAAGCATAATATCCTTAGAAATTGATAAAAATTAAGACATAAAAAATAGGTATTTTTTTATGGATCAAAATCCATCAAACTTAAATGTTACTTGTCCTTAAGTAACTCTTTCTCCTATATAAAATGTATAACCTTTGGAATAAAAGATAAATATTTAAGATTCCTTATAATTTTTTATTTTATAAAGTTTTTAGTAAATTATTAACCCAATTTCACTAACTAGGTTTAATTTTAAGAATTTAAATAATATTTAACTACCAAATCATAAGATTTCAAATTTTTCATTCATTTTGAAAATAATAGAAGTCTATTATATTAAGATCTCATAGATTATTTACAAGAAAAAGATCTTCTTGAAAAATCTTTTTTAAATAAATATTCATGTATAAAAATTAAGTAAAATTAAGATCTCATATTCTAGTTTTCTTCTTATAAGATAATTCAAGTGAAGCTAATTTTTTATTAGGCATTTCCTCAAGCTTCTCCTCTCTTCTTTTTTTTCTTTCTTTTTTTTTCTTCTTTTCTTTTTTTATTATTTTTTTATTTTTTATATATAGAGAGAGAGGATTACTATATCTGGATAGCCTGTTAATGGTTTTGAACTTCACTATCCTTAACTTATATTTTCAAAACTTATACATTTCCACTTAATTATTATAATATGAATAAGAATTCAAAAAGATTTCCAATCTTTTCTTTTTCAAGTGATAATTTTTATATTACTTAATATTTCTAAAATTCTATTATTTCTATCATGAATAGAAAAATTTCTTAATCTTATTCTTCTTTAAGTTAAATAATTCTATTTTTAAAATCAATCAAAGTTATTAAAATTTTGGTTAATTTCACTAAATTGTTTATAATTTCAAAAATAAAAGTGATCTCAAATAAATTCTTCGTTCCTTAAGTTATGTTAAAAAGTTTTTATTTTTAAGAAAATATTAGCTCTTTAAGGACAAATAGAATTTAAATTTGAATGTATTTTCCCTTCCCCCAAACTTAAGTTTTGGTATACTATGATAATTTGAAAGTACGAGAGAAAGAAAATCATAAGAATTTTTATAAGTATGTAAAAACAATCTTAAAAAGAAAAATTAACTTCTACTCATGCTTTTATGAATAATTAAGATAAAATTGAAGCATGTATAAAAAGTAAGCAGACTAATTTTTATGATTATACTAAATTTGAAACAAAATTAAAGCAGAGCAAAATTATTAATTACTAAACAGTAGACTAAAACAAACATATCATAAATTAACTCTAACTTCAATCTCAACACAATATACTAAGAATATTTTAACAACAGAATCTTAACACTAATTAATCCACACAGATATTTAAATAAATCAACATACATTAAACACAAAATTAAACAAACAATCTAAATAAAACCAACTAACAGAGTAGCTCATCATAAAGATCTATAACTACTAGTCACTGGCTATAGCCTCATCATCATCATCGTCACCAAAGGAAAATTCTACATCCTTAGGATCAACAAATGGTGTGAAACTAGGAAAAGTAGGGAAACTAACATCATGTTCACCCTTCGGAAATCCGACTAGGGCTTCATCATACTCGACATCATAACTACTCTTCCTCCGGGTATAATCGAATAAATGATCAAGTTTCCTATCAATCGTATCAATCCCGCAGTGAGTTTGAAATAACTCCTGCCGTCGCTCTAAAACTGATCATGCATTGATTCCCAGAAACTTGATGGTGGCTCAGCAGAAGTGGAGGGTCGAGAAGTAAAAGGTCTACCTGGAGTATGTGCAGAAGTAGAAGGAGCGGTCAATCTCTTCCCTCAAAGACTATCATAGATACTAACACTCTCCTGCCCAATTGGCTTGGTAGACTTTAACTTCTCCTCAGAAATATCAGCAGTGAGTCCATTACTAACACATAATGAATAAATCAGAGATGGGAATCCCAATCCAACAGAAGTGCTGGATCTCGCAGTAAAATCCACAGAATCATAAATAATACTGCCGACATCAATAGGTTTCCTTTCCTGAATGAAGTAGTTTAAGATCGCTCGATCTCTAGTCACTTCACTCAGGTGGTTGGAAGGAAACAATATAGCAGAAATAAATTAGTGTCATGTTTTAGAAATACCATTTAATTTGGAGGATTTCAAGTTTACCTTTTTTCCGTTCCTGATCTTCCAAGATCCAGTACCGTCAGTCAAATAAGCAATGATCATATCCAAATCTCCCTCAGATGGTGATAATCCAGAATAATGGCATTCAATAGTTGGTGGCAGGCTATAGAATATATAAATATTCTTTCAGGACTAAATCCTACTCCGATACCTCTGACAAAGACTTCATAATCTTCGGCATCCAGAAAATTTGCATAAAATTCTCGAACAATAGGGATAACAGCAACAGCAGTGAAATAACAGAATCGTTGCCAATTGTGTGCAACGATAGTGTTTTCAATCATTTCTCCCGGATGATAGAAACTTCGTTCTGAAATGAACTTCCTGGACATCGCAAATTCATGGAAGCGAAAATGCACAGCCGCAGTAGAAAATTTGCTGCTATCAAAGTTATCTCGTGCCTTCCAGTGTTTAGATTTTGGAGTCATCTAAACGTGAAAGAAAACAAGAACAAATTTAGGAATGAAAGATTTAAACTCTTTTTAAGTTTATAAAACTTAAAATAAGTTTAAAACTCCAAAGAAATCACTAAAAATCAAAAAAAAATTTCAAAATTTCGGTTCTTAGCAAAACTAGTGAAATCTATGGTGAAAATCGAAAATAAATGGTTTAAAATGTAGATCTGACCTTGAGACGAAGAAATCGAGTGGTTTCGCGCTCAAATCCTTGATGTTTTGACCTCAAAATGGATCTAAAAGGTGTATTTTCGCGAAAATGGGGAAGAAGATGAAGCTTAGGCGTCATAAATGGCTTTTGGGGGTATTTAAGTAAATTTTCGGGTACAGGCCGAACTAGCGCTTAGGCGCCGAATTCTGGCACCTAGGCGCCGAATTCTGGCACCTAGGCGCCAGACTCGCCTTTCACAAAAAAATATTTTTAAATTTAATTTTCCACCAAAATTCATAAATTCAACTTCCAATTACTCATATCAGAGTAGGGCTTCAATTTCTAACTTCCACAACATTTCTCAAAAATTTATAAAAATTAAATATTTAATCCACCAATCAAACATAAGGTTTAAATCAAACTTACTAAATTCTATTTATAATCTTCAATACTGACTCAATACATTATAGATAAGTATTATACTTGATTCAAGTTCCTAATACACACTCAAACACAACAATTTCTAAGCAAAAACAACACACATTGAACATGAAAGCAAATACACAAACAAACACAATCGATTCTCTAAATCGATACAACGGCTCAACAAACCATATAATAACCATCTCATTACTAGAATATTCTAATCTTCACAAGGGAAATTGTGTATTCCACTTGGAAAGAACCCTAAAGCTCTCGGGAAATCCGTAGCCGTCTTTTTGTCAATCCACTTGTTCTTCGCATACATTTCAACTTGAGCATCTTGATAAGCCGTAAAATGATCAAATTGAAGTTTCATTTGTCATTCTAGATGTTCAATTTGATGAAACATCTCATGAAGGCAACCTCCAATGCTTTTAAACTCCGCTTCAAACTTATCCAAATGACTAGAAATTTTCTCTAAACTTACAGCGATGAAACCATTGAAGTAGAGTTGAGGATCCTTTGAGACCTTGTCCTTAGCTTCTTCTCCATGATTTCTTCCTTCCATATTCTTCAAACATTTCTCAAATCTCTCAAGAATGAAGTGCAAGGGACGTAATTTTGATTGCTTGATGGTTAGGGAAGAAGATAGGTTGATTTAAAAGGGAAAATCGTGTGAAAAACTGAAAATTTTCGGTATTTGTACGACCCAGTAACCGTGGCGCTTAGGCGCCAAATCTGGAACCTATGCGCCGGACCTATTGATACATAGTTTGATTCTGGCGCTTAGGCGCCGAATTCTGGAGCCTAGGTACCGGAACTATGTTCAACTCTGTTTCGCCTAATCGTCAAATTTCAAAATTTCGTTCTCCAAGATAGGTAAATTATACTGGTAAGAGTAATTTAAACTCAATAACTCACATTGTAAACAATCATAATGAAGGTTAACTTGATCATCTTTTTACTCATATTCAGAATAGAGTAATCCAATTTCTAAATCTTACATACATCAAAATAATTTTCAGCCTAAGTCAACAAAGACTTATGAGCATCAAATTTTTCTAAAGTAATATAAAATTAATCAAGATCGAGGCATAACCTTACATTAAAACATAAAAACACTCATAACACAAGATAATTATGGGTTGCCTCCCACAAAGTGCTTGGTTTAACGTCGTCAGCCTGACTTAAGTAAACCTTTAATCAGGTTGACTCAATTCATAAGCCACTTTATAAATCTTTTTAATATCTCCAAATATGACTTCAATCTTAATCCATTTACTTTAAAAATTTTTCCTGTTTTGGGATCTTTAATATCCACAGCTCCAAAATGGTATATGACCCACTTTTTAATGTTTGCAAATTATGTTAATAGCAACAACACCAAAAACTTGATCCTGTTTTAATATATATATTTGATTTTATAATGGAATGTATAATGTGGATTATATGCAAGTATACGTATCGTATCAAGTAATACAGGACTCTAGTGGAGTCCTGGTTATCGATCCCACAGGGAAGTTTTAAACAGATTTGTATCAGCTAAATTTAAAGAAATTACTTATAAATAGAATATACGAAAATTTAGAATAATTAACTAAAGCAAATTAAAGTAAACTAATGCTTTAAAATAAAGTAGATTTAAAGATTTCAGGAAAAGTATCATTCTCCTTGTTTTTAGAAAATTAAGTGAATGATGAATTTAAATAGAATTTCTTTTATTGTATTGTGACAAATAGGAGCATTCATATTCTTTACCCTTTGGTCCAGTGCAAAGAACATCGACTAATCCTATGTTTGATTACCGAATCCGTAGCTAGGCCGGGAGGATATCGGCTACCACTTCGTAGCTCCCACGTTCCCCTCACTCGAGGGCTAACATCTACACTTCGACTCAAACAATAGACCAAATTGAATATTTTAGTCTGTCACACTAAAATGTCCAATTCTACGTCCGATAAGTTATATTTCCCTATTTATTTGCATCCTCCTTCCAAGGCTTTTGACTTCCTTGAATATTGGATGTAATCTTTACTATAGTTGATAATTCAACATATTTTAACAATTCAATGGGCCAGATTAAAAGTAAATTAAGTTTTAAGTAAACATTATCACAATTTATTTTAGTATTTTAGGTACTTCTATTTAATTTCATCAATTCCAATAATTTCATAAACAAGGAGAAAAACTAAGAAAACTACTCAGAATGCATGGGAATTAAACAAAGCATGGATTTCATTTAAAGTTTAACAACAATAAATAAAGATACTTATCTTAATTTTCTCCCTAGCGTACTCCTCAAGTTCCTTTCGACTTTTCCTTCCAAGTACAAAGACACTTCTAAACTCACTAATTACACTCTAAAAACTCTTAAAATAAACACCAAGTAGACTCTAATACTCTCTAAATAAACACACACATAAATAGACACCAAAAAGAGACACACTAGACACACAAATTCGTCCCCTATTTGTAGAGGTAGACAAAGGTCCAAGGGGTACTTAAGCACCTCTTCAAAAAACGTCTAGGTTCAATGTATCTGATATGTTGACCTATCTCGCCGTCGGCGGGAAACGACCTAGCCGTCGGCGGGGCTTCTAGAACGTCTCCAAACCGCGCGATCTCGCCGTCGGCGGGCTCGAGCTCGCTGTCGGCGAGGTAGTTATAAATCCTTCAGAAATTTTCTTAATAATCTCGCCGTCGGCTGGCTCGATCTCGCCGTCAGCGACATAGTTCATTTTGCATGAATTTCTTCCTTTTTGATCAAAATTTGTTCCATTTCATGCTTTTTGCTTTCATCATTTATAAATCTTCTTTCTTGCAATAAAATAAAGAAAATACCTTTCTTTAAAGTGCAATTTCATAAAAATAGGTATCAATTTCTTAACATATTTTTCTGTGATCAAAATCCCCCAAACTTAATTATTGCTTGTCCTCAAGTAATTTTAGTACTAAATAAAAAATAATGATTTTTGTTATAGAATTTTTCATTCAACCCTACTATGAATTAAATTTAAATAATACTATAGTAAAGTTAAATAGAAATATTTTCAAGTAATTAAATTAACTTTATAGATATAAGAATATTTAGTTATCGAATCTAAGATTTCTAGTTCTCTATTTATTTCAGGAAAGACTATATTTAAAAGAGTAATTTACTTAAGATATTTAGATCATAGGAAGTTCAAGAAAACACTATTTAGTAAAATACTCATCCATATATATAAATTTAGAAATATATTTTAGTTTTACCCTTTAGGTTGATTCCATTGAAGACAATTTTTTATAAGGCATCTCCTCAAGCTTCTCTTCACTTATATATTTTTCTTTTTTTCTTTCTTTTTTTTCTTTTTTTTTCTTTTTTTTTTCTTTTATTTAAACAAGTGAGGATTACTATATCTGGATAGCCTGTTAATAATTTTGAACTTCAACTTTCTCTTCCTAAATTTGAAACTTAAAATATTTCTTTTGCTTATATGTATTTTATAGCCTTTACTTCATTGAGTTTCAATCTCTTCTTTTTCATTTAAATACTTAAGAATTTCAATTTTTGAATATAGTTTCCCTTACTTTAAATAGTTTACTATATTCTTATTTATTTTAACCAAATATCTTATTCTATTAAATAATGAATTACTAAAAACATTTTATTTAACTTTCTATAATAATTAAATAAAGTAATTCATGTTTATTGAATTGAAAAATTATTAGAGAAAAATCATTTGACAATAATTTTTGAAAATAGAAATTGAGAACAATTTAATAATTAAATTTGTATTTTTACCTTCCCCCAAACTTAAATTTTTCTATCTATTTTTAAATGGTGAAAAGGAAAATATACAATGAATCATACCTTTGAGCTTTAGGTATTTCTTTTCCTTGAACTTTTTGCAGGCTTTCTTTTAAGTATTTTAAAGAACCTGTACTGTTAGTATTCTTCCGCATATATAATATTTAAAAGAAAGTGTTGGGATAAGAAATTTTTAATAAGTATAAAACACAACAAATAAAAACTTAATCTATTACTACACATACAATCAACTAACCTACTTTAAAAAATATTAAAACAATCTAAACATCTTAAAAGTTCATAACCTTATAAAAACTTAAACAACATATTAAAGAAAAACTAATCATTCTATTTAAAAGAAAAATTGCAAACTATCTTAACTCACATAAAAAAATCTAACGTTACAGTATAAGCAAACACACAAACACACCAAATCCATAGTCCACAGAAAGTACAGAATGATTACATACAGAACAATAAAGTTTTCAAAAGAACAATTAATCTAAATAAACTAAATAAAGTCTCTAATCTTGCACATCAAAATCCCAAACTATATCATCTCCCTGATTTCCAGGCTGAGAAGGCTGAGTAGGCTGGTATTGTGTGTAGCGGGGGCACTCAGGAAAGACAACATCTAAATCACCACTCCTGTAGCGACATTCAGCTTCAAAATATGCAATTTCATACTCTGAATGTCGCTGGAGATATTCGCTATCATAATTGTGCCTTCTTTCCAAGCCATTAATCCTGTGGTCTATATGCCCAAATCTTCTTTCCATATTCTCTCCAAATTGTTCAAAACTCTTTCTACTCAGGGTTAGCTCATTCATCAGATCTTGAAGGGTAGGAGTGGTGTACTGAGGGGGTTCATAACTACGTAGAGGTATATCTCTACTTGAAGAAGGTACATAATCCCTTGTCCCAGATCTCCATCCTTCGTGGGATTCATATTTCTTTATATTAGCCCGAGTAATGGGTTTCATAGGTTCAACCCATTCCTCATCATCTCTTGCCTCTACCCCAGACAATTGGCAGAGTGCAAAAATAAGACCAGGATGTCCTAGTCCTCCTCCACTTTCACTTCTAGAGGTGGCTAATATATTCTTATAAATGACATTTCCCACATTAATGCTTTTTGGTTCCGAATACGAAATTCGTAATCGTTTCTATCTCTTGTTACCTCACTATGGTGGTAGGTAGGTAACAAAGTAGAATAAATAGAATAAGTGCCGTGCTTTGATGTTGCATTTAACATGGAAAGAGGAAAATTTACCCTTTCCCGCTGCTTGATCTTCCAGATGCCTTTCCCATCAGTGAGAAAGTCAATCACCTCTTCCAGTGGTCCTTCCATTGTTCCAAAAGTCTCGTACTCACTGGTGTAGGTGTCTCGTACCTCATATAAGCATTTATCCTTGCAACACTGAATTCTACAAAAAATCTTCTAACCTTTACTGGTGCATCATCAGTTGAAGTCAAATTAGCATAGAACTCCTTAACTACTTCTACAGCGGCTCTATTGGTCACGAAGCAAAAATTTTCCCATCCTTGCTCCCTAATGATTCGCTCTACTTCTCCTCCTGGATTCTTGAAAACTCAATCTTGAATGCATTTTCTTGATTGGATATTGTGTAAATATCTTGATTGTGCCCTTTCATTTACAAATCGGGTTTCATCGTAATCCAATCGTCACTTTTGTCGTGGAGCCATTTTTCGATCTGTGTAATTTGCAAAAAATTTTAACTAAACTCCAAAATATTACTAAGAAGGCATCCTACAACATCTAAAATCCATTTAAATCAATTTCCATGAATTTCTTCTAAGTATTTCTCCACATTTCGAATTTTTTCAAAATTTCCCAATGTAGAAGAAATCCATGGTGAAAATCAAAAATTTTTGCATAGGAGTGAAGCTCTTACCAAAGGAAGATAAAATCTGGTGTCAAAAAATGTTTAAATCGCCTCAAATCCAAGATCTCTCAAGCCCTAGGTTGGTTTTTTCGAAGTTTTGAGGAAGGGGATGATGAATAGTGTCGGTTGACTGGTCAAATATAGGTCTTTTCGCGATCTCGCTGTCGGTGAGATTTTTCTTGCCGTCAGCGAGCTAATTAATTTGACAAAGGCAAAAGTTTCGGGAAAAATCCGCCATCGGCGAGCTCGTTCTCGCTGTCAGCGGGACTTCCTCACTGTCGGCGGGATAATTCTCGCCGTCGACGAGATCCCAAAATTTAAAATTTTTGAAATTCGTCAATCATTTTCAACCTCGATTCGCCCTTAATCAATCTTCCGATCACTTAATTTAATAATTTAGTATGAAGATTAGATACTTATACTCATAAAAAGTTTACACAACACAATAATATAACTTTATATATGAAATCTATGAGACTTACAAACTTCACACTAACAACTAACAACATACTTAACTTAAATGTCCAAATCCATAATACTCAGCATCGCAATCCACACCACAATACTCTAAATGCTGAGACATAACAATTACATATAATCTCATCAAATCTGAGATGATCAAATCAAAGTTCAACTCATAATAAAACCTAAATCCAAATCAACACATATATACACAAATATATGACATAAGATAAAAATCTTTCCTACTCCTCAGTGTCTGAACTATCATCCTCTCTGATATTCCCGATGCGACGCAAGTGCACAAACAAGTTGTAGAAAGGCCTGAAAGGGAATTCTGCAGTATATTCATCATTAATCCACCCTTTCTGTCTTAGTAAATGAATAAAACTGGCCTCTAGATGTCCAGTATGATCAAAGTGCTCCTTCATCCTCCAGTCAATGCGATCAAACATATCAGAGATATTATCGATGAAATTCATCACGTTCTGCAACTCTTTCTCCAATGCTTTAATCTTTTTCAGAATGAAATTTATTTTATCTGTAAGGGGCCTTGCTAAAGGATTGTTCTGTGATGCTCTATCAGAAATAATGGTAATCTCATCATTGTTATCCAAACTTGGAAACATATCCGTAGGATCAAGTGGTTTCCATGGCAAAAGTACATTTTCCCAAGCCTCATAAGAAACTTGGTAGTAACTGCATAAAGCAAATATAGTTGATGGGTGTCCAAGTCCATGAACTGACCCATGCACAATCAATCCTAATGCAGACTTTACTATAATTGATCCAACATCGATAGGTAGTCCAATTTGAATACAATAATTTAATATAACGCATTCCTTTGAAACCTTATTTACCCTCATAAGTGGGTAATAATTTTGATGAGATGAAGAAATGCCAATGCTTCGAGACAGGGGTTAAGAAGTGATGCGAAAAACCGACATACCCGTCTTCGCGCAACTCCCAATCATCGTGTTCATCGGTCAAGTATCTATAAATCTCATTCATATTGTATCTCGAAGGCACAAAGTTTGAATAATGACAGACAAGGGTATTCTCTATAGAAAATAATTTATTTACCCTTGAAGGAGTAAATGTTACCCATCTTCCTCTAACGTAGACATTTCCATTGTTGATTGCATGTAGATTAGAGTAAAACTCTTTGACTACAGGAATAACTACAGTGGATGTCGTATAGCAAAATACCTCCAAATGCTGCTGCTAAATCATTTCTTCAATTTTTTTTGGTGGAATTCTCTACTCCTCTGTTGACAAATCCCCTTTCTTTAATAAGTCGCTTCTTCATCAAGCCTTTGTTGAAGATACGCTGTGCCTCCGAACTAACGAATTTTCTTCGGTTAAAAACTTCAGTTTTTGTGGTTTCTAAGAGTTTGGTGGCCATTTTGGATTGAAAGGAATGGTCTCTAATTGTTTCTAAGGAAGAAAACAGTGTAAAAATGATTTTGGGGTGGTTTCCTACAAAGAAATGGCTTAGAACCGTCCAAAATCGCACGAAAATTCTTAAGAAATCCAATTTTCAACTGCCTCGAAGTCAGCGGGAAGTTTCTCGCCGTCGGCGAGCTAGTTGTAAAACTAAAATTTTCTAAGGCGCCGATCTCGCTGTCGGCGAGATTTCGTAAAATTGTCCAATTTCACTCTGGTCCGAATATTTTCTGATCTTATCATATAGGTTCAAATTTGTGATGATTCTTATTAAAAATATGAGTAGTAAGATTTGTTTTAATAATATAGACTCACTAATTTGTATATAATAAAAATAAAAGACTACTATGGGTTGCCTCTCATAAAGCGCTTGGTTTAACGTCGTCAACCCGACCTAATTTCAGTTAGTAATCAGGTTGACTAAGCAATTAAAACCTCTTTAAAATTTGGTCTTCTACCTTCAAAATACGGTTTTAATCTATGTCCGTTTACCTTAAATCTATGTCCTGTTTTTGGATCTTCAATTTCTATAGTTCCATATGAAAATATTTGAGTTATAGTGAAAGGTCATAACCATCGATATTTTAATTTCCCAGGAAATAATTTCAATCTAGTATTATATAGCAAAACCTCTTGTCCTGGTTCAAAATTTCTCTGATTAATCTTCCGATCATGCCATAATTTCATCTTTTCTTTACAAATCCTATCATTATCATATGATTCATTCCTTAATTCTTCCAATTCATTTAATTGCAACAATCTCTTCTCACCAGCTTCTTTTATATTATAATTAAATTCTTTAATCGCCCAATATGCTTTATGTTCTAATTCAACTGGTAAGTTGCAAGTTTTTCCTATATAAGCCTGTAAGGAGTCATTGCAATCGGAGTTTTGTAAGCAGTCCTGTATGTCCATAATGTAGTGTCTAATCTTATAGACCAGTCCAATCTATTAGGGTTTACAGACTTTTCTAAAATACGCTTAATCTCTCGATTAGAAACTTCGACTTAATCCACTAGTTTGTGGATGATAAGCGATTGATATCTTATGAGTAATATTATATTTTCTACTAGTTTGTGAATACATTTGTTTCTAAAATGAGTTCCTCCATCACTAATAATCACTCTCGGCATTCCAAATCTAGTAAAAATATTTTTCATTAAAAATTTTGAAACACTTTTAGCATCACACCTAGGTAAAGCTTGTGCTTCGATCCATTTGGAAACATAATCAACAACTACTAATATGTATGAGTTTCCAAATGAAGGAATAAAATGTCCCATGAAATCTAATCCCTAAACGTCAAAAATTTCAACTTCTAATAAAAAATTAAGAGACATTTCATTTCTTCTTGATATATTTCCTACTCTTTGGCATTTATCACAGGTTTTTATATATCTGTATACATCTCTAAATAGAGTAGACCAGTAGAATCCTGATTGTAGAATTTTATACGCAGTTTTATTAGTCCCAAAATGTTCTCCAAAATCGGAATCATGACATGTTTGAATAATTGGTTCAATTTCTTCAGAAGACACGCATCTTCTAATAATTAGATCCTTATATTGCTTATATAAGTATGGTTCATCCCAAAAGTATGTTTTTGTATCATGAATGAATTTTTTCTGTTGTTGCAAAGTTAACATAGGTGATAAAATGTCACTTACAATATAATTTACTATATCAGCATACAAAGTTATTTTCCACTCATTTATATTATAAAGTTGTTCATCAGGAAAACTGTCTAAAATTTCATTATCAGTATCAGATAATTCATGATTTTCTAATTTTGATAAATGATCGACAATTCGATTATCGGCTCCTTCTTGTTAACGATCTCAAAATCAAATTCTTGCATTAATAATATCCATCTAATTAATCTTGGTTTGGAATCTTTCTTTTACATTAAATACTTAATAGCAGAGTGATCAGTATGCACAATACATTTAGTTCCTATTAGATAATACCGAAATTTATTAAAAGCATATACAATTGCTAATAATTCTCTTTCAGTAACTGTATAATTTATTTCAGCATCATTTAGAGTTTTACCGACATAATATATAACTTTGAAAATCTTGTCATATCTTTGCCCAAGAACTGCTCCTATAGCATAATCACTAGCATCACACATAAGCTCAAATAGTTTCTCCCAATCAGGTGAAACAATTATAAGTGTTGTAATTAATTTATCTTTTAATAATTTGAAAGCATTCAGGCATTCAGTTGTAAATTCAAATTTCTTGTCCTTTTCAAGAAGTTGGCATAGAGGTTTAGTAATTTTTAAAAAATCTTTTTGTTGACCTCATTTTTGATGAGGTCTCCTCTTCTTCCCTTTAGTACTTAGGATTTAGCCTTAGGCTTTTCCTTTGACTATCTTAGAGGACTAGAATTGGGACCCACCTTTTAGAAATTCAAACCACTTATTAACTCCCTGCAAACTCCACAAACTTGATCGTAGACCCCTAATCACCTGGAGGGTCGAAATCAAATGCGGAAGTTTAAAGGATGAGTTCCTATAGGACTCTTTGGCCTTAGGACCGCCTCGGTGGCTCTGGTCTCGGTGAAGGGGCTGACTTACACACACACTACACCTATACACTACACTTTCACACACCTATACCTAACTTGACCTCCCGACTCATGTAGGTGATTTACATGGATGGTCCTTAACCCCTAAGCCCTCGGTCAAGAGGTTAGGAACAACATAGTGGATGCCTCAAATGAGTCCCTTCATGGCTCATGTGGGCTTGATGTGGCTTCATGGCTCAACTAAAATGATTTCATTCCACTCAAATTTACCCAATCTTCAATTTTTCAAATTTTCAATTTTTGACCCCGGGACCCTACACCCGCTTAACTCTACCCAAAACCCTTAAAATTACCCAAATTTCTCAAAAATTTCCAAATAACCCAAAATTCCCCAAAATCAATCCCAAAAATTTTCACATCACTCAAATTGATCATCCATACCCAAAAATATCAAAAATTCCAAGAAAACCTCCCAATACCCTCCAAATACCCAAAATACCCCCCTTGACCCAAAAATCCAAAAATTCAGAAAATTCCTAGAAAATTCCAGAAAATCCCAAATATTCCCAATTTCATTTTGTCCAACTACACCATGGGCCAATTTTGTCAATTTACCCCACTTTTGTCAAAACCCCCAATTTGACCCATTTTAACCCAAAGTGAACCCAATGTCAAACCAAACCTATCCAATTGACCCAAATTCTGGTCCAATTCAATTCTAAACTTCAAATCAACATTCCCAACACCAATCTAGACCAAATCCAAGTCCAATTTGATTGACATTTGAATCCAATTTCACTTTTGGCATTAAAGCCCAATTTGGACCCATGACCCAAACTTAACCCAAACTCACCCAATTCAACTCCAATTAACCCCAAATCTTTTCTAAATCTTCCTTAGCATCCCCACAAGCAAAACCCTAACATAATTTGCCCAAAAATTTGGACCTAAACCCCACTCAAATTCAACCCAAAGCATTAAGGCCCAATTTTGACCTAAACCCAAACCTAACCCAAATGAGCCCAAACCCCAAAATCAAAGCCCAATCAAAGTCAAAACCTCTTTGAAACACTCCCATAAACATTTCTCAACATTAATTTTACATCAATTTCAACCCTAGCCCAACATTGGCCCAACTTGGCCCACTTGGAGCTATATTGGCCCATTCACCGAAAGAACCCAAATTCAACCCAATTCAAACCCAAATCACCCCCAATTTGCTTCAAGTCACTCATGACACATCCATGAGCTAAACCCAACAATTATTTAGCCCAAGCCTTTACTAAAATTTCATTCCAAAATCCATTTTTTAAAATTCAAAAGCCCACTTTCCTAAACCATCTTAAAAGCCCATCTAAAACCATTTCAAAAGGCCCAAAATCTACCCTAAAGCCCACATGACATCTCCATTTGCCATCCACTTAATTAAAGCCATTACCTAAGTCCTAAATTCATCATCAAATAATTCCAAATCAAGCCTCATGCCAAATCACCCCTAAATACCAAAATTTTCCTTAAATCCATTTCCATGAAATCGACTTCACTTTTCCCAAGCCAAAGGTGAGCCATGAAGCCATGCATGAGCCACATGGGAGCCATGAGAGCCATGGAATCTACTTTCCACCTCACCATACCCAAGATGGCAAGAGGAGGAGGCCCTTTCCATATTCTCTTAAGAGTGATTAACCACTTCCACGACTCCACTAAACCATGCTTAGACTTAATCGTACTTGGATTGTGACTTGACCCCACTAATCAAGCTGATCCAAGTGACTTTCCCTTCAGCCCAAATTGACCTTGGAGGGTGAACCTAACCCAAAACCAAGGGTTGACCCATTTAGACCCAAAACTAGCCCTTTCCCATTCCATTTTGATTCAAAAACTTTACACATGTCCATGGCCAATTGACTGCACAAACCTCTAGTCCTGACCCACCTGGACCTGAGGGTCACCCATGCCTGCCGGCCAGCCGCCTGGGTCGCCGGAAAACACCATGGCCGAGAGCTCACATGTGAGCCCAACTTGGAATTCTCACCTGCTGAGTTGCCCCATCCTCGGCGGCCATCGGAGCCGTTCTTCTCTTGCCAAGAGCGACTCGATCCCAAGCCCTAACTCTCCCCGGGAGGCCCTCCACCCTTTCCTATTTAAACACCACCCCTCTCGGCCATGAGAGGTGCTGAAACAAACCTTAAGGAAACTCCGCCAAAATTGTTCCGGACTCCTCCCCATACACGGAGCACTTGATCCCCACCGAGATCCCCCGCCATTTCTTCTCTGCGAGCTCAATTTCGTAGTCGAAATCTAGGCCCAAAACCGGGACACTTCTCCACAATGAGCCAATCCCCAAATTGATTGGTTCTACACCTTCACCGCACCAAGGGGAGGTGTCCACCGAGCAAAAGCCCCATCTCCAAGCCACCCGACTTGCTCTAGCCTCCAAGCTTTGTGATCGGGCTTGGTCGAAATCCCACTGCAGACAATTCACTGGACCCGGGAGACTTCATCCGGAGCTTCGCGGGATCCAATCGAAGGTACAACAACCCTCAGATCGAAGCCACACTTCTCTGAGCAAAGGTATGAGCTAATTCTTCATCCCGAGCTTCTGGAGATTCTCCATTTCAAATGCTTTAATTTCAATGCATGATCACCGTATAG
Organism: Papilionanthe hookeriana x Papilionanthe teres; assembly: GCA_022702705.1. Taxonomy (NCBI): domain Eukaryota; kingdom Viridiplantae; phylum Streptophyta; class Magnoliopsida; order Asparagales; family Orchidaceae; genus Papilionanthe; species Papilionanthe hookeriana x Papilionanthe teres. The sequence continues at coordinate 92,864,973 of CM040425.1, forward strand.
ATGTGTTCGTCTCTTCAAGACGAATCCATAGAGCATAAGAACATGAAAATCCATCGAGTATCGAGTGAGATATTAGGGATTTAGTGTGGACGGCTCTCGGGTGAGGACACTTGGGGACGATGAACGGATGTCGTCCATCCAATACACGCGCGGACGGACGGCCAGGATCGCGTCGGATCAGGAGACGGTACGAGAACCGCGGGGCACGGGCTGCTGACTCAGATGGCGGCGTCGAATGGGAGCGCGACGCGTGTGCGTTCGGAGTCGCCGAGGTCGACGCGGCGCCGCGTGGATAAATAGAAAATTAGGGATTTTTCGATTTATTTAATTCCCTAAACTTCAAAAATTCATAACTTTGTGTAGAAAAATCAGAAAAATAAAATAAAAATACTCTCTCGCTCGAGTGAATGAGGAGAATAATGTGGAAAAGAAATTATTTAATTTCATCAAGTATTTTATTTTTAATAATTTATTTACTCTCTGCATATTTTTAATTCTCCATGCATGTATACAATTCACCATGCATGAGACCATAGAGGCTTTTAAGCCTCCGAATTTGGGAACATTCACCGAATTTTCCAAAGTCAGAGGCCATCCCTATGAAAAGTTATTGATTTTTCAAATTCATGTTACTGTTTTGAGTATTTTAATTCTAATAAATAGCATGTTGTGAAATAAATTCTAGGAAAATTTGGTGATGTTCCTTATGACCAGAGGACCCTAGGAAAAATAGATTTTCAGTTAGTTCATTTAAAACAATCCTAATTGGCTTAAACACCCAAAATGAATCTCTAATTAATTAGAGCTAACCATACATCAAATTGACTTAAAATCAATTCTCCACTGACCTTTAGGATCAGAGGAACCCACCATAAAAATTTGAGGTCAATTGGACTTGGTTAGCCTCTACTAATCGGGTTGATTAAGCCATTTATCCATTTTAAACTTTAAAAATTCATAACTTTCAAAATACCTTTCAAAAATTCACCAAATTGGTTTTGGAGTCTCTCTGATATCAGGGGAACTTAAGAAAATTAAAATTTCAATTTTGTAAAAAAGTTGATTTTTTAATATTATTTTAATATTTTAATAATTAAAAAATAATAAAAATCAAAAAAAATAATAAAATTCACCAAAATGTCACATTTTGAATTTTAATCACTTAGGAACAAACCCCATATTTTTCTTAGGTCTATTTAGTGAGATATGAAATTTTAAAGCTCTAGGGTAATTTTAAAATTAAAAAAATGTATTTTCTAGCATTTTCACTAAAATAATTATAATAAATCATAGAAAAATCAGAAAATTGTAAAATTTGATTATCTGATTTCCTTGATATCAGAGAGATTTTTTAAAAACATAAAATTCATTTTTCAACATTTATTTTATTTTTAAATTAATTAACACTCCAAAACTTAAAATAATTATAATAAAAATAATATAATTCAAAAAATCACCAAAATTGGTCCAAGTGGTCCTATGGTCATTAGAAATGTCCCCTAATTTTCTTAAGGATAGAAACTTTCCCTTGGTCATGTTATTAAATTTTCCTTGAAAATCTCTATTTTCTACCAAAAATAATTATATAAATAAATTAAATGCAGAAAAATCATATTTTCTCCTCTCATGTCTTTATTGACATATGAGTGAAGTCAAATAAAAATTTCAAGTTCATTTGAGTTCAATTTAATGAGTTATGAAATTATTAAGTTTAAAGGGCAAAATGATAATTAAAATTTTAACCCTTAATTAAAACTTTAGGTTTAATCAAAAAATTAATAAGTAAAATATTTGATCCTAATCTGATTTGGATGATTGAAATTTAAATAATTAAAGGGTAGAAACCCATTAAGCAATTTAAAATGATTAAACCTTAATTAAATAATTGATTAAACTTGGAAGAATAATAAAATTGGAATTATTAAAATAGGGATATTATTAGGAAGAGATTTATTCTTTAATTTAAAAATCCCTAAATTAATCATTTCAATAATATTTAATTTCTAATTAAAAAATGATAGCTCAAATTCAAAACATTAAAATACTTAATCATTAAACTAAAATTAAATTATTAAACTCTTTTGAAAATTTCAATTAAAATTAAAAAATAAAATTAAATTAAAAATTAAATTAAACTAAGTAAATTAAATTGGATTAAATTAAATTAAAATTAAAAGTTGAATTAAATTAAAGATTAAATTAAATTAAATTAAATAAACAAATTAAATTAAATTAAATGACTTAAATTAAATTAAATTAAATAAAATAAATAAAATCAAATTAAATTAAGTTAAACCAAATTAAAAATTAAATTAAATGAATTAAAATTAAATTAAATTAAATTAAATTAAATCAAATTAAATTAAAATTAAATCAAATCAAATTAATTTAATGTAACATCAAATCAAACTAAATTGAATTAAATTGAATTAAATTAAATTAAAACTCAATTAAATTAAATTAAATTAAATTAAGTTGAATTAAATATAACATCACCAAAGACATAAAGAATTCAAAATAAATCTAAAATAACTTGAACACTATTCCAAATTTAAACCCATTAATGGAAATTAAACTAAATCACAAACCATTTGAACACCAATTTACCCTCAAAAGCTTTAGTTATCATAACTCCTAAACGAATATTAAATGAAATGTTACTTCACCTATAGGATATTCAAATGTCCTAGTTCACCGACCAAGATAACAAAACTTGAGATTCTTGGACGATTAATTCATTTGTGTAATTGAATCCATTCTGGACTTAAAACAATTCTAGCAATATTGAAAAGATGTTTAAGATTCTTCTTAAACACTTTCTCAATATGATAGGATGTTTATAAGAACAATCGAATTTAATTGTTCTTCGATGAAGAAAATCGTCCTCAAACCAAAACACAAGGAACCTAGACGTCATAGGAAATGACTAGCTATAGGATTAGGAACTTGGTAGAAAACCATAACCCTTACCTTAGCTTTACCTAGGAACTTGCTTAAATATTCTAATTGTGTTTTAAGTGCAGCTTAGGATGACGGGAAGACCCTCCAGGTACGCTTTTATTTTATTGCAATTTACTTTCTTGCAATTTACATTATCGTAATTTATTTAATCGCATCGCACTTACTTTTCTTGCATGATAAACAACTCGTTGCATGAAAAACCACACCTTTAGGATAGTCCCTAAAACTGAAACCAAAACTAAGTTAAAAGTCATTGCAAGATAAAATTCACCGCCACAACATTTCAAAATATAAAATAACTCAAAATTTAATCACAAACATAACACAAAACTACAGTTACAATTAAATTAAAACGTCCCGTTGGATGATCGGGAATACCTCGGATGATGTAACCTACGTGTTGCTAACGGGATTTCCCACGGTCTAAATGAAAGTGTGGAACTCATTCGGTCGAGTTTAGCAAATTCATTTGGACTAAGTGAATCCGATAAAAATAATGATGCCGAAGGATGGAACCGTGGGATCTTAACCGTGTCGTTATAATCAACTTTAAGATTTGTTTTAATTAAAGTATTGAAAACACTTGGAAATTAAGATTTTCCCTAAACCAAAACACTTTTCTCATCCCCGATTTATGACTTCTAAAATTGAACCCTCGCAACAACAAGGAGCTCTGAGCATGGTGGGCAAGCACGACCATCGTCATCAAGCAAAACCCGAGTCTACTTCAAAGAAACTTTCCTAGAATTAAATAACAAAGCCATAGAACTTCGAGGTAGTTTGCCTAGTGCAATATAAATCCTCAACTCTTCGTTAGGCACTTGCATTGCAAATTAAGCCCTAACCGGTCTTAGGATTCCGAGGTAGTCGTCCGGTACGACAATAAACCCTCACATTTTCGAGGCTATTTGTTTGATTTTATCATACAAATATAAGCCCTAATTAATTAAAATTGGCAAGATCAAAACATTTAAATAAATATTAGGACTTTCCTAAATCCAAGCCAACCAATAGGATAGTCGGGAAATTACCGAAGTTCGCTTCGAATCTGTGATTTCTCCTACTTTTCTTCCTTTGGATTCCCAAAACAAAATGTTCCAAATTTGATCCATTCCCTATTGAAATTCCAAAATTCAATCCTCGAAAACTTAAACTTTGAAATCCTTGAGAGCAGAATTATCGATTATTATCGAGAGTTTTCTTAGGTGATTCCCGTCAATTAATATGTAATTAACTATAGGGGCTTGCCCTTATAGGAATTTTAAAGAACCCGTGTAATATAAACCCCGTTTAATGCTTTCATATTAAGCGGGGAATTTGTCGGCTTATAAAATTGGTTCGCGGACCAAACGGATGTCACAAATCTTCTAGTTTATTTAATCGAGCCCCACCGTCAAGCGAGTGTGTCTATTCTTCGGGATAGATACACGGCTTGTGGTGCGGTGCTCGTTTATATAAACTATTTGGGATGTGAGATCGGTTTGATTTCATATCTTAAAATTTTCAAACTTAAAATTATTTTCAAAATCAAATGCTACTTTCTAAATTATATATATATATATATTTAAATCAAATTTAAAATCTAAAAATTCGCCGACACTTTTATATAACGTCTGTAGAATCCAGCATGTCCAAGAAAACTTCTTACCCCTTTCACCGTAGTTGGAGGTGGTAATTTAGCTATAACTTGAATTTTTGCATGATCTACTTCCATGTGCTTTTCCTAAATTTTATGCCCTTATACAATGCCGCCTGTAACCATAAATTGACATTTCTCCCAATTAAGAACTAAATTAGTTTTCTCACATACTTCAAATACTTTTTCAAGATGATTTAAGCATGTGTCAAATGTTGTTCCAAATACAGAGAAATCATCCATAAATACTTCTATTCCATTATCAATTATCTTACTAAATATAGACATCATACATCTCTGGAATGTTGCAGGTGCATTACATAATCCAAAAGACATCCTTCGAAAAGGGAAAGTTCCATAAGGACTAGTAAATGTAGTTTTCTCTTGATCCTTAGGAGCAATTTGTATTTGATGATAACCTGTGTATCCATCTAAGAAACAAAAATACTTATGTCCAGCTAATCTATCTAACATCTGGTCTAGAAATGGTAAAGGGAAGTGATCTTTCCTGGTGGCTGTGTTTAATTTCCTATAATCAATACATATTCGTCATCCAGTAACTTGTCTTATAGGGATAAGATCATTATTTTCATTAGCTTTTACGGTCACTCCTCCTTTCCTGAGCACACAAATGAATTAGGCTTACCCAAGCACTCGTCGAAATAGGATATATAATACCATTATCTAACCATTTTAAAATTTCTTTCTTGACTACTTCTTTCATTATAGGGTTTAATCTCCTTTGGGGATCTACTCTAGGCTTATGTTCATTATCTAAAATAATTTTGTGCATACAGATTGAAGGACTAATTCCTTTAATATCTGCTAAAGTCCAACCAAAAATTTTCTTATATTTTTTTAAGGTATCTAAAAGTTTTTGTTCTTGAGATTCATCTAATTCAGATGAAATAATAACTGGTAGGGTTGAAGAATTACCTAAGTAAGCATATTTCAAATGATTAGGTAACATTTTTAACTCAATTTCAGGAGGTTTAATAATCGATGGAACTATAATTTTTTCAGAGTTTTCAGTATTATCCAAAAATTCAAATTTCTCTTGAATATAATCTAGTTCTTTATTTATATCGGCTTTTTCAATTAATTCAGTATTTTCTTTTTCTAATTTTTCTTCATAATATTTCTTAAAATGTTCTTTTTGTAAATGATCGAGTACTTCCATTCGAAAACACTCATCATCTTTTTCTAGTGCAGTATATTTCATTGATTTAGCAATATTAAAAGTAACTTTTTGGTCATTTACTCTCATAGTTAATTCTCCTTTCTAAACATCAATCATAGCTTTCCCAGTGGCTAAAAATGGTCTTCCTAATATTATAGGAATGTCTTTATCTTCTTCCATATCTAAATCAATAAAATATACAGGGAAGATAAATTTATCCACTTTTACTAAAACATCTTCAATAACTCCCTTAGGATATGTAACAGAACGATCGCGCTAATCGAAGGGTTACTCGAAGTAGGTGAAATTTCTCCCAATCCTAATCTCTTAAAAATTGATAGAGGCATTAGATTGATGCTTGCTCCTAAGTCACACAAAGCTTTTCCATAAAATTTTTCTCCAATAGCGCAGGGTATAGTGAAACTACCGGATCTTTTAATTTTTCAGAAGCTTTTTCTGAATAACAAGCACTACACTCTTCACTAAGTGCGACCATTTCATTATCCATAAATTTTCTTTTTTTATTTAGAATATCTTTCATGAATTTTACATAGTTTCGGCATCCGTTCTAAAGCTTCTACGAAAGGAATATTTATTGTTAATTTCTTTAGAATTTCAAGGAATTTAGCAACCGTTTATCTTTTTTATGTTGAATTAGTCGTTGAGGAAATGGTGGTGGAGGTTTTTCAACAGAAATTTTCATTGGTATTAAAGGATTTTCTATGTTTGGATCTTGTTGATTCTTTTCCTTTTCGATTTCTACTTCCTCTTTTTGACTTTTCAGTTCTTTCTGAATTCAAGGTTCTAATTCTTTTCCACTTCGTAATTGTATCACTTTAATTTATTCATTTCCTTTGTTTTTGGAATTTATTTCCACATTACTAGGGAATGTTCCAGGTATTCTATTATTAAGCGCGGTAGCGATATGTCCAAGTTGAGTTTCAATATTTTTAATAGCTGTTCCTTGATTTTGTAATTGATTTCCTTGTATTTGTAAATGATTTCCTTGATTTTGTAATTGATTTCCTTGATTTTGTAAATGTTGACCCATATTTAATATTAATTCTTCTATAGATAATTTCTTATCTTTAAATTGTGGGTTATTATTATTAAATCCAGGTGGATAATTAGGTTTATAATTAGAATTTCCTTGATTAGAGGATTTCCTATTGGTTGTGTTATGTTGTTCATCCATGGTTGATTAGTTGTATTATTATTCCAATTAAAATTAGGATGATTTTTCCATCAAGGATTATAGTAATTTGCATAAGGATTATTGAGTCTGTTATTAATAGCATTTATAGTTTCATAATGAGATTGGGATTCTATAAGTTGTCCAGATGAGTTTTCTTCTAATATAGTTGGAGAGTAATTCATTCTAAAATGATCTAGTTTTTTAGATATAGCAGCAATTTGTGAAGCTAACATAGATATTGCATCATTTTCATGAATACTAGCTATCTTTTTCGGATTCATTTTATCAGCAGGCCATTGAAAATTATTGGTAGCCATTTCTTCTATTAGTGCATAGGCTTCATTAAATGGTTTTGACATTAATGATCCTCCAGCAGCAGCATCGATGATTGATCTCAAAGATCCTACTAATCCATTATAGAAAGTTTGAATAATTAACCAATCTGGAAATGCATAATGTGGGCATTTCCTAAGAAGTTCTTTAAATCTCTCCCAGGCTTCGTATATTGATTCTCCATCAAACTGACTAAAAGAAGTTATATCATTTCTAAGCTTAGCAGCTTTTAGATGGTGGAAAATATTTGGATAGAAATTTTTGTGATAACTCTCCCCAAGTTTTAATAGATCCAGGTGCTTAACGAATTTAACCACATTTTAGCCTTATCCCTTAAAGAAAAAGGAAAAGTCTAAGTCTAATAACATCGTTAGATATGCCTTCATATTTGAAAGTAGCACATAGTTCTAAAAAACTAGCAAGATGTAAATTAGGATCTTCAGTAGGTGAACCACTAAATTGATTGTTTTGTACCATTTGGATAATTGTATGTTTAAGTTCAAATGAGTTAGCAGCTACATCAGGGTTTTGAATATTTAAATGAATTTCATCTAATGTAGGGTTAGCATAATCTCTTAATGGTCTCTGTTGATTGATATTTTCATTTTCAGGAATATTCGTCATTTATGTTAGACTTATAATTTCTCTTTTTTGTTTTCTAATTCTTTTAACTTTACGCTCTAATTCTGAATTGCAATTTTATAAAATAATTTTTTTTTAAAATACTTTGATGCTCTAGTAAATAATTTCTTTAAAACCTCCCTCGCAACGGCGCCAAAAACTTGACCCACTTTTTTTATGTTTGCAAATTATGTTAATAGCAACGACACCAAAAACTCGATCCCGTTTTAATATATATATTTGATTTTATAATGGAATGTATAATGTGGATTCTACGCAAGTATACGTATCGTATCAAGTAATACAGGGCTCTAGTGGAGTCCTGGTTATCGATCCCACAGGGAAGTTTTTAACAGATTTGTATCAGCTAAATTTAAAGGAATTACTTGTAAATAGAATATACGGAAATTTAGAATAATTAACTAAAGCAAACTAAAGTAAACTAATGCTTTAAAATAAAGTAGATTTAAAGATTTCGAAAAAGTATCCTTCTCCTTGTTTTTAGAAAATTAAGTGAATGATGAATTTAAATAGAATTTCTTTTATTGTATTGTGACAAATAGGAGCATTCATATTCTTTATCCTTTGGTCCAGGTGCAAAGAACATTGACTAATCCTATGTTTGATTACTGAATCTGTGGCTAGGCTGGGAGGATACTGGCTGCCACTTTAGAGCTCCCACGTTCCCCTCACCTGAGGGCTAACATCTACATTTCAGCTCTCAAATAATAGGACCGAATTGAATATTTTAGTCTGTCACACTAAAATGTCCAATTCTGCGTCTGATAAGTTATATTTCCCTATTTATTTGCATCCTCCTTCCAAGGCTTTTGACTTCCCTGAATATTGGATGTAATCTTTACTATAGTTGATAATTCAACATATTTTAACAATTCAATGGGCCAGATTGAAAGTAAATTAAGTTTTAAGTAAAAATTATCACAATTTATTTTAATATTATAGGTACTTCTATTTAATTTCATCAATTCAAATAATTTCATAAACAAGGAGAAAGACTAAGAAAACTACTCAGAATGCATGAGAATTAAACAAAGCATGAATTTCATTTAAAGTTTAACAATAATAAACAAAGATACTTATCTTAATTTCCTCCCCAAGCATACTCTCAAGTTCCTTTGGCTTTTCCTTCCAGTATAGCACACTTCTGAACTCACTAATTACACTCTAAAAACTCTTAAAATAAACACTAAGTAGACTCTAATACTCTCTAAATAAACACACACATAAATAGACATCAAAAAGAGACACACTAGACACAAAAATTCGTTCTCTATTTATAGAGGTAGAAAAAGGTCCAAGGGGTACTTAAGCACCTCTTCAAAAAGCGTCCAGGTTCAATGTATCTGATATGTTGACCTATCTCGCCGTCGGCGGGAAACGACCTCGCCATCGGCGGGGCTTCTAGAAGGTCTCCAAACCGCGCGATCTCGCTGTCGGCGGGCTCGGGCTCGCTGTCGGTGAGGTAGTTATAAATCCTTCAGAAATTTTCTTAATAATCTCGCCGTCGGCGGGCTCGATCTCGCCGTCAGCGACATAGTTCATTTTGCATGAATTTCTTCCTTTTTGATCAAAATTTGCTCCATTTCATGCTTTTTGCTTTCATCACTTATAAATCTTCTTTCCTGCAATAAAATAAAGAAAATACCTTTCTTTAAAGTGCAATTTCATAAAAATAGGTATGAATTTCTTAACATATTTTTCTGTGATCAAAATCCCCCAAACTTAATTATTCGTTGTCCTCAAGTAATTTTAATACTTAAATAAAAAATAATGATTTTTGTTATAGAATTTTTCATTCAACCCTACTATGAATTAAATTTAAATAATACTATAGAAAAGTTAAATAGAAATATTTTCAAGTAATTAAATTAACTTTATAGATATAAAAATATTTAGTTATCGGATCTAAGATTTCTAGTTCTCTATTTATTTCGGAAAGATTATATTTAAAAGAGTAATTTACTTAAGATATTTAGATCATAGGAAGTTCAAGAAAACACTATTTAGTAAAATACTCATCCATATATATCAGTTTAGAAATATATTTTAGTTTTACCCTTTAGGTTGATTCCATTGAAGCCAATTTTTTATAAGGCATCTCCTCAAGCTTCTCCTCACTTATATATTTTTCTTTTTTTATTTCTTTTTTTTCTTTTTTTTTCTTTTTTTTAAATAAGTAAGGATTACTATATCTGGATAGCCTGTTAATAATTTTGAACTTCAACTTTCTCTTCCTAAATTTGAAACTTAAAATATTTCTTTTGCTTATATGTATTTTATAGTCTTTACTTCATTGAGTTTCAATCTCTTCTTTTTCATTTAAATACTTAAGAATTTCAATTTTAGAATATAGTTTCCCTTACTTTAAATAGTTTACTATATTCTTATTTATTTTAACCAAATATCTTATTCTATTAAATAATTGAATTACTAAAAATATTTTATTTAACTTTCTATAATAATTAAATAAAGTAATTCATGTTTATTGAATTGAAAAATTACTATAGAAAAATCATTTGACAATAATTTTTTAAAATAGAAATTGAGAACAATTTAATAATTAAATTTGTATTTTTACCTTCCCCCAAACTTAAATTTTTCTATCTATTTCTAAATGGTGAAAAGGAAAATATACAATGAATCATACATTTGAGCTTTAGGTATTTCTTTTCCTCGAACTTTTTGCGAGCTTTTTTTAAGTATTTTAAAGAACCTGCATCTTGTTAGTATTCTTCCGCATATATAATATTTAAAAGAAAGTGCTGGGATAAGAAATTTTTAATAAGTATAAAACACAACAAATAAAAACTTAATCTATTACTACACATACAATCAACTAACCTACTTTAAAAAATATTAAAACAATCTAAACATCTTAAAAGTTCATAACCTTATAAAAACTTAAACAACATATTAAAGAAAAACTAATCAGCTCTATCTCTTGTTACCTCACTATGGTGGTAGGTAGGTAACAAAGTAGAATAAATAAAATAGTGCCAGGCTTTTGATGTTGCATTTAACATAGAAAAAGGAAAATTTACCCTTTCCCGCTGCTTAATCTTCCAGATGCCTTTCCCATCAGTGAGAAAGTCAATCACCTCTTCCAGTGGTCCTTCCATCGTTCCAAAAGTCTCGTACTCACTGGTGTAGGTGTCTCGTACCTCATAATAAGCATTTATCCTCGCAAAGCATCGAATTCTACAAAAAATCCTCTAACCTTTACTGGCGCATCTTCAGTTGAAGTCAAATTAGCATAGAGCTCCTTAACTACTTCTACAGCGGCTCTATTGGTCACGAAGCAGAAATTTTCCCATCCTCGCTCCCTAATGATTCGCTCTACTTCTCCTCCTGGATTCTTGAAAACTCGATCTTGAATGCATTTTCTTGATTGGATATTGTGTAAATATCTTGATTGTGCCATTGCATTTACAAATCGGGTTTCATCGTAATCCAATCGTCACTTTTGTCGTGGAGCCATTTTTCGATCTGTGCAATTTGCAAAAAATTTTAACTAAACTCCAAATATTACTAAGAAGGCTTCCTACAACATCTAAAATCCATTTAAATCAATTTCCATGAATTTCTTCTAAGTATTTTCTCCACATTTCGAATTTTTTCAAAATTTCCCAATGTAGAAGAAATCCATGGTGAAAATCAAAAAATTTTGCATAGGAGTGAAGCTCTTACCAAGGGAAGATGAAATCCGGTGTCAAAAAATGTTGAAATTGCCTCAAATCCAAGATCTCTCAAGCCCTAGGTCGGTTTTTTCGAAGTTTTGAGGAAGGGGATGATGAATAGTGTCGGTTGACTGGTCAAATATAGGTCTTTTCGCGATCGGTGAGATTTTTCTCTCCGTCGGCGAGCTAATTAATTTGACAAAAGTAAAAGTTTCGGGAAAAATCCGCCGTCGGTGAGCTCGTTCTCGCTGTCAGTGGGACTTCCTCGCTGTCGGCAGGATAATTCTCGCCGTCGACGAGATCCCAAAATTTTAAATTATTTAAATTCGTCAATCATTTTCAACCTTGATTTGCCCTTAATCAATCTTCTGATCACTTAATTTAATGATTTAGTATGAAGATTAGATACTTATACTCATAAAAAGTTCACACAACACAACAATATAACTTTATATATGAAATCCATGAGACTTACAAACTTCACACTAACAACTAACAACATACTTAACTCAAATGTCCAAATCCATAATACTCAGCATCGCAATCCACACCACAACACTCTAAATGCTGAGACATAACAATTACATATAATCTCATCAAATCTGAGATGATCAAATCAATGTTTGACTCATAATAAAACCTAAATCTAAATCAACACATATATACATAAATATATGACATAAGATAGAAATCTTTCCTACTCCTCAGTGTCTGAACTATCATCCTCTCTGATATTCTCGATGCGACGCAAGAGCACAAATAAGTTGTAGAAAGGTCTGAAAGGGAATTCTGCAGTAGATTCATCATTAATCCACCCTTTCGTCTCGCAAATGAATAAAACCGGCCTCCAGCATGTCCAAGTATGATCAAAGTGCTCCTTCATCCTCCAGATCAATGCGATCAAACATATCGTAGATATTATCGATGGAATTCATCACGTTCGCAACTCTTTCTCCAATCCTTTAATCTTTTTCGAATGAAATTTGTTTTATCCGTAAGGGGCCTTGCTAAAGGATTGTTCCGTGATGCTCTATCAGAAATAATGGTAATCTCATCATTGTTATCCAAACTTGGAAACATATCCGTAGGATCAAGTGGTTTCCATGGCAAAAGTACCTTTTCCCAAGCCTCATAAGAAACTTGGTACTGACTGCATAAAGCAAATATAGTTGATGGGTGTCCAAGTCCATGAACTGACCCATGCACAATCAATCCTAATGCGTACTTTACTATAATTGATCCAACATCGATAGGTAGTCCAATTTGAATACAATAATTTAATATAGCGCATTCCTTTGAAACATTATTTACCCTCATAATGGGTAATAATTTTGATGAGATGAAGAAATGCCAATGCTTCGAGACAGGGTTAAGAAGTGATGCAGAAAAATTGACATACCCATCTTCGCGCAACTCCCAATCATCAGGTTCATCGGTCAAGTATCTATAAATCTCGTTCATATTGTATCTTCAAGGCACAAAGTTCGAATAATGACGAACAGGGTATTCTCTATAGAAAATAATTCATTTACCCTTGAAGGAGTAAATGTTACCCATCTTCCTCTAACGCAGACATTTCCATTGTTGATTGCATGTAGATTAGAGTAAAACTCTTTGACTACAGGAATAACTAGCAAAATACCTCCCAATGCCGCTGCGCAATCATTTCTTCAATTTTTGTGGTGGAATTCTCTACTCCTCTGTTGACAAATCCCCTTTATTTAATAAGTCGCTTCTTCATCAAGCCTTTGTTGAAGATACGCTGTGCCTCCGAACTGACGAATTTTCTTCGATTAAAAACTCCAGTTTTTGTGGTTTCTAAGAGTTTGGTGGTCATTTTGGATTGAAAGGAATGGTCTCTAATCGTTTCTAAGGAAGAAAACAGTGTAAAAATGAATTTGGGGTGGTTTCCTACAAAGAAATGGCTTAGAACCTTCCAAAACCGCACGAAAATTCTTAAGAAACCCAATTTTCAACTGCCTCGCCGTCAGCAGGAAGTTTCTCGCCGTCGGCGAGCTAGTTGTAAAACTGAAATGTTCTAAGGCGCTGATCTCGCTGTCGGCGAGAATCGACCTCGCCGTCGGCGAGAATCGACCTCGCCGTCGGCGAGATTTCGTAAAATTGTCCAATTTCGCTCTGGTCCGAATATTTTCTGATCTTATCATATAGGTTTAAATTTATGATGATTCTTATTAAAAATTTGAGTAGTAAGATTTGTTTTAATAATATAAACTCACTAATTTGTATATAATAAAAATAAAAGACTACTATGGGTTGCCTCCCATAAAGCGCTTGATTTAACGTCGTCAGCCCAACCTAATTTCAGTTAGTAATCAGGTTGACTAAGCATTAAAACCACTTTAAAATTTGGTCTTCTACCTTCAAAATACAGTTTTAATCTATGTCCGTTTACCTTAAATCTATGTCCTATTTTTTGATCTTCAATTTCTATAGTTCCATATGAAAATATTTGAGTTATGGTGAAATGTCATAACCATCGAGATTTTAATTTCCCAGGAAATAATTTGAATCTAGTGTTATATAGCAAAACCTCTTGTCCTGGTTCAAAATTTCTCTGATTAATCTTCCGATCATGCCATAATTTCATCTTTTCTTTATAAATCTTATCATTACATATGAGTCATTCCTTAATTCTTCCAATTCATTTAATTGCAACAATCTCTTCTCACCTGCTTCCTTTATATTATAATTAAATTCTTTAATCGCCCAATATGCTTTATGTTCTAATTCAACTGGTAAGTGGCAAGTTTTTCCATATATAAGCCTGTAAGGAGTCATTCCAATCAGAGTTTTGTAAGCAGTCCTGTATGCTTATAATGTAGGCCCTGTTTGGAAACCACAATTCGCGGTACGGCGCTTTACCGCACCGCAAAATTGCGGTAAAAAGGATAGCGCAGTCGCGAATCCGCGGCGACCTGCCGCGAAGCGGCATTGAAAGCGGACCGCGGGATATACCCGCGGCCCCGACTTTCAACCAGCTTCGTCGAAAGGTTTTCCTGCGTTGCCTTGGCCCCGCTGCTCTCCCCGAACTCTTCTCTGCCGTGGCCCTTCTCATAAGCCGACTGCTCTTCTTCTTCCTCGACCGAGAAACCTTCGAATCTAAGGTAGCCTACCTTTAATCTATCATTCTATATGGCGATTTTGGTTGGGCTGCGCTGGATTTGCTTCCCTCTTCTTCTGTCTCGATCTACATATGCTTCTTCTGTCCCGATCTACATATGTTTTTGTTTTAAATGCATCAAAATGCTATGCCTATGCTCCATCTTCTTGTGTCCCTCTTCTGCTGTCCCTCTTCTTCTGTCCTGATCTACATAGCGTGTCTTTTTTTTTCTTTATGAAGTATATAGCTGTTCATACCAAAGTGCTATGTCTGTAGATATGAAGGTTTAGGTGTGAGATGTGTAAACTCATGCGTGCTATGTATGTAAATATGAAAGTTTAGGTGTGGCCCATAGCATTCAAAGAAACCTCAGTGCTGCTACTATTTTCAACTTAGATTAGGCTTTCCCACAGGATATGGAAGCTTTATAATAGCCTTCAGCATTTGTAAACTCAGATATCCTTCATACGTGCTAGTATTTTGGATATATACACTGCACTTTTCAATAGCCTCAGATATCCTTCTCTGATATGGAAGCTTTATAAACTCGTATGTTTGTCTACCGGCTTTCCCACGTGAATTTGTTTAAAGTTCTTTCCAATAATTATTGTTTACTCTTGTTAGCCTTCAGCATTTGCTGAATATACAAGTGGGAAAGAGGAGAGAATCCTCATTTTCTTTTTCAATTAACTTGTTACATTTTAAGCTTGAAAAAAAATGTTAACATTGAGGGAGCATACATGGATACAGTTATCTTGAGGGAGCATACAGAGATACAGTTCTCTTTGAATAAGTTTTTATAGATAATGATGGTAGTACTCTTCCTATGATATTGTCTTACCTGCACTTACTCGATGTGTACTCGCAACGATGATAGTATTCTTCCCAATGGTAGTATTGTCTTACCCGCACTTATCCTTACTCGATCTCGTACACTGGTTATACTTTATTTTTAACCCGCACTTATCCTTACTCGTTGTTTCTGTTTTGTTGTTCACGTCCCCTTTAGCACTTGAATTGGGATTGTGCAGTGCAGTGGATTGTGGGGAATTGTGTGTGTTTGTGCAGTGCAGTTCAGAATTGTGTGTAGTGCAGTGCAGTGCATAATTGTGTGTGTTTTTGTGGGTTTGAAGTGCACTGTAGTGTTTGTGGTGAAATTGTGCAGTGCAGTGCATTGCAGTGCAGTGCAGTGTGTGTTTGAAGTGCAGTGCAGTGGAGTATTTGTAGTGCAGTGCAGTGAAAAAAAATGTGTAGTGCATTGCAGTGCAGTGCAGAATTGTGTGTGTTTGTGTGGGTTTGAAGTGCACTGCAGTGTTTGTGGTGAAATTGTGCAGTGCTGTGTGTGTTTGCAGTGCAGTGGAGTATTTGTAGTGCAGTGCAGTGAAAAAAAATGTGTAGTGCATTGCAGTGCAGTGCAGAATTGTGTGTGTTTGTGTGGGTTTGAAGTGCACTGCAGTGTTTGTGGTGAAATTGTTCAGTGCAGTGCAGTGTTGTGTAGTGCAGTGCACTGCAGAATTGTGTAGTGCAGTATAGTGCAGTGTTGTGTAGTGCAGTGTAAAAGCTATGTAAATGTTTAGAAGGGGTTGGCTGTTTAGAATCTATTTGTAAAAGCTATGTAAATGTTCAAAAGTTTCATTAATGAAAATATAATACTCTTCTCCCGTGGACGTAGGTCAATTTGACCGAACCACGTAAATTTCTGTGTTCCTTTGTCTTCATAGCATTTTCAATTTATTAATTCACATTTGAAAGCATATTAGTCCAGTCATGCATATGTTTGTTGAACTATTTCATAGTTAAAGATATTGCTAACTTTTCTCCTATTAATAGTATGACAAATAAGAACAAAGAAGTTGTCACTCCTGCACTTTGGGAGAAGGACATAAAATTAATTTTCTGCGATCTATGCATAGCGGAAGTCGAAAAAGGCAATAGACCAAACTCTTTCTTCAGCAAGGAAGGCTGGCAAAACATAGTAACAAATTTTAGGGAGGTGACAGGCAGGGATTACGAGAGGCTACAGCTTAAAAATAAATGGGACCAACTAAAGAAAGAATGGAAACTTTGGAAGGACCTAAAACAAGGATCGACTGGCTTGGGCTGGGATCCGTCGAAGCGAACTATTGCTGCTACAGAAGAATGGTGGACTGAACGGCTAGCGGTAAGACATTATTGAATTAGTTTTGGTAATATTTTCCAGTTTTATGGCACAACTTCTAATAAAAATTATTTATTCTTATAGATTTTTCCTACGGCGAGGAAGTTCAAAACAGCTGGGATAGAACCAGAATTCGAGGAGAAACTCGATATAATGTTTGGTGGGACAGTAGCCACAGGGAAATACGCAGCTGCACCTAGCCAAACAATGATTGAAACAACCCCCGAAGAGGTCGCCGTACAACTTTCAAACGATTCAGCAGAACTCCGCATATACGATCAAACTGAAATGCAATCTACAAACCGTACGAAGCGGCCCCGGATCGATAAGAAGAGGAAAAGTACTGTTGCAAGTATGAAAGATCAGCTATCATTACTTGTGGAATCAACAGATGATGCTCTACATAGAGTTAAAAAAACGACGTCCAGCAGGTTGTTAGGCTTCTAAAGGAAGACCCGGACATTATAGGGAATCGTGATCTCTTCTTCTTTGCTATCGACCTCCTCCGGGACTCTCTCCACCGAGACTTCTTCATTGCAGTTGATAGAGAGATACGATTAGAATAGACACGCTATTATTATGACCGTCGCACCGTGTGATCTGATATGGAACTGCTGATTTTATTTCATCTATCATTGTTGCTGTTAGCGAAGTTGTTTGGACAAGCTCAATTTGAATGTTGGAATGTTTGAGTTATTTCCTTTCTTAATATAGTTCATTCGTTTACTTCGTTAAGTTAGTTGTTGATTTCTATGGAGAGTAACCTGTTTTTTTTAAAAGGTGCAGTTTATACCGTCATGAATCCAGAGGAGGTCCGACGCTGTAGGAGAAACACAACGATAAATATAATTCTGCAATACTATAATACGTACGTCGATCGTGAACCTTGCTACACTTCATCTCAGGTTGGAGAAAAATGGATAGGTGAAATGATTTCGTGACACCCAACGAGATTTCATAACATCTTCCGAATGTCACATGATGTTTTCGTAGATCTTCTATTCGACCTAAGAACATCTCATGGACTTCATGGTCTTATAGGACAACGTGACCGTGAAGTATCGGGCATCACACTTTTCATACCGTCACAGAACGAGTCAATGCGGGGAGCCATGGAACGCTTCCAGCATTCGTCGGAAACAATTAGCCGATATTTCTCAGTTGGTTTGGCTTCTCTAGTCAGTTTAGCAAATGATATACTAAAACCAACTGATCCAACTTTTGCAAGGACCCCGACAGAGATTCTTAACGATGAACGATATATGTCATATTTCAAGGTTCAAATGTTTAGTAGAACAATTTTTTTATGGAATGGATTGCATATTGAAATGATTAATTTTTTCTTAAGGATTGCATCGGCGCAATAGATGGAACGCACGTTCATGCTATAGTGTCGGATAACGAGAAAGTTGCTTTTATCGGTCGTTCTGGGAGGACAACTCAAAATATAATAGCTGTTTGTGATTTCAACATGTGATTTACGTTTGCATTGGCTAGATGGGAGGGCAGCGCACATGACAGTAGAATCTTTAAAATTGCAACAAGAAAGCCGGACTACAATTTTCCTCACCCACCGCACGGTAAGGTCATTTGTAATATAAAAATTTGATGTTTTTGTTAACATAGCTTACTAAATTTCCTATCATTATAAGCAAGTATTATTTGGTAGATGCTGGCTACCCAATGCAGAGGGGTATCTTAAACCCTATCCTGATACAAGATATCATATACCAGATTTTGAAAGAGCTAGTAATCGCACAAGAACGAGAAAGGAGTTGTTTAATAAGAGACATTCATCCTTGCGAGGCGTTATTGAGAGAACATTTGGAGTTTGGAAGAAGAAATGGGTAATTCTGCGAGATATGCCACCTTATCCGTTCCCCAAACAAGTGCAAATATTGTTGGCAACTATGGCCCTGCATAACTATATTAGGCGGCATCCAACTCGAGCTGATGTTGATTTTGACCATGCCGATCAAAATGACGAGGTTGCTACAGTCGATGGTTTAGAGGACCACATTGAACTGTCTCAACCACAAGAAGAGAACAATAGTGCACCAATCTGTACAAAAGAAGGGGAGGGTGCAAACGAAATGGCAGCACTTCGAGAAGACATTACTCGATTGTTAGTTGGAGAATGATTTTGTTGAAGCAAGGTCAATGTATGTCTTTTACACTCTTTCTGAGCACTTTACATCACATTATTTACAATTCTACACTCTAGCTTGATTCTTTTCATTTTGTTTGACCATTTCATACTCAAATTAATTAAGCTGCATATGTGCTTCCATTTCAGGTAAACATGAGCTCCAGAGACGTCGGCTACCTCTCGCCGATCGCTATGTCATCGTGGGCCGCAGACATCTCTTTCGGCATCACGTCGACTCGCATAGCTTTCGCCGAAAGTTTTATGTCCGTCCCGGGAACATTTCGGATCGCTGCGGTTTCTTCCGATGGGCGGATAGTTACTGCATTCTCACGAGTCCGACGCTCGTGGAGTGTACGACCACAACGGAAGACGGAGTGACACGGGAGTTACGAGACTTCGAAAACTAAAGTGAACATTATTATATTGTTGGTTGTTGTTGGAATAGATCCTTCGGCTTTTTTTCACTCTACTACTCGCTACCACGTGCTTGAGAGGAATATATGTTTCTGTCGTAGAACTCTATAACTATTTTGAGATTTGCAATCGCTCTCTCGTCGTGTTTTCGTTTCAGCATCTTGTGTAAACTTATGATTTAATATCAAAAATTGTTAATGCTTTTAATATATATAAATACCTTAACAATTTGAAAGAGTACTTTTAAAATATGTAGATATATTATTTAGTTTCATATTTTTTAAAGCTCATAAATGTTATATTAATTTGAACAATTTATTTAAAATATAAAATTTTTAAGAGATATATATATTTTATTAAAATTAAGATATAATCAAGCTCGTAAATATTTTATCTATATAATCTAGATATAATAATCACTCTCCAACCTATATAGTAAATTATTGCATTGAATCAATAATTCACTATATAATCTACATATAATAAAGCTAGAAAATATATATTAAAAATATAAAAATAAAAAAAAAATCTAATTTAAATTTATTAGTTTGTATATTTAAAATATAAATTTTTTTTAAAAAAATTCATTTGCAAATATTGTATACTACATAAATATATCAAAATTTTAGAACAGTTTTAATAAACGAGGGCGATCAGTCATTTTACTCGCATCGTATGTTTTCCTCATTACCACAACTGAACAGATAAGAACTTCCACGTAACTGCTTCATAGACAAGTATGCATACTATTCTGTAAAGCTGAAGTTACAATCGCAACCAAACAGACCGTTAGTGTCTAATCTTATAGACTAGCCCAATCTATTAGGGTTTACAGACTTTTTAAAAATACGCTTAATCTCTCGATTAGAAACTTCAGCTAATCCACTAGTTTGTGGATGATAAGCAGTTGATATCTAATGAATAATATTATATTTTTCTACTAGTTTGTGAATATATTTGTTTCTAAAATGAGTTCCTCCGTCAATAATAATCACTCTCGGCATTCCAAATCTAGTAAAAATATTTTTCATTAAAAATTTTGAAACACTTTTAGCATCACACCTAGGTAAAGCTTGTGCTTCGATCCATTTGGAAACATAATCAACAGCTACTATGTTTGTGGGTGATAAGCAGTTGCAATTCTATGTTTGATTCCAAATTTTTGTAGTAATGATCGAATTCTTATATTCTCGAAATGACTTTCACCATCGGTGATAATTACCTTAGGCATTCCAAATCTCGAAAATATGATTTTCTTTAAAAATTTAGAAACACTTTTGGAATCACAGTTTGGTAAAGCAATGCAGCTTCAATCCACTTTGAAACATAATCAATCGCTAATAAAATATAAATTTTTCCAGATGATGGAACAAATTGTCCCATAAAGTCTAAACCCCATATATCAAAAATTTCAACTTCCAATATATAGTCTAAAGGCATTTCATTCTTCCTAGATATATTTCCCATCCTTTGACATCGATCACATGTTTTCACATAATGTCTCACATCTTTAAATAAGGTAGGCTAATAAAATCCAGAATTTAAAATTTTAAATGCAGCTTTATCTATGCCAAAGTGTCCTCTAAGATCGGAATCATGACATTTTTGAATAATAGCAAAAGTTTCCTCATAAGGTACACATCTTCGAATCATAGAATCTTTACCAATTTTAAATAAATGAGGTTCTTCCCAAATATAAGATTTAGCATCATATTTAAATTTCTTAATAAATTTGTTATCCAAGTCATAAGACAAAATATTGCTAACTAAATAATTAACAATATCAGCATACCAAGGTGTTTTGCATTCTTGAATAACATATAAAGATTCATCAGGAAATTTCTCATTTATATTTTCTTCCGAAATAATATCATTTTTAATTCTAGCACAAATGATCGACAATTTGGTTTTCAATTCATTTTCTATCTACTTATTTGAAAATCAAATTCTTGTAGAAGTAAAACCCATCTTATAAGTCTAGGTTTAGAATCCTTCTTAGATAATAGATATTTAATAGCAGAATGATCAGTATGAACTATGCATTTAGTATCAAGAAGATAAGGTCTAAATTTATCAAAGGCATATACTTATACTAGAAGCTCCTTCTCAGTGGTAGTGTAATTTCTTTGTGTTTCAGTGAGAGTTTTACTAGCATAATATACAACTTCGAAAATTTTCTCATATTTTTGTCTTAATACAGCTCCAATTGCAAAATCACTTGCATCACACATTAATTCAAAAGATTTATTCCAATTAGGTGCAACAATGATAGGTGCAGTTATTAATTTTTATTTTAAAATATTAAAAGCATTAATACATTCTTTATTAAATTCAAATTTTGCATCTTTTTCCAATAAATGACAAAGAAGTTTAGCAATTTTAGAAAAATCCTTTATGTATTTTCTATAAAATCTAGCATGACCTAGAAAACTTCTCACATCAGTAACAGTAGTGGGTGGTTGCAATTCAACAATAATTTTCACTTTTGCTTGATCTACTTCCATCCCTTTTGTAATACTTTGTGACCAAGTACAATGCCTTCTGTGACCATGAATTGACATTTTTCCGGTTAAGAACTAAATTTGTTTCTTCACATGTTTTCATAACTTTGGCTATGTTTTCCAAACAAGATTCAAAAGAAGTTCCAAATACTGAAAAATCGTCCATGAATATTTCAATTTCTTTGTCAATCAAATCACAAAATATTAACATTATACATCTTTGAAAAGTTGCAGGTGCATTACATAAACCAAAAGACATTCTTCTAAAAGCAAATATTTCATAAGGACTTGTAAATGTTATATTTTCTTGGTCCTCAGGAGCAATAAGTAATTGATGATAACCAGAATATCCATCCAGAAAATAGAAATATGGGTGTCCAGCTAATTTATCGAGCATTTGATCCAAGAAAGGTAAAGGAAAATGATCCTTTCTAGTGGATTTATTTAATTTCCTATAGTCAATACAAATTCGCCATCCAGTAACTTTTCTCTTAGGAATTAGTTCATTTTTATCATTAATAATGACAGTTACACCTCCTTTCTTCGGAACACAATGAATAGGACTTACCAATTGACTATCCAAAATAGGATAAATAATACCAACATCTAACCACTTAATAATTTCTTTTTTAACAACCTCTTTCATGATAGGATTTAATCTTCTTTGTGATTCTATAGTAGGTTTAAAATTTTCTTCCATTAAGATTATATACATGCAAATGGAAGGGCTTATCCCTCTTATATCAGCAATAATCCAACCAAAAGCTTTCTTATAATTCTTTAACACACTTAGTAGTTTTTCTTCTTGATCTCTACTCAGTTAAGAAGAAATAATAACAGGTAAAGTTAACGAATTTCCAAGAAATGCATATTTTAAATGTGAAGGAAACATTTTTAATTCTAGTTCAGGGGCTTTTTTAATTGATTGTAAAAGTATATCATTTTGAGTTATGTCTAAAGTTTCTCAATTATCTTTAATAAAATGAGTCTCTTCTTGTTCTACTACTTCATTTTCATCAGTTAAAAATTCAAATTTTTCTTCAGAAATGACTTTACATTTTTCTTGATATTGTTTTTCAATTAAATAATCAATTATATCCATTCGATAACATTTCTCTTTATCAGGGTACTTCATTGATTTAAGAAGATTGAATTTAATTTCTTAATCATTAACTCTCATGGTTAGTTCTCCCTTTTGCACATCAATCTTAGCTCGTCCGGTAGCTAGAAAAGGTCTCCCTAGAATAATAGGTATCTTTTTATCTTCTTCCATATCAAGTACTATGAAATCTACAGGGAAGATAAATTTATCCACTTTAACAAGGACATCCTCTATAACTCCTTTAGGATAAGTGATAGATCTATCGACTAACCTGGAGGGTTACAGTGGTGGGAGTAATATCTCCTAAATCCAATCTTCGAAAGATAGAGAATGGCATGAGATTAATAGTTGCTCCTAAATCACATAAAGCTTTTCAGCAAAGTTTTTCTCCAATAGCACAGGGTATAGTGAAACTTCCAGGATCCTTAAGCTTTTCGAGTAATTTCTTTTGAATTATTGCCTTGCATTCTTCACTTAATGCAACGAGTTTCAAAAGCTTCAAATTTTTGTTTTTTTCTTAAAATATCCTTCATAAATTTTGTGTAAGTTGGCATTTGTTCCAAAGCTTCAGAAAAGGTATGTTAATAGTAAGTTTTTTAAAAATTTCAAAGAACTTAGAAAATTGATGATCTAATTTCACGTTGTTTAAGTCTTTGAGGAAAAGGTGGTAGTGGTTTTTCAACTTCCACATTAACGAGTATAACAGTTTGATCTTGACTAGAGAGAGAGTTTCTTTAGGTTTTTCAATCTCTTCAACCTCGATCTCTTTTTCAATTTCATTCTGCATTCTTTCTTTTAATTCCTTTCCACTTCTAAGTTGCACAGCTTTAACTTGTTCATGTTCTTTTCCAGTTTCCTTTGTATTAATTTCAACATTACTAGGAAGTGTTCCTACAGGTCTGTTATTAATTAAAGTAGCAATTTGCCCCATTTGATTTTCAATATTACGAATAGCAGTATTTTGATTTCGTAATTGATTATTCATTTGTAAAATTAATTCTTCTATTGATAAATTTTTCTGTTGATTATTAAATCCAGGAGTTTTATAATTTGGATTAACTTGATTATTCCAATTTCCAGTGGGATGAGATTGATTATTACCCCATTGTTGTTGTGAATTATTCCAGTTAAAATTAGGATGATTTTTCCACTCAGGATTATAATAATTTGAATAGGGATTATTTTTACTTGCAATAACTTGTAAAGTTTCAATAGTTTGAGAATCTTCAATATTAGTAGAGTTATTATGTGAAATATTAATTGCAAAATTATCTAATTTCTTAGATATTGCTGCTACTTGTGAAACTAAGATAGAAAAGGCTTCATTATCGTGAATACTTGCCATCTTTTTAGGATTAATCCTTTCGGAAGGCCATTGAAAATTGTTATTAGCCATTTCTTCAATTAAAGTGTAAGCTTCTTCAAATGATTTAGACATTAAAGAACCTCCAAGACAGAAGCATCAATAATTGATTTTAAAGATCCAATTAATCCATTATAAAATGTTTGAATAATTAACCAATCAGGTAAAACATGATGGTTCTTTAAATCTTTCCCAAGTTTCATATATTGTCTCCCCGTCAAATTGACTAAACGAAGTAATATCATTTCTTAATTTAGCAGTTTTAGAATGAGGAAAATATTTAGCAAGGAATTTTTGTGTCATTTCAGCTCATGTTTGAATAGAACCGATCGCTAATGAGTTTAACCACATCTTTGCTTTATCTCTTAAAGAAAAGGAAAGAGTCTAAGTCTAATAGCATCATCAGAAACATTGTTATATTTAAAGGTAGCATAAAGTTCTAAAAAACTAACAAGGTGTAAATTTGGATCCTCATTTGGTGTTCCACCAAATTGATTGTTTTGCACAATTTGAATAATAGACGGTTTAAGTTCAAAAGAATTAACATCTACAGTGGGTATTTGAATACTACTATGAAGTTCATCAATCGTAGGGTTAGCATAATCCCTTAATGGTTTATAAACATTTTGATCATTAAGTTCGATTGGATTTTGTAAAGTAGCCATTTCTTGAAATTTTTGAATTTGTTTTCCCTTTTTAATTTTTCTAATTGTTCTTTCTAATTCAGAATCTAAAGGTATTAATCCTTCAGAACCAAATCTTCGCATAAAACAAGGAATAATATATATATATATATATATATATCTTTTTTTTTCTTTTTTTATATTTTTGGAAATATAATATTTTAAAAAAATTTTATAACTATTCTATTTCTTCCCCGGCAACGGCGTCAAAAACTTGACCCGAATTTTTGTACTTCCAAAGACAAGAATTTGTTACCACTGCTAGAAAATTTAATTTCTGGCAAAGGCGCGAAACACTTGACCTGAAATAACTTGCTATATAGATATGTACCAAATAAAACTTTTTAAATATATGTTTATATAACAAAAGATAATTTTAAAAAGAAAATATTTTATATACTTTTTGGGTACTACGCAAGTATACGTATCGTTTCAAGTAATATAGGGCTTTGAAACAAAGACCCCAGTATCGATCTCACGGGGAAAAATTATAGTAATAAAATTTCTAAATATTGTATTTCAAAAATCTTTTTATTTTTTAATCTAACTATAAATTACTATTAATTTACTAGATGCAAATAAAGAAAACAATAATAAGACAATGATTTTATGAAAACTATATAAAATAAACAACTTTCTTCCCTTCAATTAATCTAAGATTTTCAAGATAATTTAATATTCATTGGAGAATTTGATTTATGGTATTGTGCCAAATAGAAGCATTCCTATTCTTTACCCTTTGATCCAGGCGCAAAGAACATTGGCTAATTTACAGATCAGATCCGGATGTATTGTTAGTAGAATGAGTTAATCTGGACTCACACTACTAGATGTCCAAGGTGGCTATAGTCGGCCCTACTAGTGACCTTTTCCTAATCTATAAATCAAATTATAAGAATTTAGTATCGTCACTCTAAAAACTTATCAATTCTACGCCCATTAAATCTTATCTTCCTATTTATTTGCACTTCACCTTGAATAGCCCGCACATGGCCTTCGACTACCTAAGAATTCATGTGACATTTACAAGTTAAGAGTTCTTCTCCTTCTAGGTCTCAAAACTCTTCAACAGGTTTTAAAAATTTAAATGACCAATTTAAAAAGTAAAGTAAGATCATGTATTAATGTCATCACAATGTTTTGAAAACATTTTGAATTTCAATTCTCCATCGAATCTTATATTATCTTTTCTATCTCTTCATAATTGAAGGAAGAAAGTAAACTAACTACTCAGAACACATTGAATATAAACAACAAAACATAATAAATAAACTTTGAATCAAATATAAAATACTTATCTCGAAATATTCCTTCTACGGATCTTCCGACTTCTACCGACTCCACATTGTAATGAACTCCGGATGCAACAACTTGAAAATAAACTCACTAAACTAAACAAAAGTGGCCCTAAATTTCTCTCTCTATTCTCTCTCTAAGGATGAGAGATTCTAAAGTGGATAAGAGAAAGGGGTTACAATGGGGGGGCACGTTTTCTGAAGAAATGGACTCCTATTTATATGCTTCAAGGGTTGCCTTGAGGCACTTCTTCAAAACATGTCCACATTTAATGAATCTTCTAGAAGGTCTATCTGGCGCTTAGGTGTCGGAATCTGGCGCCTAGGCGCCGAACACCGCGTCCAGGCACCACTTCACTTTGGCTCGCACCTCTTCGCGATTAAAACCATTTTGGAGCGTCCAAATGAAATGTATCGCATGTCCTATTATCAAGGGACAACTGCCAGTCTTCTAGAATTTCCAATAACCGCTCACTCCGTCAAAATAACCATTCAAACATTGTCAAAAACTTGACAGTTTCTGTATCGAGTCTGGCGATTAGGAGTCGACTTCTGGCGCCTAGGCGCTAGGCCATTTTTTTTTTACTTTTTGTATTTTGCTCCATTTTTGCTCCATTTTGCTCCTTTTTCCTTATTTGGACCTTTTTACATCACCTACATCCAAAAACACAAAAAATACCTTTCATTAAAGCATAATATCCTTAGAAATTGATAATAATTAAGATATAAAAAATAGGTATTTTTTTTATGGATCAGTACACATGTTCATTCTTCTCTTAAATTAAGGAAGATGATGTTACAAAGTTGTATAACTATAATCTAGTTGTAGTTCTTAGTGACATCAGGTTGCAAGGGTCATTGCTGATTATTGTGGAGGTAATAATTTGTTGTGAGTGTTGTAGATGGTTGCTCCAGAAGAATTGATTGGTCAGAGACGTATAGTAAGCAGTTTAGGGAGTTATGGACCACGTAGGCCATAGTTGGAGAGTATTAATGACGTTCGTATGCTGTGGGGGCCGGAATTTGGGGCTATATGAGCTGATGATCAGGTAGGTTGTTTGGGCGAGTATTAATGTCGTACGTAGGCCACTAAGACTAGAGTCGAAAAATGTACGAGATGATGTGAATGTAGGTCATTGAGGAGAGTATTGACGACGTTCGTAGGCCACTGAGGCGGGAGTCGTGAACTGTATGAGCTAATGTCCACATAGATTGTTGGTTGAGTATTGATAACGTCCATAGGCTGCTGGGGCCGGAGTCGGGAATTGTATGAGTTGATGAAAACGTAAATCGTAGGTGGCACATGGACTGTAGTGGTGAGCTCTTGTCCCACAGATGGGAGAGGTACTAGAATATCCAAGTTACTACGTTGACTAACGGCATCTGGTCGGCGGTGGTTGACGATGGTAGGTATTGGTTTTGGAATTCAGCTCCTTCTCAAAGCCTGAAGTTATCTCCTAAGGCTTCAGCCTTCCTCTCATGAGAGGGGTAGTGGTCTATTTATAGTATTATTTGTGCAATTAATGTAAGAATATGAACAATTTTGATCGGACGATCCCGAGAGCTCCCTCCGATCAGACAGTGTTTAATGGACATTTAAATGCTTTAACGATGTCAGAATTGAGCAATCATAGGCTCGTTGGATTCGTCTTGTCGAGACGCTCGATTCGACTGTGAATTTGCTAGATTCAAAATGCTTTTAACATTCCAAATGTGTCTGGAAAACCTTCTAAGAGTGATTTAATGACTTGATCTAAGCTTGATTTGACTCAAATTAGACTTTTATTTATATAATTAGACCCGTCTCATCGAGCCCGTAAGTTTGACTATAAGTTTACTGAAATTAGAGCTCTAGATGACCCTTAACTTATCATATTATGTTTATTTATTCGAGTTCGAGTTTCTGAGTAAACTTAGCATATTACATTTATTTGTTATTACTGTGTACAACTCAATCTGATGCTTCCTATTTGCTTTTAAAAGACACTTTTGATCAAACAAAGTAGCTTGTTTCTTTTCTATTTTTCTTTTGCCGGTCTTGTTTAAGTTAGGTCAATCGAAAGGTGAGATTGCCCCAATAATACAAAAGCACAAGAAAAAAAATGAAAAATAGGTTTATTGGAGTATGTTTATGAAACTAAAATATTTTATAATCCATTCAAGTAAGGTTCTTTATGCAACTAATTTATTTACCAAAAATATCATATATGCAGAGTATGTCCTTTCAAATTTAAAACTCTTCTTTGTTGAGGCAAATGAAGGCTGTATTTTTATCTATTTGTCAGAATATACACCAACTATGATGATCTGATGTGAAAATTGTTTAAAGGTGACTTCAATGTGTCAAATTGGTTAGTTTCGCTCACGGATATATTTTTTTGTTCAATATCGGGAAAAATTAACCTACCTTAAAATATAAAGCTAGTTCCGCCATTGCGTCGAACAATTAAGTGAACCTAGAACTAATCTTTATTTTAAAATAGTTGTTACAGCACTCGAATGATTTTTTTTTAGTTTTAAACCATCAAATATATAGCTGTGATATGTTGCAAACAACACAACTGTACGGGAGCATAATGCTCATTTATCCAGAAATTATTTTAAACACACAAATCAAATAGTTATTCAACTTATTCGAACGAGCTGCTAATTAGCAGCTTATGAACAACTTAAAAATAAATAGGAAAGGCTACAGCCCGAACAAGGGAGTGAAACTTAAGGGTCTGTTTGGTTCGAACTTTGCTAAATTTTAGTAACTTACAGTTATCTTTACTACTAGAAGCAATATGAGGAAGCATATTCTGAAGGCTAAGTTGTATCTGTTTGAGTTAGTATTGTGGAAAACAATTGCAGGCATGAAAAATGACTGATCTGCCTCGTTTAGGAAAACGGTTTGAAAATTTCGATTTATTTATATGATATACAGAATTTGCAAATGCAATTTTTTTAAAAAAATTTATATTTTAAATATTCAAACTAATAAATAAAAATTTTATTTTTAGAAATTTAAGCGTCATATGTTGTTAAATATATTGTTCAAATTAATAAAATAAAATATTTATAAGCTTTATATCTTCTTATTTTTATATTTCTATATATTTTAAAAGTATTAAAATTTTTTATATCTATAAAAGTATGTCTTTATTTACATATTTTTATATATCTATATATATCAAGAGTATTAAAAATTATTGAGTTTTAAATCATCTATTTGCATAAGATTTGAAACGATAAAACATCAAGATAATGATTACATATCTCAAAAAAGTCATAAAGTTCTACAGGTGAAAATAGAGTCCTCTCAAGCATGTGCTAGTAGCAGTATAGTGAAAAAAAACTGCAGGACTATTACAACAACAAGCAACAATATAATAATGTTCACTTTAGTTTTGAGTTGCTGTAGCTCCCGTGTCACACCGTCTTCTGGTAAAGCCGTCCACTCCCTAGCATCGGACTCCTGAGAATCCGGTAAACTATCTGCCCATCGGAAGAAACAACACTGCTCTGGAATTTTCCGAGGACAGGCATAAAACTTTCGGCGAAAGCTGTGCGACTGTCGTGATGCCAAAAGAGATGTCTGGAGGCCACAGTGACATAGCACTCGACGAGAGGAAGCTGACAAGCTGGAGCTCATCTCTACCTAAAATGCAAGCAGATATACAACTGAATTAATTTGAGTACCAAATGCTCAAACAAAATGATAATAGTCAAGCTAGACAGAAGACAAACATTACTCTTACAGTTCAGTTAATGTGAAGGAAAGTGCTCAACAGAGTGTAAAAGACAAACATAGCACTGCTCAAAAGAATCACTCTCCAAGTAATGAGCGAGTAATCTCTTCTCGAAGGGCTGCCATTTCGTTCGCACCCTCCCCATCTTTTGTGCAAATTGCTGCACTGTCGATCTCCTCCCATGCCAGAGATTGGCCAATGTGGTCATCATAACCTTCAACTGTAACTACCCCATCATTTAGCTCGACAAGCTCGAAATCTACATCAGCTCGAGTTGGATGCCGCCTAATATAATTATGTAGGGTCATAGTTGCTAACACTATCTATACCTGTTTGGGAAACATATAAGGTGGCATATCTCGAAGTATGACCCATTTCTTCTTCCAAACTCCAAATGTTCTCTCAATTACGCCTCACAAGGACGAATGTCTTATATTAAACATCTCTTTTCTACTTCTTGCACGATTACTGGCTCTCTCGAAATCTGGAATATGATACCTTGTGTCAGGATAGGGTTTAAGGTACCCCCTCTGCATTGGGTATCCAACATCTACCAAATAATACTTTCATGTAATACTTATAAAATTAGCAAGGTACGGGAGAAAAATATCAAATTTTTATATTACAAAGGAACTTACTATGCGGTGGGTGAGGAAAATTGTACTCTGGATTTCTTGTTGCAATTTTAAAAATCCTACTATCATGTGCGCTGCCCTCCCATCCAGTCAATGCAAATATAAAACACATGTTGAAATCACTAGCCGCCATTATATTTTGAGTTGTCCTCCCAGAACGGCCGATAAATGCAACTTTCTCGTTATCCGACACTACAGCATGAACGTGCGTTCCATCGATTGCGCCGATGCAACCCTTTATATACAACAGAAAGCATTTCAATATGCAGTTAATTAATATGTGGCTACAGCATAGAAGTGTACCTTGAAATATGACATATATCGGTCATCGTTGCAAATCTCTACTGGCGTCCTTGCAACAGTTGGATCGGTTGGTTTTATTATGGCTTGTGTTAGACTAACAAGAGAACTCAAACCAACTGAGAAATATCTGCTTATTGTTTCGAACGAGTGTTAGAAGCGTTCCATGGATCCCCGCATAGAATCGTTTTGTGATAGTATGTACAGTGTTATTCCTAGTACTTCACGGGATGTTGTCTGAGAAGACCCGTGAAGTTCAAGAGATGTTCTTAGATATATTAAAAGATCATTGAAAACTTCTTGGGACATGCGGAAGATGTTTCGAAATCTCGTTGGGTGTCCTGAAAGCGTTTCTACTATCCATTTGTCCCCAATCTGAGATGACGTGTAACAGGGTTCACGATTCGACGTACGTATTATAGTATTGCACCAGTATATTTACCACTGCATTTCGTCGTCGGCGTCGGACTTCCTCTGGGTCCATAACGATATAAACTACCTATTACAATTAAACCAAATTAAGGTCTTTAGAAATCATAAATGGACTAAAAGAAGCACATGAATGAACTATACTTGGAAAATAGAAAGCTTAAACATCAGTTCAATCTTCTAAAAATTGTCCAAACAAATACATGACTGGTTGTTCAATCTAGTAGATGCAATAAATTTAAGCAGTGCGACATAAAATCAAATGGTGCGACGGTTATAATAATATTGAATGTATTTTAATCGTCGCTCTTTGCTCAATGCAGTAAAGAAGTCTCGATGTAAGGAATCACGGAAGAGGTCAACAACAAAGTAGAAAAGGTCACGATCCTCAGTCAAGTCTAGATCGTCCTCAAGGAGCCTACCGACCTCATGTACGTCACTTTTCTGAACTCTGTGCGGGGCATCATTAGATGAGTCCACTAGGTATGAGAGCTGGTCTCTCATAGATGCAGCATCACTCTTTCTCTTTTGTCCGTTCTGGGGGCGCTTTGTATGGTTTGTTGACTGAATTTCAGTTTGCTCGTAGATGCGGATCTCTGCTGAATCGTTTGATAGTTCAACGACCACATGTTCGAGGTAGCTTCAAAAATTGTCCGGCTAGGGGCAATTGCATATTTCCCGTAGCTACCACCCCACTAAACATCCCGTCGAGCTTGTCCTTCGATTACGGTTCTATCCTAAATTGATTTGAACTTTTTCGCCGTAGGAAAAATCTGTAAAATATAAGGAAATTTTATTAGAAGGCCAAAAAAATAAAAAAGATTAACATTACAAATATTAATTGAATAATATCTTACCGCAAGCCTTTCAGTCCACCATGTTTCTGAAGCATCAATTGTTCGCTTCAACGGATCCCAGCCCAAGCCAGTCGATCCTTGTTTTAAATCCTTCCAAAGTTTCCAATCTTTCTTGAGTTGGTCCCATTTATTTTTTAGTCGTAGCTCGTCATAATCCACCGCTCGTGACCTCCCTAAAATTTGTAACAATGTTTTGCCAGCCTTCTTTGTTGAAAAAAGAATTTGGCCTATTCCCCTTTTCGACTTCCGTTATGCACAGATCGCAGAGTATTATTTTTATGTTCTTCTCCCAAAGTGCAGGAGTGGCAACTTCTTTGTTCTTATTAGACATACTATGAATAGGAGAATTATTACTCATAATAGCATTGACATATATCAATTAAAATTAACCCAATAATACAGATAAGCACATAAAAGAAAACAATTTACGTGGTTCGGTCATACTGACCTACATCCACGGGAAAGAAATGATATTTCTTTATTGCTGATATAGAGAACATGTACATTAACACTTTAACATAGGCTTGAAAATACAGGCTTCCAATTAAGAAACAGGATTCCAATTCCATCATACAGACTACCAAATATCACTTGAATACATGCTTTCAATGAGTTAAAGCAAAGGAGGTGGAGGACCTCTATGAAGAACAACCAATTCAAGTTAAGGCAGATAGCTATGTATCAGTTAAAGGAGGGGGACGATCTTTATGAAGTACAACCAATATCACTTGAAAATGCAGGCTTCTAATTAAGAAACAGGCTCCCAATTCCATCATACAGAGTACCAAATATCACTTGAATACATGCTTTCAATGAGTTAAATCCAAGCATATCTTTGAAGCCTCCATATGAAAAGCATCAAGCTTGAAAGAGAAAACCACCCTTTCACTTCTTTTTTCATTCTTTTTTTTTCAGAAAAAAAAAACCTACTGCTGTTAAGGAGAGGAGAAGGGAAACACAAAAGAGGAAATGAAACAGTAGCATTCCTACAAGCCAACAGGAAGCCCACGACACACAGGCTCCATAGCCTAACAACCAAGTAGAGAAAATGTAAAGCACCAGGCACAGTAATGCCAAACCGAGCAAGGCCACATAAAGGAGAAGAGAAGGGAGGAGGTTACCAGCAACCAAAAGAGTGAAACAGAATCATATGTGATCCATAACAATTCCATCTTATATGTGATTCATAACGCCAAATTACTATAGAAACAAAATCACAGAAAACCAAAATTCCAAACTCCAAAAGAAACTGAAAATACAATGCTCTCCATTATTGCAGTAAAAAACCTTCAGGCATTCATCAAAACCATTTCCACATGACTTTATCAGAATAAGCAAAAGAAAACCATAAAACCAGTTTGATTACTAAGCAAAAGACCATAAAACCACTATAATCTAAATGCACCACAATGTTGGGTCTCAAGTTTTGATGAAGCTTAAAGGAGTGTTGGGTCTCAAATAGAACAACCTTCCATTCTCCCAATACCTCAAATTTTTCAAAAAGCATTCTAAAATTTTCCCTTCTAGGATGCCCCAGCCGAAATTTGCACTTCTCAGCCAGATTGGTCACTTCAACATTAGATAAAATGAGATCTGGTTTGCCAATCATCCTAATGGTTTTTTTATGATGTTAAAATCTCCTCTACCCTCAAAAAAATCATGACATGTTTGAGCAAAAACCAAATGTTCCACAACCCTCACTAAAGAAGTCTCGATCAGCATAAGAAGCCCAGCCCCATTCCAACTATATCAGCATAAGAAGCCATTTGTAATGACCTCAAGAATCCATATGTAGCAGTTATATATTCAAAAAAGAGATTAGCATTGTGTGCTTCAAAGAAGAGATAAGCTAATCTTCCAACAAAATGCAGTCCAAAATCAAAACAAAACAAAAAAAAAGCCATTTGTAATGAGATCGATCGAGATAGGTCGAGAAAGAGGAGGCGCAGGAGGCTTGAGAGAAACCCCATTTGTAAAAATTTATGTCGATTCAGAGGAGAGGAAGAAGTGGTAGGAGGTAAATTCATCAATACATGCCAGGAAGAAGAAGATGGGCATTACAGTTACCTTCGAAGTAATGAGATCGGTCGAGAAAGAGGAGGCACAGGAGGCTCGAGAGAACTTCTAGGGCGTAAAGGGAGAGCCGCTCGAGTTCGTGCGAGGGCAAGGGCAACAATAGGAATAAGGTCGCGACAGCGGAGAAAAATCTGAGGCCGCGAGGTTTATCCCGCCGCCCGCGGTGAGGCGAATTCGCTGCGAGGTGCCGTGAATTCGGAGCGAGCGCAAGGCCCGCGGTGAGGCAACTCCGCTGCGAAGTGCTGCGCCGTAGCAAAAAGTGCGAATCAAACGGAGCCTTATAGTCCGTTTGAGATTATTCGTAAGTGTGGTGACGTTTTTAAAAATACCTCTAACTATTTAGTTCACGCAATTTAAAAATGTCGTATGCTAAAAGAATTCAACCTGCGGGCTAAGCTGCGCTTATACTGAATCACACTGCCGCAAATGGAAGTTATCCATAAAATAAACCGCCGGTGTTATCCAAAAACCCAGCGAGGGAGACGATGACCGCTGTTCCCCCGAGGCTCGCCACACGCGTCTCCTCTCCTCACCCTTCTCGTCCCGCCGTTCACTTTCATCCTCCATGCATCCCCACCGTCTTGAACCTTCCCCGCTTTTCTCGCTTCTCGGCCTCCCAGATTCTGTGCTCTGCTGGACGGACCGGCTTCTTCACGAGGCTTGGTCGCCTTATAAAGGAAAAAGCCAAGAGTGACGTGGAGAAGATCTTCTCCGGCTTCTCGAAGACGCGAGATAACCTCGCCGTCATCGATGAGTTGCTCCTGTACTGGAATCTTGCCGACACTGATCGCGTCCTCGATGAGCTTGAAGAGGTTGCTCCCTTCTCCTTCTCTTTTTGCGAATGACAAGCTCGGAAAGCGGTTTGGTTTAGAGTTGAATTTATTCGTTTCTTTAGTAGGCATTGCTGGTATCAGATTTTGGGCCGAAGATTTCCTTGAAGATTGTCGATAGCCTCAAGAATGATATCCTTGCCGGAAAACTTAAGTCGGGAAACGAAATAAAGGTAGTGAGCTTTCTGCTCTTTCTCCAAACGCTTGTCTTTATTTTATGGAATTTGGCTTTGTTTAGGAAGCGTTGAAGCGGAGTGTTCTTGATCTTTTAACTGGAAAAGGTGGCAAGACAGAACTCCAGCTAGGGTTTAGGTATTGTGTCGATCTGAAAAATATAAGGTTTTTTGTTTGTGCTTTTGCTGTGATGGAGGATGTCTTTTCAGGAAGCCCGCTGTAATTATGGTAGTTGGAGTCAATGGAGGGGGAAAAACTACCTCTCTAGGTAACGCATTCTGATAGCACAAATTCTGCCCCTCGTTATTGCTTGATATCTATTTACGGGCTTCATGTGGCACGTTTTATGGAATCCGGTTCAACTTATTGGCGATTAAGTTTCCTTAGTTACGGAATTGCTGAAACAAATTATCTGGAAAGAATTGTAAATTGTGGGTTTTTCTTTGTCTATATTGTTAGATATTATAGTCTTTATATTTCTATTATTTTACCCTACTTAAGATTAATTTAGTCTTCTTGCTTATTGTATATATAATTATCTTTTACTCTTGTAATGAGGTGATTGATGCAGCTGAAGACCTAGCCACTTATCCATTGTCTCTTCACTTTCCCTTCTTCTCTATCTCAATTGCAATTCTTAACTTATATGTATCTTCCAGTATCCCTCACAAAATCCAACAGCCTCTTTACCTTCCATTTTTTTAAATGCATATTTTTGAGATGTTTGTAATGTTAAAACTTTAATTAGACGATTTGATCTCAATGAAAATTGCTATGCCACACTTCTCCATCTTTTGTGCCTTTACGGCACATGCTTATCCCTGCTTTAATGAAAAAATTAACACTGAGCTAAAAAAGTGCACACCTGTGTAAGGTCTTTAGAGCTTCACTGTTTGGCAAGCATCCATTATTTCTATGGTAGCTTCTTTTTCTTTTTAAAGCTTTCTATTTTTTGAAGTCTTGTAGCAGATGAGCTTTTAGTGCATGCAGTAGATTTTTAAATTGGATTTACTTTTTTAAATGGTTAAAAAAACCAACCTTTCTGAATTGCAGTGTTTCTATATTGCTACGGCCAACAGCACTAATATTTGTAGAGATTTTTCAAGTTCTTGAAGTTTATTTTTTTGGAGATATACAAATGAAGTATTAAGTAATAGATCTATTCATATTTACTGCATAGGAAAGCTTGCTTGGAGACTGCAGAATGAGGGAGTAAAGGTGAGATTGAAGATTTATTTTTCTATGCTGCTATTAGACCTGATAACTAAATCGTTGCACACTTTTTTTTTTTAAAAGCAGCTCCACATTTAAGCCAGTTTGCATGTAAAAGTGAAGAAAACTTTTACAGTCCCGCAACCTGATTCTTGTGTATATTTTATTTTATGGTATGCCATACCCAACATAATTTTCTTTTTATCTCAGGTATTGATGGCTGCTGGTGATACATTTAGAGCAGCTGCTAGTGAGCAGCTGGAAGTATGGGCTGAGAGAACTGGATCAGAAATAGTCATGGCTGAGGGTGCCAAGGCTAAAGCCCCATCAGGTGTGTATGCATATAAAATAACACCATTTGATATCCGAGGATATATTCTCAGTAGTGTATGTCATAAAAATGTTCGGTGGTATTTGAAGCTGTTTTGTGGATAGTTCTTTCACAGGCTGTCAAGAAGGGTAAGGAGCAAGGTTATGGCGTTGTTCTATGTGATACATCTGGACGTGGGTGTTTCTTGTTTGCTTTATATTGTTTTGTTTGATTGATATTAATTTACCTTGTAAATTTTGATGGGGTGCTTAAATTTTTAGGTCTGCACACTAATTACAGTCTGATGGAAGAGTTGGTCTCATGCAAGAAAGCTGTAGCTAAAGTCATCCCTGGTGCTCCTAATGTATAATTGGTTTCTTCACATTTTACATTTTTTTGCAGTCAAATAGATTGACACATCATATATCATTTTTTTTGTAGGAAAGAGTCCCTTATTTACACATCACTAGCATTTCTTTCTCCTTGAGCAGTTTAAGTGATACTACATTATGCATAGTTTGCACTGTGGTTCTGTATTTCACACCGTGCAAATTTGTGACAATTTTTCTTTAAATTTAAAGATGTACCCTAGGTATATTTTTAAATACTTTGAGGACTTTCTAAAATATTAAATAAGATGCTCAGAAAATTGAAAGTGTCCCCAGGAATATTGATTTCTTCAACTACTATTCCTTGAATTTTGGGCATTGTCTGACACGGCGATTTATTGTGTTGATATCTTTATGACAATTGGTGAAGTTAGAAAGTGGTGCTTCTTCCCTACCTGGTGTAAAAATTTGTAAGGCTGATATTATAGATGCTTCATGGTTTTTCTTTGAACTATGATGGCAATATGTTGGACTAATATTTAGGTTTGACCTTCACAAACTTGTAGCCATCTTCCTCTGGGACTGATAATTACTCAAGCTTAATTGTGAGTATCTTTTTCTTGTTAATGTGCATTTTATCTGACCAGCACTAGCACTTAAGCCCCAAAATTTTTTTTCAACTAGGCCAAGACCATTTTTGAGCTAAAACAACATTTGTAAATATATTAATATTTTCTTATTGATTTTTTTTTGTAATAACATGCATTTTGTGTTCTTGTTTGCATGCCATAATATTGGTGTTAGAAATGTGCATAGAGGGTAGAAAATTTACTCATTAGATGAACACATAAAATTAGTGTCCGAGCAACCAAAGGGGAAGGGGTATACCCATGTTAGTGTAGGTAGAAGCTAGGCAAAACAATTTGTGAAGAATATTCCTAACACTAATGATACTCAATAGGAGCAAGTGAAAATGGAAGTTTCACAAATAGTTAGAATAAAACAAGTGATGATGACTTGCACTATAGAATATTAGTATGTATTTTTACTTCACATTTTATTCTGACATTTAAGTTCCTTTTAGTGAGAGTTGCCAAATGCATTGGTTAGTTATCTCTGTTGTAACTTTTTTTTTTCGCTCAATTTGAAGTTTGTAAATTGAGAGTTCATTATTTTTGGAGGATTGAGCCAAGTCATGGAAAACAATTTTCAAGACACTTACCGGATTATTTGGCACCCACATCTCCATTTTAATTTGATTTTTATAACTTTAAGCCACGGAAATAGCCTTTATGGGGCATGGTTGTGTATGCCAACCTCTACCTAGACCTCACATTGGTGCAAGCTGCATGCACTAGGTGCACTCCTATTTAAATTTCTGTTAAGTGTTAGTTGCAATACCATTTTGAGCTGTTTTTTGCTTTTTACTTTTAATATGTTTTCCTGGTTTGGCTCATCCACTTTATATTAGTGTCATTTCCTGTGATTATCTCTCTCCCTCCTTTTCTTTTAGTTATATATGTTAAATTTTTAGATTCTTTGATTAAGCTACTTTGATTAAGGACAATGCTTTTCTCCATGAATGATTAATAATGGTCAAGCTATCATTATGCATGATGGTCTTGGTCCCTGAGCTTATGGTTTTGTAATGTAACTTTAATGATACAATATGTGTAGATTATGCAAGTGAATTTATGATTCAAAGTTCAAATATAAGTAAAGACTTAAAAAACTACTATTTATAGATGCAATCCAAAGAATTAACACCTAAACAATAATGCAATGATTGGATCAATCTAAATAATTTAATAATATATCAAACCTCACAAAATTAGTGAGCAATTGCAATTTTTTTAGTACAATTAGAATCCTAGTTTTATCAAGTTTAAGAAAAGTAAAGAACACTATAATCTAATAAGAGTGTATTTATTAGTAATTGGATAAGGAATGAAATCATCTTAGTTATTGAATCCAATCCTCATACTGATTGGAGGACATGAATTTCTTTGAAAGTCGTTGCACTTGTATCATTAGAACTGTTATGTGAAACATGAACAAAATTCAACATGTAAGGTCAACACGAGTTAACATCATCACTCTGATTACTTTGTAAATTATGAAGGGAATGAACTCGGACTTGGGAACTCGTCTCAGGCAAGCCGAATTTTCCTAAGGGATCGACCTCAAGTCATAAATGTTTGTTGAATGAAACGCATACCTCCCCATGAGAGTAATTGTAGAATTATAACATTCCATCAAAGCAAAGAATGATAGACAAAGATACAAAAAATAATATAGAAAAGAGTAAGTACATCCCATTTGGCCATTCACCCTCTTTTACATTCGCTGATTTGCTTACAATTAATTTCAAAAAAAAAAAAAAAAAAAAAAAAAAAACGTCTTGGTTAATGAGGCCGACTCTTGTAGTCATCCCATCGTTGAATCGGGTGGCCGTCTCTTTAGCGACCAAATTCTTAGGTTGAAAAATGAGTAGTTGTGGCCACCGCATACTAGACAAGAGGGACAAGTGGCTCAGCCATGTCTTCAAATATTCTACTATGGTGGTGAGCCACTAATTAGAGGTTCAATGCTCGTAATGTTTACAAAAGCTTAGCCTAATGAGAAGTTTAATGGTTGTAACACAGTTATTTATTATTCACCCCCCATTAGCAATGCCGAAACCACCAACATAGGACCCCGCTCCATGTCAGATAAACCAGAAGAATATGAGGTTGAGACTAGTCCTACCCAATGAAATTTCTCTTCTTGGTGTATCCTCTGTGGAGACTGGATGAACTTCAAGTCACCTACTTTGACATTCAGTGCCAACACCCTTTCCAATTCCAGTGAATAGGAAGCTTAGAGGCCATAAGGAATTGAGCACGAGCTTTTTGACTCATCCTCACCCTTTTCCTCAACGCCTTTGCTCTGAATTTGCTGAAAGCTCACTCTTATTATTCCCAAGTTCATCTCAGTTCCTTTGCTCATAACTGAAAGGGACTTGAAATTTATAGCCACGAAAGCATTAATGTTGCATTAATTGTGTCGGATCACTAGCCATTCGTGTCATGACACATCAGCTTTTATATATTTACAAATGTTACGACTAATGTTGATTGATATCTCTAACAATTTATCCTTGTGTTTGGGACATATCATCCTCTTGGTTAAATGTTACCACGATAATATTCTTTGCCCGAGGTACATAGCCAAACGAAATTATGCATGTTATTGTATGAAGATCTATGTTTTATATCAGAGACATTTGGTTGTAATCATCATCCGACTTGTTTCCTTATTATATATTAT
The DNA here is from genome assembly GCA_022702705.1 of Papilionanthe hookeriana x Papilionanthe teres. Lineage (NCBI taxonomy): Eukaryota > Viridiplantae > Streptophyta > Magnoliopsida > Asparagales > Orchidaceae > Papilionanthe > Papilionanthe hookeriana x Papilionanthe teres. The sequence continues at coordinate 92,905,575 of CM040425.1, forward strand.
ATCTTCAATTGCCTTGCAATGCTCAAACATTGTAAAACCCTTCTACCTTCCATTTTGCAACATAGGTCAAGGCCTGGAGGCTAGATACTCCCATTTGTGATAAGATTTGCAATGATTAGAGGACGAATCATCCCAGAGACGAGTCTAAATGGTTACTTTTGCGAAGACGATATCAAGATTCAATTATTAAGTCTAGCGTCAGGCACGACCTTTTTAATCGAGAAATCATAGGGGGTATGTGTAGTGTAAGACTTGGGCCGAGTCTATTATCCTTTAAAGGAATTCTGTCAAGTATCCACCTTATGAAGTCCGAAAACCATTCCTACAATTTTGTTTATGATCCAAACAACTCGCCAACCTAACGAATCATCCCTTCTGCCATCTCAAAAAGTAGCCATTCGACCATATCTTTTTTGTGCTCTCTCCGAATTTAAGCATTCCAGATACTCTACGATCATTCACATAGGTCACTTGTCAAGAAAATCCAGCAGTTTACTTGAAGATATTTCATCAAAACATTCATATAAGCGAAATGAATTTTCAAATTACAAGCATTTCACATAAAAGACTTTACTAAAAACACTTCAAAAAGAAGAAATGACTGTTCCAGGACAAAAGGTAGGAATGTTATTTCATTCCTCAAAAATTCCAAAATTACAAGAAAAAAAAAGGATGATTTTGTTACACTCATCTAGATCAAGGAGACGATCATTCTTCACTAGGTGATCCAAACAATAGAGGACACTATTTCAGAATTCTCTTGGAGAGTGGCCCTTCATACAACACTCTTAGGAATGTTCTTCGATAAACTCCTCAGAAGTTGTCATGGTGGCTATCTTCCCCCGCAATTGCTTAACTTCACCCTCGATAGCTCTACACTGAGTTCGCAATGAGGTACACTCCTCTAGAGCCTCACTGAGTTGACCCCCTGCTACGACATAAGCCATCTTCAACAAGAAGATTTCATTCTCCAACGAGACAAACTCTCAAAGACTTTCCTCTTCTTCCTCTCCTTAGGGAGATTCTGTATCATTTGTCAGTATGAGTTTATCTGGGTATGAGTTGCCTGCCACCAAATTAATTGGAGGCGTATCACCTCTACGAAAAATTGTCCTTCTCCATGGAATTGAAAACATCGACCAAGGTGGATGACTGAATAGTCGAATCCAAGTGGTAGGCGAGCCTTGTCCCCATGTGGTGACATGACACTCAAATCTCTTATAAGGTTAGCAAGGGTGTCCCTATCATCTTCACTCAGTTGAATGAATTCATCACCTTTTTTTCTTCAGAAGGATCCATATACTGAGGTCCTCTCGGCGTAGACCAGGACCTTCTTCTTTTGATGTGGTTAATCCTCGACAATCTCCTTACATTTTCTGTTTTGCTGGCGGATTTGTAGAGAGCCTATTCTACAGCTTTTTCTTCGTCTGAAGCTCCTCTTTACCCGCAATGATTGTTCGTTCACCAGCCACATGGAGTAAGCAGATGGGTTGTGTCTCCAGCGAGATGTTTAAGATGCCCTCTTCCCCTTTGAGCTGGTCCCGCTTCCTTCAGCGGTATCGCTTCCTCTGACCCAGAAAGTATCTACTGACGATTGCGTGTTAGCTCATTCTTCTTCTTTCTTTCGGAAATTTTATTTTAGTATGAGAATCAAGTCATCCATCATCTTCTTCTAAATTACTATGGTAGAAAGAGAGTGAATAAATATGGGTATATACCTAAAACAACATGGCCTAGTTCTTTCCTCCAACCATGCTTTTCCAATCTTGTGATGGCCTCTTGGACGACGGCACTACCAACACCCAATCCTCAATTATCTCTTAAAACCATTATAGGGCTAGTAACTTCTCGATAATGGCAGCTGTTATGTTTCTAGATACATTCAACTCCACTTGCTTCACTCGGTAAGCCTGCTTGAGCTCTTGGTGTGTCAGCATCTCCTCTCCTTCGCCAAAGGTGAGCGAATCGCCTCACCTGAATCTACCAAGTTTTCTCCAAGGAAGCAAAGCAAAACTTCCTCTTTCATTCCTTCACTTTATTCTTCAGCCCATAAAGTCGGACCCTGGTACTTGTAATTTGGACCAATCCACTTTGATAGGTCCTCATGAAGAAGAGGAACCTAATGAGCTTGATCAATCATGGAATCTTCATGCAATGAAGATAAATCACCAACATCATGATGCCAACAAAGGAATTCAGCATCACTGGAGCTGGAATAATGTAAAGAAGTTGAAGATGTCCATCAGCTTTTGGCAAAATGGCAATCAAAGGCGAAGTCTAAACTATTCTTTATAAAACAATAATTATTTTTTTGTAGAGAGCGCTCGCCCTTTCTGTTTTCTCCGCTACTCTAATGAATAGAAGAGTTGAAGACATACTCAAGCTTGATCGACTGTAAATGCTTGTAGATTATCTTCAAATGACCTGAAGTTTCAGCTGTAATGAATGACATGTGATATGTCTAAGAAGAGGAGACATCATCATAACAGAAAAAAAATGCTAGAGATAAATGGTGGGTGGGAATGAAATAATTAACGTGGCTCCTTTTATAGACTGAAACATTGTAACTTCTTTAAGGTTAAGAAATAAAAAAACAGGACATTAAATATAATGAACCATATAAAATAAAACTTTCAAGTTATCATGGGAACCGAAGTGACAAAATACAACTTTTATTTAATTAAAACATTAAAGTTTATTGCAGGCTCTTTGACTCTCACAAATGCAATGAAGTACAATGAATTAAGTGGTTATTCAATTTGTTAAACAAGTAATGCATTTTAAAATGAATATGATACAAAAGTAATATATTGTATTTGAAATATTTTAAAGTTGTTTGGTTCACTGTAAATAAATGTGTGACAAAATACTGCGGCTGTTGATGGCGGGCGGCGGCGGCGGATGACAGACAACAATGACAAAGGTCAAGTGCAGACAATGGCAGGGCAGCGATGGAGGATGAAGGATTTCAACCATTGGTAGATAGTGTCTGGACGGTGTCAGTGGCAACAAACGGTGGTAGAGCAGCGACGATGGCGGAATGTAGGCGGACAATGGACGACATGCAAGCGACAACGACTTCAAATGACAGGTAGGAGGTGGCGAGCGACAACGGAGGCTGGTGATTGGCAGGTAACAAGAGGCGGGCAGAGACAGAAGTTGGCGACTGGTGGGCGGGGTGGCAGGCAACTGCTTGCTCAGCCACGACCATATCAAGTGTATCAGTGAAAGGAGGCAACGATAGAGTGCCAACCTTTTCAGGAGGGGGAAATGCCACTAAATAATGGTTTTCCTTGACCACATGCTTCGTACCTGTGGCACCTCCATCCATCACAGCTAGATCGCCTTTTGCGCAGAGTAGACCGATTGCTTCAGTTGTCTGCTTAGCTCCTCCCATAGGGGCGTCTAGAGCCACATTTAGGTTCAGTCGGTGAGTTTGTTTTGTGTGATAGTCGGAGTCACAAAGTTCACTATAAGCAAAACAGTTTACAAACAAAATTGGAAGTAAAAGTAATATATATTTATTTTCTAACAAATCATAAAGTCCAAAGCATTCTTTATCGTCTGATCTGTACTGACCCTTGATTTCTAAGATTTTAGGAGATTTGTCTCCTTCACCCATGTTCTGAAGGCTGAATATCACTATGGGCATTTGAACGATCAACTGCGATGGAGAATATTTAGCTGGATTTTTTATTTGCGAATCAATCTCCACAACAGTCGTTCTAACAGTCGCGGCTGGAGGCTCCCCCTAATCGAAAAGCTAGCCACCTTTCTTCCATTTTGCCACCATCTTGTGTCTCTTCCGGCCGCAATACCTCTTTTGGCACCATCAAAACAAAAGAAGAAAAAACAAACAATACCTCTTCATCCAGAATGTTGGTGTGTGATCGATTGAGATCTTCCATGATGAGACTAAAAGCAGGAACTGGCCGAATCCAAGGAACGAGAAAAGGATGTGGAGATGCAAATGGGCTCAACAGATGTCTTATCTCTCTATTTATAAGAGTTAGAATCCGAAACTCAAGGAAGTGTCCACATCATGTGCTTCATTAATCATTTAATCATTTAATGCATTTAATTCTCTATTTCTTATTGCAACATAGCTTTCTAAGAGACATGAGAATTCGAGAACTAAATATATATAATCGAAAGTAGCTATTCCAAATCAGCTGAAATAGAGACTCAAATAAACGGACCCTTCTCCTAGCCAAGTCGTGCTAAGGAGACGGATCAACCCAACTCAACTAGACTCGGGGAGGTCCGATCTAATAGCATTGGTTGAATGCACATGATTGAGTACAAGCAACCAAATACGAATAGCCGAGTGTAGAGAGTGGAGTACAAAAGGTTCAAATGCAAACACGGAAGAAGCGAATGTAAGAATAGGAACTAACAACCTTTCGCCCACCCAATTATCAGTTAATGTTGGAGAGGAAATCTATATGACAATCTAGGCTTTAATGACAATGTGATCAGGGAAACAATTAGATGTCCCTAAAGGGCCCGTACACCATTATAATTTACACATTTCTTTCTTTAGAAATAATCCCCTGCATAAGGGAGGGGTTAAATGTAAAATGGATTCTGATCTCTGATCCACTTTTTACCTCTTGACCAAAGCAAGATGTGGCTCAACCCATCTCTCTTTCCTCTCTCTCTCTCTCTCTCTCTCTCTCTCTCTCTCTCTTTCTCTCTCTCCTTCTCTCTCTCTCTCCTTTTTCTATGCTCTGGGTTCCTTCAACAAATTAACTTAAAATTAGCAGCCACGTAGTATTGCCTATGAAAATAACATTCATCTAATAGCTACCTGGTGTTATCATTGAACCAAACTAGTCTGATCCCATACCAATCCTTATAGCCTGCCTAATATTATGAAATGAGTAATCTTTCTCAATGCTACATCTCATAGACATGTTTTGAACTAATTGAAATCATAAAATAAAATAATCCAACCAATGAAATCAAATAAAATTTTCTTGGATCAGTAATTGATATGATTTTTCTAATGAAAGTAAACATGTGGATTTCTAACACAAATGTAAAGTTATGTCTCCTGTTTTCTTAAGTTATAATGATTTGTCAGATAGTTATCTTTCTCTGTCATTTGTCGGAAATATACTTTTATGCATAAATTTTGCCGTTTGCTTTTGGCATTAGTAGCCTATAAGAGATAGGGGGACAAGTGAGCTACGATTTCCCAGTAATGTCTTTTCTCCCTTCCAGGTGTCTTTGGCCTAATGTTCATCACTTTTGAGAATGAAATACATTTTGCTGCACACTAAAGTTCATGGAACCACTAGTAAGATGATCAAAACAAGGGGGACCTGATTACCCTACTTAAAGGAATAGAAAAGTTTGGTTATGATTATCAGTGAGCTAAGAATTTGCTTGTGTGATCATTAAGGGCCATGAGATGAGCAACAAGATGTGATTATGACTGGATTTATTCCTCAAGTCAGAAGCCTGGTTAAAGAATAAACATAATCTTGCTTTCAACTTGGATGGACAATTATTAACTGTTTCTTGTACAAAACACCTGCTTTACATGATTAGATGGACTGGTCCGTATTTGTTTTGTTTAAAAGACTTAAATTATAGTTCAGATTATTTACTTGCCAGTTAACTCCATTTGTTAATTTCACAGGAGATTTTGCTAGTGCTCGATGGGACAAGTGGTTTGAATGTGCTACCGCAAGCTAGAGAATTTAATGAAGTAAACCCTTTAACTGAACTGCTTCAGAGTCTCTCTTATTTTCATTTCCTTGTTTTCTTGCAAGTTAGTCTTTCATCGCCATTGCTTTTTCATTCTCAGTTCAAGTATTCCAATTATCTATAACTTTCAGCAGTCAGGAACGTTGCGGGGACAAAATCCCTATTAGATTATTGTAGTAGAAAAATACAATGAGCAGGGCATGTATAAAGTTTGAAATTTATACCACTTGAAAGCCAGAGTGATGGCTTAGCACAAGGATTAGCTCCATTGTTATGTGAAGGCGGGGACAGAATTCATGCCCTGAAGCATTGGGATTAACTTCACTCAAGACCCTTATAGGCTTTCTTCTATACATCACCTTATTAGCTCTGTAACGGTGACTTATCTGGTTCCTTTAGTTAACTGATTCATATCCGCTAGGCCTGGCAACAATTGCACCCTTGTAATTTTGTTGCCATGCAAAACAGGTTGATTTCTGACATTACTGTCACAGCACAAACCGGTACCGGAACTCTTGGCTTATTTTGAGGTTCCACTTGCATTGTCTGCCTCAAGAATTGTAGCGTGTTGTTACTCACAACAGCACAAATAGGAAAAAAAATAGGAGCTTTCAAGAAAAGTTAGGCCAAGCTCTATCACTCGCAATTCCAGGGAACAATTTAACAGTTGGCAAATTCATCTTTAACTGGCTTCTCTACCTTTTTTTCCATCCTTAATGAAGCACTCCCAGCACTGCTGTTAGTATTGAATTAGTTATTCTTATTAATCAGATCTCTATTCTTACAGCAAAATTATTGAAACACTATCTTTATTTTCAAATTTTTTGTACCCTTATTATACCTAACTGATCTGCGTGCAATGGATTATAAAATATAATACTGTCATTTGTTAACTTAAGATCTGTGGTGGTGATTAAGCCGTCATGTCTGTTCATGGATGTGGGATGCTGAAACATATATGGGTGGATGTCACACTTTGGTTTATCATTCTTTAAATATATATATTTTTTTCACTTGACTTTGAGAGCTCATCCAAACTTCTATCAGGTTGTTGGCGTTACTGGTTTAATCCTGACAAAGCTTGATGGTTCTGCTCGCGGAGGTTGTGTGGTATGGCCAACATTCATTTCTCCAATTTCTAGCTTCCTTTCCCTCACTTGAACTTTGAATGCTCTTGCACAAAGGCTCACATATGGCTGCGAAATGATGTCGCTATTTATATCACCAATGGCTGAATTAATAGGCGAGTTAAGACCATGACACTCAGGTCGCGCTAGTTGGGTCACAAACTCACCATTATTTATGGCATCAATTTTCTAGCCTGTATTATACTGAGCCTATGTTTACTAATAGAGAACCATACAGAGCAGAACATGCAGCGAGCTCTTATTTCACGTAATAATTATCTTGACGGTATGACTGACATGAGCTCCTCAATTTGTAGGTCAGCGTAGTTGATGAACTTGGAATCCCTGTGAAATTTATTGGGGTTGGGGAAGGAGTTGATGATCTTCAACCATTCGATGCAGAGGCATTTGTTAATGCCATCTTCTCAGGAGCGAGATAAACCAGAATTTCAGATTGCCATTTTGCCACTTCTCCTTGTTTATTTTTGCTTGCCACCTGTTTCTCATGTCCATCTCGTCCACTGTTAAGCCGTGTTTAGTCAGGTTTAAAATACTCGTTTGGGTTTACGCTGTATTTAACCACCAAAAATTTTCCATACTACTGCTTGGTTGGCATGTATACACATGCGTAGGATTGAGAAAAAAAGCAGAAAAGGTTAAAAATTTAGGAATTTAATTGGATTTGAACTGGATGATTATTAAGATTATTAATATAATTTAATAATATAATGAAATTTTTATCATTTTATTGTTAAATCTTCTAAATTAGGATATTCTATTTCTGAATCTCTTGAACATCATTCTAATAATTAGAGCAGAATTAATTTTCCATTGTTAAGGTAAATCTCGTATTTTTAGTTATCTGATCAAATATGAAAGGGAAAAAAAAGAATAAAAAAAAAGGAAATTTGATCATTATTAGAACCAGTTAATTTATTAAAATTGGCTTGGTTTGTTAGTTCATCAATTGTAAAAGTGGTCTTAGTATTGAGTTGGTCTAATGATTGATTCATAGTTGAACTTATTGGGTTGATTGGTGCTGTCCTGTGAATGTATTTACTTGAACGTGTAGCATATTTGTTGAAAATAAAATTATTTTTTAATAAATCATTTTAATACACGTTTCGTGCACTTATCTTCTTGTGTAAGGATTCTCTTTTTTAAAAATGTGTTTAAATATTTCTTCAGTTATAAAGCTGACGAGACTGAATTTTTAGCCTTGTAATTCATTTTCCTTCACATTCTGAGTGATCGGAAGCTATTTTTTTTTATTGTTGATAATATTAGTTATATTGAATCAAGATGATGAAGGGGCTGAAATATTATTTTTGGCTTTGCATCTTAAACAAATGAAGGTATTTTCGTTGCAAGAACTGAATTGTTGCGAAGTGAATGGATGCAATTGTTGCTAAATTTGATGTTGAACATTTCAAACATTGGCATACATAAATTCTGAACAAATGGTTGAAAGTAGTATTAGTCTAGAAATCGTGTATTTAAAATTTTTTTTTGAATAATTCATTTATCATTCTTGTTTCTTTCATTGCTCCTTTTTCCCAATGAATTTCAATTATTTTTTCAAATTTTCTTCCTAATAATAGTTTGGTAAATTATTATGAAGAAATAGTGTGCGATAGAATCATTCGTTTTTAAATAAAAATTTCTTTTTGTATGGTTGGAAAGTCCATAGTAGCACAAGGTATGAAGGGAAACAACTTGTTGAGCCCGCTACAGTCTGGCTAGACCAGTTTGATCAATCAACTTAATCAGGAGTTATGAGCAATAGCATGCTTATGATGACTTGTTGGTTCAGCATTGGTTCTCATGTACATTTGTAAAATTTCTATTTTCCCCCAATTTAAATATAAGCTTCATGTTAAAGGTTATTGCTGTTTCTTTATCCAAATTATTTTTTCCAAGATGGACAAATCCATGGCGTCTCTTTGGGGAAGAAAACCGGGACTAATGCCATCAAGCCTTCTCTATTTGAACCTCGTGCAAATTTGAGGAGTCTGTTAACCATATTTTTCTTATCTTGCAGGTAGTCATTGTGTTTGTAGGAGAATAGAACCTCTTTTCTCTTGTGCCTCATGTAAGTTTTAACTCTTTAAGAAATTGTCAAGTTTTAACTCTTTAAGAAATTGCCTCACCAGGTGGTGTGCATTTAATTCCTCTAATTATGGTTTGGTTTATTTGAACTGCAAGAAACAATTTCAAACATCATGAACATTTGGTAACTAGTGGTGTCACTTATAAGCAAATCCTTTCTCTCCTACTTAAAGTTTCTAAATTTGGGATGATGAAATACAAATAATTGGATGGTTTCAGGAGTATCTATGAAGAGAATATTTATGGTGACAATGAAAAGCAGAACCCCCAAACTATCTTATGGGAGAAACATAAAATGTATTGGATTAAAATTAATATTGATGCAATATCCAACCAAGTGTTGCTGTTACTAGAGACCACTTTGGTAAGTGCATATCCTTCATATCCTCTAGTGCTGCTACTTCCTCCCAACTTCATGCAGAAGCTGGTACATTATTGGCTACTGTTTTGGTGGCAATTAGGTTGAATTTTTTAGAAGTTGCATTTTGAGATGGAATCTCTTGTTTTACCAAACATCATCGTTGGTCAATCAACAATTCAAGGTGGATTAGGATGTTACCTCAAGACAAAATCATTATATGGACTCATGTTATCCGGGAAGGCAATCAACTTTCTGACTAATTGGCTAAATTTGGAGCTTCCTCGAACATTATCTTGGTTGAATTTGATCCTCCTCATTCTCTCTCTCTCTCTCTCTCTCTCTCTCTCTCTCTCTCTCTCTCTCTCTCTCTCTCTCTCTCTCTCTCTCTGTTACATGGAAACAATTTATCCTTGCCTCACCTTGGATCCCTTTGTAATTGCATTGACTTTTCTTTTGGTGGAATCAATCATTGGTTAAAAAGCTTGCCTATGATGGCGAGCATATATATACTCAACCAGACTGAGGTAGCTTGATAACTTGCCGGTGATGCTCAAGTCATCCTATGGTTGAGTTTGCTTAATTCCAATGAAACCAACTTGCTCAATTAGATCGATTTGCCCCATGACCAAGTTGATTTATAAAGGTGTTACTAGGAAGCTAAACTTGAGGAAAAATATTTTATAATGAACGGTTATCCATACAGGGTTTTACCAAGATAATATTAATTATAACACCTCTATTAAGAAGAAGAAAGAGAGCATTGTTTTATCAAAACTTATGTTTAATTATATCTTAATTTGTAACATATAAACCAACAATCTATAAATAAGAGCGATGAACAGTACCAAGAGGGAATCCACAAATATTTAAAGGCTTATTTTTTGGACATTTTCTCTATTCTTTTTTCTCAGTACTCTCTATATTTTAGCTCTTTCATTGGTAGATTGATTCACGAACAAATTAGGATCCAACCTCTTGGATTAACCCAATTTATTTGAGCTCTTTTCTTAGTGATTTGGATTCCAAAATAAATCAAGATTTAATATATTGAAAGATGTTGTGAGCATGAATAATGTCATGGATGATAAAGAGTCACACAAATTGCAAAACAAGTAATAAAGAAATCAATAATATTGAATGTATTAGATAATTTATGATATAATAAATAAATAAGCTAAACGAGTAAATGATCATAATAATAAAAGTGACATTGGAATATATGCCAAGGGTAGTCCTAAGGAATTGAACGCACATCCCCCTAGAATAAAAAATACACTGAAGTAGAGTACTTGTTACTAATGGGAGAAGCACCTCACCCCCACTGGTCTACCAAAAGAGGATTAAATATAATGCTGAAATAGTCAGTTCATCCTCCTTGGCATATGAAATGGAAAGAAGCCTACCTGGAACCTGTAAACAATATTGATTAGAGAATTCTTTGTCTAGAATGATTACCGAGGTAGAGGCCCCAAAAAGATTTAAAATTTTATTCTTGGAATCTTAAATGGGTAGATCTGACTATTTTGACCATATAACTTTATTCAAATGATAGTTTGCCTACTTTGAATAAATGATGCTTATAAGTGTCATTTATTAGTTATGACTTTGAAGGAGCATACACTTAAAGTAATTAAGTAGTTTTTCACTAAAAAGGATCACTTTCTACACATATTTCATCCACATGCTTTTTAAAAAGTTTTCCAACACGTAAAAGCCACATAAAAGTTTGCTAGCTCTATTATGAATTTGCCTGGAGCCAAGGGAATCCCTAAAGATCTTTATCACCATGTGTTATCACTTCCTATGCCCAATTCAAATGCATGTTTTTTGTAAGGATTGTTAGTACGTAAAATCCATAAAAGAGTTTGCAAACTCTATTGCAAATTTATTGGGAGCCAAGGGAATCTCTATAAGCCTTTGTCACTCATTTTTGAAGGGATATATTTTAGGTTAGAGACGTTGTACCTTCAATGACACATGTGATGTTTGCCTAAGGGTTGATAGAAGTCCCTTCATTTATGCCCTTGATCTACAATGTACAAAAACCTAGTCAATTTATAAAATAGTCCAACAAAAAACATTTCAGTTAAGGAGTACAACTCCTCTTAACACCAATAGTGGGAGAATCTAGGAGTCGCATCCATCGATGAGATGTTTTTGTTAGGTCAACAAAGGAGAAGAAGGTCACTTAGAGGGGCTTATAATAAAATTAGACTTTGAGAAGCATGACTCATTTCTTTGGGTAAGATCAAATTTCAAAGACCTTCAAACTTGTCTAATGAAAGAGCAAAGTCTAGATGAGGAGAGGCGAGTTGATTGTTGGGTGAAGATGAAATCACCATCACCCATTGTCTAGTTATATATGTCGACTTTGGTGCCAGTCTCAATGGATGAGATTATGGAAGCCATTCAAAACAAAGAATATTTTTAGAAATTTGATGTTGATGAAGGTTTTGGATCATCTACTTAACTCATAAATATATTGCATTTACCATCGTGATGGTGATCATAATATTAAAGAATTCTGACATATATGTGTTGGCATCAATTTTTGATGTTACATGTGTAGGGCATCCACCTAAATGACTCGGGATAACCTACTACTAACTCGTAGCGTCCTGCAGCTCAAGACACCCATCTGCGACTTCCTGACACATGTTAGGGGAATAAAGCTAGAGTTTGCGATGATTTGACCTTGCCCAAGAGAGAGCATCATTAGGCGGATTCATTCATAACCTGAGATATGTTTGATGTCCATTTTAGTGATTAGAGATCACTTTGCACTCATACGGAACCTCCCGTGGTTAAGGCAAGTCACGGATCTCTCTTATGAGTGCTGCAAAAAAATTAGGATTTGGAATGCCCTACCGACACCTTGGACTGGGGAGACCGTTGGCGACGAGTCCATTGGTAAAATACACTTTTTTGAAACTACAGGAAGATATTTTAGTAATACTTTGTCTCGCATAGCTTACGAATCAAAGAAATCCTTCGTCGATCTACACAAAAATTAGTCTTTTTGGGCAAGACCGGTGCTTAGGCGATAGTCCCGGGCACCTATTTGCCCAAAAGTGCATTCCGAAGCATTTTCCTAAGCCCTAGAAAAGTAGGTTCCAACATACTGGCACCTAGGCCCCATCATAATGGCGCTTAGGACACAAAAACACTTCAAAAAAATCATTTCTCGAGCCCCGAGAAAGTAGGCACAAGTCAAGTTCTAAGACATGAATTTTCTCATTTTTGGGATGATATTGACCCCAATGCACCCCCTAGGTAGCCAAAAAGGTGGATCTCCTTGAGCATTTAGGATTTGCTATGGGGATGGAAAAGACAGTGGTAATACCATTTTTAGTCTTTGGAAGGTCTCAAGAGGGCTTATCAAGGCCCATATTTGGCAAAAGAGAGGGGAAGGGCGGGTTTAAGCTATCATCCTCCTCATTTCAAAAAAATCCACTAAACATTTTCAGTTGTGCTAGTATTGAGAGAGCTCTTGGAGACTTGGTAGTTTGGAGCAATAAAGAGGAAGCTTCATCTTTCCCTTGGAGAGAGCTTCTTGGAGGAAGCAAGAGAAGAAGGCTCTTCACCTTCCTAAAGGAGAGAAGAGAAGGGACTTGGTGATCTTCCAACTTCTTCTTCTTCTTCTTCTTCTTAAAATTTTTTCTTCTTCTCCGTTGACTTTTTCCTTTTTCGACTAACTTTTAGGGAGCACAGCTAGGAGAGTTTCGTCCTAGCTAGGGGAAGGAGGACTCTGACAAGCTCACGGTCTCTCTGGCAAGGAGAGTGTCATCTTATGTTGGGGAAGGAGAATTCCGACGGACTTTGCGGTCTCTCTGGAGAGGAAAGGTTCTTCACCTTTTGGGGAAAGGAATCTATCTTCATCATCTCTCCTACCACTTGGAGAGCTTCTTCTGGAATGAACATCAAACTTCAATCAATCACCGCGTTGGTGAAACTCTTTAAACTCTCACATTTCCTTTCATTGGGGCCCCTATGTATGGATGTTAGAGAAGCTAGGTTAGGTTTTTTGGTGATCCTAGAGGAGACCCCATAAGTTAGGAGATTTACATTTTCCCCCACGTATCCTACAAGCAAAACCTATATTTTTTTGTTTCGAAATCCCAATGTCTGGGGTTGTTGTAACCCCGTGTTTGTGCTGACAATTCCGTTCTCATGACGAAGGGGAACAAAATCTATCATTTCAGCATAGAGAACGGAAAATCCCATGAATATGCCATTCCCTACATTGTGAAGATTTTCCCCATGGAATTTTTTCATGCAGTGCAAACGGAGTCTACCGCCTGTTGCTTTGCGGCGACGCACGTTTTGCTTCATCAATTAACCTTAGGGTGACCATGAGATAGAGGAGTTGGCTTTGTAGTTAAGAACGATCGAATCTCATTTCTTGCATGTAATCACATTGCGTGCATGGAATGATTTTTAAAATATGAATAAGACCACCGATTTTTGCATGTTGTTCCGTCAGCTCGCTCAATCGACCCCACTGGTACGATCAACACGACCATCAATATTTTGTCGACTCGTTCGATCGGCCGCATTGACTCAATCAGATTGATCAATGTGTTTCATCGGCTTGCTTGTTCGGCCCCATCAACCCGATTGGTGTGACCATCACTCTTTTATCGACTTGACCAATCGACCGCACCAACTTAATCAGATCAATTGACGTGTTTCACCAGCTCGCCTAATCAGCTTCACCAAACTGATTAGCTCGACCGAAAATATTTTGTAGATTCATCCGGTCAGCAGCACCGGCCCGATTGGGTCGATCGATATCTTTCGTCAACTGGTCACTCGGACTCACTGATCCGATTGATTTGCATTGCCTGCATCGACTCATTCACACTTGCACATGTTGAGCATTTATGAGCATAAACCCTCATACACTGTTAACAAGCGTTCATCCCTTCCATAAGTATATCACTTAACAGTTTTCTCTGGGATATCTTCGTGTCACGGTGCCTCACGTCACTATTATTTGCACTCACATTAGTATCCCCTCACCAATTTGCTTTGCAAGTCATATTGTATGAACATGACATGCATGTTTGAGTTTGCTTAAGTCACTGTCCACACTCACACTCATTTCATACATCCACGTGTCCTATTCAGGGGAGGCTTGCACATCAAGTTTATCCGATGTGTATTCTTCCCAGAGAGAATTACCACCTTCTCTTCTTACAACATTGAATCAGACTGTCGTAAGTCATCCTTCTGGGTCACTGCCTCTACAACACTCCCACCCCTCAGGGTCATTGCCTCCATGACACTCCCACCCTCCGGGTCTCTGTCTCCATGACACACCCACCCTCCAGGTCATTGTCTCTATGACACACCCCACCCCTCTAGGTCAATACCACACCCACTTGCCCGGGTCACTGCCACCACAGCAAACCCACCCCTCCGGGTCGTTGTATCGACGACACATCCACCCTTCGGGTCACAACCTCTATGGAACACCAACCCCTTCTGGTCACTGCCTTTATGACACAACCGCCCTCTGGGTCGCTGTATCCACGACACACCAACCCTCTGGGTGACTGTCTCCATGACACACCTACCTTCTAGGCCATGGCCTCCATGATTTATCACACGCAGGCTCTCCACATTTCTTTCTCTTATTTGTCGTTTTTGTCATATGCCCATCTTTTATGGTCCTTTCTTCTTTTAATCAAGACTTATTCAGAAAATAGAAGTATACGAAGATGAATAAACCGACAATTACTTTAAAAAAAAAGAGAAAAGGAATGAAAACAATGCAATATTTTCTTAAGAGACCACCACCAATCAGATTATGGTGATTTATACTCTACCTGATAGCCTAGTTATATCTTGATAATAAAAGGAACGATAGAAACCTCTTTGGTACCTGATTGTTAGGAGTCTTTGTGAGAGCAAGCACAACCCCTCGTATCATGAGTCTTTCTTTGGTATCCCATGAGAAGTAATATACCATGAGGATGCCATGAGGAATTTTTGAACCCATAAAAAATAAATTCAATTTTCGACTTTGGTTTGAATGTGAAGGACTTTTTTAAGTCCTCTTGTATATTTTTTCTGGTTGAGTATTGACTGCTCTTCTTCGGTTTATATTACAAGGATTATTTTATTGGATATTTATATTTATCATTTTCGTTTTTTCTTACTATTTATCCATTTTCATTATTAAATTTCCTCATTCTGTCTCTTTTAAGAAAAGGGTGTTTGGAAATAAAAGTTTAGAAGGAGTAAATAAAAAGTTGTTCTCTATAAAATAAAAGGAGTGCAACAAGTCTCCACCAAGGAATATAAAGCTACCCCTATGATATGATTTGTCTGTTCTTGAACAGACTTATTACCATCTTCCTCCATTGAAGTTTTTTCTTGCCTCATTGTTTTTGCTTCATACACGAAAAACTTTAATCAAATCTTCAATCAACCTTTTCAAAATCCGACACACCTTAATATCATGGCTCTGATCTACGTTGTATATGTAGAATTTCATTGGGTCATATAAGTTATCTCTTGCCTTCAACATCATAAACCTCTTAAAATATTCTTTATTTTGGACGAAAAATTTAATCAAATTATCTAACTTAATCGTTATGTGTCGTATTATCTTAACAAGGTTCTGAGATCACTTTTTAATTTTTTTTTAGTTTTGAAAAAAAATTGTAAAAAAAAAAATAATGTTTGTTTATTCATTCTTTTGTTTTTTCCTTTTTAATTTTTTTTTAAAACACACGAGAAATGTTTTTAAAACATTAAAAACACATAAATTTTGTTTTCACTATTTCAAAAATATGTTTTTCGGAGCTTTGCCTTAAAATCTTAGTTTAGCTTATTCATCATTGGCTGAAATTAACATAACCAAATTAAGCTATTGATCCATTAATTAACTCATAAGATTGCTTAATTAACTCATTAATAAATTAATGAAATTATAATAATTACCTAAATTAAACCAATTAATAAAATACAATTGAACTAATAATCATCTAATTAAATAATTTAAATGGAAACTACATGAGATTTTTTAACTCATAATTACTCAATTTAATAATAAATCCATTTAATTAACTTAATAATTAATCAATGAACCCATAATAATTTAAATGAAATATTAATTTTAAATTATTTAAACATATCATTAAATATATAAATAATTAGAGAAAACATTAAAAAATTAATTTAAATACCAATTAATGAATTAATTAAATATTTAAATAAATTAATTGAAATTTTGATGAATTCATAAAATTCAAATAAAATTATAAAATTTTTGAATCAATTAAAGCTTCTATTTAACAAAACCTTAACTTAATAAATAAATAAATTAATTAATTAAATAATTTCAATACTTCACCAAAAATTAATTAACATGTTAAATAATTAAATTAATTAACTTGTTAGTTGTTAAATAATTAAATTAATTAACATGTTAGTAGTTATTAATTCAATAATTTTAGTTAATTAACATGTTAGCAGTTATTACAATTTAATTAATTTTTTAAAAAATATATTTTTTCTTTAACAAAAAAATATAAGATACCTAATCAAACATATTTTATATTTTTTGTTTTAAAAAAATATATAAATTATAACAGCATCAAATACATTTTTCAAAAATAAAAAAACAAAAAATAAGACAAAAATAAAAATAAAAATAAAAATAGAAAACAGTAAACGATAATAAACAATGCCTAAACTTTTTGAAATCGATCGAGTGAATTTGTCTGAGTTACCCTCTTGAATTGATAGAACGAAGTTGTCGTTGGGCGCATCCCCAAAACTGTATAGGATACTCTTACCAAGTTACTTGTATGGGGCTGATCCTTGCTTTGAACTTGGTCAATGTTTTTCTAGGGTCAAAGATTTCTTAGCCATACAATAAAAGTTAGAAAAGATAAAATTAATTCAAGGTTTCATAATAAAATAAATATATGTTCACTTCAAACTGGGAAAAATATTAATTCGTTTTTATTCTAGAGTTCATGAGCGTTAAACTGCTACCATATATGCAGATTCTTTGAATGGTTGGCTATAAATTCAAGTTTATGAAAGCGGCATCTGCGGCATGATTGTACTCGATGTTCCTTAAAATGCTGAAGTTGAATATTTTATCCATCTTCCACTTGACTGGTCTAAGGATCTTAACTTCTAGAACAGCATAACCTTTTCTTACTAGGGCTGTCAAAACGGTTCGTTGTTCGTGAACAGCTCGTGTTCGGTTCGTTAAGAAGTTCGTGTTTGGCTCGTTCGCTAAGTTAACAAGCCTTAACGAGCCGAACACGAACAAGATTTGTTCGTTCGTGTTTGGCTAGTTTTGGCTCGAAATATTATTCCTCAATTATATATATATATATATATATATATATATATATATATATATATATATATATATTCATGAATAGTATTTTTAAAAAATTTAAAAGATTTATAATCAATTAAAATTATTAATTAAGTAAAAATAATAAAAATTATTAAATTAAATTCAAAAGATGTTTTAATATAAACAAAAATTCTTAAATCTTGCCCCAACTTTTAAAATCTTATAGTTACGTGATTAGAGTTGTCAAAACGGCTCTTTGTTTGTGAACAGCTTGTGTTCAGCTTGCTAAGCAAACACGCCGAACACGGACATATTTTTTGAGCTCGAAATATAAACGAGCCGAACACGAACTGAGGCTGAGCTCGTTCGTTTTCGGCTAGTTTACACCCCTATTTCTTACTTTAAGCAAGCTCTCTCATACTCCTACGTTTGATGTAATTACTTATTTAATGCTGTTGTTAGATTTCCTAGTGCGGCAGCCTTTTCTGCAGTTGCTTTCCCTATATTAAGAAATGCATGTATCATAATATCTCATTCGATCGTTCAGACTGCACTGACCAAATGAGTGTATACATAACGAATTATGCAACTGTGCTAAAAAATCTAGCTTGAAAGTAAAATGGATAGAAAAAATAATTTGTCATTCAAAGTATTAAAGTTGATAATAGCCTTCAATTTGTCCTTATTTAACTACATATCGGCAGGAAAACTTTGTTTTTTAATTTTTTTATTTGTGGCTATCAATTTGATGCGACACTCTAAAACGTTGTTTGGTACATATTATTTATAAGATTTAATCATAAATTTAACTTAAATCTAATCAAACGAAAAAAAAAAAAAAAGAAATCCAACTCCCCCTTAATCCAATTTCTCTTGTTCCGCCTTTCTCTTCTTGCATTGTCATGTTTACAACGTAAATTTAAATTTAGCGTCGTAGCGTCTATCTGATAAATCTAGATTTAAAAAATTTTATTTAAAGTAAAACTAAATTGCAGCAAAACACCACCTAAAATGAGGTAGAATTGGGCTCTGACCACTCCACATAGGAAAGATGCTTGCGTATGGATTTTTTTTTCTCTACTATATTTTTGTAGCTTTGGGGACAGATTTTTCTGTGGACTAATGATACACTTAGTACTGTAATTTAAATTTCAAGCATAAGTAGGGAAAGTATTTACGATATATATATATATATATATATATATATAGGCACATGAGGCTTCTGTCAAATTTTGGGTCTATTTTGAAGCACTTTATTTGATGCGGTGAGCGTTTGAAACTGCAGCTCGATTTGGGTAAAATGCATTTTGGCAGCTTATGTGTTTTCAAAATGCAGAAAATAACTGTGGTGACAGCTTTCTGGTTGTAATCTAGCATTTCCAAAAAAAATAAAATTTTGTTATAGCCACCGCACCTAGCTTATCAGCAGATTATTTTAAATCAACTTATCATCATATTATTAATAAGCTACAGCTGCCCCCAAACAAAAGTCCCAACACCTATTTGATTGTTTGATTTAACTAATTGCTTTAGTATCCCACTGCCAACCCGAAAATATCTCATTGTTCTAACACTAAGACCGATAGACATATTTTAATAATTTCATATAATTTTGTATTGCTCTTTTGTGAAAGAATTAATTTGTTTTTAAAATTACGATTGCAGTAATGTAGCATTATTATTTATTGAAATGAAGTAAATTTTGCTGCTAGGCTGACTAGAGCAGCTATTCGATGCTTCACTATAAAGTATATAGAGTGGTGGTTAAAAAATTAATCGAGATTATGATGCTAATTTGGCGAGATTATGATGCTAATTTGGCCAGATTATGACGGAATGGTCGGTAGGATTTGGAATGGGATTTGGCTATCTAGACTGGGGAGACAGGGCGTAGTGGGGGTGGGGGAGAAGTTGATGGCAGATGGAGGTGGATGGGGTCCGCCATTCTTAACGGTTCAGACTGGATTAATGTATCTGTCGGCTTCTGAATATGTCAGGGATGACCGATTCACTTCCTCCATCAATACTTATTGAAAGAGAAAAAAGCAATACCTTACTATTGGTTGCTCGTATCTAACTTCCATTTGATTTTTTATTTTTTATTTTGGTCCCTAGATGGGAAAACTTTTCTGTTCGGACTCCGGAGGTACGTGCGGATTTCAATAATATGCCGCTATGTGTGTTATATCGCGGACGTTATTTTGGGTGATATTGAAGTGGAACCACAAATATTATTTTCAGGGTTGTTGAAGAGAAACTTGTATATTTCACTTTAATAACCCTGAAATAATCCCGAAAATACATTGGCGGTTCCACTTCAATGACCTCGAAATAACACTGCAGCGCTTATTGAAGAGAAACATATATATTTCACTTCAATAACCCTAAAATAACCTATAAATAACTCCGAAATAATTTCCGCGGATGTTAGCGGTTCCACTTCAATAATCCTGAAATAACACCGCGGAGGTTATTTCAGGGTTATTGCGGAGTCCGCGGTTCCACTTCAATATTTTTTTAGGTCGATCCGATATAGCACACATGACGGTATTTTACTAAAAGTCCGCATGAAGAGCTACGCCCAGAGTCTGGAAAGAAAATGTTTCCAGAGCCTCAGGTAGCGGGAAATATAACGTCAGAAGATGAACGTGCAGATGATGACACTCATATGTCCAAATAACTCGACGTAGATGGTTATATTTACATGTATGAGGTAAAACCAAAAATGAGCGTACAGAAATGAAAAATCAAACATTAAATGAAAATAAAATAATGAAATATTACAATGAGCCAATATGATTTCACTAAACTTGAGCTCATGCGAGTCTTGTTGAGAAAGAATAACTGAAGTGCTCCATTCAAGGCCAAAAATTCAAAGACAACCAACATATAAAAGCTATGCCCGTTCTAAGATTTGAAAAAAAAAAAGAGATAAAGAGTTTTCGTAGCACTTTATACAGCAAGAAAAGCCAATACTATTTTTATTACAGTGGATTTTAAGCTACTGCAATTGCTAGCATTGTAAAAATTTTCAGCAACGATTTTAAAACGGTCGAGAAAGGTTTTTATTTTCGATGAATTTTGCAGCGGTTTTAACGACTATTTTTTATTTCAACGGTTTTATCTACTGCTAATTATTAACACTGCAAAGACTTATAACATCAGTTTCAAAGTTTTCAGGAAAGATTTTAGTTGTGATGGTTGCTGCAGGGTTTTAACCGCTTCTAATTAATTTTGAGAATTTTTTTTTAAATTTATTTTTGTGATTATAACTATTTTCAATAAACCTGTATATAAAATAACAGAAATATATATGAAAGAAGATTTATATATATATATATCACTCAATTCTATGTATTTATGTCTAGCACCAAACCTTCAATTTTCACATTTGCACTTTGAAGTACAAGTGTAAAAATTGCATTCTTTGTTGGATATGTAAAAATAGAGAAATGAGTGGCATGCATGTAAATGCCGTATTTGTGGAAAAAATATTACATAAGGACTCCGCACGTAGCTCTACGTGCGGAGTCCGATCCTTACCACTCATCTGCGATCAGTGTATGGGAGCCGGTCACATTTTAATTTTGTTTTTTTAAAAAAATTTGTGCGCTGCTGCGATGTGCGGCGGCGATCGGGACACCGCACGTAGAGCTACGTGCGGAGTCCTGATGTAATATTTCTTCCTATTTGTGAAAGCCAATGAACAAAAAGAAAAACAAATAATTCATGTAAAATTGTACTAATATCTCAGATACATCTAAACATGTATCAGCCTTTCAGTTCATTCTCCAATAATTTAGAAAAAAGTTTATAGTGAGCATAAAAATACATAAATTCTGTGAACTAAGTAGTAATATCCCCTAAATATTAAAACATCTAATAGTCCATGATATAAACTTTATGTTGACCTCACTTTTCGATCAACCCCTTTTATTGCTTGCATTTTACTGAATCTCATTTAACTTGAGTCTTAAGCTAAATCGTAGTAACAAAAAAAATAAAATCATTCATAGTAAAACAAATTTAAATATAACCGACTTTAAGTGAATCTTAAAATTGACCAAAATAAGCCTTGATTAACATACACCCCAAAAATTGTTATTCTCTCCACAGATCATTGTAAAACTCAAAACTTCATTTTGAAAGTTGCATGATACTTACCATTATATATAAATACCATTTAAACAAGTTTCACGATTATATGAGATAATTTTTATGTAAAATTTTATTAGTTCAATTTTTGAAGCATTAATAGTTCTTTCTTTAAACCCTAAAATTAACTTTTTTCTGCACAGGTTAATCCGTGATCAAAATTACACTATGTATATTGCACAGTCTTTATAATCACATATGAGGAGCATGCAAACTAATTTGGTGGTCATCAAACACTGTTTTTATGAACAAGGCTTTTATGCATTAAAAACTGTCCCCCACAGAAAAAAATAATAACGAATCAATATTTTTCAAAATGAACTTCGCCAATGTGTTTGAATCATCAAAATCTTTCAAATGAACCTCTCCAGGCTAAAATCCTACTCCATTTTGGAGCCCATTGAGCTAACAATATTTTGGAAAGAGAAAATGGTTCTTTTCAATAATAAAAAGAAAAATTGCAAATATATGACTCAAAATGAACTCAAAACAAAATCAGACTTCAACCAAACTTATATCTAAATTTAAAATAATAAATTTAATCCAATAAAAACCAACCAAAAGCTCTAAATAAACATTCATAAATTTTCTCTTTCTTAAGCTTCAGTCGACTTTGACTTGAAATATCCTAAGATGAGGCTCACTTTGACAAAAACTTATCATACAACTAAATTTTTGATCATATTTTATTCTATAAAATGAGCCAATGTCAAATTATTTTGTCATTGCTATCTTAAACACCTTGTAACTACATTGCCACTTCAATTAGACATATCTTGGCAAAAGACCTTTTTCCCAATGTATTGGACCATTAGATTCCTTGTTTCAGTCACATCAAAATGTGGTCTAATTTAGTTTTTTATCCTTAACACCATAATTACCCAATTTCAAAATTTGAATTTTCAAAAAAAAAAAAAATCCTTTACACTATAGGAATTTAGTTTATTATCGACTGTCAAGTATCTTCAATAATAACAGATAAGCCATACATAATATATTTACTGACGGTTTAGTTATGACAAATTTAACGTAGCAAAAGCGCTTGTCGATAATTAAATTACTGATAGATTTAATGATGGTTTACATTAATTGACACATCAAAACCGTCGCTATAGATCCAAAAACATACCATGTTTAACTATAGCTTGAACATGTCAGCGCAGAATGTTTTGACGGGTTGTTTAATTTAGGAATATATATATAATATCATTTTAATTTTAAAACTATGAAATCAAACCGATCTCATATAAACGATAATTTAAATAATCAAGCGCTTTACTGCAAGACATGTATCTATCCCGAAAAATAGATACATATCTTGATAGTGAGGCTTGATCAAATAAACGAAGGAATTCACGACATCCATTTGTTCTGCAAATCATTTATGTTGACCGACAATTTCCCCTATACAGTATGAAACAACTAGATAGTGTCTATATTAATATGGGGTCTTTAAGTTTCCTTTAAAGGCAAGCCACTATAGTTAATTATATCTTAGATAACCGAGGTTAACTAAGAAAACTCTTGATATAGATCAGGAAATATTGTATTCATGACTTCCAAATGGTAGGTTTCTTCAAGAAAATGTGATAATATGAAATCCAATAAGTGAATAGCTCGAGTTTCGGAACAGTTATTGTATGAATCCAAATGAAGAGAAAGTTAGGGGAAAGACAAAGATCCAAGAAAAATCTTGGTGTTCTTTCCAGAACTATCCTATGGTTTAACTTCAATTTGAGATTATTATTTGATGTTTCATCTTGCCAATTTTATTATTATTTAGGGCTTACATTCACTTGATTCCGATCATGTGAATGACCTGGAAGATAGCAGGATTTATGTCATATATGATGACAACCTCAGAATCCTAAGGCGAGTTAGGGATTATATTGCACAAGGTGCAAAGGCCTAAAGAGATAAGATGAAAGTTTATGCTGCACTAGGCTAGTTACCTCGAAGTTCTATGACTTTGTTGTTTAATTACTAAGGAGTTTTGCTGTTGAAGATGGTCGTACTGCCCAGTATTCATGCTCCAAGCTCCTCGTCGTAGCAGGTTTAGTTTAAAAAAGTGTCAATTGTAGGAGATAAAAGAGAAGTATCATGTTTTGGAAACATTTTAAATTGAGATGTCTTAATACCTTATTTGGGGAATATTTAAGTTGGTTATAGCGACACCGGTTAGGATCCCACAGTTCCCTCGTTCCGGCACCACTATTTTCTTCGGATTCACTTAGTCCAGATGAATTAACTAAACTCAACTTAATGAGTTCCATACTTTCATTTAAACCATGGAAAATCTCGTTAGCAGCTGTAGGTTGCATCCTCCAAGGCATTCCCGATCATCTGATAGAGACGTTTTAATTTAGTTGTAATTGTGATTTTTGTTCTGTTTGTGATTAAATTTTAAGTTGTTTTATATTTTGATTGTTATAGCGGTGAATTTTATCTTATTTTGATTTTAATTTTGATTTTTGGTTTCAGTTTTATGGATATTCTAAAAGTTTTGGTTTTCATGCATGGTGACATTGTTGTTTAACATGCAAGCTCTTGAGCAAGAAATGTAAAGTAAAGAAAGTACAGAAAAGAAGGCACTGTAAACTTATTAAAGTGTACCTGGTGAGTCTTCTCGCTCATCCACCTGAAACTTTATTATCTTTTGCAGTAAACATTTATAATTTGCAGGAAAGTAAAAAAACCTATAGATAGGTTTTGTCACATACTTAACAAATCCTATGTCATAACTTGGTGGGTCCTATTTATTTATTTAAGAGATACCATCTTTTAATAAGCATAATAAGCTCATTCGTCCTACAAGATGTCCAGAAGACTTGTGAAAAAGTCTGAGCAATACCTAGATATTTCATAACCCTTTTAAACTTTCTTGAGTTCATTTGAATTTATCATATTTACTAAATGATTCATTCATTTCATACCCTTATGCTCAATGAGCTAATATTTTAATTGTCCCAAAAAGTGAGGTAGATATCACTTGATATTTAATTTTAGAATTATGTAAATGGAGCCTTTAGAGGAAAATTAATTTATGAAAGATTCAACCAATTTTGACGGGCTTGTAGTGTTTCAAATGTATTTTAAATTAATGGTGTTTTGCTTTTCTAAACCTCATTAGTCAAACTTCAATTAAGCCTAGCTCATTACTAAGATGTTAGGACTTTAGTGGGTGTATTAGGAATTTTAGGAAAATATTGACTTATGTGATTATGACTCTCTTTAATCCTTATCAAATTATTGAAATTATCATTAGATACCAATTAGGGGTATTAGATCAACACATTATTGACTTCCACAGTCCAACCCCTAACTTCAAGGATTATTTGGTTTTAATTATCTTCCAAACTAATATAATTAATGAAATTACAAGTTTTTCCTTTAATATGACAAACATGAAATTGGTTTCTACCAGTTATCCCTTTATATTTCAATCATTTCAACATATTTGTTAAGATCATTTATTACCCATTTCCATTTTAATTAAGCTTAAATATTGATTAGAGCCAAATTCTTCAAAATTACAACTTTCCCCCTAAGGCCTCAACACTCTATAATTAATAAAATTTAATTCAAATGACTTCAAAATTTTATATTACCCCACTTATGGATCAATTAAAACATTAGAGGAGAAAATATAGTTTTTCTTAACTTAAATTAATTCATATAATTATTTTTATGCAAAGTAGGGATTTTAAAAGAAAATTAACTAAGTTAGGAAAAATGAAACATACGTCCCAAAGAAAATTACTGGAGGTTCACAAAGACCAGAGAATCATTAGAACCAAATTTCATGATTTTTTAATTTGAATTTAATTATTATAATTATTTCAATCTTTGGAGTGTTGATTAAATATTAAATATTATTTAATTGGAAAATTAAGTTTTAAATTTTTCTTAAATCTCTCCGAGGTCAGGGAAAATAGAGGACCAAATTTTATATATTTTTTATTTATATTTTAATTATTAAAATTATTTTAGTGAGAAATTCAAAAAATTTCATTTTAGCCTTTCAAAATAATTTTAACCCTTTAAAATTCAATATCTCTATTTAGAGGGTTAGGAAAATTATTCCAATTGTTCCTAAGTGATTAGGAGGCAATTTGGAACATTTGCATCAATTTTATTAATTTTGTGAATTTTATTAATTTTGTGAATTTTATTAATTTTGTGAATTTTATTAATTTTTAATTATTTAAATATTAAAATAATGCTTAAAAATGAAAAATTTATTTTAATTAAAATTTTATTTTTCAAGAGCTCATTTGATCACAAAGAACTTCTAAAATTAATTTGGTGATTTTTTGAAGTTTATTTTAATTATTAGAATTATTTTAGTGCCAAAAGTGTCACTTAACTACTAAAATTCATTTAAGTGGCTAAATAAACTCCAATTAACTTGAAATTTTTATCGGGAGTTCCTCTAACTTTAAATTACAGTGGAGAATCATTTTTTAGGCTATTTTCATTTATACCTAGTCCAATTTATTTTTCTTTAGAATTTATGGTTTAATTACAACTAGGGTTATACTTAATGAGTTAAACAAAGTTTATATTTTTCATATGTTCCTCTGGTCACAGTGAACCTACCAAAATTTACTTTGGATTATTCTAATAAATATTTTAATTATTATAATTTTTATACCAAAGCAGACACCTATAACTTGGAAAAATGGAGATCTCTTCATAAAGATCTCCCCTTACCTTGAAAAAATCAGAGAAAATCCCTCATGACAGAGAGAACAAAAGTCTTAAATGTCAAGCCATTGTGAAATATTCATGCATATGAAGAATCAAAAGACTCCAGACTATATTTAATTAAGAAAAAATAAAATACAAATTTAATAAACTTCAAATTAATTCCTCATTGTTCTCATCTGTTCACTGAGCAAGAGGGTTTTTTTTATTTTATTTTTTTGATTTTTTACACCAAGTTATGAATTTTTAAGGCCTGGTTTAAATAATTCAATTAAATCCTATTTTCTCACTTAAACACGCGACGCTGATTGTATCCTCCGCAGCTCCGAAAGACCTCGCTCCGCCATTTGACGCTACCTTCTGACTCAGCTGCCACGCAGTCGCACTTTATGCACCATGCTCTCGTCCAACTCCAATGTATGTAAAATATGTAACAATGTATATATCAAAAAACAAACAAAATTATAATAAAACAAAAATTCAGGGTTCTTAACTCTTACCCCACCATCTGGGACTGAATACTCCATAGAGGGACAAGATTTAAAACTAAGTCAAATGAAAATTTAAAGTAAAGTTTAAAGAAATTTCAAATCAAATTTCAAAGTGAATTTTAAAACAAAATTCAAAACTACTTTTGAAACAAATGAATAAAATATAAAAACATGGGCATCAGATAACACTTGAGTTGCTTTCCAAGATAACACTTGGTTTAACGTCCTCATTCTGACAAAAAAGCCTTGCATCAGGATCAAAATTCCAATTTAGTAATCCTAGATCATTTGCCTAATATTTTTTTGGTCATGGAGTTTTTATTAAGTCCTCAAACTTTAACTTTTCTTACAAATTTTCCCTCTCAGTTAGATAACAGTCTTCTGGATTATGTAGGGGGTTTATTCAGATGATCATTCCTAAGGATATTTTATAAATCTAAAATCCTTTTAATTAATTATTTTATTTACAGATCAAAGTTTTTCCTCACAAGTTTTAAGAAACGGCTCCTTACAAGATAATTTAAGATCTCTTAAATTTTGGGTTGGGTTCTCTCTAGGTTTTTTAGGCTTTGGATCTAATTCTAGTAGGTCACCCTTCTACCGAGAGCTATCTTCCAACTCTTCAACTTAAGGCACTCTTATGGGTGATCCCATAGGCTCAAATATCTCATTTACAATGTAAGGAGGTGCTTGGAAAAAAAGAGTAATTTCTTCCTTAATCATTACCCACCAAAATCTTCTAACTCAGCATGCTTTTTAGGGACCACCTTTTTAAATTCAAAAGTTTTGGCTCTCGACTACCTCTTTCATCTATTGGGATACTAGGCTAACTAACTGCTCAAGATTTTCTATGTTTCTTAATGCTGCTGTTTGGCTTTGTAATTGATTCAGTAGGTTAATTGCAAATTCATTCAAATTTTTATTTTCTTCAAGGTACTCACTATCCTGATTATTCCAATATTCTACTAAATTGGTTTAGGGGCTCCACCACTACTGGTTTTCTACAATGCTATTATAGTTAAAGTTTTGGTAATTTGACCAACTTGGGTTGTAGAGGTTGAAATATGGGTCATTAGACCCAATTTTTGTGGCAGGATATTCAAAATTCATGTGAAAGCTTGCCATTAATAGGTTGAAATACTCCTGAAAAGTAGTAAATTGGTTTTCCTGAGAGTTTGCCATTTTGAAGTGTTGAAAAATTTTTCTTGGCTTTTTGTTTTTTTTTAAATTTTCTTAGCTTTTTTGAATTTTCAACACCCACAAGTAAACACAAACAACAATACAAGTGCAATAAGAGAAGTAATAAAGAAAAATCACAAAAATATGAAAATAAAAGAGACAAACCTAGATTTTCAGTAGTTCAACTACAATTTTCCTAAACTCAAATTTTTTTGTAATTCCTTTACATGGCAAAAACTCTAAAAAATTGATGGCATGAAAAATTGTGGTGAAGCAATTCAGCCAAATTACGTAAGTATACGTGTCAAGTAATAATGTGGTTATAGAGTATCACTTATTGATCCCACGAGGAAATGCTTTCGGGTTGGATGAGAAAGTGAAGTGTTGTTATAAATAGGGTTTTGAACGAGCTGAGCTTGAGCGAGCTCAGACTGAGCTCGTGCTCGGCTCATTTAAAATATCATGGTTTGTGTTCAACTAGTTTATATATTGAGCTCAAAAAATTTGTTCGTATTTGACTCGTTTGCTTACCGAGTAGAATACGAGCCGTTTTGATAGCCTTAGTCACACCGTTGTAAGATTTCAAGGATAGGGACGAGCCCTAATTCTTATTATTTATATTAAAATACTTATTTAAATAAAATTTAATATATTTTTATTTTATTTTATTAATTAATAAGATTAATTGATTATAAATATTGTTAGTATTGCAGTGAATTAAATTATCGTAGAAATTAGTAATATATACATATCATTATTTTGAGTCAAAACTAGCCGAACAAGAATGAACAAATCTTTGTTTATGTTTGACTCGTTTGTATTGAGCGAAATACAAAAAGTTCGTGTTCGGCTCGTTTGCTTTGCAAATGAATCAAACACAAGATGATTGCGAATAACAAGTCATGATAAGAATTCTCGCCCTCTCCCTCCTCCCCCCCTCTCTCGAGACCGTATTACATCAGGACTCGGGACGGTATTTGCATCCGGAGTCCAATGGTAGGGTGCCACGTGTCAAGTGGGCCCCACCGCCATACACTTTGATTGGTCGGAGTGTATGGTGGTGAGGCCCACTTGAGACGTGACGCTCCACTATTAGACTCCTGATCTATGATTTTCCCCCTCTCCCCCTCAAAAGGATAGGTCTCTTGTTCCTCATTCCCTTCTTTTGGCATGGGTAGGGATTGTTCGGTTCGTTCAATATGTGTAGTAATAGTTGTGTGTTGGATGTTCATGAGTTTGTTTACTGGTATTTCTTGATCATTAACAAATAAAACTGTGCACAACAAAACAACCCATGATACATATGCAGCACTTGAGTGCATCTACAATGTACTCCACTATTGGTGTTTCCAAGATTTTAAATAATAGATTTGGTCATCTAATTAGACTTGCTGTACAATTAACCATTCCTCAGTTCAGTTTGATTAAAAAAAAATCTCCATTAATTAAAAAATTCAAAGAATGCTGCTAAGCTTTATTCGATTATTCTTTGAAATTATAAGAGGAAATTCTTCGTAATATTTAGTATCTATTATCTCTAAGAAGTTCGCTGGGCATTAAACTTTTATTTTTATCCGACAATAAATCGAAATGCAAAATAGTATCGATAATTAATTCACTATTGTATAATTTTATTTTTCTTGAATTATTTGATGTTTTACACATCGTGATTTCTTTTGAATTCATTTCACATAATTGCATTATAGTAATTTAAATTGTTTAAATAACTACTATTAAATTTAATATTCATTACCCCTTCAATATTCAACTTGTGAATTGAATATCGATTAAACAATGCTTTAGTTTAGGATCAATGTTTGGTCCTATTTTAGAAACGAGATGGTAACCCAAGCTACATATGACACATCTCTTAGATGTGTTCTTCTATATACTACTAAAAATCCAGGGGTTAGAAACACACAAATCAGACCATAAAAAGAAGTATTTTTCCAGACATCATGATTAATTTTAATCAAATTAATCCTCTACTTTATTCTCTTGAGAGTAACCCCAAAATTAAGTAAACAATGTGAAGATAGCTTTGGATAATAAGTAATATTTGTAATTGTACTAACAATCTTCCACAAGTAATTTATAAGTACATAGGTCCACTCTCACATGAATTAGAGATGTAATTATGATGTTGATATATATTACAATTTTTAAAAAATAGTTTAGCTATAAAAGTCATAATTGAGCTACAACAAATGTTGTTGATCATAATGACTATAGTCGATGGCTATAATAGTGATAATTGGTCATAGAAGTTGCAGTTAGAAACTGTAACAATAGTAGTCTGCCATGAAAGTAATAGTTGGTTGCTGCGTGAGCAGTAATTGGCCACAAAGGTCTTCAATAGGGTGCAATAAGTTACATCCATATTTAAGATTTGATGCTAGAAAGAAAGGATCATCGACGATGATTGCTGGAGTGAGGAGCAATGGTCGACAAAGACCAACGAGTAGTTATCGATGGCGGTCATCAGCTATGAAGACTGGAAGTTGTTGCAGCGTATTTAATACGAAGTTGTATATTACAAAGGTTTTTAAAATATGCTGTTAGCAAGTAAGGGCCACTGATGGCGGTGAACAAGGGGCATGATGATTGAAGACGAATGATAGTTGACAGCTGACGAAGACCACAGGTAGTTATTGATGGTTTTCGTCGACTATGAAGATTGGAAGTTATTGCAAGATCTTTAATACGGTGTTGTATATTACATGTTGTTTTGACCCCCAATTAGTTACTAAGGTAAGTGTCACTCTTGTAAATTTCTACTTACTTTAAGCCTCCATTGTTGACTTTTCATGGAAGACCCTAGAAGAGGACATGTGGAAGGACATGTGGAGGCCGTGCGGTGGAAGGAGGACATGTGAAAGGACACGTGGAGACCATGCGATGGAGGACTCTAAAGGGTGGACATGCGGAAGCCATGCAATCCTGCAGAGGTTACACCTCATCTATTTATAGAATATTATAATGTAATCTAATCTACTATAAATAGATGAGATGAGGGAGGCCTTAGTGTGGGTTTTGTAAGAGTGAAAAAGAACTCAAGGAGTGTGGGCTAGCTTGTTAAGGGTGAGGAGAGCATCTTGGAGGCCTTGGTTGTGAAGGGAGGCCATGGAAGATGAGGGCTCATGTTTCTTGTCTTAGTGGATTATTTCGATTCCCTCCCGTGGACGTAGGTCAAAAAGACCGAACCACGTAAATCCTCTTGTTTGCTTGTGCTCTTGTGTTTGCATCTTCTTTGTTGTGATTTGCGGTTTGTTCTCTTACCAAGATTAAGGAAAGAAAGTGTTTTTCCCACAACGATTGGCGCCGTACTGTGGGAAAATCTCGACACATCTTGGTCGGAGGAATTGCACCCAAGAAATCGCGAGCAAGAAGAGTCGTTTGGCGGGGACGATGGGCTCCACCAAATTCGACATCGAGAAATTCACGGGAAAGAACGACTTCGGCTCGTGGAGAGTAAAGATGAGAGCCCTACCGGTTCGACGGGGAGTCGCGAAGCCTTGCGAGGGCCGACGGCAGCCGCCGGCCGACATGACGAGAAAGAGAAGATTGGCATGCTTGGAGAAAGCTCATAGTTTGATAATCTTGAGCTTGGGCGACAAGGTTCTGAGGGAGGTGTCGAGGGAGACAATGGCTCAAGCGCTTTGGACCAAACTCGATGTACTCTACCTGACCAAATCCCTGGCTAATAGACTATTTCTGAAACAGCGCCTATACTCTTTCAAAATGCACGAAGACAAATCAGTCTCGGAGCAGATAGACGAGTTCAACAAGATCATAGATGATCTTGAGAACATCGACGTCAAGATGGATGACGAGGACAAGGCGCCGTCGTTGCTAAACTCTATTCCTAAGAGCTACGAGCGGTTCAAGGATGCGATGCTCTATGGAAGGGCGCAAACGATTACTCCGGAAGAGGTTCAATCATTAATCGAGCCAAAGAACTTCGAAGAAGCACGACATGAAGGAGGAAACCAAGGGAGACGACTGATGGTTAGAGGAAGATCGAGCAATAAAGGATATAAAAGTGACCAGAGCAGATCAAGGTCCAGAAGAAACGTTAGAGGTCAGTCTTCTAAGAGATCCTACAAGTGCTACCATTGCCACAAGGAAGGTCATTTTAAGAAGGACTGTCCGGATAGAAAGAAAGGCTTTCAGGAGAAGCCTAAAGATTCGGAGAAGCAAGCATAGTCTCGGATGGCTATGATTCGGCTGAAGCTCGGTGATCGCGGAATCCGAATCTAGCAAGGAGTGGATCCTCGACTCGGGGTGCTCCTTCCACATGTGTCCTCACAAAGACCGGTTCGAGACACTACAGCCGGCAAATGGTGGATCCGTTCTACTTGGAGACAATAAAGCTCGTAAGGTGATCGGCGACGGGACGATCGAATAAAGATGTTCGATGGAGCCGAACGGATACTGCGGCATGTCGGGTACGTCCCGGAACTTAAAAGAAATTTAATTTCTTTAGGGACGCCTGAGTCGAATGGATACTCATTCAAGGCAGAGAATAGTCGTATCGAGTAGCCGAGGGCTCTCTCATAGTCATGAAAGGAGTCGGAAAGAATGGGTTATACTCCCTAATTGGAAGAAGCTGTGATCGGAAACTTCTCAAATGCGGTTGATCAAAACTCGACGGATCCGAGACTATGGCACATGAGGCTGGGGCATGTAAGTGAAAGGGGCTTACGAGGAATTGTCCAAGCGAGACACTAGCATGCGGAGATCGGGTCGACAAGCCGGAATTTTGTGAACAATGCGTACTTGGGAAGGCCACCGGGGTGAAGTTCTCCATTGGAATACATACATCGAAGAAACCTCTTGATTATGTACACGGTGATCTATGGGGCCCGGCTAGAACTCGGACTCATGGAGGAGGAAGGTACTTCATGTCCATCATCGATGACTACACCGGGAAGGTATGGGTCTTTATCCTAAAAACAAAAGATGAAGCTTTTCAACGATTCGGGAGGCGGTTAACTCTCACCGAAAACAAGATGGGAGCAAAGTCGAAGCACTTGAGAACCGACAATGGATTGGAGTACTTGTTCGGAAGCGGTTGAGGAGGCGTGCGGGAGGAATGGCATCACAAGGCACAAGACGGTCCGGAACACTCCTCGACGAACGACCTGGCCGAGAGGTTGAACGGGACTCTCCTAGAGAGAGTGCGGTGCATGCTGTTAAATGCGGGTCACGCAAAGTTTCGGGGCGAAGCCGTGTCGACCGCACGTTACCTTATCAACGGATGTCCATCGACGGCTAGTTGATATGAAGACTCCTTTGGAGATGTGGTACGGAAAACCGGGTAACTATGATAATCTTAAAGTCTTTGGATGTATTGCATACGCTCACGTTAGGACGAGGATAAGGCTGGAAGCGAGGGCTTTGAAGTGCATCTTCATCGGATACCCACTGGAACCAAAGGTTACAAACTTTGGTGCCTAGATCAACAAAAATGCATCATCGATAGGGATGTGACATTCGATGAGTCCAAAATGGGGAATCCGCAAAGCTACGTTACCGAGGACGAGTGCCACTCAGGAGGATTCGTCGATTGAGGTGGAGCCGCAACAACGACAAATTTTGAGCGATCAAAGGACAATAGTGAACGATCTAGACGAAGTGGCGGAAGACCAACGAAGTGACCGAACCGGAAAGAAGATCCGACGACTACGGCTTAGTAAGGGACGGACAAAGGAGAACTATCGGACCGCCGAGAGATATGGCCATGCGGATATGATCTCCTTTGCTCCGAATGTTGCTGAAGTGATAGAAGAAGCAGAACCGAGCAACTACAAGGAAGCCCTGAAGAGCAAGGAAAGACACGAGTGGGAAGAGGCAATGGATGAGGAAATGGCTTCTCCGATGAAGAACAAAGCACAGGAACTTGTGGATCGACCAACGAACAAACGCGTAGTCGGTTGCGAGTGGACCTTTAAGAAGAAGGAAGGCATGCCGAGTGCGAGAGGATCGGGTACAAAGCCGGACTCGTTGCAAAGGGATTCACACGGAGTTGAAGGAATTGACTTCAACGAAATCTTCTCACCCGTGGTGAAGCACTCGCTCGATTAGGATAGTCTTAGCACTAGCAGTTCGATTCGACTTGGAATTAGAACAGCTAGATGTTAAGACTGCGTTCTGCATGGAGAGCTTGAAGAAACCATCTACATGGACCAGCCGGATGGGTACAACACACCCGAGACAAAGGACAAAGTTTGCTTGCTGAAGAAGGCATTGTACGGGCTGAAACAAAGCCCAAGACAATGGTACAAACTATTTGATGATTTCATGCTAAAGATCGGTTTTGTCAGAAGCAGCTATGACAGCTGTGTGTACATGAAGTGGCAAGACGGTGAAATCGGTACGTACATGCTCCTTTATGTGGATGATATGTTAGTAGCCAGCAGGAGCAAGGAGGAAGTCCGGAAGATCAAAGGTATGCTCGATTCCGAATTTGACATGAAGGACCTAGGACCAGCTACAAAGATCCTAGGTATGGAGATTACCGAGACAAGAAAAAGGGTAGCTTATTCTTGTCTCGAAAGTCATATATTCGAAGGTTCTAACAAGGTTCAACATGCACGAGGCTAAGCGAGGTTGCAACATCTATTGGCCAACACTTCAGACTATCGAACTCTCAAGCACCAGAGACTGAAGAGGAGAAAAAGTACATGGAGGGTGTCCCCTACGCCAGTGGGGTTGGTAGCATCATGTATGGTATGGTTTGTAGCAGACCAGATTTAGCCTACGCCGTCAGTATTGTAAGCAGGTTCATGGCAAGCCCAGGACAGACTCACTCGGGAAGCACTAAAATGGATCCCGAGATACTTAAGAGGCACCACCGATTTGGGGCTACTCTTGAAAAGCGTAGAAGACAAAGAAGAAAAAGTAGTCGGTTACGTAGATTCGATTACGCAGGAAGCATTGACACCGGAAGTCACCGGCCGGATTCATCTTCACTTGTCTTCGATCTGCAGTCGATTGGAAGTCTAACCTCCAATCAGCTTGTGGCCCTCTCAACAACGAGGCTGAATACATCGCTGTGATCGAAGCAATCAAGGAAGCTATGTGGCTAAAGGGCATGGCCGAAGAGCTTGGGATACATCAAAAGGTGATAATTGTGTTTTGCGACAACCAAAGCACCATCCACCTAACCAGGAATCAGGTATTTCATGAAAGATCTAAGCACATAGATGTGAAGCTTCATTTCGTAAGGGACGTCGTCGCTAAAGGCTCAATAGTGGTAGAAGATACCAACCGAAGAGAACCCTGCCGATATGCTCACCAAGGCGTCGCCATAGCTAAGTTCGGACACCTGTCCGAACTTAGTGAATTTTTCCATCGGGCCGAGGGCCCTCGGGAGCCACGTGGCGGAATCACTACTCCAGCGATAATTGAGGGTCGAGGTGGAGATTTGTTGTTTTGACCCCCGATTAGTTACTAAGGTAAGTGTCACTCTTGTAAATTTCTACTTACTTTAAGCCTCCATTGTTGACTTTTCATGGAAGACCCTAGAAGAGGACATGTGGAAGGACATGTGGAGGCCATGCGGTGGAAGGAGGACATGTGAAAGGACACGTGGAGACCATGCGATGGAGGACTCTAAAGGGTGGACATGTGGAAGCCATGCAATCCTCGAAGGTTACACCTCATCTATTTATAGAATATTATAATGTAATCTAATCTACTATAAATAGATGAGATGAGAGGAGGCCTTAGTGTGGGTTTTGTAAGAGTGAAAAAGAACTCGAGGAGTGTGAGGCTAGCTTGTTAAGGGTGAGGAGAGCATCTTGGAGGCCTTGGATGTGAAGGAGGCCATGGAAGATGAGGGCTCATCTATGTAAAGCTAAGTACTCCCGTTTCTTGTCTTAGTGGATTATTTCGATTCCTCCCGTGGACGTAGGTCAAAAGACCGAACCACGTAAATCCTCTTGTTTGCTTGTGCTCTTGTGTTTGCATCTTCTTTGTTGTGATTTGCGGTTTGTTCTCTTACCAAGATTAAGGAAAGAAAGTGTTTTTCCCACAACATTACAAAGATTTTTAAAATATGTTGTTAGCAAATAAGAGCCACTAATGGCGGGGAACAAGGGGCATGATG
This sequence comes from Papilionanthe hookeriana x Papilionanthe teres, assembly GCA_022702705.1. Classification (NCBI taxonomy): domain Eukaryota; kingdom Viridiplantae; phylum Streptophyta; class Magnoliopsida; order Asparagales; family Orchidaceae; genus Papilionanthe; species Papilionanthe hookeriana x Papilionanthe teres. Next base: position 92,941,861 of record CM040425.1, read on the forward strand.
GTCAAAGACAAATGACAGTTGGTGGTCGACAGTAGTTGACGACTACATAACAAAAAATTTATCATCGGTTCTTTAGTATGGTGTTATACATTATACCTATATTTGAACTATGACATTTGCAAGCATGGGGCACTGATGGCATCAAGCTGAGCGGCCAGTGATGGTCGACAACAGTAGACAAGCAATAGTTGATTGTAATCTGTGGCTTCGAAGATCGAAAGTTATTGTCCAATTTTTAGTCCAAAATAACACAATAATTCTCCAATTCTCCTCTCTCCCCATCAATTGAAGATAGGGAGTTTATTTATAGGCTCTATGGGATGAGAATTTTGATCATTTGGCAAATAACTTTTTCAACAGATGACTCATAGCTATTCCCATTGATTATAAATGAGTTTTTATGATTTGAAACCCTTAAGATCTTAGAATGGAGCCATCTTATGTTCGTCGATTCCTCCCTATGAGATGCTCGGTTTAAGTATAAATATGTCAAATTAAGAGTTCAATTAAACATTCAATTGATAAAAACACTTTTAAAAAGCACTTTAATGACTTGATTTAAGATTGATTGGACTCTAATTGAACAAATTTTTGTTATTATCGGGTGCGTCTTGTCGATACAGTCAACGTGACTATAAATAAACTTTCTAAAATCAGGGCTTTGATTGATCTTTTCGAACGATTTTTTGTTTTAAAAAAAGTCCCTATATACATGCCATATATTAAAAATTTCTAGATGACACATCAAATCTCAAGAATTTTATTCGTTTTAACAACAATATCATGAAAATTACATCAATCCAAGCTTAAAACATGGGAGTATCACATGTAATGTTAAACCAAATAATTGAAGAATACATAAATATAGGAAATATCAAAGCAATAGATTCTCATTCACTCACTAATTTCTCACCCTAATGTACTACATATCCATGCCATGGAGCATGAGACAGCATCACAAAAAGAAAAAGACGCCATGACAAGTTTGACTAGCTATTAAGATCCAAACGTGATTTCTTAATATCTAGATGCTGAAACAAAGAATCCAACGATTAGTCAAAAAGATTTCTGAGATTCGCCATGGGTTAAGATCTCACATCAAAAGCGCTCCCAATAAAATTATTTAATATATCAGAAGATATGAGCATGGTGGCATAGATTGATTCCATCATTGCAGAGAATCTTCTTTTTTCGTCAGTTGATCGATAAAGAGTTCGCTAAGCTTGCTTTTATAGTTGGCCCACTGTAAGGAATAGTCGCTGAAACCGCGTTCTGAGTTGTATACCGTTTCTTTTATTCACATTAAGAATTGCAACTGAGATAGAGAAGGGAGATAGAGAAGGGAGAAAAGAGAGAGAAGAGATAATGGAAAAATAGAGATAAATATATATACAATAAATAAGAAGGCTAAACTGTCTTTTAAGTAGAGTACAATAATAGAAATATAAAGACTATAATATCTAACAGAATTCAGCTTGTAGTCGAGTATAAAATACTTTTACGTATGCAATATGCATGTGATCACATACATAATACACACGTGGATCTGCGTATAGTATATAGATTTGTAATAGGTGTGTACAGGATATGTGCAAGCGTGCCTTCACATGCGTCTCTATTAAACAAATGTTTTTAACAGTACTTACTTAAAGACTTCCTTAAAAAATACTGCTAAAAATATTAAAAAAACACATTCAAATATTTAAGATTGCTACTAAAAACATTTGCAGTACTAGCAATTGCTGCGATTTAAAATCCGTTGCAATGAAAATCGCAAGGATTTTAATTGCTTTAACTGCCATTATAAATTACTATGAAAATTCTTTCTCTTAATAGTGTATATGATATTTCTTCATATAGTTCTATAGATACTTTTCATACAAATTGAATTAGGCCTGCTCACGTGCATACAGGTGGTGTGTATGTTTAGGTTGTAGATAGTGCATTTTATATATTAAATAGTACTGGTGGAATCTCGAGTAATGTCCTGTTGTAGACTCAAGAAAATTTTGTATAGCAATATAATATTTAGTCTATAATTTTCATAAGATTATATATGTTCCCAGTCCCTACAAATGAACTTAAGTAAACTCGTTTGCGTTGCTATGAAATCCTGATTTCACTAATTCGTCATCAAATGTGTACAAGCTTATGTGCACTATATCTACAAGTTGAGCCATTGACTTGCAATGAACTTCGTCTTGAATCATTACCACAATGTTTTCTTCATCTAATGAGACATTCTCCTTGTTTAGCAGTCCCCAAAGATAACTCTTTCCTAGATTCTATCTTATTGGGGCTCACAACACGTAGCTATAGGAGTGGACATTCTTCTGAGCCAAAGCTGTCACAATGTTATAGAAAACTATTCAAATAAACTTGATTTTTTTTTGGGCAGTGTCCTTTATTCCTAAATTGTAAGAGGAAAACCAAATATAAGATTATATGTTAAAATGAGAAAGGCTATCAGAAAATGAATAACAAATGCAAGCCAACATTTCAATTATCTCCCAAATATTCTTGGAGAGAGATGATTCATGTCTCTTAAGCTTTACATGTTTTAAGTCTATATATGATCATCTTCTTTTTAGAGTTAAAAATAAAACAACAAGAGTATTAATGTTCGATATCAATCGAGACAATAGTCTTGAATAGTTATCACTTCTTACTCCATGAAAGAATACTTCTTCCACATAGTGAATCAACATTTAGTTATTCAAAAGTGATTCTATTGATGGTATTTTATTCATGAGTCTATCATATCATTTTTAACTACATTTGTTAATTTATTTAAATTATTGATGGAAGTCAAACGAACCAAGTCACACTTCTAGCTAACCCAACATAGGCCAATTGCGATCACATTACCCCAAAAATAAATCCTTTGTTAAGTTATGGTTAACTATTGTATTAGGTCACCAACAATCTTACTTAGAAGTAATTAGCGACTAGTTAATCTTACTCAAGCTAGCTAAACCTAACGTAACCAACTCGAACCACTTAATTCTGGTTGGATTAATATTAGTTAGTGGAATTCCCATCACTAAGTTGAAGAAAGCTTCTCCGGCCCTTATCTAGTTCCAATCATAACAATCTAACTTAGATTAATATTGAACTCTATCCTAAACATAATAATTGCAAAAATTAAAACTCAGGTTTGTAAGTTAGATAATTTGAAAAATGCAACTTAAATTATAATTGACCAGGGGATTCCCAACTCATAATTATTAAAGTTTTTAAGAGTTTCTGAAACTCTACTACCCTCTCAAAATCCCATTGCTACCAACCTTTATTCACTATAGGAAAACTAGATAACATCGATGGAAAAATTGACGATATGGCATGCGTAGGTAACTTTGCATTTATTTCTAATGGCCTTGCAATAATTAATATAACTGACAGATTACCTATGGGCTGAATCGTATCTTTTGACTGATAATACATTCTAATTTTTATGAAATAATCACCAACGATCCAAAAAATTAGTTCATATCAAATTATAAAGCGATGACCGAAACCTGACAGAAATTCATAGTGTGGTTTTTTGTGCTATTAATAACCACTGAACATGTTATATTTACTGAAGGTTAAACCCTTTTGTTATTAAGAAATTAATAATCAACGATTAAATGACTATTGGAAAGCCATCATAAATGGTCTTTATACTGAGTCAACCTTCGAAAACACTCATTTCATTCTCACTCATGTGCCTTCTGTCTGGAGCCGACTGAACGCTATCCAATCTCATTTTTGTTGGAGATAAAGAGTTTCTTAATTTCTTATACTGAAATTGTAAGTATCCTTGATTCCATAATTCTATAAAATTTTTATTTAATTTGAACACTTAGATTTCCTACATTTTTGACATTAAGTGTTTAGGAAAAATTCAAAAAATTGATTTGGTTTTCTATAATTTTAGTAATGTATGCCATTGTTACATGCTTACGACTCATCTCCTTGGTCTTTCGATACCAAACACCTAAATTTTAAGGACAAATTTGCATACTTAGCTAGCTCACAAATTTTAAGTTTTATCTATCACTCACCTAAAATTTGATATTTAGATACATGTCAAATTCATGCATGAAAATGTGTGCTTCAGTTTTAAAAATTGATAATTGTGATATCGATGTTTTTTATATGATATTAAAGTTTTTAGTGCTATGTGTTTAAATATGAAATTTTAGATTTGAGATATGAAATACATAAGAATTGTGTGCTGCGCATGTAAATGCCCCTTTTTAAAGGCAAAGTGATATACATAGCACATAATTCTTATGCTTTTATGTATCTCAGACCCTTAAATTTTTGTACTTACATGAAATTTCGATGCTTTAAACCTATGTGTGAAAATGTGTATTGTACTTTTAAAAAGTAATGATAGTGCTATTTCAAATGTGATATTAAACTTTGGAGTGTTAAGTGTGAAAATATCAAAGTTTTGGTTTGAGATAAGTAAATACATATGAATTACGTGATATAAATGTGAATTCCCCTTTTTATATACATGGAACCTTGGTGCTTTAAAAATATGCATGAAAATGTCTATTTCACTCTTATAAATTGGTAAATGTCATGCTTTTGATGTTAAGTTAAAGTTTTGATTGAAATGTGTGTATATATAAAAGTTTAGGTTTGAGATATGTAAACACATAAGAATTGAATGCTATGTATGTAAGCCCTCTTTTTAAAGGCAAATTCACATCCCTAGCATACAATTCTTATGTATTTATGTATCTCATAACTAAACTTTTGTATTTATATACATGGGACTTTGGTGCTTTAAATCTATGCATGAAAACATGTACTTCACTTTTAATAAGTGGTAATATAGATTTTTTTATGTGAAATTTAATGTGACGTACTAATTATATTGAAAAGGTTATTGAGAGTATTGTTAAGATAGTGAAATGAGATAACCTAAATATTTTGTATTAGAGTTTCCACACTCTTTATTTATATATTATTGAGAGTATTGTACAATGTTCAACTCTCGACAATATTTTTTAAAATTGTGACATCAACACTTAGCTATTTTGCCGCTTTGCAAATCGACATTTGAAAAAGCTTAGCCACATCATGAAATATAATATATTTGCTTTTTATCTGTTAAATCTCCTCATCCATACTTCTTCCTTTTGTATTGTGCTCTTTTGTTAATAGTACTTCTTTCAAGATATATGTTATCTATGGATATTTATACATTAAAGAAATGGATGTACAATAGAATATCAAATAGAAAATGGATCACTGAAGACTTCTTGAATGATTTTGAGAATTTTATGTAAGTGACATCTTAACTTCCGACTTACTTGTCTGAGTGTAGTTTTTACTGTCCATCTTTGTAACAAAGGAACCATGCACTTGCTTACATAATTAGCTATGATTTATATCATCGATAATTTCAAACTTAGACTTTACTTGGCAAGGTTGAGTATTTATTATTTAGCTCTACTCTTTTGACAAGCTAAGATCTTCAACTAGATTTTGACTCAAGTAGATTTGTAGATATGATCTTTAATGGAACAACACATTATTATTTGATGCAAGTGGAAGAAGAGCAATCAAACCAAGAAGCTCGGATGTTTTATGAATTACAGAATGTATCATAAAGGCTAGAATGGGAGGGTTGTACATCCCATTATGAGTTACTGCAACTCTCAGAATGTTAAAAATTAAAAATGAATTTAACATGCCCCAAGAGTGATTCAATATGTTTTCATGATTTATGAAAGAAACAAAATCCTAAAAACAATTTAATTCCAGAATATTGGTACAAAATAATAAGTTGGTCTATGTTGACCTCACTTTTGGTTAACCCCTCGTTCAAAATCCAAACCAACTCACATCCAACTCAAATCGAAAATTTGTTCAAATTGAGCTAGGAATGTCCAGTTCATGGTTTATTTGAGCTTTCATCAAGAATCTCAATCTTTGTGTGGTAGGACCCACATTTTGACCCCAACTGCCTTAACAGTAAGACAAGGTGGCCAAGGCCCCACCATTGAAACTCGGTCAAAATCCATTGCATGCATTTACAAGACCTCGCGTGTGCATGCCCACATACAAGGTCCCTTGGATGGGTGTGTTTTTACATGTTGGGGTGTAGCCATGCCTTCAAGCATCCAAATGTGGTCGCGCTCGGTGCTAGCATGGCTACGCCAGAAAGCCACACCAGTGATCAATGACTTTCGTCCATGGATCCGACATTGAATCTACGAGAAGGTTCCTTATAGGTGATTTGTGGGTGCTCCAACTACTGGAAAAAATCCCAATCATCGATCTGCCATCTTAATTGATGGTCATAGCCAATAAAATGGATTTTTAACACTCCAATGCCACACTGACTTTATCCGTTTACTGATAAAAAAGAGCAAGCAAAGAGAAGAGTTTGAGCCTCCTCTTCCTTTGAAAACCCACTGCGACCTACCTTTTTTCTAGTAAAGTTCCTCCTCCTCACTTTCACATTTTATATTTTTTTTAGTTAATTAAGTTTTAAGTTAACCCAAATCAATAGCCCAATATAGACTTGGTTTGGAGTTTTGCCCAGGTCAACTGAACCAAACTTAACTCCAACCTTAACCATAGTCGATCCAAACCTATCCTAACCCTAAGCCGACTGACCCAACACCTAAATTATCCTAATTCAAACCCTAACTAGACCTGACTCGAACCCAACCCAAATCCAATCTTGGCCAAACCTCGGTCAACCAAGGTCCAACCCGGGTCAACCAAGGTCCAACCCAAGTCCAACCTAGCTCAACCCAGGTCCAACTTAGGTCCAACCAAAATCTAAAACCAAGTTAACCCTAGTTCAACTCTAATTAAACTCAGGTCATCTTAGGTACAACGCAGGTTCAACCCAAGTCACCATAGGTCTAGCATAGGTCTAACCCAAGTCCAAGTTGAGCCAACCTAAGTCTAACCTAGGTTAACCCATATTGAGTTTTAAGCTAACCTTAGCCATAGCTTAGGTAACCTTAGTCCATTTCTAGCCGAAGTCTAATCAAGGCTAAACTCTTGTTATATTTTTCATGTTTAGTTTTATATTTCTTGTTCTGTGTGTAGTTTGAAAAAAATAATAAAAAAATAAAATAAAATGTATAAAATAAAAAACAGGAGAACCTCTCATAAGATGCTTTTCCTAAAAAAATACAGAAGATAACACCTAAAATTACAAAACCAAAATAAAAAATCTTGGAAAACCTTGACTTTGCATCACGACTGACTTAGGAACTAAAACAAAACATAAACTTGTTATTGAACCCTAAATAACATCTGATGCATACCGATATAAAAAATGAAAATCAAACTTAGGCAGATCCGATACAAATCCTAGTACGCCTACCCTATTCCACATATAGGAAGCTAGGTTAATCTAATAAGTGCTTTAGTTACTTCTAAAAACTAGGACATATAAAGAAAGCAACGTATCTCATGAGAATCGAGGGAATTCCATAGCATGATGTTACCCATAGTTACAAAGATATTTGAAATCACCTTGAAACTAAGAAACCCTCCACATGCTATGATCATGGCACTCAAGTAGGATTATTGGTTTTTATGTTTGTTATAGTTGAAAGATATCAACATGTCTAGGATGACAGAAAGCCACGAGCATCTTGACCAAGGACGTTATGCCCAAAGTCTTGGTTAGTCTTCCCATTAAAGTTCCTTATAGAGTTCAGGGTTTCTCTTTCATCTAGAAATCCTTCTTACTCGAATCTATTCCTTAGGGCATTTTTGTCAACTTTGACGAGGTCTAGTCCATTTTCTTTAGGAGCCTAGGATCTAGCCACAAGACTTTTATATTGACTATCCTGGAGGGGTAGTGATTAAACCCTTTCCATATAGAAATTCTAAACACTTCTTGACTCTTCTTGTGAAGTTCCACATGGGTGGTCACAAGCCCTCATTTATCACTTGAGATGGCTAAAACCAACATGTAAAGACTCAAGAATGAATTTTTATAGCATCAATTGGCCTTAGGGAAACTCTGGGTGGCTTGGTCTTGATCACACACAGACTTAAGCCCATCAAACTCACACACTCCACTACCCTAAAATCACTTACACTTGACCTACGTCCTAACTCAATTTTGGAAACTCATGTGGGTGGTCTTAAGCCCTTAGCCTTTGACTAAGATGACTAGGAAGAACATTTGGAGGATCCAAAATAAGTTATTTTTTAGGGTTTATGGCTTTAGGGATGGGCTTCATAGCTTGCATGATGTCCCTATCCAATCAAATCCAATTTCACTAAAATTGGCCAAATTACTAAAAATACCCCCAAAATTAAAAAAAACTCAAAATTGATCTAATACCCAGTCTTTTCACCAAAAATCATGTCCACTCTACCCAATTGTTCCAAAATTGACAAAAATGCCAAATTTTACCAAAATTACTAAAATACCCCCAAATTTCCAAAATTCCTAAATCACCTTTATTTTTCATCAAATTCATTTCAAATCCACTCAATTCCAAATTTAAACCCAATTCCATCAAATTCCAAACCTAAATTCAAATTTAAGCCAACCATCACAAATTAACCCCAAATTCAACTTTTTACCAAATCTAAGCCACATGACCAATCCAATTTCACAAAATTCATATCCTAAATCCATCATGACAATTTTCAAGACCCATTTGAACCAAACTAAGCCCAAATCCAATTCCAAGTCTAAATCCAAAATTTGATCTAAATCCTTTGATTTAATCAAGGCTTAATCAACTTAACCTCATCCTATGCACATAATGTTGATCACATCAACATAGCCAAGCCCATTTTTGTGGCATGGAACAATGGATCCCTAACTCATGCACACCTCCCCCCCCTCTAATTTGGCCAACTCACTTATCCAGCCAACCTAGCTTCCAAACTTATCACCATTAATCTTTCCTGACCTCCCTGAGCAAGCTAGCCACCACCCCTAGCCTAGTCGACCGTCCTAGTGGACATAATACCCAAAAATATGAAGCCTCACCATGGGTTAAACACAAAATATCACCCATTTAATGTGGAACACTCTAATTGGAAAATTGTGCACTTCTCCTTTCCACCTAAACAAACTTAGTTCGGCCAATGGGAGCTCAGATCCCTCCCCTTGGCTGAGATTATAAATTGGCTACCTCCACGACCAAACTAGAGGATGATAAAAAAACTTAAGGGAAAATCTATCCAGTTGCTTCCAATTAACATTAATTTAAGAGAGAGACAGCGGAAAAGATGTTTCAAACTTTGGTCAAGAAGTTTGAATTCACGTTGCCTGAGCCGAAGAAGCTTGAGGAAGTTGACAAGAAGGATCACCCCGCATATTGTTTGTACCATAGATTATTAGGACACATCTTAGAGGATTGTATCACCTTTAAGAACATGCTCGAGAGAAACTTCAAGAATGGCTCTATTTCTAAAAGAAGATTTGAAAGAACCTGAAAGAGGTCCTATCAATGTGATTTCAGCCGAGCAGATTGTCTTGATCGATCTATATGCAATAGACGATGGATGTAGCATAATTTGGACTACATCCTTCACAAAGTTATTGGATCAAATTCAAGCAGCCTAAGCGCAAGCCTCTACCCACACTTTATAGCATGTATAGCCAGTTTTGTCGATCACGCTAAAGAACTCGCCGCCATAGGAGCAGGAAAAGAAGAAGGTCGTCGAGAAGATAAAAATTGATGGCACGAAGAGTAGCCTAGGGGCTGCATCTTCAAGATTGGTTATTTTGGATCTGGGGTAGAAATCCCCCAAGTTGTTGACTTGGTAAAATTATCTTTATGTTTCTTTGGGAACCTATAATGGATAGATAGTTGATTTTTGGCTACATTTTCTTTGGGAACCTATAATGGAAAGATAGTTGATTTTTAGCTACATTTTTACTGTCTCTAGTGATAACGTAACTAACAACCAATCTAACTCAAATTTTGATTCCAATGATTATCCTCAAATCATAAAACCCTGATAACCCTGTTGATACACTTAAGTAAGATATTCATGACACGGACCATGACAGTTGAGATAGCGAAGAACCTATCCTCGAATTATAGGGAACGCCGATTGTGATTGAGTTAGACCTAACATACTCAAAGATAGTGTTAGGAGAGCCAGCTGTCACTCCAAAAGATGAAACTCTGCGTCTGATTCAAGAGACATAGGAAATAACATAAGTGAACCTCAGAAGTGGGAATGTCTTCCCTCCTACAATGGCTCTAAAAGACAAAGGGAACAGATAGCCACTCAAGAAGAGTCAGCCACACCGATGGAAGAAATGCCAGCATGGGAAGATACCATAAGAATAAGTGACAAAGTGGAATCTAATGTACTAGCCCCATCTTTAGAAGTTACCAGCTAAATTGAGCATTTAATATTCTTTGATTCTGTCAAAGGAGATGAGAGAAGTCTGGTCAGGGCCTTACTTGATCGAGATTTGCTTAGCTTAATTGGCTAGTGGCTGTTGACCTCACTTTTGTTGAGGTCTAGTCTCTCTTTAGAATAGCCTAAGGTCTAGCCATAAGACTTTCTTAGTGACTATCGTAGAGGACTAGTGATGAGACTCTTACCCCATAAAAGTTTAAAACACTTCTTTGCTTCACTTGAAGTTTTCAAATGCTTAAAGTCCAACCTCTAAATGCTTAAAAGGATGAAACCAATCATTAGGAAACTCAAAAGGAGTTCCCTACAGGATGGTCAAGCCTTAAGAATTACCCTGGGTGGTCTGGGTGAAGCTCACACACACACTTGCACATTACACTCTCACGCACTACCTCACAACCCTAAACCAAACTTCCTTACACTTGATCCCCTACTCCTTTAGAAACTCATGTGGGTGGTTTCCCTAAGCTCTTACCCCAAGGCTAGAGTTTGGTTAGTACCAGTACATGGAGGATCCAAATGGGGAATTCCCTTGGTCCATGGCTCAAATGGGTTATCAATCTCACTCGACTCTAAATTTTACCAAAAATTCTAACTTTTGACCCCTTAGCCCTAAAAAATAACCAAATTACCCATAAAACCTAAATTTTGCCCAAAATTTCCAAAATCAACCAAATTACCAAAAAACCTAAAAATTATCCCAAAACATTCGTTACCACATAAAATATCCAAAACACCTCAAATTTACCTAAATTTCCAAAAAACCCCCAAAATATCTAAAATTACCAAAATGCCCCTCCTAGGCGAAAAATCTAAAAAATTCCAAAATTCCCAAAAATTCTTAAAACCCTCCAAATAATCCCATTTTCAATTTCGAGCCACCAAATTGACTCAATTTGACCAAATTTGCCCAATTTAACCAAAAGCCCCAAATTGCCCCTTAAAGCCCAAAATGCCCAAATCACCTTTAATGTCCACCAAATTGACTTCAATTCTACCCATTTCTAATTCCAAACATTAATTCAACATCACCAATTTCAATGAAACCAAATTCAAGCCCAATTTGATCCACATTTGAGCTCAATTTCAACCCAAACAAAAAAGCCCCAATTTTGATCCTATGGCCCAATTCCCCCAAAATAAACCTAATGTCAATAAATTTCTCCCAATTTTGAACTATAAACTCCTCATGACACTCCCCTACACCAAATGTAACCATCAATTTCCCCCAATTTGAGCCCAAACTTCATCCAAGTCCAACCAAATCCAAAATCTTCAATCTTGCCCCAAATGTGTCATGTACCCCTATTCCACCAAATTGGATGCCCTAACCCTAAAGTTTCCACCCAATTAATGTTGGGAACTCTTTATAACATCCCCATTGACCATTTGGAACTATCAATTGAGCCATGACCTAAATCTAGCCTAACCCAAACCCAAGCTAACCCAAGTGTCCCAAAATTGACCAAATATCCAAATTTCCCCAAATCCACCTCCCAAATCAATTCAAAACCACTCCAATCCTTCTCTAAGCTCTTCATAACAATCATAAACACCATTTGGAACCATAAATTGGACCTAACCCAAGTTTGAAACAAACCTAACCCAACTTGAACCCATGTGACCCAAATTGAACCCATGGCCCAATGTAGCCAAAGTAAACCAAATGTGACCAAACCAAGCTCACCATAGCCCGCCTTGAGATTCTAGGGACTGAGCTAAATCCACCTAGCCCACTCTAGTGGAGCCATGGACCAAAGGTCCCCCAAATTATGGGATTCCCTTCCTTAAATGGATAAACCTAAGGGGGGTTTGCAATTAACACTTAATCACTTAAGCTTCTTACCATGATGGCCTGCCCACCTGACCACCTGACTTCTGGCCACCTCCCCTGGCCTGGTCGGCCAGCCTAGTTGCCGGAGGAGCCCAAACCGAGAGACAACTCATCCCCATTTGAACCCAAACTCACCGGCCAAGCTGTCTAACTCTGATTGATCACTTGTGCCTTGCTACCTTCCACTTAAGCAATTGATTCCACCCATGGCAAAGCCTTGAACTCAGTCTAATGGCCATGGCTAAAAATGGAGCTCTTCACGGCTAAGAGAGGGTACTGAAATTTTCTTAAAGAAACTCTGCCAAATTGCCTTGAGAGCTTCCCTGAGACCCCCTAAACGCAAGCCCACCATCCTTAGCCATTGAATCCCACTGCCTAGAGCCAATTTCCTCACTAAAATTTCAGCTAGAACCAGAAAAATTGCAATTGCATCTCCCCACTGCCTAAAACCCCAAACAAACTTGATCCACACCATCACCAGAGTGAAAGAAGAAGTTCTCCATTTAAGCCCCACCACAGAGAGCCTCCATACCAGACTTTGATCAACAGCTGAAATCGGCCTTGGTCGAATTCAGGCCTAAACATTTCACCAGGGCAAGAGGCTTCATCTGGAGGTTCGTTAGGATCAATAGAAGTTGCTACAACCATCTGATTGAAGCCTCCATTCTTAGACAAAGATATTGATCTCACTCTTTATCCCAAGCCTATTTCGATTCTCCATGTATTTATACTATATTTCATGGTGTATTAGCCGTATAAATAGGTTTGTCTCACCTAGATGAGTCTATAGGATCAAACCCCAAGTGATTTAGTTGAGTCTAGGAAGAGATGTTAAGGTTTTAGTGTGGACGGTTTATGGGTTAAGTTAGTTGGGGAAGATGACTAAAAGCCATTAAATCGCGCATGTATCAAATGGAGGGTTGTGATTGTGCCGGATAGAAGATCTTAATATAAAGCTCGAACGCATGGCTGCTGAGTCAGAAGGTGGTGTCGAATGGGGAGATGACACATAGTGTTTCGGAGCTGCCGAGGATGAGGTGGCGCCGCACTGGATAAATAGAAAAATAGGGATTATTTGAATTATTTAAATGAGTCCCCCTTAAAAAATTCATAACTTGGTGTAGACACATCATAAAAATAAAATAAAAATACCTTCTTGCTCAGTGAATAAAGGAGAACAATGTGGAATTGGTTTCAAGTTTAATTGATGTATATTTTATTTTTAATTAATTAAACAATGTTTTGAGTATTTCAATTTTCCATTTGCATAGACATTTCACCAGGACTTAAAACTTCGGGGTTTTGTTCTCTCTGCCATGGAGGATCTTCCCTGATTTTTCCATGGTTAGGGGAGATCTCTATGAGGGGATCTCCATTTTTCAGGTTATGTGAGTCTGTTTTGAAATAAAAATTGTGATAATTAAAATACTCGTCAGAAAAATATAAAATTATTTTGTTAGGTTACTTATGACCAGAGCAATATAAAAAAAATGTAAACTTGGTTTAACTCATTAAGTATAACTTTAATTTTAATTAAACCATAAATACTAAATAAAAATAAATTGGATTAAATTTAAATAAAAACAACCTAAAGATCATTCTCCATTGTAATTTGAGATCAGAAAAAATTACAATAAAAATTTCAATTCATTTAGAGTCAATTTAGACACTTAAATGAATTTTCTAAGTTAAATATCACTTTTGGTATTAAAATAGTTCTAATAATTAAAATACACTTCAAAGAATCACAAAATTAATTTTATGAGGTCTATGTGATCGGAGGAGTCCCTACAAAATAAAATTATAATTAAAATAAAATTTTCATTTTTAATTATTTTAATATTTAAATAATTAAAAATTAATAAAATTCACAAAATTAATAAAATTGATAGAAATATTCCAAATTGCCTGCTAATCACTTAGGAACAATTGGAATAGTTTTCCTAACTCTATAAGTAAAGATATTAAATTTTAAAAGGTTAAAATTATTTTTTAAAGGCTAAAATGGAATTTCCTTAATTTTTCACTAAAATAATTCTAATAATTAAAATATAAATCACAAAAATATGAAATTTATTTCTATAGGTTCTTTGACATTAGAGAGATTTAAGAAAAATATAAAACCAATTTTTTCAATTAAATAATATTTTATATTTAATTAATACTCCAAAAATTAAAATATAATAATTAAATTAAAATTCAAAAAAATATCAAATTTGGTCCAAGTGGTCTCCAATCTATGTGAACCTCCAATAATTTTCCTAGGAATAGAAACTTTGCCTTGATTAAGTTATTGAATTTTCTTTGAAAATCCATATTTTGCATGAAAATAATCATATAAATTAAATTAGGAAAAATTATATTTTTCTCCTCTAATGCCTTAACTGCCCCATGAGCGGGGTAGAATAAAAATTTTGAAATCATTTGAATTAAATTTGATTAATTATGGAGTGTTAAGGCCTTAGGGGCAAAGTTGTAATTTAGAAGAATTTTGCTTTAATCGATATTTAGGCTTAATTAAAATGGGAAATTGGTAATAAATGATCTTAACAAACATGTTAAAATGATTGAAACATAAAGAAATAAATGGAAGGTGATATTAAAAGATAAGCTTGTAGTTTCTTTAATTATATTTTTTTAAAAGATAGTCAAAACTAAGCGATCCTAAATTAGGGGTTTCATCTTTTGAAGGTGATATTTAATGATCGAAAACTCTTGATTAATGGTTTAATGATAATTCCATATTTTGATTATGATAAAAAAGTCAATTTAACTTCTTTTTCTGAAATCACAAATATATACCCACTAAAACCTTAAGGGCTTAGTAGTGAGCTAGGCTTAATTTGAAACTTGACTAATGAAGTTTAGAAAAGAAAACACAATTAATTTCAAAACACATTTGAAACACTACAAACCCATAAAAATTGGTTAGAATTCTTAATGAACCAAGTTTGCCCCTAGAGGCCTTTATTCACATAATTCATAAATAAAATATCAAGTGATATTTACCCCACCTTTTGGGATAATTAAAATATTAGCTCGTTGAACATAAGGGTATGCAATAGATGAATCATTTAGTAATTATGATAAGTCCAAATGAACTAAAGAAAGTTCAAAAGGGTTGTGAAATACCTAAGTATCCTCTGGGTCTTCTCACAAGTCTTTTTGACATCTTGTAGGACAACTAAATTTATCATATTTATTAAAGGAAGGCATCTCCCAAATAAAATAAATAAGACCCACTAAGTTATGACATAGGATTTTGTAGGCCTGCAATGAACTTATCTATAGGATTTTACTTTCCTACAAATTATAAATGTTTACTACAAAAGATAAAAAAGTTTCAGGTGGAGGAACGAGAAGATTCGCCAGGTACACTTTTACATTTTTATAGCTCATTCTTTTCAATACTTCATTTACTATACGTTTCTTCCTTATAAGCTTGCATGTTAAATAACAATGTCACCCTGCATGAAAACCAAAACCGTTAGGGTAGCCACAAATTGAAACAAAAAAATTAAAACAAAACAAAAATCAAATTCACCGCCACAACAATAAAAAATTTAAGACAACTCAAAATTTAATCACAAACAAAATAAAACTACAATTTCAACTAAAATTAAAATGTCCCTATCGGATGATTGGGAATACCTCAGAGGATGCAACCTACAGCTGCTAACGAGATTTCTCATGGTCTAAATGAAAGTACAAAACTCATTAAGTTGAGTATAGTAAATTCATCTGGACTAAGTGAAACTGAAGAAAATGGTGGTCCCAGAATGAGGGAAGTGTGGGATCCTAACTGGTGTTGCCATAATCAACTTAAATATTCTCCTAATAATTCATTAAGCCACCTCAATTTAAACATTTTTAAAACATGACACTTCTTTTTTCTCTTAATTTGACACTTCTAAAACTAAACCTACTATGACCAGGAGCTTGGAGCATGCACAGTGGGCAGCACGACTATCTTCAACAACAAAACTCCTTAGAACAAAACAACAAACCATAGGACTTCAAGGTAACTGGCCTGGTGCAGCATAAACCCTCACCTTATCCCTTTAGGCATTTGCACCTCGTGCCATATAAGCCCTAACTCATCTTAGGTTCCGAGGTTGTCAACTGATATGACACAAATCCTCTCATCTTTCAGGCTATTCATATGATCAGTATTAAGTGAATGTAAGTCCTAAATAATAAAATTGGCAAGATGAAACATCAAATCATAACCTCAAATCGAAGCCCAACCAGGATAGTTGGGAAGACACAAAGATTCTTCTTTGATTTATGTCTTTCCTATAGTCTTCTTTTCCTTTGGACTCTTATAATAATTGTTCCAAACTTAACCCATTCACCTATTAGATTTCCCATTATCACATTTTCTTTAAGAACCCTACGTTTTGGAAGTCATGAATATAATATTTCCTGATCTTAATCAAGAGTTTTCTTAGGTGACTTCGGTTACCTTAGTGTAATTAACTATAGGGGCTTGCACTTATAGGAAACTTGAAGACCCCAGATTAATATAAAGCCTATTTAGTTGTTTCATATTAGATAGGGGAAATTGTCAGTCAATATAAATGGTATGCATACCAAACAGATGTCATTGATTCTTTAGTTTATTTGATCAAGACTCAATACAAAGCAATGAATCCATTCTTTGGGATAGATACGTGGCTTGCGGTGAAGTGCTTGATTATCTAAACTATTATTTATATGAGATATGTTTGATTTCATATTTTAAAATTAAAAATGATATTCTCTAAACGCAGAGTTACCGAACGGTTCGATAAAGACTTTTTCAGAATTAGAAAACCTCTTCGTGAAACTGTTTGCCGAAGCTCAGCACCATATCACCATCGGTGATCTAGTGGTGGAGAAACAAAAACCGAATGAAACTTTAGTGGACTACATACTTCAATGGAGAAATCTAAGCATGAAGTGTGAGCCACAGCTACAAGAGCAGCATGCAGTCGGTATCTTGCTTAAAAGCATTCACTGCCCGATAGCACTTCTCCTTAAGGGATTTACAATTAAGACTTTCGAGAAGTTGTTAAGTAAGGCCGGAAGCTTGCAAGAGGAAGCGAAACAACTAAGTTTCATCGACAAGACAGACAAATAGAAGCCTGTGAAGGCATTCGAAAAGAAATCTGGGATCGTCGCGGTAGTCTATAAGGGCAAGCAGCCAATGCAAATACAGCCGGAGCGGCCGCGGCCCAGTATCGGCAACCTCATCGAACTACCAACAACCTAGACACGGTTATCGGCCAACTCAACAACATGAGCAACCGCCTCGCCCGCAACGCACATTAAAGGAGCTCATAAACAGAGAATATCCGTTCAAGAATGAAGCAGTGCCAAAGATGTTCCGCATTTTGATGAAGACTTTGGATTTTCAACTGCCAGAACCCAAGAAGCCGGAGGAAGTTAATAAGAAAGACCATCCCAACTACTGCCCTTACCACTGGATGCTCGGACATAAGATAGAGGATTGCATCACCTTCAAGAGTTGGCTTGACAACAATCTCCGAAAGGGGAACATAACGATTCCAAAGGAATACATGAAAGAACCCCAGAAAGGAGGTTCTGTCAATGTTATTTCAACGGATCCCATTGTTCCGATAGACCCTTACATGACTGATGATGGATGGAGTACAGTCTGGACAAAATCATCGAAGAAAATTTTGGACAACATCCAGGTCGCTTCGGAGCATGCTTCAACTCAGAGTTTGCAACCTGCCAAGCCGGCACTATCACTAGCAATTGAAGAACCGCCCCAGGAGGAAAAGACTGTAGAAAAGAAAGAGATCGTAGAAGAAGAAAGGACCGAGGCTCCTAAGGCTAGACTAGGGGCTGCTTATCCTAGGATGGTTGTTTCCGATTCGGGGGAAAAATTCCTCGAACCTCTGACTCTGTATGATTATTTGCTCGCTCCGGCAGGATCTTATAATGATAATAGTTATGGCGTTGGCTACGTTTTGACTGATTCTAACGATTACGCAACTAACGACAACCAATCTAATTCGGATCTCGATTCAGATACAAATAACAATTCTCGAATCATACACGACCTCGACAATCACGATGACAAAGAAGACATTCACCAAGAAGGCTACAAAAGTTCAACAAGCGATGAATCTATTTGTGAATTTCAAGGAGCTCCAATCACGATAGAGTTAGAGCTTTCGGATTCCGAAGCAACTCCGGAAGAACTGTCATGCCGATTCGAAAGGAGACACCGGTAAACTCGGTACCAAATTCAAAAGAAATCACGAAGTCAACTTAAGGAGCGGAAGGGTTCTACCTCCGAGAATGGGTCCGAAAGACAAAGGAAAGCGGGTGGTTGTTCGGGAAGAATCAACCCGACGGAGAAGAATTGCCGATTCGGGAAGAAGCCGAGACACATGGTAACAAAGTGGACTATAACGTGCTAGCCCATCTTAGGAAACTACCGACCAAGCGAGCATTTACGACGCTCTCATCTTATCAAAAGAGACGAGGAAGCTCGATCGAGGCCTTACTTGATCCGGAGATTTGTTTAGCTCAGATGGTCGGAGATTCCTTAGATGAGGTTTGCTCGTTAAAGGAACAGCGAGGTGTTACCTTCACGGACATTGATCTACTACTCGGGACAGCCGATCACAACCGACCGTTGTACATTTCAGTCACAATCGCAAAATTTACGCTCTCTAGAGTATTGGTGGATCCAGGAGCGTCAATCAACATAATGAATCTTCGGACGCTAGCATACTTGGAAATTCATGCTCGCGAGCTTGAAGCGAACAAGATGTTACTAAGAGGATTCAACCAGAAAGGAGAAAGAGCCCTCAGATCAATAACGCTGTTGATGAAGACCGGTGACTTAGCAAAGACAACCGCAAAATTTCACATATTTGATTCTGAGACATCGTTCAACGCTCTACTGGGCCGGCCGTGGATCCATGAAAACCGGATGGTACCATTGTCTCTGCATCAGTGCATAAAATACTACGAAGGAGGAGAACAGTGCATTAAAGGTGATTTGCAACCTTTCTCCGTACATGAAATTGGAATCCATGAAGATGCGGCTTATTACGCACCTCCGAAGAAAACAATCTTCTCTAGAAACACCGTGCCAAATGAAGCAAAAAAAATTTGAGACGATGAAGAACACGAAGTTCTAGTTCGACGATCACTCACCACTCCCTTACGACGAGATGGTGAAGGTTTCTCCGAACTCGCATCCGAGGTCGAGGCCGGGGATGAGGTCGTGGAAGAGACAACTGGGACGGTTGGACGAGAAAAGCCGGTGATCAACGTTGATTGGGAGAACGGCTACGAGGAAGAAGAGGAAGTCGAAAAGAAGCGGCTACGATAAACCGGAAGAAACCACAATTCAAGATTTCTCTCGAAGATGAAAAGAACGAAGAATACAAATCGATGTACGAGAAGATTAACCACTACGTACACACTATGACCCTGACCCCGTTCCAGTCTAATAAGATCGAGGGTATGGTGGTCAAAGAAGTACATAGTAGCGGTGCAAAGCCAATCAAATTTTACCGTGACACTTCTTCTTCCAATACTGAAAACGATGTACAATTTGAGGATGTCACTTCTTCCGAATTAATGGAATTACCTTTTGAGTAATACTCTCCCTGTGTTCAAAATTTAATTCAGCATGGTGTCTTACCTCCACAATGGACAAAAGGTCAATCACAACACTTCGAAAAATTATCGAATAACGCCGGTCGGCCTCCCAATGCAAAGCATGGTCTCAGATTCGGTACAGTAGGATCAGTTGATGATACGAAATTTTGTTTGGTTGTCACTTGCGAACCTAATGAAGACTGCTTGGAAATTACAGAAGAGCTTGAAGATATGCAAATTGGAGACGCTCCACCAGAGTTCGAAGATGGAAGTTAACTTAGGTACTAGCGAAGAGCCTAGGCCAACCTTTGTTAGCTCCTTACTCAATAAAGAAGATTCCGAGGAAATAATCAAGCTACTAATGGAATTCGAGGACTGTTTTGCTTGGAGTTATGATGAAATGCCGGGATTAGCTCCGAAGTCGTAGTTCACGGGCTAGGAGTGGATCTTACTTCCGTTCCGGTCGGACAAGCTTACGGAAGAATGCGTTTGGAAATTGAACAACAAGTCATAAGCGATGTTAAGAAGCTAATAGACGCTAAATTTGTCCAGTGAAGAACAATACACGACTTGGCTAGCCAATGTGGTACCATTCGAGAAGAAGAATGGTCGGATCGGAATCGCGTGGATTTCGAAGATTTAAACAAAGCATGTCCAGAAGGATGAATTTCCACTACCAATTCCGGAGTTAATGATCGACATCGCTTCGACACATGAAATATTCTCTTTCATGGATGGATCATCGGAATACAACCGGATAAAGATGACACCGGAAGACGAAAAGCTCACGGCATTCATAACACCGATCGGAGTGTATTGCTTACACAGTAATGCCATTCGGACTAAAGAACGCAGGAGCAACATGCCAAAGAGCAATGACAAAGATTTTTGATGATCTCATTCACAACCAAGTTGAGTGCTACGTGGATGATGTGGTCATCAAAAGCAAACTGAAGGAAGATCACTGTTGACCTCATTTTTGATGAGGTCTTCTCTTCTTCTTTTTAGTACTTAGGATCTAGCCTTAGGCTTTTCCTTTGACTATCTTAGAGGACTAGAATTGGGACCCACCACTTAGAAATTCAAACCACTTCTTAAACTCCTGCAAACTCTACAAACTTGACTGTAGACCCCTAATCACCTAGAGGGTTGAAACCAAATGTGGAAGTTTAAAGGATGGGTTCTATGGGACTCTTTGGCCTTAGGACTACCACAGGTGGCCCGGTGCAGTGAAGGGGCTGACTTACACACACACTACATTTATACACTACACTTTCACACACCTATACTCAACTTGACCTCCGACTCATGTAGGTGATTCACATGGATGGTCCTTAACCACTAAGCCCTTGGCAAGAGGGTTAGGAACAACATATTGGATGCGTCGAATGAGTCCCTTCATGGCTCATGTGGGCTTGATATGGCTTCATGGCTCAACCAAAATGATTTCATTCCACTTATATTCACCCAATCTTCGATTTTCCAAATTTTCGATTTTTGACCTCGGGACCCTACACTGCTACACAACAGCCTGAAATTACCCAAATTTTTGCAAAATTTCCAAATCACCGAAAATTCCTCAAAACCAATCCCAAACATTTCCAAATCACTCAAATTGATCATCCATACCCAAAAATACCAAGAATTCCAAAAATACCTCCCAATACCCTCCAAATACCCAAAATACCCCCCTTGACCCAAAAATCCAAAAATTCAGAAAATTCTTAGAAAATTCCAGAAAATACCAAATATTCCCAATTTCATTTTGTTCAACTACACCATGGGCCAATTTTGTCAATTTACCCTACTTTTGTCAAAACCCTCAATTTGACCCATTTTAACCCTAAGTGAACCCAATGTCAAGCCAAATCTACCCAATTGACCGAAATTCTGGTCCAACTCAATTCTAAACTTCAATTCAACATTCCCAACACCAATCTAGACCAAATCCAAGTCCAATTTGATTGACATTTGAATCAATTTCACTTTTGGCCTTAAAGCCCAATTTGGACCCATGACCCAAACCTAACCCAAACTAACCCAATTCAACTCCAATTAACCCCAAACCTTTTCTAAACCTTCCTTAGAATCCACACAAACAAAACACTAACATGATTTGCCCAAAATTTAGGCCCAAACCCCACTCAAATTCAACCCAAAGCTAAAAGGCCCAATTTTGACCTAAAACCTAACCTAACCCAAATAAGCCCAAAACCCAAAATCAAAACCCAACCAAAGCCAAAACCTCTTTGAAACACTCCCATAAGCATCTCCCAACATTAATTTTACATCAATTTCAACCCTAGCACAACATTGGCCCAAATTAGCCCAACTTGACCTACATTGAGCCATTTACAAAGAGCCGAAATTGAACCAATTGATTCCAAGTCACACCAAATTTATTCCAAATCATTCATGAAACATTCCTAAACTAAATTCAACACTTATTGGATCCAATCCTTTGCAAAATTCTCATCCTAAAATCAAAAAAACCCACTTCCATAAATCACTTTAAAAGCCGATCTAAAACCATTTCAAAAAGCCCAGAAATCTACCACTAAAGCCCACATGACATTTCCATTTGCCATCCATTTAATCAAAGCCATTCCCTAAGTTCAAATCAATCATAAAATGGTTCCAAATCAAGCCATATGCCAAATCCCATCAAATCACCCCTAAATTACCAAAATTTCCAAATTCCATTTTCATGAAATTGACCGAGCTTTTCCCGAAGCCGAAGACAAGCCATGAAGCCACATGCAAGCCATGGAAAAGCCACATGAAGCCATGGAAGGTTTGACATGTGATCAAGCCATTAATGGCAAAAGGAGGAGCCTCTTTTAAGCCCCCTTAAAAGGTTTTAACCCTTTTAATGCTTCACCTTAATCCATGATTAATCAAAATATTCGTGGATGGTGACTTCTCTACCCTTTTAAGCTGATTCACTGATCCTCCCTCAGCCCAAATCAGCCATGGAAGGGTGCACCAAACCCAAAATGGTGGGTTGACCCATTTGGACCCAAAATGAGCCTCTCCCCATACCCTTTCGATTCGAACCCTTTACACATGTTCATGGCCGATTGATTGCACTAAACCTCCGCTACGACCCACTGGACACTGAGGGTGACCCATGCTGCTCGGCCGGCCGCACAGGTCATCGGAAAACACCATGTCCGAGACCTTGGGAGGAGCTAAACTTTGGAATTCCACCTTGCTTGAGTGTCCCATGCCCGATGGCCACCATGGTTGTTCTTCCCATGCCGGAAGCGGTTGATCCCGACCCTTGGCCATCCCGTGAGGCCCTCCATCCACCTCTATTTAAACCCGACCCCCTCGCGGCCATGAGAGAGAGTTGCACAAACCTTGCCGAAACTGCGCAAAATTGTTCCAAACCCTTTTCCATCCTTAGAGCGAGTTGATCCCCGAGTGTCGATTTGCCCAATCCCCATCAACAGAATCCAATTTCTCGGCTGAAATTTCACCGAAAACCAGGACACTTTGCCGCAGTGAGCTAATCCACGAATTGATCGGTCCTACACCTTCATCTGGACCAAGAGGAGAAGTTCCCAGCTGAAAGCCCCATCTCCGGGCCACCCAGTTGCTCCGGCCTCCGAAGCTTTGTGATCGAGCTGTGGTCGACTTTCATAGCTAGGCGATTCACGGACCGGGAGACTTCATCCGGAGCTTGCGGGATCCGATCGAAGGTGACACGACCCTCGGATCGAAGCCACACTTCTACGAGCGAAGGTATGGCCTCACTCTTCTTCTCGAGCTTCGAACTTTCTCCATTTTCATTGAGTCGATTTCATGCCACATAAGCCGTATAGATGTGTTCGTCTTCTCGAGACGAATCCATAGAGCATAAGAACGTTAAATTTGGTCGAGTATCGAGTGAGATCTTGGGCACAGAAGACGGACGGCTCTCGGGTAAGGACGTGCGGGGACGATGAACGGATGCTTGTTCATTTAATACACGCGCGGATGGACGACCGGGATCGCGTCGGATCGAGGAGATGGAACGACACAGCGGGGCCCGGAGCGCTGAGTCAGATGGCGGCGTCGAATCGGAGAGCGCCACGTGGCGTTTCGGAGCTGCCGAGGTTGACGCGGCGCCGCGTGGATAAATATAAAATTAGGGTATTTTATGATTTATTTAATTACCAAAACTTCAAAAATCCATAACTTTGTGTAGGAAAATCGGAAAAATAAAATAAAAATACTCTCTTGCTTAGTGAACGAGAGGAGAATAATGTGGAAAAGAAATTATTTAATTTCATCGAGTATTTTATTTTTAATGATTTATTTCCCTTCTGCATTGTTTTAATTCTCCATGCATATAGGAAATTCACCATGGCATGAGACCATAGGGCTTTTGAAGCCTCTAAATTTGGGAACATTCCACTGAATTTTCCAAAGTCAGAGGTCATCCCTATGAGAAGTTATTGATTTTTCAAATTCATGTTGCTGTTTTGAGTATTTTAAATCCAACAATTAGCATGTTGTGAAATAAATTCTAGAAAAAATTGGTGATGTCTCTTATGACCAGATGACCCTAGGAAAAATAGATTTTGGATTAGTTTATTTAAAATAGCCCTAATTGGCTTAAACACCCAAAATAGCTCCTTAATTAATTAGAGCTAACCATAAATCAAATTGGCTTGAAATCAATTCTCCACTGACCTTTAGGATCAGAGGAACCCATCATAAAAATTTGAAGTCAATTGGACTTGGTTAGCCCTACTAAATGGGTTGATTAAACCATTTAGTCAATTTGAACTTTAAAAATTCATAACTTTCAAAATACTTTTTAAAAATTCATCAAATTGGTTTTGGAGCCTCTCTGATATCAGGGGAATTTAAGAAAATTAAAATTTCAATTTTCTAAAAAAGTTAATTTTTTTGGTATTATTTTAATATTTTAATAATTAAAAAATAATAAAATCACAAAAATAATAAAATTCACCAAAATGTCATATTTTGAATTTTAATCACTTAGGAAAAAATCCCATATTTTTCTTAGGTCTACTTAATGAGATATTAAATTTTAAAGCCATAGGGTAATTTTAAAATTAAAAAAATGTATTTTCTAGCATTTTTACTAAAATAATTATAATAAATCAAAGGAAAATCAGAAAATTGTAAAAATTGATTCTCTGATTTCCTTGATATCAGTGAGATTTTTGAAAAATATAAAATTTATTTTCAACCTTTATTTTATTTTTAAATTATTTAATACTCCAAAATTTAAAATAATTATAATAAAAATAATATAATTTAAAAAATCACCAAAATTGGTCCAAGTGGTCCTCTAGTCATTAGGAATGTCCCATAATTTTCTTAAGGACAGAAACTTTCCCTTGGTCATATTATTAAATTTTCCTTGGAAATCTCTATTTTCCACTAAAAATAATTACATAAATAAATTAAATGCAGAAAAATCACATTTTCTCCTCTCATGTCTTTATTGACATATGAGTGAAGTCACATAAAAATTTCAAGTTCATTTAAGCTCAATTTAGTGAGTTATAAAATTATTAAGCTTGAAGGGCAAAATGGTAATTAAAATTTTTACCCCTTAATTAAAACTTTAGGTTTAATAAACTTAACAAGTAAAATATTTGTTCTTAATCTGATTTGGATGATTGAAATTTAAATAATTATAGGGTAGAAACCTACTAAACAATTTAAAATAATTGAAATAAACCTTAATTAAATAATTGATTAAATTTGGAAGAATAATAAAGTTGGAATTATTAAATAGGGACATTATTAGGAAGAGATTTGTTCTTTAATTTAAGAATCCCTAAATTAATCATCTCAATAATATTTAATTCCTAATTAAAATGATAATTCAAATTTAAGTTTTAAAATGTTAAAGGACTTAATCATTAAAATTAAATTAAAAAGTTAAATTATTAAACTCTTTTTAAATCTTCAATTAAATTAAAATTTAAAATAAAATTAAATTAAAGATTAAATTAAATTAAATCAAACAAATTAAATAAATTAAATTAAATTAAATCAAATAAATTAAATTAAATTAAATAAAAATTAAATTAAAAAAAATAAATAAATTAAATTAAATTAAATTAAATTAAATTAAATTAAATTAAAACATATTAAATTAAATTAAATTAAATTAAATTAAATTAAATTAAATTAAAATAAAGTCAAATAAAATTAAAATTAAAATTAAAATTAAAATAAAAAAAACAAAATTAAATTAAAATTAAAAGCTAAACCAAATTAAATTAAATTAAAGTTAAATTAAATTGAATTAAATAACATCACCTAAGACTTAAAGAAATTAAATATAAAGCAACTTGAACACTATTCCAAATTTAAACCGTTAATTGAAGTTAAACTAAATCATAAACCATTTGAACACCAATTTGCCCTCGAGAGCTTTGGTTATCATAACTCCTAAACAGAATGTTAAATGAAATGCTACTTCATTTATAGGATATTCAAATGTCCTAGTTCACTGAGCAAGATAACAAAACTTGAATTCCGGACGATTAATTCATTTGTATGATTAAATTCATTTGGACTTAAAATAATCCTATCAATATTGAAAAGATGTTTAAGATTCTTCTTAAGCACTTCCTCAATATGATAGTATACTCATAAGAACAATTGAACTTAATTATTCTTTGATGAAGAAAATCGTCCTCAAACCAAAACACAAGAACCTAGACGTCATAGGAAAAGACTAGCTATAGGATTAGGAATTTGGTAGAAAACCATAACCCTTCCCTTAGCTTTACCTAGGAACTTGCCTAAATATTCTAATTGTGTTTTAAGTGCGAGCTTGGGATGACGGGAAGACCCTCCAGGTACGCTTTTATTTTATTGCGATTTACCTTATTGCAATTTATTTAATCGCATCGCACTTACTTTTATTGAATGATAAACAACTGTTGCATGAAAACCCACACCTTTAGGATAGTCCCTAAAACTGAAACCAAAACTAAATTAAAAGTCATTGCAAGATAAAATTCACCGCCACAACATTTCAAAATATAAAACAACTCAAAATTTAATCACGAAACGGAACACAAAACTACGATTACAACTAAATTAAAACGTCTTGTTGGATGATCGAGAATACCTCGGATGATGTAACCTACGTGTTGCTAACGGGATTTCCACGGTCTAAATGAAAGTGTGGAACTCATTCGGTTGAGTTTAGCAAATTCATACGGACTAAGTGAATCCGATAAAAATAACGATGCTGGAAGGATGGAACCGTGGGATCTTAACCGGTGTCGTTATAATCAACTTTAAAATTTGTTTTAATTAAAATGTTAAAAACACTTGGAAATTAAGAATCTCTCTAAACCGAAACACTTTTCTCATCTCCTGATTTATGACTTCTATAACTAAACCTCTATAACAACAAGGAGCTCGGGGCACGGTGGGCAGCATGGCCATCTTCGTCAGCAAAACGACTCTACACCAGCTAAACAGTCCTAGAATTAAACAACAAAGCCATAGGATTTCGAGGTAGTTTGCCTAGTGCAACATAAATCCTCAACCTTTTGTTAGGCATTTGCATTGCAAATTAAGCCCTAACCGGACTTAGGATTCCGAGGTAGTTGTTCGGTACGACATAAACCCTCATAACTTCAAGGTTACTTGTATGATTTTACCATACAAATATAAGTCCTAATTAATTAAAATTGGCAAGATCAAAACATTAAATAAATATTAGGACTTTCCTAAATTCAAGCCAAACAATAGGATAGTCGGGAAATTACCTAAGTTCGCTTCGAATGCGTAATTTCTCCTACCTTTCTTCCTTTGAATTCCCAAAACAAAATGTTCCAAACTTGATCCATTCCCTGTTGAAATTCCAAAATTCAATCCCTTGAAAACTTAAACTTTGAAATTCTTGAGAGTAGAACTACTGATTATTATCGAGAGTTTTCTTAGGTGATTCCTGTCACTTAAGATGTAAATAACTATAGGGGCTTGCCCTTATAGGGAATTTTAAAGAACCCAGGTAATATAAACCCTGCTTAATTCATTTATATTAAGCAGGGGAATTTGTCGGCTTATAAAATTGGTTCGCAGACCAAACGGATGTCACAAAATCTTCTAGTTTATTTAATCGAGCCCCATCATCAAGTAGTGTGTCTATTCTTCGGGATAGATACATAACTTGTAACGTGGCGCTCATTTATATAAACTATTCGGGATGTGAGATCAGTTTGATTTCATATCTTAAAATTTTCAAATTTAAAATTATTTTCAAAATCAAATACTACTTTCTAAATTATATATATGTTTAAACTAAATTTAAAATCTTAAAATTCGCCGCACAATTTCTGTTAGGCGACCCCCTTTTCAAAATAAAACACACAACCTAAAAAATAATGCCGACAATCACCTGTATGTATTGAGAATTATTTTCGAGCGACTAAGGCAATACAACCTTAAGATGAATCCCTTAAAATGGGCCTTCGGCGTCACCTCCAGGAAATTCTTTGGATTTGTTGTCCGACATCGCGGGATTGAAATTGATCCGGAAAAGATTAAAGCTATCTTAGAGATGCCGCCTCCCAAAACCTTAAAACAGCTACGATCCTTTCAATGGAAGTTGGCATATCTTCGACGCTTTATTTCGAACTTGTCAGGTAGGTGTCAGCCCTTCTCGGCATTAATTAAAAAGTACACCAAATTTGTTTGGGAAGAGATATGCCAACGGGCCTTCGAGGACATTAAGCGATATTTAATGACACCTCCGTCTTAGCGGCCCTGATCTCGGGTAGACCGTTGATACTTTATACCGCGGCTCACAGACGACTCCTTGGAGCCACTGCTAGCCTGAGTCGATGATGAGGGAAAAGAAAATGCTCTCTACTACTTAAGCCGTCGTTTGATTCCGATGGAAGTAAAGTATCCTCTAATTAAGAAGCATTGTTTGGCCCTGATCTTTGCCGCTCAAAAGCTCAGGCATTACATGCTCTCTCATAAGGTCAACCTTATCTCGAAAGTTAATCTGTTGCAATATTTGATGACCCATCCAACACTTTCTGGCAGGCTTGCCAGGTGGACGATGATACTATTGCAATTCGACATAACTTTCGTACCTCTTCGTGCCGTAAAGGGACAAGTCTAGCGAGACTTCCTTGCAGCACACCCTTTGCCGGCAGAATCGCCTCTCAACGACGACTTGCCAGACGAGCAGATAATGAGCCTAGAAGACAGTGATGACCGAAGTTGGGAACTATACTTTGACGGAGCGTCCTCAACACAGAAAAACAAAGAATTGCAAACGATAGTGCCGTGAAGGCGGAATCGGACTAATCTTTATAACACGGAGCGGGGGATGTTAAGATACTCCTACCACTTAACGGAGCCGTGCACAAACAACGAGGCAGAATACGAAGCCCTCATAACGGGACTAGAGCCGACCATTCAAATGGGAATAACGGATATCGACATCTACGGAGATTCTCGGTTGATCATTCAACAGATCACCAGACAATACAGAATTTTAAAGCCAAGACTCGAGCAATACTTTCAGTATGCCATGAAACTGTTGGAACAAATTCCGAATGTAACAATCTACAAGATCCCCAGAAGAGAAAATGCTCTCGCGGAATGGATCAAATATGAACAATTATTTTCAAGAATCCAAAGGAATTAGAGGTAGGGGACGTCACGACTCCAGAGGAGAACCCCGGTAACTTCCCAAACTATCTTATTGTGTGGCATTAATTTTGGAAGTAATATTAGATTTTTCATCTTGCCAATTTTATTATTTATGGCTTATATCTATATAATATTGATTATGCAAATAGCCCAGAAGATAAGATGATTTATGTCGTACCAAACGACAACCTCGAAATCCTAAAACAAGTTAGGGCTTATATTGCAGGATATCCAAAAGCCTAAGAGATAAAGTGAGAATTTATGCCGCACTAAAAAAACTACCTCAAAGTCCTATGGCTTGTTATTTATTTCTAACGAAGAGCTTGCTACTGTAGAGTTGCTTACTTTCTCATTGTGCTACCCACAGTGTTGTCGGCATATTTATAGGTTATGTGTTGTAAAAAGGGGGTCGCCTACAGAAGTTGTCAGCGAATTTTAGATTTCAAATTTAATTTATATATATATATATATATATAATTTGGAAATTAGCATTTGATTTTTGAAAATAATTTTAAGTTTAATTTAATAAGAAATTGTATAGCTTTTCAAAAATGATATTTGAAAATATAACTTTAAATTTTAAAATATGAAATCAAACCGATCTCACGCCCCATATGGTTTATATAAACGAGCACCACTTCACAAACTGTATATCTTTCCCGAGGAATAGACACACTGCTTGATAATGGGGCTTGATTAAATAAACTAAAAGATTTGTGATATCCGTTTGGTCTGCGAACTAATTTTATAAACCGACAAGTTCCCCTACTTAATATAAAAGAATTAAGCAGGGTTTATATTACATGGGTTCTTCCCTATAAGGGCAAGCCCCTATAGTTAATTACATCCTAAATATCCGAAGACAATTAAGAAAACTCTCCATAAAGATCAGTAGTTTCAATTTCAGCAATTTCAAAGTTTAAGCATTCAAAGGATTCGATTTTTGAATTTCAAAAGGGATTGGATCAAATTTGGAACATTTTATTTTGGGAATCAAATGGAAGAAAGGTAGGGGATGTCACGGATATGAGGAGAACCTCAGTGACTTCTCAACTATCCTATTTGTTTGGCTTGAATTTGAGGAGATGTTATTTGTTGTTGCAATCCTGCTAATTTTAATTAATGAGGACTTATACTCATATGATATAATCATACAAATAGCTGGAAGTTAGGAGGGTTTATGTCATTTCAGATGACAACCTCGGAGTCCTAAGGCAATTTTGGGCTTAATTTGCATAACATGCAAATTCCTAAAGAAAAAGTGAGGATTTATGTTGCGCTAAGCAACTACCTCGAAATCCTATGGATAGTTGTTTAATTTCTAAGGAATGGTTAAGTTGATGAAGACTTATTTTGTTGTTAAAGATGGTCGTGATGCCCACTATGTTTGCTCCTAGCTCCTTGTTATTGCAGAGGGTTTATTTTAAAGAAGTGACAATCAGGAGATGAGAGAAGTGTCATGGTTTAGAGGTTGAGTTTCAAATTCAATGTCTTAAATTTTATTAAGGGAAATCTTAAAGTTGGTTAAGGATAACCGGTTAAGATCCCACGGTTCCATCATCTCGGGACCACTATTTTCATCAGATTCACTGAGTCAAAATGAATTTGCTAAACTCAACTGAATGAGTTCCACATTTTCATTTAGACCGTGAGAAATCTCGTTACCAGCACGTGGGTTACATCATCCGAGGGATTCCTGATCATCCAACGAGATGTTTTAGTTTTAGTTACAATTGCAGGTTTTGTTTTTTTGTTGGTGATTAAATTTTAAGTTGTTTAAACATACTGGTTTCGATCATTTTCACAAGTTTATAGAATGCAGGAAAATAAAATATTTAATAAATTGCATAATGTAAATTGCAATAAACTTAAATGTGTACCTGAAGAGTCTTCTTGTTTCCACCAACTGCACCTAAGATGCATGTTAGGATATTTAGCATTTAAGGACAATCACCTAGGTAAGGCTAGGGGAAGATTCTGATCATCTACCAACCCTATGATGTCTAAGTTCAGATCCTAGTTGTCCACCAAGTCCTATGACGTCTAGGTTGAAATCTTAGTTGTTTTTTAAGGATGATTTTCTTCATCAAAGAACAATGAAGTCCAATTGTTCTTTTGAAACAACCCATCATATTGAGGAAGTGCTCGGGGTAGAGCCCCAAACAACTTTTTAAAACTTCTGGATTTATCTTGAGTCCAAATGATTTCATTGTCTAGTAGAATTAATCATCCAAAGTTTGATTAAAAGTTTAAATTTTTAATTTTTCTTGCTCAGTGAACTTAGATGTTTTAGTTGTCTTATGAGAGAGGTGACATGTCATTAGGCATTTCATTTAAAAGTTATGAAATGAAAGTCTTTTAGGGCTAAGTTGGTTCATCAAAGAACCTAACTAATTTAATTAAGTTGGATTAATAGTTTCTTTAAGGTGATTTAATTTAATTCTCATAGTCTTTAATTGCAGTAATGTTCTTAGAGGGTCTTAAATTGATTGTTGCATTTTAAGATGTTTCAATGTTTTAATTAATCGATTATTTAGCTTAATTATTTAATTGATTGATTATTTAATTTAATTGATTATCTAATTAAATAATTATTTAACTTAAGATATTTTAATTCACTTTTTTTTTAATTGAAAAGGTTATTTAAATGTTTTAAATTATTATTTTTTACTAATGTTTTGAATTATTATATTTTTTTATTAAAGAAATTATTTAAATATCTTAAATTATTTTTAATTGATCAAAGAAATTAGTTTTAAATTAATTTTAAAATTTCAAATTATTTTTAATTTAATTACTTTAAAATTATTTCAATTAATTTTAAGCTAAATATTTATGTTTAAGATTATTACTTATTATTACTTTATCATCATTTCTCTCTAATCACTTCGGATTAATTAGGTTATTTCATTTTAAGCCTTGTTAAGAGTTAAATAGATTTAATTAAGTCATTGGTTTGAGGTTTAGATTAAGGAATGGAAATCCCCCTATATCATACCACTAACCTTACCATTAATACTTAATTAACTTCCAAATCTTAAGGATTTTAAGTAATTAGTATTTCCTCTTGATATTGATGGTGATTAGTAAGTTCCTACAACTTCATTCCCTAAGTTTCAATAATCCAAGTAAATAATTAAGATCAAATATTTCCTCCTTACCCTTGGTTAAGCTTAAATGTTAATTAGGGTTAAGGTTCCTTAATTACCCTTATGCCCTATTAAACTTAATTCACCCCATAACTCACAAAATTAATTATCGATGACTTTGAAATTTTTATGTCACCTCTCTCATATGTCAATTAAGATATCAGAGGAGAAAATGTAATTTTCTAGTTTTTATTTTATTTTTAGAATTATTTTTAATGGAAAATTAGGTTTTTAAAAGGAAATTTAATAACTTAAAATTATTAACTATCTATCCTTAGGAAAATTATGGGAGGTTTCCACTAACCAGAGGATCACTTGGACCAATTTTGGTGATTTTTGTGAATTTTAATTTAATTATAATAATTATTTTAAGTTTTAGAATGTTAATTAAATATAAAATATAAGTTTTATATTTTTCAAAAATCTCTCTAAGGTCAGGGAACCCA
This sequence comes from Papilionanthe hookeriana x Papilionanthe teres, assembly GCA_022702705.1. Classification (NCBI taxonomy): domain Eukaryota; kingdom Viridiplantae; phylum Streptophyta; class Magnoliopsida; order Asparagales; family Orchidaceae; genus Papilionanthe; species Papilionanthe hookeriana x Papilionanthe teres. The sequence continues at coordinate 92,974,950 of CM040425.1, forward strand.
GAGAAGAAAATTTTACATTTTTCTGATTTTTATTTGATTTATTAGAATTATTTTAGTGAAAGGTTAAGAAAATTCATTTTTTAAATGTTAAAAATTATCTTAGGCCTTTAAAAATTAATATCTTAAATTAGAGACTTAGGAAAAATATTTTGATGGTTCCAAAGTGATTGGGAGGCCAAAAGTGACATTTTAGTGAATTTTTATATTTTTTGTGATTTTTATAAATTTTAATTATTTAAATTTTTAAAAAATGATTAAAAATCAAATTTTTATGAAAAATGCAATTTTATTTTTCTTGAACTCCTCTCGATCGAGAGAACACCCAAAATTAATTTGGTGAATTTTTGAAATTTATTTTGGGTTTTATGAATTTTTTAATGTGCAAAATAGCAATGTTACTTAGGAAATTTATTTAGTAGGTTAAATTAATTCCAATTTACTTAAAAAATTTTATGGGAGTTCCACTTATCCTAAAGAACAGTGGAAAATTGATTTTGAGTTTTTTTAATTTTTAGTTTGTTCTAATTAATTTAATATTAGTTTTTGGTCAAGTGAGCAACTAGAGTTATATTTAATGTTTTAGTTCATGAAATAATTTTCCTAAGTTCCTCTGACCATAGTTAACCTAGCCTAATTTTCCTAGATTTTTCTAACTACTATACTAATAATTAGATTTAAATTATCAAAATTGGCACATAAAATTAGAAAATATGGTTCTCTGCTAGGGATCTCCTCTGGCCATGAAAAAATTAGGGAATGTTCTAAAGGACGGAGGGAACAAAAGCCCCATAGTCCCAAGCCATGGTGAATTGTGTGTGTGAGTGGAGAACTGATTTAAGGTTTACTGTATTTAATTAATTTAAAAATAAACTCTTAGCAAATAATTTTAATTTTAAGTCCACATTATTCTCCTATGTTCACTGAGCAAGAGGGTAATTTTCTTTTAATTTTTGGATTTTTCTATGCAAAGTTATGAATTTTCTAAGTTCTGAGTATTTAATTAATTCAGAAAATGGGGGAATTTCCCTCTTATCCAGTGCGGCGCCCCGTCAGCCTATGGAGCGTCGAAGCTCCACGCGGCGTCCTACAATTCGGCGCTGCCATCCACGTCACTGTGTTAGCCACCATGCGTCACCACGGTTCCGCCCCAAGTCTCCATCCAGCTCGATCAGGACCGTCAATCCGATACACGTGCCATCGGACATTCCACGGTCTTCGTCTCCTTCTAGTTCAAAACTGTAGCCACACATGTTTAAACCCTAATTTTTTGCTCGATTCTCAATGGATTTACATGAAATTTGTTTCTACACCTTCATCTAACCTAAAAGATCATATCTATACAGTTGATCGAGTTTAAATTGCATGTTTTCTTCATAAAGTCCCAAACTGAGCTTTGTTTAGATGTTTTTGATTCATTACCTGAATTCAAGAGGGGTGGCCTCGATTGGATGCTTGTGACATGTTCGTTGGGGTCTGGCAAAGCTCCTGTAAGAAGCACTCGAGCTCCCTTTGAGGTTGGTTTAGAAGTCCTCCAAAGGGTGGACGGCTTGAGGTGGAAGTCCACTGTGGAAGCTCTGGAGATGGGGATTTCTCTGGAAAACTTCTTCTCCACCTCTGAGGAAGGTGTGAGAAGAGTTAATTTGATTTTTGTAGAGTTTCAGTGGATGTCCTATTTTTGGGCTTGAAATTGAGCTCAGAAATTGGGCTCAGGCAGGAGGAATTAGGGCTAGATTTTAGTGGAGCTGGCCTTCTCTGGGCTCAGGGAAGAGTTTGGGTTCAAATAGGAGGAGTTTCTGCAAGGTTGGTTTCAGCAACCTTCTTGGCTGTGGGGAAGGTGAGTTTAAATAGCCATGGCCATGACTGATTTCAGGGGAGCTTGGAGGTTGAGATTTGCTGCTTGGGTGAAGAGAAGAAGGGTCACAGTGACTATTGGGGTTGGGACAACTCAGCAAGGTAGAATTTTAATCTTGGGCTCACATGGAGCTCTCGGCCATGGAGTTTTCCGGCGAGCCAGGAGGCCGGCCGGCAAGCATGGGTCACCATCTGACTCAGTGGGGTCAGGGCTTGGAGTTGGTGAGTTCAATTGGGTGTTGCCATGTGTAATGGGTTTGATTTAAGTGGAATGAGGGAAGTGGCTCTTTTGGGCTCACTTTGTTCAAGTCATGTTTTTTGGGTTTGGTTCACCCTCCAAGGTGGCATTAGGCTGATGGAAAATCAATGGGGTCAGCCAAGGGAAGGATGGTGAAGTCCCTATCAAAATTGTTTGGATTAATTTTATGTTAGAGTGAAGCATGAGTAAGGTTAATGACTTTTTAAGGGGTGTTTAAAGGCTCTCCTCCTTTTTCCATTTATGGAGTGATGACAAGTCTAAAGTTCTCATGGCTTCATGTGGCTCAAACATGGCTCCATGGCTTGCTCATGGCTTGAGAAAAAGTTGGCTCATTTACATGAGAAAGGATTTTGGGATTTTTTGATATCTTGATGACAATTTACTTGAAGCTTGATTTGGAATGATTTGATGATGACTTTGAAACTTAGGGATGATTTTAATTGAATGTATGATGAAGAGGAATGTCATATGCGCCTTGGGTTAAAAGCTTGGGCTTTTAAATTTCCAAGGAATGGACTTTTAAAAATGTATGAGGTAATGGGCTTTTGTTATACATGTGATGATTTGAATTTTTTAAATTGAGTATGGGATGATTGAATTGGTTTGAAATTGATTTACATTGGACTAGGACATCTTGAAATTTGATTTAGAAGTGAAATTTGGGAAATTATTGACCATAAGGTTCAATTTGGAGGAATTTGGGCTTATGGGCCAAAATTGGGCTTTTTGGGTCAAAGTTGGGCTAGTGTTGGATTTGATGTAAAATTAATATTGCAAAATGTATATGGGGGGTGTGACAAAGATTTTTCAACTTTGGTTGGGTTTTGATTTTGGAATTTGGGCTTGTTTGGGTTTATGGTTAGTTTAGGCCAAATTAGGGAATTTTGGTTTAGGTTGAGCTTGGGTTGAGTTTGAGTGCAAATTGTGGGCAAATTAATGTTGCATGTTGTTTGTGGGGATGTTAGGAAGATATTGAAATTTATTTTGGAGAAAATTGAGGGGTTTTGGGTTTAATTTGGGTAGTTTGAGTCATGAGGGTTAACTGGACAAAAATTTTACAAAATGCTTGGGATCAAATTGTGGTCAAATTAACAAAAATTTTGGTTTGTGGCAGTGTTATGAAGGTTTGGAATTTTATTTGGAGAAAATTGGAATCAATTTGGTTGACATCGGGTTCAATTGGGTTAAGTTTTGGTTTAAAATAAATCAACTTGGAATTCTTGGTAAAATTGGATTAATTTGACAAAACTAAGCTATGGTGTACTTGAAGAAAATGATGTGGAGAATATTTTGGATTTTTTTGGATTTTCAAAATTTTTGGCTATGAAGGGCATTTTGGTAATTTTGGGGGTATTTTGGGAATTTTGAAAATTTTGTCAGATTTGGGTAATTTTGGACAAATTGGATAGTTGGAAATAACTTGGAATGAATTTGAAGGGATTTTGGGAAATTTGGGTAATTTTGGTAATTTGGGCCCTTATCAAGGGTAATTAGGTAATTTGATAGGTTAAGGGCCCCGAGGGTCAAAAATGAAAATTTTGGAAAAATGAAAATTTTGGAAAAATGAAAATTTTGGAAAAATGAAAATTTTGGAAAAATGAAGATTGGTTCAAGATGAGTAACATGAAATCATTTTGGTTGAGCCATGAAGCCATCTTAAGCTTACAGGAGCCATGAGAGGACTCATTTTAGGCTCTCAATATGTTGTTCCTAACCCTCTTAGCCAAGGACTAGGGATTGAGGTCCATCCATATGAGTCTCCTAAAGAATTCAGGAGGCTAGGTTGAGTATGAGTGATTTCAGGGTTTAAGTAAGTGCAACAATGTGGTGTGGGCAAGCTGGACCTTACCATGACCAGGACACCCAGGGTTATCCTAAGGCTTGACCATCCTATAGGAACTCATCCTTATCTTTCCACACATTGGTCCTAACCTTCCAAGTAATTTGGAGGTTGATGACCATCCATGTAGGATTCTAAAGAGAGTTTTAGATTTGGTTGAATTTCTAAATGGTGGGTTCCATTTCTAGTCTTCTAGGATAGTCAAAGGGAAAATCCAATGTCTAGATCCTAAGCACTAAAAGAAGGAAGGACCTCACCAAAAATGAGGTCAACAAGTGTATGATCTGAGCTCCTCGTTACAACAAGTTTAAGTTTTAAAAGTATCAAATGTAGGAGGTTGAAAGAAGTATCATGGTTTAAAGTTCAAATTATCTAATGTGTCAAATTTAATTTCAAATGTCTTGTTAGGGGGAATTTAAGTTGATTACAGCGACACCGGTTAAGATCCCACGGTTCCCTCATTCTGGCACCACTATTTTCTTCGGATTCACTTTATCCAGATGAACTTACCAAACTAAACTAAATGAGTTTAATACTTTCATCCAGACTGTGGGAAATCTCGTTAGTAGCCGTAGGTTACCTCATATGAGGGATTCTCGATTATCCAATGAGGGTGTGTTAATTTAGTTACAATTGTTGTTTTGTTTTGTTTGTGTTTAATTCTTGACTTGTTTAACACGCAAGATTACTTTGTTTTGTTTGAGTTTTGGCACTGATCACAAGTATAACATGTTGGAAGACATATTGCACTTAATATACAAAGTAGTGCAAATTGCAATAAATAAACATAAATGCGTACCTAGCAGTCTTCAAGTGCATCCGCTAAAATGTTAGCATCCCAAGCAGGTATGAAAGTATAAACTTAAGTTTAATGATTTAAATTCAGTGAGGGAAGCTATTTCATAACTTGGTGGGTCCTTAAGACGTGTTAAGATTGATTTCTTGAATAAAAAACTGTGAAATCTAATTGTTCTTCTAAAATATCATATTAGATTGAAGAAGTGTTAGGAGCATAACCCTGAACATCTTTTCAAAACTTTTGAGATCATTTTGAGCTCATTTAGTTTCATTGTTTAGTTCAATTAAACACCCATGTTAAACTAGGGTTTGTTAATGATGTCTTAATTCTTGCTCAGTGAACGTAGATGTTTTGATTATCCCTTAGGCGGGTTAACATTCATTTGACATTTCATATATGAGTTATGTAAGTGAAAGCATTTAGGGGCAAATTAGATTATTAGGGGACTAAGATAATTTATTTGAGGTCAGGCTAGTAGTGTTTTTTAAAACATTTACAAATGATTGTGTTCTCCTCTCTAAACCTCATTAAGTTAAGCTAGAATTAAACTTAATTCACTACCTAGCTCTTAAGCTCTTTACGGGTAGATTTGTAATTTAAAGTGATATTAGATTAAGTGACATTTAATTTTTATTAAAGATTGCATTATCATCAAACCATTGATTAGGGGTTTAGATTACTGAGTTATAATCTTTCTAGATTAAACCCCCTTACTTTAGGATCATCAAATTTGATTAACCTCCAAATTTCAATAATTTAAGAAATTACAACTTTACCGTTAATATGGAAAGTGATGAATTAGTTTCTACCTTTTAGTCTCTTATGTTTCAATCATCTTAGAAGGCCAATTAAGATTGTTCATTGCGCATCTACTCTTTAGTTAGACCTAAATACTAATTAAAGCTTAAATTCCATAATTACCATTTTGATCTTTTAGACTTATCACTTCATAATTCTTTAAATTTAACTCAAATTAATTTGAAATTTTTTTGTTACACCATTCATGGGTCAATTAAATTATTAAAGGAAAACAATGTGATTTTCTGATTTTTATTTTCTTTTTTATAATTATTTCAATTCAAAATTGGGTGTTTTTAATGTTAATTCATTTAATCATCCAAGTCTAATCATCTGCCTTTAAGATAATTATTGGACGTTCATCTAGGTCAGAGGACCATTTAGACTAATTTTAATAATTTTTTGAGTTTTATTTTAATTTTTATAATTATTTTTTGATTTTGAGTATTAATTTAATATAAAATATTATTTAAGTTGAAAATAAAGTTTTATATTTTTATTAAATCCCTCTGAGCTCAAGAAACTCAGAGAAATAACTTTCATTTTTTTGTGAATTTTCTTTTATTTATTGTAATTTCTTAATGTAAAATTAGGGAAAGTTCATTTTAGTCTTTTAAAATTCATTTTTAAGCTTTTAAAATTTATAACTTTAATTTTAAAATTAGAAAAAATATTCTAGTTGTCCCCAAGTGACCAGGAGATAATTTTGAACATTTTGGTGCATCAAAATATTTTTTTTATTTTTTAATTATTTTAAAATTAGAAAATAGCCTAAAAATGAACTTTATATTTTAACTTCAATTTTATTTTTCTTATGTTCCACTGGTTACAAGGAACTCCCAAAAACATTTTTATAATTTTTTGATTTATATTTTAATTATTATAATTATTTTAATGCAAACATTTTATTTCACGTTGAAAATCAAGTTTAGTGATTAAATCAATTTATATTGAGTTCAAACTTTTATGGAGAGTTGCACAGACCATTTTCTTACGTGTGGATATAGTTTTGTGATTTTCTGATTATATTTTAATTATTTGATATTTCTTAAGGTTTAATGAGTTAATTACATAAAGTGTCATTTTTAATTCATAAAATCCATTTCATATTTTTCGTAGGATCCACTGGCCACAATGAACCTACCAAACTCATTTTTTATATTTTTCTGACTTATATTCTAACTATTATGAATTTTTAATTAAACAGAGGTGATTCACTTGAATTCATACTTAGAGGTGTTCTCTGGTCTTTGAAAAATCAAACAACACACCTAAGTATGAGAAGTTTAAACCCTCCAAATTTCATTCCATGGTGATTATTATTTAATGAGTTATAACTTAATGATTTTAAAGCATTTAATTAATTTAAAAATAAATACTAGTCAAATGATTTTAATTTTCATTCCACATTATTCTCCTCTATTCAATGAGCAACAGGGTATTTTTATTTTATTTTTGTGAATTTTCTACACCAACTTATGCATTTTTAAAGATTTTTGAATTAAATAAATCATAAAATCTCTTTTTTTCTATTTATCCGACTCAACACTGACTCAACCTCGGCAACTGCTAAAACACATGCGGAGTCTCTCCATTCGGTGTCGCCATCCGAGTCACCAGCTACACGGCCCGCGGTTCACATTTTGTTCTTCTGTCCGACTCCATCCTAGTCGTCTATCTGATACACTCTTGATCATACAACTCTTGGTCATCTTCCCCATCTATTATAGGTTGAGAACTTTCTACACGAATGTGTTTCGATCTCACTCGATACTCAACCAAATCACTCGCAATTTGTTTATGCATGTGCAGCTAACTGAGACAAACATATCTATACTGTTGATCATGTATGGAATATTGATTTTCTTCACTAAGGCCCAAATCAAGCTTGGATTTGGGTGTTTAGATGCATACCTTTGTCTGAGAGGAGAGACCTCAATCAGAAGTGTTCTAGGCATTCGTTGTGACCTTGCGAAGCTCATACAAGTGCCAATTTAAGCTCTCTAGAGGTCTATATATGAAAGTGGTCTGAGGGTGATTCAGACTTGGCCTAACACTATTGCAGAGAGCTCGACAAAGGGGGATTTTGATGGGAAACTCCCTCATTTTCTCTGGGGAAACTTTTGGGCAATTCAATTTGGAGATTAATGGATTTTGGAGGGGTGTCCTATTTTTAGCCTGATTTTGAGCTCTAAAATTGAGCTCAAATAGGGGCAATGGAGGCTGGAAATTGGTGGAGATGAGCTTCTCTGGGTTGTGGGGATGGTTTGGAACAATTTTGACAAAGTTTGGTTAAGGTTTAATGCATCATCCCCTTTGGCCGTGGAGGGTGGCTTAATGTATAGAGGAGGCTAGGGTGGTCACTAGGGCCAGCCATGGCGGCAAAGAGGCCACTTAGGTGGAGGGAAGAAGTACTCTAGTGGCCAATGACAGTGGGACACATCTGGTTGGTTCAATTTTGGGTTTAAGTCATTTTTGTCTTCTCGGCCATGGTGTTTTCCTGCGGTTGGGGTGGGGCCGGCCAGGGTCAGTCACCTTTAGGTTTAGGTGAACCAGAGAGGTTGAGTGGTGAAATCAATTTTGGGTTTAGAGTTTCTCCATGGTGAAAAACCAAAGTGGATTTGAAGTTTTGGCTAAGTTGGCTAGGTTGGGTTTAACCTCTTGGTCACTTGGCTAAATCAGGTCCTGAAGTAGTTAGAGCAGCTCTTAAGATCCTCATGTATGTTTTGGTGAGGTCAATTGGTTGGCTTGGGGGTTTGGGAAAGTGGTTTAATTATTTAAAAAAAGAGGCAAGTCCAAGTGAAGGAGAGAAGGGGTGGTCACCTCCGCTTGCTAAATTTGGCAAAATTGACTTTGGGATGGCCATGGAAGGCTTCATGAGTCATGTCGTGATGTGTATGAGGCCATGAGATTGTTTCATGCAAATGGAATTTTGAATTTTCATGAATTTTAAAAGATCATGCCATGAGGCCTAATTTGGGTAAGGTGTCATGTATGCATGGTATATTGATATGGCGCATTCATGAAATGATTCAAATTATCATGGGATGAAGGAGAGTTGATTTTTTGTCATGTGGGCTCAAATTGGGCATTTAAAATTAATGTCATGGGCTTTTCAAAATGCATGAAGGGATGGGCCTTTTAATATGCATGATATGATTTTGATTTTTTAAATTGATTATGGGTTAATCAAATTTAATTAGTATTGATTGAAATTGGATTTAGACATGTTGGAATTTGATTTGGATTTGAAATTTAGGGAAATTGATTGGTCACAAAGCTTAATTTTGGAAAATTTGGGATTTTAGGTCAAAATCGGAGGTTTTGGCATGGTTTGGTTTTGAGTTTAGATCTAGCCCAATTGAGAGTTTAAATTGGTCTAGGGAAATGTTATGAAGAGTTTATAATTCAAAATTAAGGAAATTGGGTTGTTATGACGTTCAATTTGATGAAATTTGAGGATAGAGTCAAATTGGGGATTTTGGCTCAAAAATTGAAATTAGGGTTCCGGTTTGGTTTGATTGGGCTTCAAATTGGTTTCAATTGAGATTTGTCATGTTGAATTTGAGTTTAGAATTGAAATTGGGGAAATTTTGGATCAATTTGGTGAAAAATGTAGTTGATTTGGGGATTTTGTAATTTAGGGGTAAATTTGGGATTTTGGTCAAAATTGGTCAATTTGGTTAAATTTGGCAATTTTGTGATAATTGGGTGATTTGGGGAAGTTTCAAATAATTTTTAGGGTTAATTGGGTAAAATTTGAATTTTTGCAATTTTGGGTATTTTGGTAGTTTGGCTAATTTTGGTAGGTTTAGGTGATTTTGGGTCATTTGGTGGTTTCAAATTGATTTGGGTGACGTTTGGAATTGATTGGGAGGTTTTGGTAAATTTTGGGAATTTTGGTTTGAAATTTAGTGTTTAGAATGGAATTGGGGTTTTGGGGTATTAAGACATACCTAACCACTTTGGGACCAAGCCTAACTAGATGGTAACCTCTTTATGAACCTTCACAGACTGATCCTAGCCATCTTAATCAAAGATCAAATGCTTAGGACTATCTATGTGAGTTTCTTAGAGGGAAGGGAGGGATTGGTTTAGGGGTGTGTGAACAAGACCAAACCCTAGTCACCCAAGGTTGCCCTAAGTTCAAATCATTCATATGTGAACTTATTTTTGAACCTCGACATGTTGGTCTTAACCTTCCAAGTGGTTTAGAGGTTTGTTAATATCCATGTAGGGTTTCAAGAAATGCCAGGAAGTGGTTTAAATTTATAGGTGGTGGGCTCCATCTCTAGTCCTCTAAGATAGTCAAGGGGAAATCATGTGGCTAGATCTTATGTGTTAAGAGGAAGTTTAGACCTCAACAAAAATGAGGTCAATAAATATCACCATGCACAACATCTCACCATTCACAATATCCCTTCACCCACAAATTCCCCCAGAACTTTGCACTCTCTATGCTCATTTAACTTCATGTCTTTTCACTTTCACTTGCGTTGGAATACCAATTCCAGAGACATTCCTTCCCGAAGGTGTGAAACCTTCCGTCACCTCTTATATTGGGATACCTAGTCTCCAGACCTCCCTTCCTAATGTGGCATCTTTTCACTTTCTCTAGTGTTCGAATTCCAGGTTCCAAGGGACCTTCCTTCCCAATGGAGTGCAGCCTTTCATCACCTCTTAGGTTGGGATACCAAGTCTTTAGACCTCCCTTCCTAATATGACATCTTTTCACTTTCTCTTGGGTTGGAATTCCAAGTCCCTTGGGAACTTCCTTCCCAACGCAGTGTAGCCTTTCTTCACCTCTTAGGTTGGGATACCAAGTCTTCAGACCTCCATTCCTATTGTGACATCTTTTTACTTACACTTGGGTTGGAATACCAAGTCCCCCAAGTCCTTCCTTCCCAATGAAGTGCAGCCTTTTGTTACTTCTTAGTTTGGGATACCAATTATTCATATCCCCTTTTCTATTGTGGTATCTTTTCACTTCCACATGGGTTGGAATACCAAATCCCCCAGGACCTTCCTTTCCAATGGAGTGCAACCTTCCTTCACCTTTTAGGTTGGGATACCAAGTCATCGAGACCTCCCTTCCTAACATGACATCTTTTCACTTCCTCTTGGGTTGGAATACCAAGTCCCTCGGTAGCTTCCTTTCCAACAGAGTGCAACCTTTTGTCTCCTCTTAGGTTGGGATACCAAGTCTTCTGACCTCCCCTCATATTATGGCATTTTTCACTTCTTCTTGGGTTGGAGTACCAAGCCCCCTAGACCTTCCTTTCCAACAGAGTGTAATCTTTTGTCACCTATTAGGTTGGGATACTAAATCTTCAGACCTCTCTTCCTAATGTGGCATATTTTCACTTCCGCTTGGGTTAGAGTACCAAGTCCCCCGGGACCTACCATCACAACAGAGTGCAGCCTTCCGTCACCTCTTAGGTTGGGATGCCAAGTGTCCAGACCTCCCTTCCTAATGTGGCATCATGTCACTTCGGCTTAGGTTGGAATACCAAGTCCACTGAACCTTCCTTCCCAGCGGAGTGCAGCCTTCTGTCACCTCTTAGATTAGGATATCGAGTCTTCTGACCTCTCTTCGTAATGTGGCACCTTTTCACTTCCACTTAGGTTGGAATACTAAGTCCCCTGTGACCTACCTTCCCAACAGAGGGCAGCCTTTCGTCACCTCTTAGGTTGGGATGCTAAATTGTTAGACCTCCCTTCCTACTGTGGCATCTTTTCACTTCTGCTTGGGTTGGAATACCAAGTCCCCTAGGACCTTCCTTCCCAACAGAGTGCAGCCATCCGCCACCTCTTAGGCTGGGATACCAAGTCTCCGGACCTCCCTTCCTAATGTGGCATCATTTCACTTTCACTTGGGTTGGAATACCAAGTTCCCAGGGACCTTCCTTCTCAACAGAGTGCAGCCTTCCGTCACCTCTTAGGTCAGGATACCAAGTCTTCAGACCCCCCTTCCTAATGTGACATCTTTTCACTTCCACTTGAGTAGGAATACCAAGTCCCCCAGGAACTTCCTTCACAATGAACTGTAGCCTTCATCACCTCTTAGGTTGGGATGCCAAGTCTCCTGGGACCATCCTTCATAACGAATTGTAGCCTTCATCACCTCTTAGGTTGAGATACCAAGTATTATGGTCCCTTCCTTCCTAATGTGAAGTTCTCTACCTCTTAGGTCGAGAAATTAAGTCCTTTGGGACCTCCCTTCATAATGTGTACTTCTCCATCTCTTAGGTTGGGATACCAAGTCCTCTAGGAGCTCCCTTCATAATGTGCAATTCTTTGCCTACTAATGTGAAATTCTTCACCTCTTAGGTCAGGATAACAAGTCTTCCGAGACCTCCCTTCCTAATGTGCAATTCTTCGCCTCCTAATGTGCAATTCAGCTCTTAGGTTAGGAAACCAAGTCCTCCAGATCTCCCTTCCTAATGTGCAAGTCTACACCTCTTAGGTTGGAATATCAAGTCCTCTGGGACCTCCCTTCCTAATGTGCAATTTTTCCACCGCTTAAGTTTGGGATAACAAGTCCTCTTAGACCTCCCTTCCCAATGTACAATTTTTTTTCCACCTCTTAGGTTGGGGTACTAAGTCCTCTGCGACCTCCCTTCCTAATGTGCAATTTTTTTTTCCACCGCTTAGGTTGGGGCACCAAGTCCTCCGCAACCTCCTTTCCTAATGTGCAATTTTTCCACCTCTTAGGTCGGGATATCAAGTTCTCCGGGACCTCCCTTCCTATTGTGCAATTTTTCCATCTCTTAGGTTAGGATACCAAGTCCTCCGGGACATCCCTTCCTAAAGTTCAGCTCTTCACCTCTTAGGTCGGGATACCAAGCCTTCCAGAACCTCCTTAATGCGCAATTTTCCACCTCTTAGGTTAGGATATCAAATCCTTCGAGGCCGCCCTTCCTAATGTGCAATTCTTCACCTCTTAGGTTAGGATACCAGTTCCTCCAGAATCTCCCTTCCTATTGTGCAATTTTCTACCTCTTAGGTTGGGATACCAAGTCCTCCGAGACCTCCCTTCTTAATGTGAAATTCTTCACCTTTTAGGTCGGGATACCAAGTTCTCCAGGACCTCCTCTCCTAATGTGACACTTCTCCACTACCTTGGGTTGGAATACCAAGTCTCCGGACCTTCCTTCCCAACATAGTGCAATCTCCACTCTCATTGTCTCTCCTGATCAACTCTTGAGTTGGATGTGAGTCTCAGTGTTTTTTTTCTCAATCTAATCTTCTCATTCACTTAAATCCAGAACCCACAAAATTAGGCAAAGCACAAGATAAAAAACAGAAGAAAATGAAATCAAGACAAAAACAAATTAAATCAACATTAAAATTTGAAAACTTAAATTCACAGTTACAATTTGGAAATACATCTCTAATTCCCAGTGGAAACTCAATCCGACCTTCTCATTTGCTCAATTTGGAGCCTCATTCAATTCTCTGCATCGTTCTGAGTGTGAGAGCTTAGACAGTTGTGTTGGTTTTGTTGATCACTTCAGTCAACACTAATACGTGCGGTGTGCTTGTTCATGTTCACCTCATTTTTGATGAGTTATTGTCCCTTTAGAAGTCTATAATATAACCATAGAACTTTCTTATTAACTATACTAGAAGTCATAATGGAACCCTTTCCATGCAGAAATTCTAAACACTTCTTGACTCTTCTTGTGAAATCCCACATAAGTGGTGACAAGCTTATTTGTCACCTGACATGGCTAAACCAACATGTGAAGACTCAGGAATGAGTTCCTATATACAACACGCATCATCATTTATTTTGTATCAAGAAATTTTGATTACAATACAGTCCTTTAACTTTTATGTACAACTCTTTATGTTTGAGTTTTGAAACATCAGAAATAGTAAAGTTTGTATTTTTGAGCTCGAGTTTTATTTATTCTTTTAAGTAATTTATTTTATATTTATCAAAGGCATATATAAGTTAGAGCATTTAGAATTCTAAACAATTAAAAGAAATTTACAAATTTTATATTTCTTCACATAACAAGTGTTGCACTTTTAACTCCCTCATTGAACTTGTTAAATAATTTTATCTGCCTATAATTTGGCATCTTCTATACTGAACTAACGTATAGATTCTTCAAAATAAATGAAAAAGCACTAATTTGGAGGTATATTCCTTCCCGGAGCCATTCGTAGCTTGGCGCATGCGCAGCCATGGAGCCCACAACTAAAATCTAGTATCGGGAGTCTCAAAATTCCTAACGCCACCTTCACTAGGAGAGAACGCCCCTGGGCCCCACATCTCTTCGAATCGTGGCGGTCCTTATTGTCCTGTAGATCATTCTCTTGAATATTGCTTACGTGGGAGATCTTTATTTTCTTCTTTGGAAAGTGACCGCCGAGCTCAATTTTGTTTAAAGAAAAAAATCAGACAAAGGACTAAGAATGTCTTTTGTTTTAGCTTGGATTTTTGAATCAAATGTGTAATTATTTCGTGCTTCCGTCGAGTGCGGATAAAAATTGTGGCACACCGCGGTTTGTAATTTGCCTATAATATGATGGTAAAGAGTCTTTGGCGATTATCGGGTCCGTCAGTGATTTCATAATTTATCCCAACGCTATTTTGAAACCCGCCTATTGAGAGGGTGTTTGGTTGCAAGTAGAATTTAAGTTAAATAAAATTTAGTAAACTTAGTAAATCTTTATTTATCAAAATTGAATATTATTAAATATGAAATAATTTTGGTTCAATTAATATTAAATCCAGTTAAAACTTCATTTGATGCGTTCGAATAAGTCCATTTGAAATATATATATATATATATATATATATATATATATATATATATATATATATATATATATATTAATACTAAATCCGTTAAATTTAACTAAATAAGTGGATTTAATAAATCTGATTTAATTAACAGAACAAGCAAAAGAAAAAAAACCTTAACGACGGATTTATCTAACCTTTTTATGAGATGTGGGATGCCTAAGGAGTGTGGGAAGAGTATTCTAGTTCTCATTTTTAAGAATAAAGGTGATGCACAAGAGCGTGCAAACTCTAGAAGAATTTTGTTGATGTGTGATACTTTAAAATTACGAGAGAGGGTAATTGAACATATGTTAAGACATGATATAAAGTTTTTTCAAAATCAGATTGGATATATGCCGGACAGATCTACTATGGAGCTATATATTTATTGAGAGATTTGATGGAAAAGTACAGAGAGAAAAAAGAGGATCTACATATAATTTTATTGATTTAGAAAAATCTTACGGTAAGATACAAAGATAAATACTTTGGAGAGTTCTAGAGAAAAAAAAGATGTTGATAAGACTTATAGTCAAGTCATTAAAGATATTTATACTAGAGTTGTTACTTGTGTTTTAACGGAAGAAGGATTGACCAAGTATTTTCTAATCTCAGTTGGATTGATCAGTTTTAAGCCCATATCCTTTTTGCTTTAGCTATGGGTGCTCTTACTATTACAGGAGGATGTACATTGGTGTATGTTCTTAACTGATGATATCCTTCTTGTTGATAGGGAAAGAATCCATGATATACTTGATTTATCGAGGTCTACATAGGAGTCTAAAGGCCTCCGTTTAAGTAAAACTAAAACTAAACACAACGAATGTGATTTTAGTAGTAGTAGCTCTAGTGGCAGAGTTATAACTATTAGTGATCAAGTCATTAAAAGGTGTGAAATTTTTAGATATCTCGGTTCTATTTTTCAAAGTGATAGTGATAATGATAGGGATGTTATTAGTAGAATTCAAGTTGCTTGGTTGAACTGCAGGATTGCTTCAAACCTATTTTGTGATAGAAAATTTTCGCTTAAAATTAAAGGAAAATTTTGTAAAATGGTGCTGAGACCTATAATGTTCTATGACGCAGAATGTTGACATTTAAAAGAGAAGCATAAAACAAAGTTAAGTGTTGCTGAGATGAGAATGCTTAGGTGGATGAGTGATTTGACACTTAGAGACAACATGTGAAATAAATATATTCGTGATAGGGTTGGTGTAGCTCCAACGGCAGATAAGATTAGAGAGTCAACTTAGATGGCTTCATCACACTAAACGTCGTCCATCTAATTATCAGTTATGAGAGTAGATGTATTAGCTTTGACTGATGTTAAGAAAGGCAGAAGCAGACCAAAAAAGACTTGGGCATATTATATAAAAAATGATCTTAATTCTATTAAAATTAGATGAAAATATGACACTCAATAGGATGTAATAGAAAAAAAGGATTCATGTAGCTGACCCCACTTAATGGGATAAAGACTTATTATTGTTATTATATGAGAATTTATCTAACCTATTTATGGTGTTTGACTATATTTATGTTAAATCTAATTTAAATCTTGTTAAAGGTATCATACCAAACACCCCCTAAATAATGATAAATAACATATATGTTGACAAGAATAGGTTACCTTGAAAAGCTTTATTTAATTTTTGGAAAGTCTTTTATTCAAAAAGGTTTTCATTTTTTTTTAAATGTTAAGAGTTTTATTTAAAAAGTATTGAAAAAGGCTGTATTTGAAAAAGGATTTAAGTTTTCTTTTAGAAAAGTTTTGTTAAATTATTAATTTTAAAATTTTTATTCAAGTTTTGGAAAAAAAATTCTTTCTATTTTTTTTTGGAAAGTTTAAAAAGATTTTGAAAAAAATTATATTTGGAAAAGGTTTTTAAGTTTTAGTTTTAGTTTTGTTATCATTTCATTTAAAAGTTTTGAAATAATTTTACTTAGAAAATATTTTGTTTTAATTTTTGGAAAAGTTAAGTTTTCTTTTAAAAATTTGATAGATCATTCAAGTTTTAGTTATTTAAGTTTTTAAATGTCTTTACTTAAGACATTCACACCATCTTAAGAACTTAAAAATAAGCCTTTGAGAATATTTTGAATTAGAGCATACATAAACTTATATTATTACCCTCCTTTCCGAGCTCATTCTAATCCGATATAAATTTTATAAAAATATTAAGTTTAAATCACCTATAAAATGATATAACTTTTATGAAAATAGTTATTTTGGAGCATCATTTAAATTTATGTAAATTTTATGAAAGTAGTCAATTCAGAGCATATTTAAATTTATATAAATTTATAAAAAATAGTTAATTTTTATTGTTCAAATGTGTAACATACCTTACTTCAATTATGTAAATTTTGCGAGTCTTTCCTCAGTTATCTAGTTTATAAATATCACCACCCCTAGATAGGTAAGCCCTATTATATTTTATCTTTTACAAGCTATATATGCTAAACATGTTTTCCACTATACTTATAAAGTCATGGATTGCTTACTTGCATGAAAATACAACCACAATACGGACATTTGCATGAAATAAAGCTGAAACATGGAAATTTGCACGAAAAATAAACCAAAGCCTGAAGATTTGCATGAAATATAAACTCAAGCAAGGAGTTTTACATAAAACATAAGCCCAAGCATGAAGATTTAAATGAAACATAAACCCAATATTAAAAAATTGTATGAAACATAATATAATGTATATTTTGTATGGAGTATAAACTACCACGTAAAGAGTTTGCATGAGATAGATAAAACTATCACATAGAGATTTTGCATGAGAGACATAAGACTAGTACATAAAGTTTTTTCTTGGAATATAAAGCCTACCACATAGATTTCTAATTACATGGCGTATATGCACTAACAATATAAATTTCATATTGCATGAATAAAACATAAGCCATATGAAGATTTTTCATGGAATATATAGAATTACCACAAAGAATTCCTATTGCATGATACATATGCACAACCCACATTTTTTCATATTACATAAAAGATAAGCATAAACCACATAATTTATTTTCTTTTTTTTTTGTAAAGTTAAGGCTTTAGAGTGGGAGAGGACAAGGGAGATGGAGAGGAGATTTCAGTAAGATTTTTGGGAAGGCTAAAGAGGGAGAGATTATGAGGGGTAAAGGTGAGGTATCATGTAGACTAGAAAGGGGAAGAGTTTTGGGTAGGGTGAAGAGAGGAGTGTGTGTGTGTGCGTGCATTGGTTTTGGTTAGTGATAAAGAGAGGGGAAGTGAGTGACGAGAAGGGATAGGGTTCGTGTAGGCTAGGAGGAGAGGGGTAGAATTAGTGGGTGAGGGGTTTATGTTTTTAGGTAGGGTGAGGATGAGGGAGTGTGGATAATTATTATTAGGTTTCATGTATGTGACAGTGAAGAAGAGTTTAAGGAAATTAGGGCTAGGCTTTGAGTAGCCAAGGAAAAGAGAGGGAAGAGAGAGAGAGGGAGGGAGGGAGGGAGGGAGGGAGGGAGAGAGAGAGAGAGAGGAGAGGGAGAGAGAGAGAGAGAGAGAGAGAGAGAGAGAGAGAGAGAGAGAGAGAGAGAGAGAGAGGAAGGGAGGGAGAGAGAGAAGATGATTTAGGGTTGGGTTCTAGTTGTTTAGGAAGCGAGAGGGGGGAATTAGTGCTACATTTAGGTAGGATAGAAAAAGAGAAATAAATGAGGGATCAAAGTTAGATTTGGGTAGGCAAGCAAGAGAGAAGTGAACAAGGTTTAGGAAGGGTTTCAGGTAGTGGAAGGAAAAAAGAAGCGAGTGAGAGAATTAGTGTGATGG
This sequence comes from Papilionanthe hookeriana x Papilionanthe teres, assembly GCA_022702705.1. NCBI lineage: Eukaryota > Viridiplantae > Streptophyta > Magnoliopsida > Asparagales > Orchidaceae > Papilionanthe > Papilionanthe hookeriana x Papilionanthe teres. The sequence goes on from CM040425.1 coordinate 92,993,096, forward strand.
TTTTGGCCAATGGGTGAAGAAGAAGTGAGAGGGAGAAAAAGTAATAGTCTCTGGTGGCAATGGTCGCCTCATCGTGTGTTCGTCCTGTGGTTGTCATTTGGTCTTTGTCATGGAGTTGCCAGCTTGTCTATCATCATATAGTCCTTTCTCTCTGAATAGTTCTCTCTATGATCGTGTGGAAGATCCAAAAAATGGAGAAGAGCGAAAAAAAGTCATAAAATGATGGGGAAAAATAAAAGAAACACGTGGGGAAGCTTTCTTGAGCTGGACTTTGCATAGAAAGTTCTGATGTGTATTGGTTTAATACACATTGGTGGCATACTCATGAAGAAGACATAATAAAAGCAAAACCTACAACCAAAAATTTAGGTTGTTCTACCTGTTCTGGGGTTCACATCATCCTATAAGGTCAAGCTCCTATAGTTAATTACATTTTAAACAACTGAGCTACTTAAGAAAAATCTCAATTAATGTTGTAACTTGTCCTAAAAAAGTTTGAAAATTGTTGCTTTTCATGGAAGGAGTTTCAAAGTCCTATCCCAATGGCAGTAGATACTTAATGGCTTAGAAGAATCTTGATAAAGTCCCAAACTATTTTATGGTTTTGTTTTTGATGTTAATAGTTTAGTTGAGGTCAACCATAGCTTTATGTCTTAAATAGGTCGAATGATCATCCCTGTAAAATAGAGTTAGCACACCATAATAACATGCAAAGTAAATCTAGTGTGGCGTCCGTCTTTTATCTTCAGTAGCCCTGCAAGAATGAGTTAGTATAAAATGTGTTTATATTCAATGATTTAGTTGTTTGTTTATTTCTTTTTTTATTTTAGACAACCCGGTTAAGATGCCCATGGAATACCATCATTCTAGGGTTATCGGGTTCCCTAATCTACTTAGACTAAGAGTTAGTCAAACCAACTCTGACTGGAAGATTCTTGTCAGCAACCATGGGTTGTGCCGTCCATGATTTCTTCATAGACTCGGGTGGCAGGGTTAAAATTACTTTCATTGATCTTTGTTTACTAAGATTTCTGCTGGATGTTAAAAGTGTCATTGGTTAATTTAGTTTAATATAATATATATGGTTTTAGAAAACATTATTTTAATTTGAAAATATGAAATCAAACCGATCTCATATACATAATAGTTTAAATAAACGAGCACAATATTACAAAGCATCTATTCCGAAGAATGGACACATTACTTGGTGATAAGGCTCATTTAAATAAACTAAGGAATCTATGACATCTGTTTAGTCTGTGAACCATTTATGTTGCCTGATAAGTTTCGCTTTTAATATGGAAAATTAAATAGAGTTTATAATATCTAGGTTATTAAAGTCTCCATAAAGGCAAACCCCTATAGACAATTACATTTTAAGTGACCGAGGTCACCTAAGAAAACTCTCAATTTGGATAAGGAAATAATGTCTTCATGAATTCAAAGGGTAGGATTTTTCAAGGTCGAATAATAGGAAATATGAAATGGGAAAGGTGCAAATGTGAACAGTTATTGAGGAATCCAAAGGAAGAAAGCTAGGGAATGTCACGGACCTTGAGGACAATCTCGGTGACTTCCTAAACCATCCTATGGTTTGGCTTTAATTTAGAAGAGATATTTAATATTTCATCATGCTGATTTTATTATTTAGGGCTTACATCTGCATAATACCGATTATGCAGATAACCTAAAAGATAGGAGGATTTATGTTGTATCGAACGATAACCTCATGGTCCTAAGATAGGTTAAGGCTTATATTGCATGATATGCAAAAGCCTAGAAGGTAAGGTGAGGGTTACGTCGTACTGGACGAACTACCTCGAAGTCCTATGACTTATTTTTTATTTCTAAGAAGATTTCCTATTGTAGACCTGTTTGCGCTCTCAAATATTTTCTTCTGCATGCCTCATTGTGTTGCTTACTGTGTTTGGTCCAAGTTTCTTCTTGCAACAGGTTTATGTTTTAGAAGTATCAAATTGAGGAGGTTAAGAGAAGTATCAGATTTAAAGGTTAAGTTTTAGTGTAGTTGTCAACTTTAATGTTGTAGTCGTAATTATTTAAATGTCTTATTAAGGATGAAATTTAAGTTGATTAAAGCAACACCGATTAGGATCCCACGGTTCCCTCATTACGGCACCACTATTTTCTTCAAATTCACTTAGTCCAGATGAATTTACCAAAGTCCACTAAATGAATTCAATAAGTTCATCCAGACTGGGGAAATCTTGTTAGCAGCTGTAGGTAGTTTCATCTGAGGGTTTCTCAATCATCAGATGAATTTAATTGCAATTGTCTTTGTTTTGTTTTGTTTGTGATTAGTTTTTGAGTTGCTTTATTTTTTTGTTGTTGTGAATTTTGTTTTGTTTTACTTTTGGTTTAACATGTGAGGTGGCAAAATTTGTAGAAAATGAAAAGTACTGGAAAGGAAAGTGTAGTAAAGAAAAGTACTATAAATACTATGAAAGCATACCAGTTCTCTTCTCGCACTCCTGCTGAAATTTCAGTATTTGCAGTGTATATGTATAATCTTACAGAAATTAAAATATGTTGCATGTAAGAAAAACAAGAAAGTCTAGTTTAAGGCGTGCCTACAAGCCTTAAGGAATAACTTAGTGGGTTCCTGTTCATTTGTGTAATGGATGATTTTTTTGAGCAAAACATAATAGGTTCAGTTGTCCTCCAAGATACAAGATATCCAAAAGACTATAAAAATGTTCGGGGTATGACCTTAAACAACTTTTATGACCCTTTTGGAACATCCCAAATTCCTCCGAACTTATTATGTTGTTAAATCATTCATCCATTTTAAATGAAGCTTAGTGAGTGTGTTTTAAACCTATGTTCTGTAAACATTAATGTTTTAATTATCCCATGAGCGGGGTAACTATCACTTGATATTTCATTTTATGAATTATGTGAGTGAAGACCTTTAAGGATAAACTAACTTGTTAAGGAATTTAGGCATATAATTTAAGGCTGAGCTAGTAGTGTTTTCAAAATATTTTTAGCTAATTATATTTTCTTTTCTAAACCGCATTAATCGAAATTTTGATTTAAGCTTAGTTCACCACTAAACCCTTAAGGATTATGAGTACATTTGTAATATTAGGAATGTTAAGCTAAATGTCATTTATTCATTATCCATGATTGTGCTATCATCAAACCATTAGCTGAGGGTCTCAAATTAGTGAGTTATTATCTTCCAAAATCAAACCCCTCACCTTAGAACCTTTTCATTTAATTAACTTCCAAATTACCATAGTCAAAGTAAAATTACCATTTATATTCTTGTTATGGAGAGGTGAGACTGGTTTCTACATTTCTACTCCTTATGTTTCAATCATTTAACAAAGTTAATTAAAATCATTTATTAGCCATTTACTCCTTGATTAAGCATAAATATTAAAATAAAGCTGAAAGCCCATAATTACCATTTTACCCTTTTAAGGTCAATCACTTCATGATTCATTAAATTCAACTAAAATAAATTTGAAATTTTTTAATGTTACCCCACTCATGGGTCAATTAAAATATTAGAGGAGAAAATGATATTTTCAATTTTTTTTATTTTTATAATTATTTTAATGCAAAAATAGGTATTTTTAATGGTAATTCAATAACCTAGCCAACATAAATCATATAAACTTAGGAAAATTATTGGAGGTTCACTTAGGTCAGAGGAACACCTAGGCCAATTTTTAAGATTTTTTGAGTTTTATTTTAACTATTATATTTATTTGTATATTTTGAGTATTAAGTAAATATAAAATAATATTTAAACGAAAAATTGGGTTATATTATTTTTAAATCTTTCAAAGTTCAGAGAACCCAAAGAAGCAAATTTCATATCTTCATGATTTTTATTTTATTTATTATAATTATTTTAGTGCAAAATTACGGAAAATTCATTTTTAGCACTTTAAAATTTATAACTTATTTAGAAAATTAGGAGAAATATTTTAATCATTCCTAAGTGGCCAGGGAACCAAATGTGACATTTTGGTGTATTTTTATATTTTTGTGATTTTTGTGATTTTTAATTATTTTTAAACATTTTTTATTATTTAAAATTCAAAATTTAGCCTAAAAATGAATTATTTATTTTAATTTCAATTTAATTTTTCATAAGTCCCTCTAGTCACTAGGAACTCCGAAAAATATTTTTTTAATTTTCTTTGTCATATTATAGTTATTATCATTATTTTAATGCTAAAAATGCTATTTTGCTTAGAAAATCCATTTTAATGATCAAATCAATTCCAATTGGCCTCAAACTTTTATGGGGGGTTAAAATGATTATTATTTACAGTATGGAATGATTTTTGTGATTATTCTATTTATATTTTATTTATTTTTTTAGGGTTTTAATGAGTTAATTACAATTAGTGTTATTATTAATTAGTTAAATCTATTTTATACTTTTTCTAGAGTACTCTGACCACAGGGAACATACCAAAATAAGTTTTGTGTTTTTTATTTATATTTTAATTATTATAACTTTTTAAATAAAACAGTGAGGTTTAACTTGAAAATTAGGAATCTCTGTTTAGAGATGTCCTATGATATTGGAAAAATCAGAGAAGGTTTCTAATAACATGAGGACTTAACCCCCAAAGTTTCAAGCCATGATGAAATGTTTGTGATGAGTTATGATTTAAATAATTTTTACTATACTTAATTACTTTAAAAAAAATACAAGTCAAATAACTTTAGTTTTAATTTTACATTGTTTCTCCTCTATTCACTGAGCAATGAAATATTTTTATTTTATTTTTATGATTTTTTTAACCAAGTTATGCATTTTTAAAAGTTTTCAGATTTAAATAAATCAAATAAATCTTATTTTCTTACTTATCTGACTCAGCGCCACGCAAACCTATGGCAGCTTCAAACTGCTACACGACGCTCCACCATTCGATGTCGCCGTATGTGTCATCTGCCATGTGGCCCGTGCTTTATGTAACAAGGGTTCATCAGGAGCAATCCTCTCCATCCATTCGATACACGCACGGTCCAACGGCTCCCCGTCTTCATCCCCAACTAGTGTAAATCATGAGTCGTCCGCACTAAAACCCTAAGACCTCTATTTAGACTCAACCAAATCACTTTAGGCTTGTTCTTGTAGCTTCATCTAATCAAGAAAAACATATCTATATGGTTAAATGCCAATGAAATCAAGTATATTGTCATGAAGGCCAAAAATGTGCTCGGTTTGGGGGGAGAGTTCAATACCTTTGCCTGAGAGGTTTGGCCTCTATCAGGTGCTTCCAGAAGCTTTAGAGGACTATGAAAAACCTCTTGGAAGTGTTGTTGGACTCTAGTGAATTGTCCAAGTATGAAATCACTCAGACCAATTTGGGGGCTCTAGTCTTGAGCTAGGTTAGGGCAGCTGTAAATGGGGATTTCAGGTGGGGGGATCTTCTTCATTTGGTCAGGGGATGGTGAGGAGGAAATCAATTTGGAGTTTGGTGGACTGTAGTGAAGTGGTGAAATGTGTCTTGGTTTTAGCTGAAAATTAGGTGTGGAAATTGGATGTGGATAGTGGCTATGGGTGGCTGGAAGCAGTGAGCTTGCACTCTGGGAGGTTCATGGAAGCTGTGGTGAGATTTTGGCAGGGCTTCCCCAGAGGATTATGTACACTCCAATTTGGCCATGAAAGTGCCAATTTATAGCCATGGCTAATGGGTTGAGCTTAGGCTTCCATTGTCTGATCTCAGTAAGCTTTGTGTGAGAGTTGAACGTCACACACATCCAATGGAAGCTTGCCATAGTGGATGGACCCAATTTGGAGTTCAAAGCTTGGGGGAAGCTCTCGGTCTCAATCTTTTTGGGCACTAGGTTGGCCGGCCAGGGTGGAGCTGGTAGCTAGGGTGGTCAGGGAGCTCAATGGGACTCAATGGATATTAACATCAAGGCTTAACAGCCGAGGGAAAGGATCTTCAATGGTTTAAACAAAAATGGGAAGAGATCCCCTAAATTATGGGACCCTTGGTCCATGGCTGATGTAGTTCGACGACGTGTGTTTAGACTGGTTCCTAGGGTTCACATCTTGGCTGTGGTGGACTTGGGTTGGTCAATTTGGCTTGGTTTGGTCACATTTGGAGTTTGGGTTCAAATTAGGGTTTTGTGTCAACTTGGGTCTAGATTGGGTTTGGGCTAAATTTTGGGTCACTTAATTGATCAAATAGGCTTTAATAATTGTCATGAGAAATTTTGAAAAGAAATTAGGTGATTTTGAATTGATTTGGAGGTTCAATTTGGTGGATTCGGCACATGGTCAATTTTGGGTCATTGGTGCTAGACTTAGATTTAACTTAGTCTAAGGATTGGAAATGATTAATTGATGGTTCAGTTTGGTCTAATGGATTGTGGTGAAGAGTTTTGATTATTAATTGGGTGGAGAATTTGGGGTTAGGAGGTCCAATTTTGTGAGATATAGAATTTCGGTCAAAATTGGGGGTTTTGGCTTAGATTGGGCTTGGGTGATGTTTGAGTTCAAATTTGGGTCAATTGGTGGCTCAATCATATTTAGGGTAATGTTATGAAGGGTTTGTAATACAAATTTTGGAAATTGATTTGAGCATTTGGTCAAAATTGGAGCTTTTAAATTGAGCTTGTAACTGGGCTTGAAATTGGGTTCAATTGGGTTTGGATTTAGTTTATATTGAGTTTAGGGATGATGAATTTTGATTTGGAATTGAAATTGAGGTGTACTGAAGTAATTTTGGTGGAAATTTGGGGTCAATTTGGTCAAATTGGGCCCAATGGAGTAGTTTCAATTACTTTTGGGAACATTTGGAGTGTTTTTGGAAATTTTTGGAATTTAAAGGGTATTTTGGTAATATTGGGGGATTTAGGGGTGTTTTGGGGATTTAGGGGTATTTTAAGGATTTTGGGTATTTTGGTGGATTTTGGTCAATTTGAATGTTGGGAATTGTTTTGAAATGATTTTTGAGGGAAATTTGAGAATTTGGGCAATTTTATGAAACATTAGGGTTGTAGGGGCAATTTGGTAATTTTGGTGAAAAATTAGAGTTGTAATGGAAATTTGGTAATTTTGGTGAAGTTTGGGCTAAATTGGTCAAAATTAGGAATTTTGGTAAAATTGGGATGTATGAGGTCAGCCTATTTGAGTCATGAACCAAGGAGAAGTCCCATTTGTGGTCCTCAACGTGTTGGTCTTTCTAGAACCCTAGCCTAGGGCTAAGAGCTTAGGGCACCACCCACATGAGTTTCCAAAATAGTAGGGAACCAAGGTTGGGCATGTTTTTTTTAGGGTTTTGGATTAAGAGTGATTGTGTGAGGTTTAAGTGTGTGTGCGCAAGCCTGACCCAGACCAGACCACCCAGGGTTAGACTTAAGGCTTGACCATTCTATAGGGGACTCTTCTTGAGTTTCCTTATGCCTGGCTTCATCCTATTAAGTGCTAGAGGTTGGTAGCAAGTATATTGACACGCCTAAAATATATATACTTTTTGCTATATCATTTTACTTATTTTTTGATGATATTACACTTTAAAGGAAGGTATTTTGTATGTTTTTTGATTTTAGGTACAATAAATGACGATTGGAGCAAAATGAAACAAAAACAGTGCAATTTGGAGCAAAAACGAGCAAGAAATGAAATTCTGCCCTGACACCTTTCGATAAGTCTTTCGATGCTTAATCTCTTTTATACTTTTTGCATATTTTTGAATGAGATTACATTTTAAAGAAAGGTTGTTTTTATGTTTATTTTGTAGGGCTATCTCTTACGAACACAACGCAACTGAAACGAGGCGAAACAGAGCTAAAACGGGGCCAAACGAAGCGAAACGGTGGAGCTGCTCAGAGCCATCTCGCCGACGGCGAGATCGATCTCGCCGACGGCGAGATTTTCCCGAGACCACCGAAAAGTGGCCGAAAAGCTCGCCGACAGCGAGCTCGAACTCGCCGACAGTGGCCCGGACGACCACGAACCGACTTTTGGCGGTTTTGGGCCAATATTCGACGTATTCGGACGCTTTTTCGAAGGGGTGCGTAAGGAAACTCTTGGGAATTCGTCCAAACTCTTTAAAAATGGCGAATATAGGTTAGAAAAAGGAGAGATTAAGAGAAGATTAGAGAGAAAAAATTGGAGAAAAACTTAGAGGAATGTTTAGGATTCTTAGATTAAGAGTAGGAATGTAGATTTCTACCCTTTTGGAGAGATTGGAGAGGCGATTTTTGAAAGAATTTGTAAGGGATTGTACGAGCATTGCATGGATCGACGGGAGACTTTGTGGGAGAGATCTTCCTCTTTCTTTCAAAGGGAAAAAGCTAAGTATTGTTCTTCATTATCTTATGATTTTGTAAACGTTTATGTAGTGGATCTGCTTTGTTTAAATGAAGTTTCCTTTGTGTTTTCTTCGTGCTTTGTGACGTATCTCTCTTACTTTTTCTTCTTCTTTGGAAATAGTGACATGAGATGATTATGCCATTGTTTTCAATTTACTTTTCTTTTCTAATGAGTAGAATTCATGCTTAGAATTTTGTGATGCATGTTAGAAGTTAATTTAGATATAAATGTGATGGTTTTTACTTGCACTTCATTTACATTGCAATTAAGGCCTGTAGTAATGTTAAAATTTGTTGTGAAAACATACGATCCGAGAGGGTTATGCTTTCTACAACTAAGTACGAACCACATTTAATTTCCATGAATGGTGAAGTTCATAGAAGTTGAATGCAAATAAATAGGGAAATAATATTTATCGGGCGTAGAATTGGAGATTTTAGAGTGACAGGCTAAAATCCTCAATTCGGTCCTATCGTTTGGGTGTTGAAGTGTAGATGTTAGCCCTCAGGCGAGGGGAACGTGGGAGCTCCGAAGTGACGGCGGTATCCTCCCGACCTAGCCACGGATTCGAGTAACCAAGCATAGGATTAGTCAATGTTCTTTATGCCCTGGACTAAAGGGTAAAGAATAGGATTGCTCCTATTTGGCACATACAATATTAAATGCATCTCAATCCTATACATTATCTATTTCATTACATAAGAATAGTAGTTTTTAATATCTCAAAATTCTCCAAACCAATTCATCCAAAAAGGGTTATCTTTAAAATTATTATTTGCACTTAGTTATAATTATTATTACATTTAACACTTGCATTTAGGAGTAGTTTTTAGATAAAACACAATTTTAATCGACATTCCAAACTAAGGACTAGTAGTAGTAGACTAGAATTTGACTAAAGACCTCTTACTTCACTTCATCGTGGGATCGATACTGGGGTTTTTAAAGAAAACTCTTTATTACTTGAAACGATACGTATACTTGCGTAGTACCCCTAGTGTGTAAAATATTTTCTAATTTTTATATCATTTAAGACTTTGCACACTAGCCGCTATTTATAAATCGGGTCAAGTTTTTTGCCATCTTTTGGAAGTTAATTTACTGTGTAATTGCGGGTCGGGTCATATATGAAACTTCAAGTGAAGCAAAGAAGCATTTTGTATTTCTAGTGGGTAGGGTTCCATTGCTAGTCTTCTAGGATACTCACTGGAAAATCCCATGGCTAGATCCCAGGCTCCTAAAGAAATACTAGACCTCAACAAAAGTGAGGTCAACACTTTCATGTAAGTTTTAATATCTTATTCAAATTTTAGGGGATGAAAATGTTAGTTTGCATAAGACTTATTTGCCGATTAGATTTTTTTTATCATTTTTGTTTTATTTTTTGTTGTTTGAAATGACACCATTAAGATCCCATGGTTCCATCATCTCAGAGTCATTGAGGCTTATGGTTTGAATAGCCATAAGTGGTTGGAAGGCATTTTGTTAGCAGTCATAGGTTGTCTCCTCTAAAATACTTTCTCAAAGCATGTTACATTTTATGGTGGAAGTTTAAGCTTTAGTGGCTTTTATGGTGAATTTTATATCGTTTCTTTTATGTTGGATTGTATCTTGGCCCAAATTGTCCTTGATTAAGGCTAAGTGTGTTTTTGTTATCGAATGAAAAATCAAACAATCCTTAAACTCCATTCACTTAGGTCTGATTGAGTTCAAATTAGTACAAGTTAGGTTAGGCTGATCCAAAGTGAATCCCTAACCAGTCTAAATTAGGATTGGATCAATTTCAAATCATTTTTAAGTCAAACTAATGTTTAACAGGATTGACCCAGATTGGACTAGTTCAACTGGGATTAAGCTAAGCCTGATTTCATTTAAACTAACCCAGGATAAGACTTAATTCATCCAATTCAGGTTAAGTTAATTTCAAGTTAACCGAGGGTAGACTAGTTCGACTTAAGTTAACCTTCTTGATTCAAATCTAGCTTATGTTAGAATCAAACAAATTCTAAGCTTACTTAGACTTGATTTACCATTTAATCAAATTAAATTTAAGTTAAGTTAGACTTGGGTCGATTCAAACTCGGTTTAAGTTAGACCTAAACTAAGTTCAATGTCGATATTTGATTAATTTGACCCAATCTAAGTCAGATTGAGGTTGATTTGAGTTAACCTGAGTGAGGTCAGGTTGACCCAGTGATTCAAGTTGATTTGTTAGCCCGAGTTAGGTTAGGCTTACCTAGTGATTCAGTTGATTGGGTTAGCATGAGTTCGGATAGGTTGACATGGTGATTCAATTTAATTGGATTGACCTGAGTTAGGTTTTGTTGACACTGTGGTTTAATTCATTGGGTTAGCCCGAGCTAGGTCGGGTTGACCTGGTAATTCAGGTTGATTAAGTTAATCTAGGTTTGGTTAGGTTAACCCGGTGATTTCAGATGATTTAGGTTAACCCGAGTTAGGTCGGGTTGACCTGGTGGTTCAGTTAATTTGGGTTAACCCAAGTTAGGTCAGGTTGACCTGATAAATTTGATTGATTGGGTTAACCTGAGTTAGGTCGGGTCGACCCGATGATTCAAATTGATTAGCTTAACACGAGTTAGGTCGAGTCAACCTAGTGATTCAAGTAAATTGGGTTTGCCCAAGTTAAATTGTGTTGACTCGGTGAATCAATTGATTAGGTTAGTCCGAGTTAGGGCGGGTAGACCCAGTGAATTAGGTTGATTGGGTTTACCCGAGTTTGGTCATTCAACCCGGTGATTCAAGTTTATTAGGTTAACCCAAGTTGGATCTGGTTGATTCAATGATTTCCATTGATTTGGGTTAACCTGAGTTAGGTCCGGTTGACCCAGTGGTTCATTTAATTTGGGTTGACCCGATGATTTCAGTTGATTTGGGTTAACTCGACTTAGGTTGTGTTGACCTGATGGTATATTTTATTTGGCCTACGTTAGGGTGGTTTATATTGAGTTAGGTCTAAAGTTAGGTAAAACATAGGGTTTAAAATGTGATAAGTCTATGTTGGGTTAGACTTAGAGGTTGGATTTGACTAAGTTTATTTCATGTTAGAGTTAGTAGGGTTCAAGTTTGTGGTTAGGTTTATTTTAGGTTAGACTTAAAGGGGTATGCGTTGTACAAGGTCTAATTTAAGTTATTCCTAGGGTGATTTAAGTTTGGGTTAGGTCTAAGTATGGTTAGACCTAGAGATTCAGGTTGTACTAGGTATAAGTTGAGTTAGACTAGTAAGGTATAGTTTGTGGTTAGGTATAATTTAGATTAGACCTAAAGGATTTGATGTTGTACTAGATCTAATTTAGGTTAGACCTAGTAAGGTTTAGGTTATCTAAGTCTAATTTATATTTGACTCAGAAAGGTTTAGGTTGGACTACGTATATGTTGGATTAGACTCATAATGGTTTAGGTTAGACTAAGTCTAGTTTGGATTAGACTTAGAATGGCTTAGGTTAGACTAGGTCTAGCTTGCGTTATAGCTAGTAGGGTTACGATTGAACAAGGTCTAATTTGTGCTAGACCTAATGGGGTTTAGATTACACTAAGTCTAATTTGGGTTAGACCTAAAGGAGTTGAGGTCGAATTAGGTTTGGTTAGACCTAGTAGGGTTTAGGTTGAACAAGATCTAAGTTAAGTTTGACCTAGTGGGGTTTAAATTGGACTAGGTGTAGTTGGGTTAGACCTAAAGGATTTGAGGTTGAATTAAGTCTAATTTGGGTTAGACCTAGTAGGGCTTCGGTTCAACCAGGTCTAAGTTAGGTTAGACTTGGTGGGATTTAGATTGGACTAGGTCTAATTTAGGTTAAACCTGTACTAAGCCCTAGCATGACTTGAACAAGGTTAGGTCTGGTTGGGGATCAGGTCTAACCTTAATTAGATTAGATCCAATTGTGGGTTCACTTGAGTTAGGTTTAAATTCGATCAGACCTAAGCCAAATTGAACTGAGCCAAGTTCAAATGGGGCTAAGCCATGGGTCATTAAGGGTAGTTACATGGTAGGGGATAACCATGATGTTAATCCCTTAAGTCCCACACATTAGGATATGCTACTAAGGTTGATTTAGTGTTTTGAATTAAATTTAAGTGGTAATTTGGGCGATATTGTAAAATTTTAATTTTAGGTTTTTTACCCCTAGCTTCTTATTTTTCTTTTTTAGGGTTTTTAAGGGTGAAAATTTTCATTTTAGGTTTATTTTCACTGACCTAAATTTTCTCGTTAATTTCCATTTTTATTTTCAAATAAAAAATAATAATAAATTAGGTAGAAAATTAATAATTTTGATGTTAGGCAAGCCCCCTGACCTTGGAAAAATCAAGAATTTGTTTCCAAGGGTGGAGGCAAGAATCCCTAAAATTTTCACATTTTGGGGGCTTATATATAATTTTAAATAATTAAATACTCTCTGAAGTATTTAATTAATGAAAATTTAAATATAATTCAATTATTTTAAAATTTATTTTCATTATTTTCTCCTCTGTTCATTGGGTCCATATGTATTTTTTTGTGATTTTTATTTTCAAAGTTATGAATGTTTAAATTGGAATGTATTTTTTGGAATTATTTAATTCAGAAGATTTGGATTTTTTAATTTAACCATGCGGTGGCCACGTTAACCTCAACACTTTCAAAAGCCCACACGTCTGTCGATTTTTTATGTTTTCCACATTAATGTCGCACTATTCCGTGGTTTGGTGCTCCCCTTTCCACGGTTTCGTGGCCTGGTTCAACTTATGTTATTCATTTCTAATAGAAAGAAATGGACATCATCGGATCATTATCTCCACGGGACAGAAAATTAAGAACATTCAATGATCAAATCCTAATTTCTAATTTTATTCTCAACCAAATCACTCGGTGTTTGTTCCCACATGTTCACTAGTTGAGACGAAGCTATCTATATGGCTAGATGGATATGAATTGTTGGCTCTCTTCATAAAAGACCAAACTAAGAGTTAAATTTAGGAATTTTGATCCATACCTTGTCCCAAAAGATGAGGCCTTGATTGGGCTTGACAGAGAGCTTCGCCTTGATGTCATGAACCTCCTCCTTGCTTCAATTTGGGTAGAGGATAAGTCTAAGTAGGACCTAGACTAAAGGTGCCACATTTTGGTGTTGGAATGGGTTAGAAGCCATGGTAAGGTTCAATTTTGTTGGGGAGAGTGTCTTAAGGCTAAAGCTTGTGGGAGGGTTGTTTTTTAGTTTTGAGAAAGTTGATCTCGAGGCTGAAAATGGCACTAGGTTTGGGTGGTGAAATTAGGGTTTGGTAGTGGTGGGGAAGGCTTAAGGACAGTAGGGATTGATTACCTTAGTTAGGAGGGAGACTTTCTCTTTTGAGAGCGAGGGGTTTTAATGGCTAATTAAGGATCTTAGTTGTGTGTGAAGGCTCTAGAGTATGTGTTATTTATAACCATGAGAGCTTGGGTGGAGCTTGGTCGGGCAAGGGGAAGCTCAAGCGGCTCCTCAGAGAATTTTTAGTGCGATATCAGAGCCTTTTGGCTGAGGGGAAGTTTCCCTGTATTGGCTATGGTGGTTCCAATAGGAATGGAGAGGGCATGAAAATGTGTTTGCACTAATTGGGTGGACCTTTTGGTGGGTGGCTAAGACTAGATTTGGTTTGTTCCTAGCTCCTTAAGGTCAGGTTTGGCTCCCCAAAAGTTGGCCAAAGAAGCCATGTCCAAGGTATCATGTTGGGGATCGATGTGTGGACTTTGTCTTTTTATGTTTGGTTTCATTCAAAAGCAATTTCATTTACATTAGATGTCACTTGTGCCCCATGATGGGTTGATTTGTGTCATGGGTGACCCATGAAGGATGTTTCATGGGAAATTGGCCATGGGATTCTGTTTTGGGTTTTAGGATATTGACCTAACCTAATGTGCTTGGGCTTAGTCCAATGGTCCAAGCCTTAGCATCCTACCATAATTTTCCTAATTAAATAATTAGGTGGGTCATGGGGGTTGACCTCATGGTGTCAATTTTGGCCCCTAAGTGGCTTGATGTGTGAACCACTTTGAGTGGGGCCCAATTGTATGGCAATAGGGTCAATTGGTCAAAACTTGATCAACATTGGGCTAGGTAAAATTTTGTTTGACCACCCATTATGCCGTCAAGCCTTGGAGCCAAATAGGTGTGTTTGAATTTCAAGTTGATTTTTAGGGTTTATTTTGGTTGGGGAGACCTTATGTGAATCCATGGATCAATTTAGGTAGACCCCTCCCATTGTGGATTTATGTGTGATGGTGGTCCCTAGGCTTCATAGAAAGATTTCTAGGGTTTTATCTTACTCATGGAAGGAGTGGATTGGGCATATCATCAGGACAAAACCCTAAAACAGCTCAACCAAGGGTTGAGGGCTTGGGCTTGTCCAGATAATGCCTTAGGTAATAACCCTAGTTCGGAGTTATGTGCAGGTGAGTAGGTTGACCCTCACAAAAGTGAGGTCAACAGTTTCACATCACAATGTCACTAACCATTGCCTACAAAAACTTTGAAAGGAAAAATGAGATGTACCCTTTCTTGGAGAATAGTTTTATTCCTTGCCTTGGATGAAGTTCTTGATCCTTGCCTTTCCTTGATTTAGAGAGAGAATAAGAGAGTTTTCTAATTTTGACTATGTTGGGAGGGGAGGAGAACAACATAGAGGTTTTGGGCGAGAGAGAATTCGAGGAGAAGAAAGAGGTTTTCGGCTAGAAAGAGAAGGTGTGGTTGTGGGAGTTTCGACCAGCAGAAAGGTTTAACTAGGAGAAGAAGTGGAGGGAAGAGTTATGAGGAAGTGGAGGAAAATTCATTAAAAAGAGGAAATAATTAAAATTTTAGAGAGATGGTTATGGCCAAAAATACAAACAAAGCTCATTTGGAAAAAGAAAAATGCAAGGAGTCCAGTGATGTAATTAATGAAGTGGTCTCTAGCTTAAGATTTTTCAATTTGAAGTGACAAGGAGGTTATGGCCAAAATTATGACTCTAGATCATTTGATAGAGAATAATACAAGGAGTTCAATCATATAATTTGTTTTGGTTGAAGCAGGCTCAATCTCAAGATATTTTAAGTCAAAGTGTGAGCCCCAACTAGAAAAGAGAAAATTTGGTAGATTTTTATTGAAAGTTTTAAGTGAGTTTTAATTGATTAAACTAAGTGTTTTTAGTTCATATTCACTTTATTTGAAATTTATTTTTTATTTATGTTTAATTTGAGTGAATTATTAGGATTACTCTTCTTATTAATGAAATTGTTGTCTAACTTATCATATTCTTAACAGACCTCCAAATAAAGTTTAATTTGAGAATATAGGGATCCATTGAAATGGGGTTGATGATCTAGATGCACTCATGTAGCCCATTTTAAAAAAATAATAATTTAGTGAACATTTTTATGTAGCACCATTTTGCACTAAATTGCATGCTTCTCATAGTTGACTATGAATATCATTCAACTTGTAGAATGAAATTCAAATCAATGAATTGGTACAAAAACAACAACACAAAACTTTATCCCGCTAAGTGGGGTCGGCTACATGAATCTTTTTCTCCAATTCATTCTATTTAGTATCATATTTTCATTTAATTTTATAAAATATGCCTATGTCTTCCTACGTCTACCTCTACCTTTCTTAACATAAGTCAAATCTAAGACAATTACCCTCCTAATTGGATCATCAGGTCCATCTAAGATGACTCTCTCTAATTTTTCTGCCATTGCTATGCCAACCCTATCACGGATATATTCATTTCACATTTTGTCTCAAAGTGTAAAGCCACTCATCCACTTAATCATTCTTATCTCGGCAACACTTTACTTAGTTTTATGCTTCTCTTTTAAAAGCCAATATTAAGAGCCATAGAAAATTTTAGGTATCACCAACTTATTATAGAATTTTCTTTTTAGTCTAAGCTGTACTTTTCTATCACACAATAGACCTGAAGCATTCCTTCAATTCAACCAACCAACTTGAATTCTACTAAAAATATCCTCATCTATATCACCATTACTTTAAACAATAGACTCAAGATATCTAAAACATTCACACCTTCTAATAATTTGATCACCCATAGTTACATTTCTAACACAAGAGCTACCACTACTAAAATTAAATTCCATGCATTCAATTTTAGTTCTACTCAAATAAAGACCTTTATACTCCAATGTAGACCTCCATAATTCAAGTTTTTCCTGAGTTTTTTCTCTCGTCTTATCCACAAGAATGATATCATCAGCAAAAAGCATACATCAAGGTAAATCCTCCTGTAAAAGGATAGTAAGACCATTCATAACTAAAGCAAAATGATATGGACTTAAAGTTGATGCCGATGTTATCCAACAGAAATTGGAAAATATTTGTTCAATCCTCCTTGTGTTCGAACACAAGTAGCAACTCTAGTATACATATCTTTAATGACTTGAATATAAATTATATCAATAACTTTCTTTTCAAGAACTCAACAAAGGATATCTCTTGGAACCTTATCGTAAGCTTTTTCTAAATTAATAAAAATCATATGTAGATCCTCCTTTCTAACTCTTAACTTCTCCATCAAACCACTCAATAAATGTATAGCTTCCATAGTAGACCTTCCTAACATAAATCCAAATTGATTATAATAAATCTTTGTAATATATCTTAACCTTTCTTCAATACCCTCTCCCATAACTTTAATGTATGACACATCAACTTAATTTCCTCTATAATTTGCAAACTCTTGTGCACCTCTTTTATTCTTAAAAATAGAGATGAAAATATTGTTCCTCCACTCCTTAGGCATCTTTTTAGCTTTTAAAATAATATTAAGGAGTTTAGTAAGCAAAGAAACTCCCAAATCTCCTAAATATTTTTACATTTCAATTGGGATAAAATTCTGTCCTACGGACTTTTCACCTTTGGTTTTCTTTAAAGCCTCGTCAACTTCCTTTTTACTAATGAGATGGTAAATATTAAACATTTTATTATTATTAATGATGTTAGATCACTAAGGTCAATCATATTTTAGGAAACTTCATTAAGAAGTCTATCAAAAGAACTCACTCACCTATGCTCAATATATTTTTCTAAGAAAAACACTTTGATTTTCATCTTTAATACACTTTAACTGAGTTAAATTTTTACTTTTTTTCTCTTTGTTTGGCTAGTTTATACATATAAGAAAATCACTGAATTGGTTTGTGAAGAAAATGATAATTTTAGAGTGCTTGGAGCATTATTCATGAATAAAAAATTAAAGTGAAAACTTTATGTAAAAAGTATACCATATAAGCATCAAACGTATTTGTATGGTATTTATATATTATAATAAATATCATGAAACATTCATAATGAAGTTTCAAGCTCTATATTCATCTATGGAGAAAATCAGAATTTCAATGTGCATATTGGTTAAAGCTTGTTTTTAAGACATTTTAGGGTTTGGCTCATGTTGGTTATATATAGTTCTATTTTGGTTTAGTTTTTTAGTTAATTTTTAAGTTTATGTTAAATATAGGTTTATCTCAAGTTTTAGTTCAATTAGAATTCAATTTATAGCATACATGAGTTCAATTCTGTCATTTGTGACATTAGGAGGGGGTCCTATGTCCGAATAAGATTGGATATAAGCTAATGAAAAGTTGATTGAAATGGCAGATCAACAAACATGAGCAAAAATAAGATATATATATATATATATATATATATATATATATATATATATATATATATATATATATATATATATATATATATATATATATATATATGTTGAAAACATTTTGTTATCTCTATCCACAACCGCAAATTACTTGCATTGAACCCAACCATGGTATTTTTCTTAATCATCCAGGGTCTTTAACTTTTGTTTTCTTTTTGTGCCACATTTTTCACTCTGTATAAAGCCGCATGCAAGGACAAAATAGGATATTTAACTAAGCTTTTGCAATATTAAGTTCATGATTATTTTATGGAATAAAATTTTTTCGTTCATGTAGAATTTTTATTAGTTCTCATTTCATAAAATGGTTTGTGCCATTCCAGCCAACTCATCATAATGGTTTAATCAAGCCCTATGAAATTTAAATCAAAAGTAATCTATTCATAAGGAGCAAGAGATTATTATAACTAACTATGCCTATGCATATTTTGGCATTTTAATGACATGGACATTCATATCCAGTGTGTGTCCACCATTCGAGTACATATATAAATCATTGTAGTTACATTCATACAAATTAAATGCACACATGCATGCGTATGCATGTAATTTAACTCAAATTTTCATTATCTTTTCAAATTTTTATTTATTGTTTTCCATTTATCTCTCATATTTTCTCTAAATTTCATGATATGAACTATTTAATAATATAAGAAAACCTACTTTTGGGGAAGTGTTATGAGAAGATATTCCCTTACTTTGTTCTTTGCCTTCAAAAGTATGAATTGTAACTTCACCTCTGAGCTGATCCAATTGCATGCAAGATTCACAATCTATGGAATTCATCTTATTCTTTCTGCCTTTAAGAACAAAATTAATATAATCATGGAAAGGGAATATTAGGTTAGTTGCAATTTTTTTGCAGTTGAGAAAAGAGGCAAACTTTTGGGAGATGGAGAAGAAGAAAAAAAAAGAAAGCAAGATATGGCTCCTTCACATTATGAACCTTTTTACCTAGACCCATATGGCATTCATGTCCACTTCACCCTTGGGTGCCCGATTAGACTAATGCTTAACACTTTGTTGATCTCATTTTTAGTTAAACATATTTCCTATTGATTGGAGCTTGGCTAGACTTCACTTGAGCTCAGTCTTCATTAAACATAAGATTATTGTTTTATCTCCCAAGGTTATTGCAAGGCTCAAAACCACATTTTAAAAGTTTCATGAAGCTTATTATCACTAATAAAGACCATGCAAACCAATCTGATGATCAGTTAAAATATTTTTTTACGTAAAGTGGTGCATTTATGCTCTTTATGCATCAAAATGATCTTACATAAATATTTTTTTAATGAGTCATTATTTTTAAAATAGACTTCACCATTGTGTTCATATCATCAAATTTTTTTCAAAAATATCCTTTTGTGCTCAATTTCGGCTATTTAGATATCTTTTGAGCAAACGATAATAAGGAGAGAGAAAATGATAATTAGTATAGATAATACAATAACTTGACCAAAGGTCATTCAAAAAGACATCAAATTGACTCCAATCTTCAACAAAAATTTTTCTAAACTTAAAAATAGATCATTTAGATCAGAAAAATCCAAGAAATTTTTCGATCAAAATTTATCAATTTTTCTCTCTTATGATAGGGCCCACATTAACTAGTCATATCTCTCTACTAGCTTGTATTGGCCAAAAACAATTCAACTATCAAATTATTGAATGTTTCTCTATTAATTTTACCAAAGTCAAAATGTTAGTTAAATTCAATTTTCCAACCACCATAACCACCTGACCAACAAACTTTGGCTGCACAACTCCACATTTGAAACCGTTTAGACCTTTGGGATCCTTATTTCATCCTCTTCAACATAATATATAAATTTAAAATTTTATGATCATCCTTGCTAATTTTACCCCCTCATTTTGGCATTAATTACTAGAATGCCATTAGTCTATTTATTAATTTTTATTTAGCCACATCATTTGTAATCAAATATGATTGGCTAAATTAGTAGCAATTGTATCCAAACTTTAAACATATCCTAGCCATTAAATTCAAAAATCCAACTCCCTCCTTAATCCTAACTAGTCTTCCCTCATGTAACTACCCATTACCACATGATCTCCAATTTCGCCTCATTCAAGTCAGCCAAAAACGACATTCTACCTATGATTCACACCACAACAGCAAGGGAAAAACTCTCCTCTTTATTCCATTCGAATTCTCCTTTCCATCTCCGTTATCCTTTGAATTTTCTTTGTTCCTCAAGTCCAAATCGTGAGTATCAAAGAGGAATTCAAAAAAGAACATTCAAAGCATTCATTCTAAAGACAAGGTATGATGTTCTTCAAATTTTCAATGCAAATCATGGGGTTTTTAATCTATTTACATTCTAAATATTTCAAATAATGTTTCTACATGTTTTCATCCAAAATTCATTAAATTTTCTCCATGCTTTGGTCAGAACCAAATTTTATCCTTGCAATTCAAAGGGTTTCAATCCTATTTAATCTGAATCTTCTAATAACTTTTCTATGCAATCTCATTTAAACTTCAACATGTTTTACCCACAATTTTGCCAAAAACCAAAAATAAATTGCATGTTTCATAGGGCTTTCTCTTCTTATATATCTTAATGTGTTTAATTCATGTTTCATGTAAAACTCAATAAATTCAGACCATGTTTATGTGCAAACCGAATTATTTATGTATGAATTTACGGGGTTTTTAGTTCTCTCTGATTATTTGTTGTTTAATTGACGTTATAGCCTGAAATTACATGTTTTACTCCAAACCAAAAGGATTATGTATGTTTCATGTCAATACTATGGAGGTTTCAATTCTATTGTGTATGTTTGATGCTTTTATATGAAATTACATATGTTTTCACCACGTTCATTGATTAAATCATGAGGGATTCAATTTTTTTTATGTCATATTTTGTATGTTTAATGTTCTAGATGAACTAACACAAGTTTCCAAGCTCTTTCATGCCTAAACCATGAGCCTATACATGTGTTCTATGTTGTAATTTTTAAATTACTTTACATTTAAATGTTCAATGTTAAGCCTTGCAAATTGGGTGAATTATCTATAGCGTTTAAGTTGTATATTTAATGTCTAATATGTTTAATGATTAATTTCATAAAATTATTATATTCTTCCCCAAATTAAATCAAAACCATTTGGATGAAACTCTTTGGCTTAATTACTTTTGAGTGTCAAAATCAAATATTAAATTCCACTTAAATCTCATTAATAACTTTACAATTAGCCTTATCCAAAATTTTAATGAATTAGTTACACTCTAGTTTTATCCTAATCAACCTAACCGAACTCTTATACCTTTATTTATCCTTAGCATAAAGTTTTATTGATTAATCATTCTTCTAATTAACCTAATCATCCTGACCGAGCTCTTTAACTTAAAAAATTAAATTAATTAAATCTTTAATAACTTAGCTAACCTTTTAAACACTCAGTAAATCTATTAAAGAATTTATTTAAAATCCCAATTAATTAATTAATATCTTAATAAACCCATTAATTGTTTGATCAATCAATTAACATTTCTATTAGTTAATTAGCATTTTAATTAACTAACTAATCAATTAATCGGTACTTTAATTGAACCATTAGTAATCTTAATTTAAACAATTTTAATTGAACTCTAACAATATAATCATTAATAAATAATCGAATACCTTTAATCAAATATTAAATCATTTTTTAATTTAAACTTAATTGAAAATTTTAAATAATTAAATAATAAGGGAAAGAACATATATTAATTACACGTATATATGTATGCGTTTGTTTATGTGTGTGGGTTTAATATGTATATGTTAAAGTTATTTTTAAAACTATATGTATGTATATATATAAATGTTATTTTAAAATTATATGTATGTTTGTGTATATGTTATATATATATTGTATGCAAATTAAGATTATTTTAAAATTCATGTGTATATGTAGGTATGTACATATGACTATATCCATGAATATTAAAAGTTATTTTTAACTTATATATATATATATATATATATATATATATATATATATATATATATATATATATATATATATATATATATATATATATATATATTCAAAAGAAGCCCTGAGGCCTATTTTATTTAAATAAAAGGGGTACAAAACAAGTAGTATAAGAGGGCCCAATAGTTGTAGCTCTACCCATAAAAAAAATGCAGAGAAAGCTCAAACAAAATGATACAAAAGACAGAAATGAAAAACATGCA
Source organism: Papilionanthe hookeriana x Papilionanthe teres (assembly GCA_022702705.1). NCBI lineage: Eukaryota > Viridiplantae > Streptophyta > Magnoliopsida > Asparagales > Orchidaceae > Papilionanthe > Papilionanthe hookeriana x Papilionanthe teres. The sequence goes on from CM040425.1 coordinate 93,015,316, forward strand.
AATAAATATTGTATAGGAACGAGGTCGCCTAGGTCTTCCTCTTCCTCTGGTTCTTGTAGCACATCCAGAAATCAAACTCTGAAGTGACTGTCTATTACCAGAAGAGATCAATATATCATCCAATAATTTTCCAAGTTGAATAGTACCCTCAGTCTTCTTCTTCCGTCGGGAAGTGTAAACTTGTCATTCTCCTTCTAAAGACTGGTTGGTCAGATCCTCCGCAATGTCTTCAGACTGTTCCTTTTCCACCTCTGAGGTTCGAACCACCTCCACCTCTCCAGCAGGAGAAGAGGGTGAAAGGGTAACAATGGTATCCAGTTCATTAACCTGTCTAATAGCAGCTTCAAAAGGTTCCTCCTCTTCAAGTGATATAGATGGGGAAGCAATGTCAGGGCTTCAATTTTCTTATCCACCGAAGTCGTGTGTGTGTGTGTGTGTGTGCGTGCGCGCGCGCATGTGTACGTGTGCTCGTGTGCCTGTGCGTGTGTGTGCGTGTGTGCGTGTGTGCGCGTGCGGGTGTACGTGTAACACAAACATGTAAGTTTCTAATGAAACTCTTAGGAGAATTCATCTTAAATATTTAGGTTGTCTTATGTAATGTTACTTTTCTTTCATCAATCTATTGTTACCTGTAAAAGCATATAAATACTGAAAATTTTTTATGGATGGATGAATTGTATATTGTATGTATTTGTGATGATGATTTGTGCGTCCATTCCTTGCTTCTTGTACCTTTCTTTTTAGCAAATATGTTGTGTTTAATTGGCACTAGATAGGATAATGGCCAATGATTTTGATTGATGGCCGAGAGCTATAGGAGAAATAATAAGACCCCTGAGGATCTAAGAGAGTGCAGAGAGCATAGTCATATTGTTGTATTATATAAGAGAAAACATTTATATATATTTATATACAAATAAAATAAATATGCTCAAAAGAATAACATAATTTCAAAATGCAAAATAATTCCATAATTAACAATCTTTTCTATAATTAAAAGCATTCTAAAGTATAAATCTTTTAAAATTTAATCAACCCATGAAAAGATTTTTATATTTAAATTAAATAAGCTAAAAGTTTTTAATCTTTTAAGAGCATAGAAAAGACTTAAGGAGAAAGATTTTTAATCTTCTTCAAATCTTAAAATTATTAAATGATTTGTTATTAAGAATTAACCTTCTCTTTTAAAAGCTTTCTATACTTTTTCAAAATAAACAACTCCCTTTTCAAAACTTAATTTAATAGAAAGCTATTTTTAAAAGGAAAACCATTTTTTTCAAAACTTAAAAAGATAATTTGATAAAGCTTTAAGACTTCCTCCAACAGAAGTTCTTTTGGAATATTACTTTTAAGCCTCTTATGAAATCTTTTCTTTAAAGTTTAACAAATCAATCAACTTATTCTTAAAAGAAAAAATCTTCAAAACGTTTGAGCTTTAGGGATTATATATATATATATATATATATATATATATATATATATATATATGATTGCTTAGCTCTCTTTTACTTGCTTAGCTCAAGCAAGACTTATATATTTACAAGAATAAGTGACTACATGAATGAATACATTTCTCCCTAGAAACACATGATTTAGTAGCCTTAGACCTTTTGAGAATATAAGCTTTGGGTCATCTTAATTTAAATAATTCATATAAATATAAGTCTGGTTCTCAAATTTTTCTGCATGAAAAAATTAATTTCAAAAAGTTCAACTTTTGCATGAACAATATATTTTTATTATATAAATGAGCATAAAAACAAGTCTTAAATTTGATTATTTTAAATTAAGAGATTTAGTCATGTTTATTCAGAATATGCTATCTTGATCACAATTAAAACCATTCAAGGGGGAAACAAATCTTTAGGGAGAATACATAACCATAGGGTGGAAAAGTAAATTCTAGTTGGCAATTTGACCAAAACTTCACTTAGAATAAAAAACATCAAACAACTCTTAAAAAAATTCTGATTTGTCACCATAATTGAAAATTTTAAGAGAAAACAAGTTACTAAATAAATATTAAACCCTTATAAACTTAAAAATGATCAAGTCTAATTTTTATAACCACATCCTAGAATAGCACCAAACTATTACCCTAGGATAGCTAACATAGACGAAAACCTAATGACCACTCGCACCTTAGATTAGTCCATACTAGAAGCCCTAGGTTAGTTTACTAGGTTTCTATTATATATACTTAAGTAGTTGGACATATAAAATAAATTGACCTACCCCTAAAGACTTTCAAGTATTCCAAAATGAATAGCTAATACAATGGATGAAGATACTCAAAACCACTTTATAACAGGAAGGACTACCTTAATAAAAGAGAAGTCCTATTATTTTTTTGTTAATCGTTGAGGTTACTAATGTAGTCGAGATGATGGAAAGTCATATGCATCTTAACTGCAAATTTAGATTTGTCCACTTATAGCCTTCTTTTTAGACATATTTAGGTTAGGGCTTCACCTTCATCTAGAAATCTATTACCTTTTCCTACCCTTTAGACTAGGATGTTCCTTAATTCACTTAACTCAAACCAATTAAACAAAACTCCCACCGATCTTTAATCAAATTTTAACAATATCAAACTCAATCCTTTTAAATTCAAACTCAACCCGAATTTAACAAACCTCAATCTATTCTATCCAATTCAAATTCAAAATCCAAATTCAATTCAATCCTAACTAAACCCAACCTAATCCTTTTGAATCTAAAATCAATCTCAATTTCATTCAAAATCCAAATCACTTTCAATCTAATCAAGATTTAACTTAAACCCAATTTATATCTAAAACCTGATATTCTAATGTAAGTAATATATCATCACTCCAATTATCAAATGTTAGGCCCAACCCTAAGAGTAAAATCATTCAAAAGTTTAAGTGAAGTCAACCTTTGATCAAACATATCCCTTTTATTTAGGTCCTTAAACACTATCATTCTATAAACATTCATTCATGAAGAAGAAAGATATAAGGCATACTTTAATCAGAGTTTTCTCAAGAGTAAATCTTGAGATATTTTTAACTATGAGGGAGCTCAATCATAGAGATAACACATCCCATAATTAAAAAAATCTTATCTTACACCACAAGGTTAGGGAAAAATTTGGATTCTGCAAATCCATAAACCAAAAAGATTTTCTTCATCCAAATGCTCAGATCCATTCTAAGATAATATTTATATCTTTTTGAGTTAATCATTATTAATGCTTTATCAGATCATTTTGATAGAAATCATTCGAGGTCTATGGAAACTCCAAACAAAAATAAAAAAATAAAAATAAAAATCCCACCACACTTAACCACATATTAGACAACATCCTCCTTACATTGATAGCACACCATTTTGAGGTCCATTCACCCATTATGACATTGTCAATAAGTTATATATATATATTATAACATTAGGCAAATTGGCTGAAGGTTGCTAAGCTCACTTGGAGGGCTTGGGTTCAAGTGGCTTCAACAGCTGAACAACATAAATATCTGTAAGATACAGATTATATTCAGGCAATAGAACTCAATTTGAGCAAAATACATGCTGGGTAAATACTGTAAGGAGTTCATACCAACATTATCCATCAAAAACTGAGTGATTCCAGGACTTGGGCCAAGTTACTCACGATCAAGAGCCAAATAGAAGAACTTTTCTTATGGGATTTGGAGAATGGTAATATAAGAGTTGTTGTATTGGAGAATGGTAAAAAAGAATCAAACTTTTGTTGTTACCATTCTCCTATATGAAAAGTTCTTGGAGAATAATAAACTTTTTTGGACCATTTTCATATGGGATTTGGAGAATGGCAATATAAGAAGAACTTTTCACCGCCAAGTCTACTATTTTTCAATATCCTATTTTGGTGAGTGGTGCTCTGGAGGTTGAAACTATTGTTATGTTCTAGTCTACTAAACTTGCTATCTTGAAGAAGTGGACCCATCTACTTTTTGAATTGGATTCTTTGACACTGGTGCAAAACTTCGTGAGTAGTGAGTGCCTCCCTGGCATTATTTACACTAGGTGAGAGCCATCAATTCCAGCATACCACACGTACAACTAGAGTTCAAATTGTGTATATATATATATATATATATATATATATATATATATATATATATATATATATTATTTTCAGTAATAAGGTTACTTCCTCATCTCGAAATTGGATTAAAGATTTTACTATTTTTAAAGCTGCTACTCTTCCTATCAAGTATTTGGGCATTCAACTTATTAAGGGAATGAAACCACAAACTCAATTTGATGATATTATTTCAAAAGTCTCTAAACAGATTTCCAATTGGACAAATTCTTTTCTTTCTACTGGAGGTCAAATTACTCTTATTAAGAGTGTTATAGCTTCTTTCTCTATGTACTTATTACAACTGTTAAGAATGAAGAAGAGTACTCAAAGGATCCTGGAGAGACTACTGAACAGGTTTATGTGGGAAGGAAAAATTCGGCAAATTCACTAGATGAAATGGGAAAAGCTCTATCTGCCAATATCTGCAGGAGGTTTGTGTTTTAAATCATTCCATCATCTTCATAAGATATTTTTCTGTAAATTATGGATGAAGTTTAGAGCTCAAAACACCATTTGGGCTGAATATATGAGATTGAAATATTTTAAACATTCACATCCATTGTTAATTAAGAGAAAGCTAGGGGATTCAAGAACTTAGATTGATTTGTTGAAAGTCAGAGAAGATGTTGAAGATTGTTTTATTTGGGACATTTGGGAAGGTAAAGCTGATTTCTGGCTTGATAGTTGGCTTCTTGATGGTAAAATTGCTGATGCATCTATGGAGGTTGGTCCTTTAGCCATTAATCAATGCTGGGATAATAACAATCATTGGAATGAGGAATTCCTAAGTGATTTGGTGGGTAAGGAGTTAAAACAGCAGATATGCCAAATTCCAATTAATATACAACAAGTTTTCAAGATTATTCCTAAGAATCCTCATCATTTATCCTTTACCAAATATGCTTATTACAAATTTTATCAATGGTCTCTTATTGATTGGAGAAAATCAATTTGGGTTAAATTTTTGAGCCCTTCTATGTCTTTTTTCTCTTGAAGATGTTTTCATAACATACTTCCTTTAGATGATATTCTGAAACTAAAAGGGCTTAGAGGTCCTTCTCAATGCAGCTTTGGTTGTAATGATGAAAAATCCTTTTTTCATCTCTTTTTTTTGGTTGTCCTGTTACTCAGAAGGTCTGGGAAACTGTAATTGCTCATTTACAACTTAACATTCATTTACAACTTAGCATTCATGCTATCATTATATCCATTTCATTCATGCGTTGTTTGGAAATCAAAGTTAAAAATAGTTTATTTTTAATATATTTATATTTTAGCAACATATTTAACAACATTATTTAATGATTATGAAGTATTTAATGATCTACATGACATTTCTAATACTTGAACCTAGTTCATTTTTTTAAATAAAATTTGAGCAAACATAATTTATTGATGTCACTCAGTTTAAATAAACTTGTATTAAGGTTTTGATCTTGAAATTAATATATTCTTTTGATGGAATACATTTATAATTCTCATATTTCGCTTTATGTGACTTTGCATGTATAATATAAAAAAATGTCTAGTTGAACTAATTATTATTATTATTATTTTTTTTTGAAAAAAAGGCATTTTTTCGCTTTGGATTGCCTTGTGATATTTTTCTTGCTATGTTTGCAATATTTCATTACTCACTTATTGCATTTTTATTCAATGTCTACGTAAAAATATATGTACCACATCACTATCAATTTGTGGTGGTATTTAGCATTTTAATTTCATTTTTCTTATATATTGCATGTAGAAAGATTAAAATTGGTATATGTTTCTTGACTCTGAGTAGGTGAACATCATCCCTTAGATATCATAGAATAATTAAGAAAATGGCTCTTGTACTTTAAAACAATCTTTTATATGATATATGGTTGCTTATAACTCATATAACTACCATTTATTTCACAACCTTCATATCGTCTTGGTAAGGTCAAGCTTCTTATCTTTTGCAATACTTAACTACTAATGATAACAATAATCAATGCCATATGAAGTTGACTACTCAATCTCATGAACTTTTATTTATGTAATCAATGTTGTTCTTTCTCAAATTGACTATCCTAGCATTAGCTTTGATGCACGGTCTTGAGAGCCATTAAGTTGCATTATTGATCGTTAGTCAACTATCATATGATTTTATCATTTCCTAAAACTTATGTGAGCATGAGATACATCAACATAGTTACTTCTATGATCATTATTTTTGAATCCTAAAGTGTCATTTGGGTCACGCCCAAGGGATACAGTGTTGGCCAGATAAGAGAAATACATAAAATAAAGTAAAGAGAATAGAGCACACAATAACACAAGTTCTCTTGGAACAAATTCAGTAGCATTTCCTAAAGAATGACCCCCTATTTATAAGTTATGGTTGAGACCTGGTGGATGGTGTGTTCGTCCCTAATTAAATAGAAATATCAAAGTTGATTAATGAACCATTACACCTTTACACATATTTGTAACTGATGCTAGTATATTTTTCCCTTTGTAACTGTTGTTCACATCGTTTCACATTGGTAACCGCTACTGGAATCATTTTGTACTCATAATTGTTCAGCTAGGTCACTTGATCGTCACTCAGTCGGCTAAAAATCTTTCGGTCGGTTGATAGGTCTTCGGTTCATTTTTCTGAGGGAACCCTTCATGGAGTTATCCTCACACTTGATAAGGAATTTTCTATCAGGCAGAGAGTGAGTCACTATAATCTGATAAACAATATTTTTCAGACAAAAAGTCTCATAGAAGCTTGAAAGGGAGTTCTTTGGAGCGACTGTTGACCTTCAATGCAAGTGACCCAGAATTGATCCATAGAGTTGATTTCGTACGGTCGACGTCGTTTTAGGCATCTAGTGTTTCTCGACTCAGACATACTTTTGATTGGTCCACCGATGTTGCGACTAAATGAAGTGATGCTTGATGGCTCGGTCTTTCAATTGCAATGATGCGGTCCTCCGACATCTCCTTTGTGTAATCCATTAAATTTTCTCGAGATTTGTGCTGTCAGATTTTTAAAGTACAATTATAAAAATATTAATCAAATCAAAGCACTGAGAAAATTGGACCCTTTTATCTCAACAATCTTAAAATAAGTGCCTCCCTACATCTAAGGCCTATAAATCCTAAAACATTATAAGTGCCTTTTTTTTTCACCAAACTAGTGTTAAGAATAAGAAAACCTTCTAAGCTAAAAATCTTACTTTAATATTTAGTGGGTAGCCTCAACTTATTTAGAATATTCCCTAATTTGCTTTAGATTGACTAGTGTCTTTCCATGAGCTAACCAATAGCCGTTGATTGCTTATGTTATAGACTTTTAACCTTAGTTCAAGATTTTAATCATAGATGACCCCATTGTTCCCAAAGATGGCGAGTGGATTGCTCTATGTTGATCCACACAATATTGATTCTTATTTTACTCTAGTAGCCCTTAGATGTTCTCAATTATGCTAGCAGCCCCCCTAGTCCAAACTTTTCCCCATAGACACTCAATGAGGAACGGTGACTTTGTCCTTAGAACAGTGTAGCAATCCTATACATTCATGATTCATGTCCCTTCTCTTTACTCTATAACCATAGCCTATCCTAAATATTCTTAAACAGCCTAATAATTTACCATGCTAAATGTTGAGAATTTTAGGGCAAAGAAAGAACAAGAATCGACACAAATCCAGAAGAAAACATAGAGATTTAACGAGGTTCAGCAAAGATGCCTACGTCCTCGGGAGCATAACGACGGCTTTCTTTTCAATTTAAGAAAAAAAAAGTACATAATACTTTGGGTTACAAATAAGACATATATATCGCTCGCTCGCTCCGCTCCGCTGGCTCGCTCCATTCTACTTCAACATCTGTTCCTTATCTGATATATGATCCATATCTAACACTCAATTTTGTACAACGCCCTTTTCTGCTGATTGTTCGAAGGATTTAACCTCATCAACAAAGTATGAAGTTCAATTGTTATTATACAAAGAGTAGTGCATGACCTTTGCATCCACACTAGACATTTTAAGTTTTAAAAATATTTGGCATTCTAATTACGTTATCGGGACCATAAACCGACAAAAACAAAACGTAATTACTCCAAATAAGAAGAACAACTTTTTTACGTTTAAACCACTTTTACCTATTATTCGTCAGCCTCACGCAACATATCTTACATTTTATATATCACTTTATGTTCTATTAGGAAAGATTAAATAAGAATAAAGTAACATTTATAATGTTTCCCATCAAAGTTTTTGTCAAAGTTTCATTCAACTTAACATGACTCATGCCCCACTACTTACTATATGATATCACAATCCACTAAATAATATAGATGTTCTCGCACATAGTAATTCTCCTGCTGTTTCCTAACCTGATGGTGTCAATATCGGATTTATTGAGAATTGATTTAGCGTGTGAATGTATATTCTATGGAGACTTAGCAATCCGATCAACTATATATAATATATATATACCCCAAGCAGGTATAACTGACTTTGTGAAGCAGTTAAAAGTATATAATATGGAAGAAATTAAGAATTACTAGATGTATGCGATTATTTGATTGGCCGAATGAAGGCTAAATTAGACAACATTTGTATAAGCATGGAAGCGCTTCAATTGTATATTTCCTAGTTTTGTTGTGGAGACACAAAGAGTTATGCTTAGCTTTTGTGTTGATGGTTTCATGTCATATAGTGAAGCTATGTTGTCTTACTCATGCTAGTAAGTTATAGTAATGCCTTACAATCTATCAAAAAGAGATGTATCTGATCTTGTCTTTTATGCTTCTCACTTAATATTTATGTTAGTCAAAACACTAGAGAAAAAATTATGCATATTAGCAACCATTGATAGATAAGCTAAAGACATGATTTTGTAAAAAAAATTCAGATGATGGTTGTTTTTTTATGGACTATTAGTGGATTTTTTGCATATGAAATTTTATTAAGGTGGAGCTTCATTGTAGGATTAGCCTGTTTATATTTAATGAATTAATCAGTCTTCTACTTTTAAAAATTCTATGTAGAAAATACATGAATTGATTGTCATCAAAAATTTTTAATGTTAATCATGCATTCATAAGAAATAAGGGCATATTTACAAAAACCAGAGTTAAAATTTTAAGCGTTCACCAATGCTGAGATTAGATTAATAGTTATAGTAAAAAGTTAGCTCAATCTCAAAAATAATTGATTTGTCAATTATTGAACTCACTTTTGTGAAGGTCTTCCTACTTTCAATGGGAACTTGGACTTAACATTAGGGCTTCCCTGGTTGCCTTCCTAAATGACCAAAGAATGGACTCACCAACATGGAACCTCAAACCAAGACTATGCTCACCTAGGGCTTCATATGGTTAAGCCCAAATCCTCAACCCCTGAATGAGATGATTTAGGATTTGGCCTGGTGAAGGCCAAAGCTGTCACCTCATGAGCAAAGGATGCCCCGGTTACTCATGAAACTCAAAACCCTAGGAATCTCCCCATGAACCCTTAGAATCTCCTCAACAACTAATCTATTCATCTTTCTGTTAAATGACTTCCTATAGCATCTCAACGGTATTTTCCTTAGCAGGCAATGTAACATCTTGCAAAGATGACGAGGCTTTGGGTTTAATGATGTTGACCAAAATGAAATCTTCCTCCATGTAATATGTTAGATCACAAACTTCATCCACGAGTCTATCTCTCTGTTATGCAACAGTTATTTTGATGTCGACTTTGTGTTTCTCCAAAGCAACTGTGATTGACTTTCTTTTTAAACTTTTGAGATCAAATGAAGACCGCTGATGAACAACTCCTTCCACGACGGGCTCTGATGTAGCTACAGTGCCAGCAATCGAAGCATCGGACTTATAATCCTTTTTAGAGATCTTGCCTTTTAACTTTTCTTGAGATATCAGCCTAGTGAAATGTTGTTTGAGACTTCTCGTTGACAATTTGAGAGAGGAAAACTCCTTGGAGACATCAACATGTCGAGAGGAAGTATGCTCCCTGGCATGTGGACCAACTACATTGACGAGTGATCTCTTAGCATCACCTGGCACAAGAGCTTTCTTACGTGTGTTAGCGGGTGTCACTCTTGGCCCAATACAAGGCTTGACTGGCACATGTCCCATGGCTTTCAAAGAAGTAGTAGTAGTAGTGGCGGGTCGTTCTCCTAGATAAAGCTTCACAGAAATGTGTGACGATAGTACTTCTTCTACTCTCCTGACAGATATGTGAGATCGTAGGATGGATTTGTCCTTCTCCAACATCTGTTCTTTCATCTAATGCGACACAGTGCATCCCGTCCTCTTCAAAATTTCAATGAAGGTACAGTTTTCTTAGCCAATTTCTTAAAGACAGAACAGACTCGAACAAGGGGTGTAAACTTTACCCTTGCCTTGCCATGACCATGTTGGGAGAGTGGATGGGGCGGCTTGTAGCAATCTTGTAGGCATTCTTCTCTCTAGCAGCAGAGAAGGAATGGAACCTACTACTTCTGAGAAGAGGTAAGTTCTCACGTAACTCGGTTTTCTCCTAGAGAGCTGTTTCAGTAAAAGGACTAATCTTGTCAGTTTTCATTCTCCTTTTCTTAAGAGCCCTCTAGTTCTTCTTCCTCCTCTATGTTAGGGCCAACGACATGAACCTCGAACTAGATCCAACTTCAAACACAGACGCTACTCGAGTGAAAACAGACGTTGACTCATGCAAGATTTCTTTCCCTTTTGGCAATACAGGTGTAGCAGGCATAGTGATAGTCAATCCAGTAGCTGCAGCAGTAACAGCTCTAGTCGTAGTTGGAACGGTAGTCTGAGCGGGAACTCTCTCGACCCTTACCTTCTTAAGAGAGGGTAATCCTGGCTACATTTCAGGTCGAGCTCGGTCGACGGCTCTTCAACCCTTGTAGTGGTTGCCTTCATCACAACGTGGGTGCTATGTCAAGCTTTACCTTGACTTCATTAAATCTTGACCCAAACTTGATCGACCATCCTAAGTGACTATTATTCTTGTCAGTGGGCAAGTCCAATCCTCCAATGAATGAGAATATCAATTTTTTGGACGACATCCTCTGTCATTTAAGAATTGTCAAACGTCGATGTGGCTATATGCTCTATCTTCGTTGCAGTAATTTCAGTATAAATATTAAAATTAATGAAATTGTCTATCAAACTAGGTGTTTATTTCGAAACTTATCTAAGTAATTTCTTTTCTTTTAATTTTGTCGTGAATTTAAATTTTCTTCTTTTTTTACTTTATTTTGTTTTGTATTGCCCTAAATTTTAAGTCTTTTTTTTTTAAAATTTTGAGTTTTTTTTGTTTGGTTTTAGATTTTATTACTTTTTGTTGGAAGGATTGTTCAGGAGTAAAATTTTATCTTAACTTGTTTAAACAAGTCTAAATCAAAAGAGGGATGATATGAAAATCTTACGTCAATCAATTTTGATCATCGATCATAACCTACCACTCTATTTGGGGACACATTACTTTAGAATTAATGATTCTGGATTCTCTCTATTTATAGGTGATTAAACGATAGCTTTAGAATAGAGAAGTTAGCTGATTATACTTGCTCAAGGAAGAAATGAGCAAAGTTCATCAGTGAAAAAACTGTAGTAACGACCTACCAGGGACATAGGCACACTACCGATGAATGAAGACAAAACCACCTAATCAATGATAGAGAGAAAAAATAGTCCTCGACAACGTCGTCAGGATAGATTTGTTGGTTTTTTTTATAAATTAAAATAATTTAATTTAGTATATATATAATTTTTATTTTGGAAAATGGAATTTTTTATTTAGAAACATGAGACCGAACAAATCTCATATATTCAATGGTTTAAATAATCAAGTACGATATTACAAATAATGCTTCATATCGAAAGATGAGAACATTATTCGATAATAGTCTCAATTATTCAAACAAAGAAATTTATGATATTTATTTGGTGTGCGAAATTTCCCATAGATCATTCCTCTATCTAGTCAAAGACTAAGTGTGGTTTAGATTATCTGGATTACTAATTCTCCTATTAGCACAAGCCTCTATAGTTAATTACTTCTTAAGCAACTGAAATCACTTGAGAAAACTTTCAATTAAGATTAGGGTTTTGTTTTTAAATTTTAAATTTTAGTTTTCACGATTGATCATAGGAAAATCAACTAAGAAAAGCTCAATGGAGAATAGTTATTTCTGGAATCAAAAAGAGAAAAATGTAGGCGATGTCACAGATATTGAGAAGACCTCAGTGACTCCCCAAATAATTTTATGGTTTCTCTTTACATTTTGGAAGTGATTTTATTTTATGTTTTACTCCTGCAACTTATTTAAAATTTTTGGATTACATTTGCACTACATGCAATCATGAAAATAGCCTAAGAATATGAGAGGATTTACGTTGTGTCGAACAAAGATCTCAAGATTCTAAAAGATTTATAGCTTATATTGCATTACATAAAATCTTGCGAAGGCCTAAGAAATAGTGTGAGAATTGATGTCGTGCTAGTCGAACGACCTCTAAGTCCTAAAAGTTTATGTTAATTATGTTTATGGAAAGTTTAGTTGAGGCTAATTCATTGTTTCATTTTTTTTTCTTCTCTCGATCGCCTTGAAAGCTGACAGTTGCTCGATCGCATCCTCACCTAATTCGGAGAACAAAAACCCATACCTGGAGATGCTTATCCTGTTTTTGTTATTTGTTTGTTATGATCCTGAGAATTGTATTTTAGATTTATAGTTATTGATATTCAAGTGATTAAAAAAGAGGATTTTATTTTATGTCAAATGATGCCAACCAAGATCTCGTGGTTCTATTGTCTCAGTATTGTTGTTATTTGTGAATTAACTTATTAGCCTAAATAAGCTGTTAAACTTTTTTAGACCGGAGGACTTTCGTTAGCAACCATGAACTACCTCATCCAAGAAATCCTCTTAAATCCAAAGGGTGAGTTAATGTGTTTGTTGTTTGTTTTTTATTTATTATTATTATTATTATTATTATTACTATTATATATATATATATATATATATATATATATATATATATATATATATATATATATATATATATATATATATATATATATATATATAACAATAGACCCATTTATATGCCCTTTTGGGGACATAGATCACGGTTTTAATTTACTAAAGCTTACCAGACCCCACAAATCACTTAGAGAGGTGATTTTGGTTCTTATGAACTTAAAAAGATTATATTTTTTAGAAGTTTTAATTGTTTTATAATTTTTTGTGAATTACTTTATTAAGAAAATAGGTAATTTTTAGGGCTTTAAATATTTTAACTTAAATAATTTCAAGATAGTGTGAAATATTTTTTTTTATAGATGTGTTTTAAGTTAAAAAATTGTTGGGTTATTCTTTTGTGGAATTTAGTACTTATTTAATTTTTTGAATTATTTTACTTTTAAAGCTAATTTTCTTTAAAACTTCGTAATAAATCTATGTGAACTCCAAAATGCTTAAAACCTTGTTGAGATATTTAGAATGTAATTCTAAAGAACTTCAAAATTTTGTAAGTTATTTCAAGTTCATATAAATTTTTCATGAGTTATTGAATTTACCAGCCAAATTTAAAATAGAGAATAAATTAAATAGGTTTTATATACATTTACACTCTATGAATTAATTAGCTTAAGGGTGAAGACCTTACTCAATTTAGAATTCTATGAAGGAAGATAATTCAAGTTTTACTAAGAGGGATGTAATTATAAATATTAAATTTGACACTTAAATAACTTTCATTTAACCCATTAATATTTTTTATGGGTTCTTGTTTGGTTGGTTAACAATTAACTTCAATAAATTAGCCTTCATAATTTATATTTTTATCTTTAAATAAATGAAAGATCATTTATGATATTTTTGTAATTTTAAAGATGTTTGCAAATATACCCCTAAATTAGGTTAAAACTTATAAATTTTTGTAGTGCTTTTTTATATCTTACTTAAGAACTTTCATTTTTAAACTTATTTTGAGTTATGGATGGTTTATTATGAATCTCTTAAGGTTTTAAGAATAAATTTGTATTTTTTGACATATTGTTGATTCTACTTCATATAATCATATAAGTCTTTCCAACTTGTGGTGAAAAGTTTGAATCAGTGACTTAAACATTTTCAAGCCATAATTTTCCCCCACCAAGTAATCCAAACATTTATGAGTTTTATTCTTCTGAAATTCAAGATTAACATTTTTACCCTTTAAATATTTTAATGACCTAATGAGAATGCTAACTAGCCCCTCATTTTTCATTTGTCTCAGTAAACATTCCATTATTAATTTTCCCTCTTTGCGCTCTGGTATAGCCTAACCATTTACTATGAGAGGTTTTAAGAATGTAAATACCTTATTTGCAAATACACCCTTATGGTAAACACCTTGTAAACTATCCCATTATATTTAAATTCAATGTCTAGTTGTATTATTCAGTCACATATAGGCTAATTGGCATCTAAATAATGATTTTATAAATTTTTTATCATACTTTATTTTCTGGAATTATTCAATTCCAAAATATAAAATTATGTAGAAAATTTATTTAAGTTTTAAAAATTATGTTTTCTGCCTTATGGAATTTACACAGACACATTACATGGTTAAAATCTTTAGTCAAATGGATATTTGCTTCATTTTGATTGATAGTTAAAATTTTATAATTTTGTAATCATTATTAATATAAAATTATTTAGAATTTTTTAATAATTATAATTTTTTTTTTATTTTTCTTGAGACAAAACATAATTAATTAGCCATGAAACTTAGGTATTGGTCTTTGATTTAAATTTGATCTTACATTTGGTTCATAGCTTTGGATTCATGGCTTAGTGGGCTTAGGCTTTCATTTAGTGGGTTTTGGATTTTTTTGAATCCACGGTGGCGGGCTTCTAAAATTAGCTTTGTGGAATTGAATTTAATTCATGGCTTATTTGATTTAAGCTCATGAATGTGGTGAACTTATGTGGGGACATCAATTATAGAGAGTGGTTTATGAGGGGATCAATTTTTGTGGCTAGGAGGTGGGTTTGAGCTTGGTGTTAAAATGGTTTTACTTTGGTTCTTAAACTTTTGATATGTATAGGGACTGAATTTAAAGATTGATTTATTTAATTTTTTTATTATAATTTGATGGTGAGATGTGTGTGATTTGTGACTGCTGATGATGTGAATTAGGTTGTAAATGTATGTGGTGTATGTGTGTGTGAATATGTGTGTTGTTTCAAAGAATGAAAATTCCTAAGTCCCAAAGGTCTTCTTAAGGCATTTTCAACCTTAAAAGAACTTAACTTGAGTTTCAATATGTTGGTTTTAATCAACTCAACTAAATGTTAATGATTTGAAACTACACACATGAGACTACAAAGAATCAAAAGGTGATTTGAATTTCTTAGTGGTATGGCTTGCCCTCTAAGAGAGATAGTAAAGAAATTATATGGCTAGATCGTAGGCTCTAGAGAAAGAAACAGAAGTCACCAATAAATGAGGTCAACAATCTCACTTTCAGTTGAATTCAGATCAGTGTCCTAATGATGATCAAAAAAATGAAAAATATGTGATTGGTTCTTTATGCTAGTATAGTTGGCTACTGATGTAAGTCTTTTTACTAGATCAAACATTCCATAAGAAATTAGTATTGTGAGCAGGTTCATGCATGATCCAAAAAAGGAAACATTGACAGGCTTTGAAGAGTATTCTAAGGTATATGAAGGGTACAGTTGATGTTGGCTTGATATTTGAGAGGAAGTAATCTATTGCAAATTTGTGTGTAGGCTACACTAACTCAGACTATGCAGGTGATATGTATAAAAAAAGTCCAACGACTGGCTATTTATTCATATTGGCAGAAGGTCCAATCATTTGGAGGTTAGTTCTTCGGTCTAGTAATGTTTTGTCTAATATGAAGGCTGAGTACATTGTATTCATGGAGACAATGAATTAATTAATATGGATGCAATGACTATTGGATGACTTTAGAGTTGATCAAAAGTCTATCACGATCTTCTGTAACAGTCAGAATGCGATATTGTTGGCTACAAATCTAGTTCATTATACTATTACCGAACACATTGATGTGAGGTGCCACTTTATTCAAGAATTGATTGATGATAGCAAGGTTTTATATAAGAGATAGATACGAAGGAGAATCCAATGAAATGCTCATGAAGGTACTACATATCTAGAAGTTTACCTACTGTAGAAGTTTGGTAGACATCTAAGCTCATAACTGATTGTCCGTGATGCACCAAACAAATATTAGATTTTTCCACTTATATTTTATATTCATTTTTTGTGATAATGCACTTTAAAGAAGGGTATTTTTCATGTTTTTGTTGCAGGTATGATAATTTTAGAAATTTGGAGAAAAAGGAAGCAAAAAAGGATGAAATTTGGAGTCCAAAAAGATGATTTTTTGAATTTCTGGGTCTGGGCGCCAAAGGCTCTAAGCTGGGCGCCGGGTTTGGGCGCCGACGGCGCCATTTGACATAATGTTTGGAAATTAAATTGTGGTTGGGCGCTGGCGGTGCCCAAGTCCGGCGACAACGGCGCCCGTGGCAGTAACCCGCGATTTCATTCTAGATTTGACGTATTCAGACGCTTTTTGAAGGGATTTTCGAGGCACCTGATCCACTTAAAAATACCTATTTTTATGCCTTATTTATGATTCACTTCTTAAGGATATTATGCTTTAATTGAAGATATTTTTATGTTTTTGGATGTAGGTCATAAAAAAAGAGATCAAGAAGGAAAAAAAAGTAAAAATAGAGCTTAAAGAGCAAAGTTGTCGAAATTATAGGTCTGGCGCCTAGGCGCCTGAATCCGGCGCCTAAGCGCCAGCTCAATATAGAAACAGATAATATTTTTGACAACTTTGGGCAGTTATTTTGATGGTGTTAAGCAGTTATCAGACCTTCTAGAAGACTCGAAGTTACTCATAATATATAGGACATGTGATACAATGCATCTGGACACAGGAAAATGATTTTAATCACGAAGAGGTGCTATCCAAAGTGAAGAGGTGCGAAGACTTGGTCACGGACTTCGGCGCATAGGCGCCAGATCCCGGCGCTTAGGCGTGACAATTACATCCTAGAAGATACATTGTATTTGGATGAATTTTGAAGAGGTCTCTTAAGCAACCCCTGGTCAAATTCGGAGCTCTATAAATAGGAGTCAATTCTACAGAGAAAAGAGCCCCTTTTAGCACCCTATAGCCATTATATCACCATATACCCCCTCTAACATCCAATTATTTTTAGGGAGCCACTTTCTTTTGCATTTAATGAGTTTATTTTTGAGTATTACTACTCAATTCCTTGAGTAGTAAGTGTGAGTTTTCAAGTATTGTTGTTGTTGAAGTTTTGTACCTTGCATTGAAGTCAGTAGGAGTCAGCGGATCACTTGAAGGAACATTCCAAATAAGTATTTGTAACTTGGTTCAAAGTTTTATAAATATGTTTTGTTGTGTGAATTCAATGTGTTCTGAGTAGTTAGTTTTCTTTCTCCTTTCAACTATGAAAATATAATAAGATAATTGAATTTTGTTCGAGAACTTAACTTAAAATATTTATAAAAATTTTGATGATATTAATACCTGATCTTAATTTACTTTTTAAACTGGTAATTTAAATTGTTAAAACCTGTTGAAGAATTCTGAGACCTATCCGGAGATGAGTTCTTAACTAGTAGATATCACATGAATCTTTGGGTAATCAAAGGCTTTATGCGGGTTATTCAAGGTGAAGTGCAAATAAATAAGAAGATATTATTTATTGGGCGTAGAATTAATTAGTTTTTAGAGTGACAAACTAAATTCTGATAATTTGGTCTATAGAAAGGAAACGGGTCACTGGTAAGGCTGACCATAGCCACCCTTAGACATCTAGTAGTGTGAGCATAGATTAACCCATTCTACTAATAAAACATCCTGAACAGATCTATAGATTAGCGAATGTTCTTTATACTATCGAATGAAGGTAAAGAATATGAATGCTTCTATTTGACACAATATTATAATCTAAGTTCTCCACAAATGATAATTATTATAAAAATCATGGATTAGTTGAAAAGGAGAAAGTTGTTTTATTTATACTTGCATTAATCATTATTTAATTACTGCTTACTTACATTTAATAAAAAATTTATTTAAAATATGAATTTTGAAAAGAAATAAAAATAACAATTACTTTTAATTTGAAAAATCTAAAATATTTCTTAATTTTCTCATAATCTTCCCTGTGGGATCGATAACCAGGACTCCAGTAGAGCCATGTATTACTTGAAACGATACGTATACTTGTGTTTGAAATTGTGACTTTTACAACAATTATTATAAATATTTAAATATAAATTCATAAATTCTTACATAAGTAAAAGTCGGGTCGCTGGCCATCAGCACCTCTTGGGAAACTCGTCCCTACAGTATATTAGAAGACTAAATCGCCCAAAAGAGGAGGAGTTCGCTGGTGTTAAGTGAGAGAAGTCGCTAGAGAGTCGTGGGCTTTGTGGGAGTTTGTTGTAGAGAGTTGTGTGGAGTCTTGTTTTGAGTGAGTTTTGAGTGTTGTTGTAAGAAGAGAAAGAGAATCAAAAGAACTTCAAGAGATTTGCTTTGGGGAAGAGTTACAAAAGTGGTGTTTGTATGAACTTTGTTGTATATATAAAATCAATGTGTTCTCGTATCTTCCTTATAAATTATTAGTATATTTCTTTTTATTTCTCCTTACAATGAGATATGGTGAAATGAAGAGATAGTTTGGATGTATTTTTAAAATTTTAAATACTTATGATGATTTTATATTTTATTCTTCATTTACTTTTCAATCTGGCCAATTGAAAACTTAAAATTTATTGTGAAACATAAGATCTGAAAGGGCTATGAGTTCTACAAAAAATTAGAGATCATATTCAATTCTATGGATGAGAATGTAGTTCATAAGGTTGAGTGAAAATAAATAAGAAAATATACTTTTTGGGCATATAATTGGAGATTTTAAGGTTGACAGACTAAAATCCCCAATTCGGTCTTAGTGTTTGGAAACTAAAGCGAGAGTTAGCCCTTAGGGGAGGGGGAAGTGGGAGCTCTGGAATGGGAGTTAGTATCCTCTCGGTCTAACCATAGATTTAGGGACCAAACATAGGATTAGCAAATGTTATTTATGCACTTGACAGAGGAATACTCCTATTTAGCACAATACAATTTCCACCAATTTATGTCTTTCACTAACCATAAACTCATTGCAAGGGGAATGATGCTTTCTCAAAATTTAAATCTTTCGTTATAAAAATAGTAAAGCTTTGTTATAATTAGTAAATTTACTTTGAAGTTTAAAAAATAGTTTGGTGATTTAATTTTATTGGCATATTCAAATATTATCAACTTATGCTTTTAACCTGTAAGTTTTATAAAGTTTAAACATTGTGTTTCAGTACCGCTACCATAAATTAACACCTTCCTCATGAGATCGATATCCAAGACTCCAATAGAGCCATGTATTACTTGTGAGATACATATACTTGTGTTTGTATTCTGGAGTCTAAAAGAAAATATATTGGAATACAAAAACACTGTATCAGTCTGCTCGACATTTTGAAGAAATACGCGAAGCATGTTCCCTTTGGGAGGAGGGGGGGGGGGGGGTCATCCCACTTAGCTAGAAGTAAAAGATTAGAGTTGTATTTATTTATTTATTTAATAATTAGAGGTAATTTGGACTTTTGTCTTTATTTACTTGTATTCCCTAATCTTCCTCCATAAAGGGACTTATGATTGATGAGAGAGTTATTGTGAGAAGTATAGAAGTGATAATCCCTAGCCTTTTTTTTTTCTTTCATCCCATCTGGTGCTAGTGAAATCGTCCTCCCTGTGGACGTAGTTGAATCAATTCAATCTGAACCACGTAAATCATTTTTGTTTGATTATTGTTCTGTAAATTTCTTTGTTTCTATATTATTTTCGAATAAAACACCATGCTTACTAACAAATCTGCCTACTAAAATTAGCTCTCTTTAAGTCGGATCAAACCCAGTTGAATTGAGCTTTGAGCGTATTATGACGTACGCATAAGTATCATACATTTTAATAGCTTAGCGAAATCTTAGACATTCTCTCTAAGCTCTTTTACACCATCTTCTATATACATACATACATACATACATACATACATACATACATACATACATATATATATATCAGTTTTCGATTGCTGGTTATCCTTGATTGTTAGATACTCTGTGCTCTCTTACGAGGATTTTCCAATGGTAAGATGACGAATTCCTTTCTAATTCAACATGTCTGTTTTTCTTGAGCTGATGGACTTGACGCAATTTGTTCTGCTTTTGCTGCAAGCAAGTGACAAGCTTAATCAGAGCAACACACTTCATTTTCTTAAATAAAAAAATAGCAATAGAATAATTTAGTTAGTTGAGTTATCAAAAGAATATTGCCTAATAGTGTTAATGTGCTCATCGCTTTTACTTGTCATGATGAAATCATTAGGAACAAATTATCTGTAATCTATTTTTTTATGAATTATATTCATTAGCTTCAATTTAAATTATATCTTGCAAATGGTCACTTAATTATATAAATATTGAAAAAAAATATATTACTAATAAATGTCCTTGAATTTTCATTTGGATATTGAAAAATCAAACAAAATATACATGTTAATGTAATTTTAATGTTCTTTCATAAACAACGAAGTTATATTTCTATGAGTTGTTTTAATAATAAATAATAATTTTATTAGTTTTATTGGAAATAAATAATATTTCCAAAACAACACAATGTCTGGTCTAATGATAAACACTCATTAATCAATGGAAATGGATGTCCAGCTGCAGTCCTTGCTTTCATGATTGATGTTACCCTAATAATGACATGCTTAATCGATTTGTAAATTCATCATTATCTTAGACTAACAGATAGTTTATGGTTATTAGTGAGTTTAATTTTTAGCCTTGGAATTAAGGTTCAGGTTTTAGTTCATATTTCGACTTCATTTTTTATTTGAAACTTTTTATATTAACATGTTTGGAGCTTGAAGTGCCTTTAAATGGAATTTTACTTCACTATGCCGAAGATAAACTGATTCTACAATAATATTATATATGCTGTTTTATAATCTTTCCTAGAAGGTCAGATCTATTCTTAAAAGCTTTACTTAGTACCCGTAAGTAGGGCTGTAAACGAGCCAAGCTAGAGCGACCTCAGGCTTGGCTTGAGTTCGGCTTGTTCAAAATTACTCGTGTTCGAAATCGGCTCGTGTTTGAAATTGGCTCATGAACAGTGTGTTCGTGTTCGGCTCAAAATTAACTTATTAAAATTAATTGGAAAAAATACTGTTGGATTCGAACTTGGATCAAATATACGGAAAGAAAAGCTCATAATCACATTACCACACAAGCAATTATGATTTAAATTTATATATAAATATATATAATATATTATTATATAAAAAATATATATAATAAATTATTATATTAATAATTATATGATTATTTTTTTTATTTCGAGCTAAAACGAGTAAGCTAGTAAGGAGTTGTTTGTGTTCTGCTCTTTTGTAATAAAAGCTTGAAAAATTTTGTCGTGTTCGGCTCGTTTACTTAACTTTACGAGCCGAACACGAGCTACTTCACGAGCCGAACACGAGCCGTTCAGGAACAACAGTTTTTTTTTACAGCCCCACCCATAAGCATGCATTTTAACAAGAAGATTATTGCTTTTAAATGGTTAATCAGCCGGACATTATCAGACAATCATAACTTTATATTCACTTCAAATATTTTGATCTTACCTAAAAATTAAAAAGAAAAACCCATTAGAGCGACATAGGAAGAGCAATCATTTATTTATAAAGATACTATTTACAGAAAATTTATGTGATCCACTTTAAGAGTGATATCTATACATGTTAACACTATACGTACAATCGTAAATACTGTCACACTTAACACTAATCAAACGATTCTACCAGGAGCCGACGCTGTAAGCTCCTGAGATCAAATTCTCTGCTGCTGCTGCTGCTGCTGCTGCTGCTTTTACACTCTTCCCTTATAATTCTTAGGAAGATATTGGTTTGATATTTGTCTTAGGGAAAGTTTAGCGTTAACCTTAATTATGTTAAGAGTTAGTACGTTCGAATGCGGGAGAGAAAAATCCTAAGCAGCTCAGCGTATTGGTTTAGTTATTCACTACCGACTACAATACATTTGAATCAAGTACGCAAACATGCTTAACATCAAAGCCCCACCGTTTCTCTAAAGCTGGAAACTTTCAACATCAACATGTTCCTCTTGTGAATCTTAAGAAATGATGAATTATTATTATTATTACTCTTCATATATATGTATGTGTACATGTATGTGTTTGTATATATATATATGTATGTGATATCAATCATATTTAAAAATTCAATTTGAGGAAAAAAAAATTGCATGATAAAAAACTCCATACAGAAATTTTTGTCCATACAGAGCCATACAAAACAGCTACAGACAAACATCTGAACAGTCTAATACCAAGCAGCATTTTTTTATTCATAGGAAAACAAATCTCTCTCTCTCTTTCTTTCTCTCTCTCTCTCTCTCTCTCTCTCTCTCTCTATCTCTGTGTGAGATATGCGTGAAACAAGTATTCCCCACTAAAACCAAAGAGTGACATTCCTTGCAGCAGCTAGCAAGATTTAATAATAGATCTGCTCCTGTATTACCTTGATCAAACACAGCTCTCGAAAGTCCCTCTGCATGGATGCTGCTCAATGGACTCCGCAGGTAAGTAGTTACAAAACCTAAAGCTAGATCTGATCTGCATCCCTTGATCTCTCCATCCCCTCAATTCACTCGCCATCAAAACTTCATCTTTCAAACACTTCTAGGGTTTTATGCCATAAAAATTGATTCTTTTGATCTCTAGATGGTGGAAGGAAGCATGGATTCATTTCAACTTTACCAATCCCTTCATGACCAGTTTCAACCCCCCTTTCGTCCGTACCTCTCTCTCCCTCTCTCTCCCTGTGGCTCCCTTCCCACTCCTTTATTTTCATTTGCTTTTAAACCTGCTCCCCATTCAAGCCCTTTAATCCTTTAAAGCAACTCACTTTTCTTTTCCATTAGCTTTTTTTTCCATCTTTCTCTTCCATCTCATCTTTTAAGCTTTTTTGAAAAAAGCAAGGAGTGTGCATGAAAAGGGTAGTATATAGCTAGTCTTGTTCTTTTGATGTGTGCAAAGCTAAAGAGTAACGACATACCTACATCTCTTTCATCTTTATCCTGTTTTACTTTATATAAGTTGTACATGTACTTTAATGTCAACAGGGAATAGGAGTTGTGAATGAGGTAGAGATCAGCAGCACTAGGGAGCCACAAGTCCAGGCTGAGAAGAGAGTGAGACCTTACAAGGAGCAATCGCTACACTGTCCAAGATGCAATTCAACAAACACAAAGTTCTGCTATTACAACAATTACAGCCTCACCCAGCCAAGATATTTCTGCAAGACTTGTAGGAGGTATTGGACTGAGGGTGGATCCTTAAGAAATGTGCCGGTGGGTGGTGGCTCAAGGAAGAATAAAAGATCTTCTTCTTCTTCTTTGCCTAATTCATCATCTTTAACCAGTACTACAACGACAACATCATTGGTTTATTCTTCTTCAACAAATCCGCAGCCTGCTGAGCATATTCCCACTGTTCAAATCCCTCTTGCAAACTCAAAACTTTACCAAGTATCAGGTCAAGACCTCAACCTTTCTTTCCCAAATCAAACCTTGGCTCATCATGATCAGTTTGGTGCTACTGCTGGTTCTATCTCAGCTCTGGAGCTACTGCGCAGTGGGATCTCTGCAAGAGGATTCACATCATTCGCAGCGGCTCAGGGATCTTCCTTTGGAGCTGGGTTTGGGTTTCAGGAGCTCATGAGGCAATCAAGTTTGAAGCTTCCATTTGATCATCATGGTGGGTTTAGTGGAAGCATGCATCAAACGCAGGAGGGAGGATCAGGTAGGGTACTCTTTCCTTTTGAGGATTTGAAGCAAGTTCATGCTAGCAATGGAGGTCATGAAGGAGAGGAGAATGGAGTTGTACAGCCAGAAACGGAATCAGGTTTGTTTTGGAATGGAGGGAATGGACGTGGAGGAGGAACATGGTAATTAGAGATGAGCTCACAAGCAAGTGCAAAATAAGTAAGTGGTAAGCTGAAGAACGAGAATGAAACATGATGAGAACATGTTGTTTGCTTTGTTTTCTAGTACTATTTTATATGATGATGTTTGGTTTGTGTTTGAAGTAGACTGCTTGGGGATAGAGCAGGTTTGATAGGGATGCATGGGATTTTAGACAGATCTGCATTAATTATCTCCTTTCATTTCTTTTTATAAGCGTTGCTTTGGGCTTGGTGAAGCTTCTTACATGTAGGCTTCAGTAGGAGATTTGTTAATTATCTGGGTGGGATGAGACTCAGGAGGCTTGGAATGTCCACCTGTGTTTTGCATATTATTTCTTTCTTATAAGAAGATGTTCCTACTGGTCTTAGGAATTGCATCATGACTTTAATGGTTTGGTTTCCCATGAATCACTGCTCATGCATCATGTATACAAATGGCATAGCTAACAGACTGACATTAATGCTCAAATTTCCTCTTCTTGTGCTTTTTGAATCCCATATAGTTGCAGTAAAGTAAGAGTGGAAATACTTGTACAAAGAAATCAGCATATTTTCAGCACTTATTTGTACAATATGTCGTCTATAATTATGATATTTGACTCATAATCTTATTTTATCATATGCAACTCGCACTTCTCACATGTTTAATATTAAACATAAATTGGAGGATTGCTTTCTTACTCAGACACATATCAACAATATATATATCTTTGCCACCCAAATTAGCATGACATTAAATATAAGAGCAATATGATATACATAAATTAAAATGATAGTTCATCATGCACTTTAATGTCTTTCATGCAAATGTTGTTCAGAATTTGTTTACTTTGTATGACCAAGTTTGCACTTTTCTGAAGTTAATGGTAGTGATTTTCATGACATACAAGAAACAGTTCTAAGATAATTAATAGAAATTTCTTCATATTATAATGAGGACGACAAAATAATCTTTAATTATTATCATCATTCTCATTAGCATTATCTACATTATTTGGGCTTTATTTTTCGTTCACTTGATGTTGTATCAGGTTTAATCCTTCATTGTCTCTAATCTACATGTGTTGAAAAGTTAACCATATGTAATAACTTATTTA
The DNA here is from genome assembly GCA_022702705.1 of Papilionanthe hookeriana x Papilionanthe teres. Lineage (NCBI taxonomy): Eukaryota > Viridiplantae > Streptophyta > Magnoliopsida > Asparagales > Orchidaceae > Papilionanthe > Papilionanthe hookeriana x Papilionanthe teres. The sequence continues at coordinate 93,040,648 of CM040425.1, forward strand.
TTCATCATAGAGATATATAATATCAAGGTTATTAATGCGTCACCATAATTTATTTATTGATTAAACATTTAAAATCAGTCTTATTTGTTTCTCTTGCTTTTGTTAACACATTAGCTCTTAGAATTCAGGTCTAACTTTACAGCTATTAAAGCATGGTGATGGGAGTTGATACACAGCCATGAAGGCCTACACCTTTTTTACCTTCTCTTTAATTTATAAATTTTATCCTGATTAAATATTTGAATGGTTACGTATATGTCATGATGCATGTCACCTCCATCTTTACTCTCCCTTTCATTTAATTGCTATAATCTATGGGCAATTTTGATCCAGTATTTGAGTTATATCTAGCTTAGAAAAAAATTAAGACCATTTTTTTTAACCAGGCATATATAACTATATACATATATATCCAGTATTTGAGTTATATCTAATATTTGCATGTCGTGCTGCCAGTCATGATTTGTTGGTAGAGCAGCTTTTTTGAAGGCCATAAGTCTCATCGAGTCACGGGTTCGAATCCCCTTTAGCCAATTTGTTGTAGTGAGGATCGAATAGTTAGGCACATAAAGATGGCTGGGAGCTAGTATAATAGTCTCTGGTCATTCTTTTAATAAATAAATAAATATATATATATATATATATATATATATATATATATATATATATATATATATATATATATATATATTTACATGTCAATATATTATATCTCACTGAAAATAATTATGTACATTGTTACATTGTGAAAAAAAGGAGGTCCTTCAAAGTGGTAATTTGGGGAAAATGTTCCATAATATTTCATATTTGTTAGATAAAATACGCTTGGAATGTTTTGCAATAGTTATTTTTATATTATTTACTATAAGTAAGTACATGACGAGGCAAGCTAAAGCTAAAGAAAACTTGCTTAACGCTAGTTTACCTGCTTTCAACTAAAAGAAGACCAATAATTAATACCACCGTGCATCAAATCCTCGAATGCCATAATATTCAAAAGGTGATAGGCAGAGCACCACTGTCAATACTTAATTCTCTCTGTAAACAACAAAGGAGAGCCAACAAACATTCTCTTAGGGATGAGAGCCAAGGAATATTTCTGCCCAACATAATTGATTAGACAGCCCTTCATTGCAATATTTAATAGTGACAATTGCCACATTACCTTACTTAAAAATTAAATTTGACGACGTGTTTGGCATTCAGACTAAAGAAGATCCGAAGAACAAAGATTAATCTAGGAAAATATGACGTGCAAAGTTTTGTTTGGTTGTACTTTGAGTTGGAGGAGAAATTATACTCTCTACTTTTATAGTTTGAATACGAAAGTGTACAGTTGTGTGATAATATTTATATATATATATATATATATATATATATATATATATATATATATATATATATATATATATATATATATATATATCTGCGCGCGCGCGAGTGTGTGTGTGTGTGTGTATATATTTGGAAGCCCGAAGGTAAATTCATTGATGATAAAGAAACAAAGCTTTTAGTGAGTGGGTAGAAGGTACCCAATCACAAAGTATACAACGCACACAAAAAAGTTCCAAAAACGTACAAGTATACCCTACAAATAATACCTTGAAAATCTTTCAAAAAAGTAGTGAATGTTCAGATGTCATATGGGGAGATTGCTTCGTATAAGGAGCAGAGAATCTGCCTGGAATTCAATAAAACAAACACTGTAGTGATAACTCTAAAGGAATTGCGGTACTACCACCAAGAAACTCCTAAATACCACTAAATACCACCAAAGTCTCTGTGGTAAGAGCAAAATAACACAACAAAATGCTGGATATAATCGTCGATAACACCAAAGTCCTGCCATGTTAAAGGTCAAAATAATACCACGAATGTCTTGAACTCGCGGAAAAATAACACAAAGCCTCACGAAAACACTCTGATGAATAAAACGAAGCAAAACCGCGGAATACTAATACACCCGGGATACTACTGCAGATAACACCAACCGCACGTTGTGAATAACCATGGAATACTACCACCGATAACACCAGAATTTTGAGACACTATGAGAACAGGAATAACAACCCACGAACACGGGATACAACCAATAATAATGTCATAAATAACACTTGTGGAACGTGATAACACCAAAATTAGCGGAATACAACCAACAATAACGCCACGAATACCACCGTGAATAACCCCCGTGGAATGTGATAACACCTAAAACAGCGTAATACAATCAGCAACAACACTGTGAATAACACTTGTTGAATGCAGTAACACCAAAAACAGCAGTGCTTAGAGAATAATGTCAGGAAAAAAACTATCAACAAACACCAAAAATAACACCTCCAGAGGGCCTTGAGAATAAAGCCGCGAATAATACCAACCGGTAAACTGATAACACCAAGGTAGCAACGACAAATAACACCCACGGAACATGAGGACACCTTATATAGCTGAAGCTTGAGGGTAAAGCCAGGAATAATACCATGGATAACACCGAAGATACCACCTCCAGAGCATGGACATTGAGAGGGTATTTTGGAGATCGGTTTGCATCCTATGAAGATGGGAGAGTTAGTTAAGGGAATTGGGATGTGTAATTCCTCCAATATTCCAACAGGGAGATTAATCATGATGAGTGAGTTTTCCTCTTCCTTTGGTTCTAGAGTGGAAGTCCAGCACCAAACTATTATGTAGGCTTCAACCCCAAACTAACAACCAGTCATCCTGTAAATTCCCGAGTTCCAGCATTCCTTTTTTTCTTCTTTCTAGCTCTTTGAACCTTCGATCATCTTCCAATGATTGTCCCAATTTATCAATTAGATCATTTATGGAAACCGTTTCAGCCTGTTGCACACCTTGATCTTGGAACTCCTCCAGTACTTGAGCACCCTCTTCTCTAGCAATAGGTACTTCCACAAAAATTAGAGAATCATCTGCTACATTCAAATGATTAATAGTAAGTGGAGTGTCAATTGCCTCCAAAATTAGAGTACCCTCTTCTTCAACAATATGTGGTTCTAGTTACGGCTGAAATAGTGAGGAATTCCCCTCAAGGGCAATTGAATCAGTAGCAATATCCTCTTAACATGCAATTTCTACCATATCAGCAGGTGGAATAGATGGTTATTGAGTAGTGTGGTGAGGCACTTGTGGATTGGATCTCAGATTGGAGTATAGCCCAAAATATTTGTTAATTGTTTGTCCAAACATCTTACAATGGGTTCAATAATATGGTCTTTGTTCCACGACAATTTGTTGTCAATACCCATTATGTGCCAAATTTCTTCAACTTTAGGTAAAGTGATATCTCTCTTTACAATGATTACGGCAATAGAATGTCTGGTGAGATTGAAAGTGGGTATGTCTAATTTCATTTGTCTCCCAAGAATGGCCCCAATGGAGTAAAGGACTTGATGGTTGAAAAGGTGCAACTTAAGACTAGGTAGCTTAAACCATATTGGTATTGTGGGTGGTTCTTGGTATTAAATTTAGGAAACCACTTGAGCAACTTTATAGTTTTACCTTCAATGTTGAGGTGTTTCTTTAAGAAAATTTTGGCATAGTATTCATCCTTAATCAATTGTATCATCGCATATCTCCCATCAAAGACACCCACCTTCTATTGTCCTACTAGTTTGAGATCCTCAAAAGGTTTTCGAATAACCTCCATTTTGGGATGCCCCAGTTCAAAATCTTCTAATGAGTGTGAATTTGCATTTTTCAGTCAGATTAGAGATTTCAACCTCTGAGAACAGGAGAGCTACTTTGCCATCCTTCCTATTAGCCCTCTTAACAAACAGACACTCGTCTTTCCCTTCGAGAGAATCATGGTAAAGCTGAGGAAATATCATATGCTCGGTAAACTCCATAGAATCCAAATCCTTTCCAAGCTCATCAATAAAGGATGCTTTGCCAAGGTACTCATTCGAGGGAGGAGGAAAATCAGTAACCATCGAAGCAATGAGACCGTAAATAAATAAGAAAAATCCAAAATTAAAGCCTTGGAAAGACAATAACACCAAAAAACAACCGCAAAATAATAAGAAATCCAATTGAAGTCATGATAACACCAATAAAACAACTGTGAATAACTCCAGCAAACGAAAACTAGGTGACTTGCCATAGAGGTTCCGTGAAGTGAAGAAAACCTAGCAGAGCATATGCCATCTTATAATTACTCACTAATATATATATATATATATATATATATATATATATATATATATATATATATATATATATATATGTATAAGTGTAAAACCCTACTCTTTTTTCCCAAGCAACTAGTTTCTCAATCATAAAGTTGTTTTATCTTTCCATTGTATCTTGCAAATGGGATTTAGTGCCATTAAGCTCTTTTATTGATTGGTTCAAATTTTACCCTTTGTTTCCAATATAAGAGACATCTCCTAATGGATATATTAATTATTTTTAAGTTAAAATTACATATTTGATAATAAAATTATAAAATTACCCCATACAAAATTCAATATTACCAATTAAAGGGTATAATAAATATTTTTGTTAAATACCTAATATCTAAATCTCTCTTTCCAATAGCAATTTTCATGTCTTCTATGGGCATGGGCTTACTAAACCTAAAAGAAAATGCACATTCTATAATGCCTTCTAAAGAGTACAAATATCACACCTATAGTATGATATTTCTATCCTATTGTAAATAGTTATATATAACAATGTGTAATTCCTTCATTGTACACATAAAACCTAATTAGGAAAAAAAATTATAGTTCTAACTACATCTTAATATAGAACTTACAATCTTAACTTAATATGGAGTGTTAAAAGGAGTGTTTCATAGCGTCTATATTGTATAATAAATAATATTGCTTTCTTTTGATTAAGGATGTGTTGTTTTATTATGTGTTTTAGCGATACAAAATCTATGAGCTTGGTGATTTGCACATAAGTAATTATCTTAGTACATGTTATTTGAGTTCAGGAAAAATATTTCATATTTTTTGTTAGAGTTATAAGAAATCTTATAGGTAAACACTTTCCATTTTAAGGTGAATTATGTCATTCAAAAAATAATATGATTATGTACATACTATTTGCAAATCAAATAGGGCATCATAATATCTTGAAAATAAAATAAAAGTAAACTTTATCAGTTTTATGGGAAATATTAATTTAGAACAATTATCTACTCATCTCAGGATCTTATAAGCTTATAATGAACTCTCTAAACCTACTAGAACATGTCAAAGGAATCTATAAAATGGATTTCCACTAAATATCCCAATATAAATAAGAAAGCTCTAGGGATAAAGAATCAACAAGGATTTACCTTAAGGTAAATATAAGCTTTATTAAACCCAGGAGATTAATCCTACAATCACAATTTTGATTATTACATATACACATTAGTCTATATAAAAGTTTTTTCACTACAATAAAGTATAATTGCAACTCAAGTTAAGTTAGAGACACAATAAGGTCAAGTGTAACTAAATTACCATCTTAAAATTAGGCTTCAAGATAAGATAAACTATTTATTTTTTTCATAATTATTTTAAATTTGAATTCTTGATAAATTTAAGCTATAAAATTAAAATTTAATTAATAAGAAGTAGAATGAATGTTAGAATTTATTTAGCATAGCATACCATATAATATTGAATCCTATATTATAATTTTGTTTGATAACATGTTGATTAATAGTTTTCTCAACTTATTTAGTAAAGAATCTCATTTTTAATTTTAATTGATCAATATATTTAAATAAAATTATTCATTTGATACTTTAAAACACTTTATTAAGAAAATTGAATTAATTAAGCATTTGTTGAATTAATTTCACTTATCGATAGGTCAAATTGTTTGATGCTAGTTGAACTATGTAGTGTCTATCAAAATTTAAATTAATATTTTATTTTTCAATTAAATCATTTTTTTTTAATCAAACCAACCTTTAAGTCATATTATATGATGTAGTTCATGTAATACAAATTTTCTTTTGTATGGAGAGTGAAATCAATCAAACTATATGAACCATATTGTATAGTAAATTTTACCAATATATTAACATTGTAATGAACTTGATTGATGTTTTTCATTAATTATGAGATGATGATTTTTTCCATTTGAACTTCATTAATGTGCTTTTTGGAAGCAAATAAGATAACTAAATTACAAATCACCCTAATTCTAAATTTTTTGAAGGGAGATTTCAATAAGCATTGTTTTCTTTTTACTCAAAATTTATTTTTATAAAGCAAGATTAACATTCTCAAACTGTTCTTTATTATAAAATATTTCATAGTGAGTTGTACTCTAAAGTGATCAACTTCAACATTATGATAGAGGTTTTGCTAAGAATAACAGACTTCTCTATTTTAAGCAGTAGTGTATGATGACACTATTATGCAAAAAAGAAATTTCTTCAGCTTATTACTATAAAGGAGAGAAATTTGACAAGGGGAACATAAATTAATTCATCTACTTTACATTTCATTCTTTACTTATCACTATTATTATCCTTGAAATTATTTTTTTTATTACTTAATACTATGATATTTGCTACTTTTGATGTTGAAAAAGAAAAAGCAAAAGAGAAAATATTAATTTAAAGTTGTCAAAACATTTCTTTTGAACTTTAAAGTCAAATAACTACTGTGCATCGATGTACAAAATGGAAAAAAGGAAAATGGGAGTCTTATTATTACTTATGAGAGCTAAATAAAGTATTAATATGCTTAGGCATTACTATACAAGTATAGAAATTCATAATTATAATACATTTAATTTAAAAGAAGGAAACATTTAACATAGAAAAAATAAAATACATGCATACTTTCCAGAATCTAAGTAGGATTCTAATTTTATTAAAATTATGAAGGTTTAGTACCTAAAATTTACTCTATTTACTTATTATTTGATCCTTCGATTACATAAACACAAAACTTCAAACAAAAATCTATAAATAAAATAAATAAAAAGAAAGTAAATAAATTTAGAAGTGTGGGAATTTGATGTGTGCACGATTATGGAGAATATCTAACCAAGGATGACTTTACATTAAATGCAATAGAATAACTTTCACTGACTGAAAGAAAATATAGGGTAAAGATAACATTTAATTCTAATATTATTATTTTTTAATTATAAAAAATCAAGGCACATAAAAGGAGTTTATGTTGAGAAAATGTAAAATCCAAACTATAAAAAAATAAGATAAATGATTAATTTTTTTCAAAAATGCATACAAAAATGCTAAACATATTTTTGGATTAACTTTGATTCAATACCAACAACCGGAAAACCTAACATAATGTAAGAAACCTCTACTTAAAAGCATGTATTTATCAAGATGACTATAATATGTATGCAACCTCATCAGCACGTTTGTAACCTCATTTATAATAAGCTTTTAACCATTGCAGCAAAAATATAAGATAATTTTATTTCATTTAAAAAATAATATTTATGTTAGAAAAAGTTGTCCAATTATTAGAAAATAATTAAATACATCTCTATATCAAGAATTAGATAATACTACTATAAAGGATTTTAATGCAAAATTTTATATACTGATTAAGACTAAAAAATATAATCCATTATTATAGGATGATTTATTACACGTGATCACAACACTTATGACTTTCTAAGAGAAGGATTCTTGAAAAGTATTAATATAAATCTTAGAATAAATGTGAAAGAATGTTGACCTAACTTTTGTAAGGACTCACCCCACCCACTTACACATAACCCCTAGAACAGGGTTGTGCTTTCTTGGGCCTCATCAGAGCAAGCCCAAGCCTTCAATCCTTAGTTGAGTTGGTCTAGGGTTTTGACATATGGTAGACCCAACTTGACCCCCACGAAAAAGATATGCCCTGGCTCACCCAAATAAATCGATAACCCTAGGGACCTTCCTATAGACCCTAAGGTCCACTGTGACCATGAAATTCACTTTGGAAGAAGGTTATAATTATATTGATCCCTAGCCTCACTGAATATCACTTTAAACCCTATCACCCCCTTCTAACCCCAGAATTTGTTGACATCATGGTTGGTCAAACCAATTGGGCCTTGCCCAATTTTGGTCAAATCTTGACCAATTGATCGATTTCCCATCCAATTGAGTCCTCATCTACATGGTCATGACATTAAACCATGTGGAGAGCCCAATTGAACCATGGGTTCAACCCCATAATTCACTTAATAAATTAATAAATTAATTAATTGAGTGGACTATTAAATTCCCTTAGGTCCTAAAATTTTGGGCTAAACCTAACACAATTAGGTTCGCTCAAAACCCTAAAATCCAACCAAAGCAAATGGCCCATGAAGCCCATAGCCCATTTTTATGGGTTACCCATGACACAAGACCAACCCTTCATGACATGTGGGTGACACAAAAGACAAACCAAGCCAAGTCCAAGCAATGAAGGACAGGCTTGTTACCACTCACCATGGGGAAGCCACATGGCACATTGGTCATGGTTTCTTTGACCCACCATTGGGAAGTCAAACCAAGCTTTAGGGAGCCAACACTAGACTAAAGCTGGTCTTAGCCACCCACCAAAAGGCCTCCTAATCACGATGAGCACACTCCCATGCCTCCCATACTCCCATTGGCACCACCATGGCCAAGACATGGAGAATTGTAAAAGCTCCTCCCCCTTTGCCAAAAGCTTCCCAAATTCCACTAAAAATCCTCTAAGTAGCCGCCTGAGCTTCCCTATGTCAAGCCAAGCCATCCCATGGCCTTCTATGGCTATTTAAGGAGGGAACCCGAGAGCTCTTGGTTCACACTAAGCTCCCTAGACAACCCTCAAATCCTCTTGCTACCAACAGCAAAAACATACCCCTTTACCAAAGAATACCATCCCCACCACTTCCAAGCCCCTTTGGCCACCACATAACCTTGATTTCACGACCCGACATCAACTTCTCCAAAACATAAATTTGACCTTTCTAAAGGCACTCTCCACAATCAATATTGTGCTCTCTCATAGCCTCAAACCTATTCCAAGACCAAACTGTGACCCAATTTGGTCTAGCTCATAGTTAGGGCCAATTTCAAATCAAATTGAGACAAGGAGGAGCTTCGTGGAATCAAGGCTATTGTCTCACAAACCCACTCAAGGTCTCACCTCTTGGGACAATGTATGGATTAAAATCCCTAAATTTTACTCTTGGGTTGGTTTTTATGAAATAAATGAACCATGTATGCCCATTGAACCATGTAGATATCTTCCTAGATGAACATGTAGGAACAAACACCATCCAAATTGGTTGAGAGTTAAATGAGATATTAGGGTTGATTATAAATGGCTCTCGGTTCTTTGTCCCATGGGGATGACGATGTCGTACATTTCTGTGTATTAGAAATAAACGACAGAGATTAAATTAGATCACCAGACTGCAAGGAGGGGAGGTTCGAATTGCGGGACAACATGGCAATCACGTAGAAAGGGCACCCAATCATGGAACACCGCACAGACATTCGACAACTCTAAGGTTTGAGTCTACGCTGACTCGGATAAGTAAATAATTCGGGTTTTATGAATTATTTAAATCCAAAAAATGCCTAAAAGCTTTAAAATTCATAACTTTGGAAATAAAAATCACAAAAATAAAATAAAAATACCTCTGGACTCAATAAAATGATGGGAAAATAATGAAAACAAAATTGAAAATAATTAAATTATATTTAATTTTTAATTAACTGAATACTCCAAAGAGTATTTTAATTATTAAAAAAAATATAAGCCCAAAAAAATATGAAAATTTCAGAGATTCTTTCCTCCGCTCTTAGAAACATTCCCTATTTTTCTAAGGTCAGGGGGCTTCTCTAACATCAAAACGATCAATTTCCTAACAAATTTTTAATTATTTTGAAAATAATTATAAAAAATCAGGAAATAAAAAATAAAAATGGAAATTAACAAGAAAAGTTAGGGCAGTGGAATTAAGTCCTAAAATGATAATTTTCACCCTTGAAAACCTTTTAATAAAAATTTAGAAAATTAAGGGTAAAATTCTAAATTTAAAATTATGCACTTTTGCCTCGAATTGTCCTAAAATTAAATTCTAAACACTAAATCCAACCTTTGGGAGCTTACCTAGAAAGATTCCTAAGGGAATAAGATTATGCTTATCCCCCCCCCCAACCATGAAAAACTTTTAATGGCCATGAGTTAGCCCAATTTTAGCTTGTGTTTGTGTTAGTTCTAACCCAACTTAGACCTATCCTAAGTGCACTCATAATTGGACCCAATCCATCTATGGTTAAGTTTGTACCCTCAATCAGATTTGGTCTAGCTCATGTTCAACCTTAGTTTGATCTTGCTATAACCCAAATTAGACATAAACCCTTTAGATCTAACCCAAATTAGAACCAAAACCTAAATCCAATCACTTTAGGTCTAACTCGAATTAGACCTAAACCCTAAAAAATTTATGTCTATTTCAAATTAGACATAAAACATAACCTAAACCCTAGGTCTAGCATAACTTAGAGCTAGCTTGGACCTCTTTAGTTCTAACCCACATTAGACCAAAACATAAACCCTAGGTCTAATCTAATTTAGACCTAGCTTGAACCTTTTTAGGTCTAACCCACACTAAACCTAACCTAAATCATAGGTCTAACCTAACTTTAACCTAGCTTGAAACACTTTAGATCTAACGCACACTTGACCTAAACATAAACCCTATGTATAACCTAACTTAGACCTAGCTTGAACCTCTTTAGGTCCAACCCACACTAGACCTAACCAAAACCCTAGTAAAACCTAACTTAGACCTAACTTTAACCACTTTAGGTCTAACCCACATTAGACCTAAGCATAAACCCTAGGTCAAACCTAACTTAGGCCTCGCTTGAACCACTTTAGGTCCAACCTACACTAGACCTAACAAAAACCCTAGGACAGGACTAACTTAAACCTAACTTGAACCACTAGTTCTAACTCACGTTAGACTTAAAAATGAACTCCAAGCCTAACTTAACTTGTACCTAGCTTCTGGCCCTTTTAGGTTAAACCAAATTAGATTTAAAATGTGAACCAACCTTGGGTCTAACTTAACTTAGACCTAAGGATTAACCATCCTAAGTCTAACATAACTTAGACTTAGCTCAACCTGAACTTTCTCTAAGTTTAGCCCAACCTAGACCTAATCTAAGTCTAACCTAACCGAGACTTAGTCAAACATAAGTTCTCTTGATTCCAATCTAACTTAGACCCAATTCAATGAATCACGGGGTCGTCCAACCTAACTCAGGTTAATCCAATTCAAATGAACCATCAGATCGACCTGACCTAACTCAGGTTAACCTAATTCAGCTGAACCAGCGGATCAATCCTACCTAAATCGGGTTAACCCAATTAAGCTAACCACCGATTCGACCCAACTTGGGCTAACCCTTTTCAACTGAACCATCAGGTCGACCCGACCTAACTCGGTTTAACCTAATTTAACTGAACTGTCGGGTCGACCTAACCTCGGGTTAACCTAATTCAATTGAACCACTGGGTCGACCCGACCTAACTCGATTTAAACCAATTCAACTGAATCACCTAGTCGACCCAACCTAACCTAATTCAGCTGAATCACCGGGTTGACCCGACCTAACTCAGTTAACCAATTTAACTGACTCACCTGGTCAACAGTCTAACTGGGGTTAACACAATTCAACTGAGCCATCGAGCCAACCCGATCTAACTTGGGTTAACCCAAATCCACCCCAATCCGACTTAACTCGGATCAATCCGATCAGAACTCGATGTCAAACTCAATATAAGTCCAACTCAAACCAATTTTAAGTTGATTCAAGTCTAGCTTAACTTAGAATTAATTCAATTAAAGGATAAACCAAAATTTAAATTAGCTCAGACTCCGTCTTAGTTTAACTTAAGTTAGATTTGACTTAATCTAAGAAGCTTAATTTGAATTAGCCTAGCTAGCTCAGGTTACTTTGAAGTTAACTTAACTTGATTTGGATCAACTCAGTCTTGCTCTAGGCTAGTCTAAATCAAATCAGACTTAGTTGATCCCAGTCAAACTAGGTCTACCTGAGTCAATCCTGTTAAACTTCAGTTGACTTAATTCAATTCAAAATTGATCCAAGACAAACCCGAGCTAGCTCGGATTGGTTAAAGGCTCTCATTGGATGAATCCAACATAACTTGGGCTGACCCAAACTTAACTAAACTTCAACTGAAGGCTAATAAGTGTTTAACTTCTTCAAAAAGAACAAAAACACACTTAACCTTAGTTAAGGGCAATTTTGGGCCAAAGTACAAAACCAACCTAAACGAAGTGACTTAAAATGCACATAAAAGCTACTAAAACTTAAACTTGAACCACAAAAATGCAACCAAGTTTGAGAATGTATTTTGGAGGAGGCAACCTATGACTGCTAAAAAAATACCTTCCAGTCACTATCAAACTGCAAACCTCAATGACCCTGGGACGACAAAACCATGGGATCTTGACTGGGCCAACTCAAACATCAAAAATAAAACCAAAAAAAAATCTGCTAAGAAGTCTTAAGCAATCTAAAAATTTTCAGCCCCTAAAATTTGAAAAATACATTAAAACTTAAATGAAACCTTAATGAAAAAAGATGGTCGAACGCACTTTAACTATGCTACCCGGGTCTACGAAGATCTATTGGACGATGCAACCCATGGTTGGTGATAGAAATCTTTCGGTCAGAGTAGGTTTGGCCACCTATCAATCTAAGTAGATTAGGGAACCTGACAACCCTAGGATGATGGAAAGCCATAGGCATCTTAATCGGGTTGTCTAAAATAAAAAAAAATAAAAAAAATCAACCAATCAAATCAAAACATATTTATAATAACTCTGTTTTGCAAGGTTGTATGAAGATAAAAGGCAGGCATCACCTTAGATTTGCATTGCATGTTATTAGGGTGTGCTAACTCTATTTTTCATGGATGAATATTCAAAACCCGGAGCAAAGGATGAACCTTAACTAAACTTTTGACAACAACATAAGATATTAGGATAGTTTGGGATCCTGACAGGACTCTTGTAAACCATCAAGCATCTACCATCCTTAGGATAGGACCTTCAATTTCCTTTCCTTAAAAATATCAAAACTTTAAACTTTTGAGGATGAGTTACAACCTTAATTGAGAGTTTTCTTAAGAAATATCCAAATTGTTTAAGATGTAATTAACTATAGGGGTTTGCCCTTGTAGAAAGAAGCGAACCCCATAAGAAGTATAACAACTTGAATCTCTGATTGTTGAGTTTCTTTTCGTAAGGTTTTCTTTGTGACTGTGTCTCCAGAGTAGTCTGAGCCAAGCTTACCTTGGACAAATGCTTTGGATCTCTCTACACGAAGTCCGCCTTACAAAGGCTTTTCCCCATGTGTTTCTTTTGTTTGTCCCCGTCTTTGATCTCTTCTCTCTTTAGATCAACTACATGATCCAAGAGAGAGTTATTCAGAGAGAAAGTGATGTACGATAGAAGGTAAAGTAGCGACTCCACAACGACCACAGCAACAAACAACCGAGCGATGGCGGAGTCAACGGTGGTGGCCATCAAAGAACTATTTCATGCTACATCTAAAATTAAATCCAACTGACATACATTGTTTAGTTTATATTTCAATTATCATGTGCATGATCAATCCATGTTTATAAAGAGAAGTAAATTCAAAAATGGAGTTATTTTATGTAAGCTTTGTTATGATAAATTAGTACACATTTCTTATAAATAATTTTTAGAACAATATCTAAAAAAATTTGTTCAAATGCTTGAACACTTCTTTTCAAAACCTAACACAAAAAAATTTAAAGTTGAAATGTCTCAATCTCATTTGGGTACCAAAGATAAAAAATAAAGTGTATTTATTTAAATGTGCCTTCACATTAAAATTGCTAGAAGCATATACTACTTTGATAATTGTTGCTCTAAGAAAAGAGACAATTATAAAATTATTAAAACTCAATAATATTGAAAAATAATTCGTAGTAATAGTATTATTAAAAAATAGTGGTTTAATTTATCATAAATTGGAAATGTAATTTGTCTGGTATTAGTAAAATATGACAAAGTTTTTTGCATTAAATTTTTATTTTCATCTTGTTTGTTAAATAATATGAATAAAATTATTTAAAAAGATTTTAATTTTAAAAAAATATGCATGATATCATAAAATATTGTCTTTGTGGATGAATGTATAGATCTAGTGATAGCATAAAATATTGTATGTGGATGCATGATAGCATAACAATGAGTGATCAAGTCATAAAAATAAGTTAAATTTTTAGATATCTTAGGTTTATTGTTCAAACTGATGGAGATGTAGATGGGAATGTTATTAGTAGAATTCAAGTTGGATGGTTGAAGTGGAGGAATGCATTTGGTCTATTATGTGATAAAAAAGTACCTCTTAAACTCAAGGAAAATTTTTATATGATGCTGGTGAGATATTTAATGCTTTATAATGCAGAATGTTGGCCTGTGAAAGAGAAGCAAAAGATCAACTTAAGTGTTTTTGAGATGAGAATGCTCAAGTGGTTGTGTGGCTTTATACTGAGAGACAAACAATGAAAAAATTATATTTGTGAATGGGTTATAATAGCTCCAGTGGTAGATAAGATTAGAGAGAGATACCTTTGATGGTTTGATCACATTAAATGTCAAACATCTCATAACCCAATTAGGAGAATATATGTTGTAGATTTGAAATATGGTAAGAAAAGTAAAGGTAGAATAAAAAATACTTGAGTATGTTGTATAAAAAAAAATCTTATTTTATTATAATTAAATAAAAATATAAAACTTAATGGGACATAATAGAGGAAAAAGGATTCATGTAGCTGAACAAACTTATTGGGATAAAGGAATGTTGTTGTTGTTGTTGTTGTTATTTGTTATTGGACATTAATTTTACCTATAAAACTAATATTGCCTAAAACTAAAAGGCAATACTTAATGAAATCAGACTAAAATATAAGATATTTTAACATTAAAGAATGCCTAAAAATTAGGGAAATGAGAGAATTTTAAAACTAGAATTTTAAATGTTCATTAGTGTGAAAAGCAAGCCAATAATTTGTCGATCAAATAATACTTAGTTATTTATAGCCAGATCACTAAAAATTCTACAAATTAATTTATTTGAACTAATCGGTACAAACAATCCAGATGGTAGGTCTTATGATTTTATTAATATGGATGACCATGCTATATTTACATGAGCATATTTGGAACACAAAAATTAATTATTTAATAACTTAAAAATATTTGCAATATAGATTAGAAGAAGGATATGACATAAAACCCAAACAGTTCATAGTGATCTCTTCAAAAAATTGGGAATGTGACTGTCTTGATTTTCCTTTGGTGTCATTCTCAGAAATGTATTGAGTCTACCTTTTCAAACTTTAGCATCAACATAATTTGGGTGCCATTATGAATATGTGCTAGCAACACTACTATGAACTACTTTTCTGTCATATTTAAAAGGTCTTCCCAATAATAAATGACATACATCAATAGGCACTACATTACATAAAACTTGGTCTTTGAACCTGTAAATGCAAAAGTTAATTAAATATCTTTTGGACACCTCCACAATTTTTTCAGTTTGAATTTAGGATAGTTTATAGGGGTGCATATGTGCTTTGGTTTTCAATTGTGATTTCTTCACCATATCAGTGGAAACAAAATTTCTGTAACTTACACAGTCGATAATCAATTGATAGAGCTAACCTTGGAGAGTGCATCGAGAGCAAAAAAATGCATTTCAGAGTCAAAGATATTATTTTCAAGTATTAAGAAGACTAGAAATAACCAACAACTCCACTTCATATTCTTCTATGAAAGTCCCCCAACATTAGAATAGTACTTTGCTCTAGGCCAACCAAGTTGCATACTGCTTAAACTAGCAACATATTCTTTCATTGCTAAGTTGCTTTGCTAGAAATAGTGAAATTTCAAATGATCCTAATGATATTTTCCAGGCAAATATTTTTGATGCAATTCCATCTTCATTTTATTCCAAGGAGTAATCTTGCTTCGACATTGATGCCTTGCATGCTCTTTTCAAAATTTTCTACCATAATGATGCCTATTTTTTTAACTAAATTGCGAAAAATTGAAATATATGATTGGGTGGAATTTCCTTAAATTCAAGAGCATGTGCTACAGCATTCAAAAAGTGTTTGAACTTATTTGTGTATAAACTCCTTCAAAATCTACAATGAGTACCTTGAGGCCTCTATCTCCCATTAAGTGTTCTATTATTCTTAATTTATAATTATACATTACCCATGGTAATAAGTTATATAGATGAGGAGCACTTGTGGATTTGTTAAAAATCAAATGTGGGGCTTTTAAAAGATCCGAACAATACCATCTCCACCCTTTAGTCCTAATAGCTCCCATTTAGAGCAACCAAGTATTATAGTAAACTATGCCTCTTAAGGACTTAGTATGATATTAAAGCATAATAATGGGGATGACGAAAAATGTAAGTTATAGGAATCTCATACGAGGAGCTTGAACTGGATGTGAACAAACACATCAGAAATTCCTTTTGAAAATATTTTCAACTCAAGCAACTGCAATTAATATGGAATATATAAATTAAATATGTTGTAACAAAATCTAATAGAGTATCAAATAAATAATGCATGTAAGCTAATTATAATAAAAGGTTAATATATTATTTAAATATATAACTATACTTAGATTTGTCTAGTACAAAAAATAATACTATTTGTGATATGTTAGAAGTGTGAGTGATTGAAGTTATGCATAATAACATTAATATATTACTCATTATAATTGCATGTGATTTACTTTAGTTAACCTAAAATTACACATACATCACCACAAAGTGATTATGAGTAAACACAAATATGTGGTTATATGTTGCCCTCTTCATAAGGTAACAATGTTTTGATTTTAAGATGTAGAATTTAGCACTCGTTGTCTCCTCTATTAGGTCACAAGGTTCTTACTTCAAGGTTAAAAAGTTACCATTACTTTCATTATTGATTAGATAATAAATAGTATCTTTAAAAGCAAATCAAATCTAATATAAGCCTTGGAGATGACTTGGCTATCACCTACAAAAAGATATTTGAGTGAGAAGCACATTACAATGATTTCCAAAATATTTTGATTTGATAATGAACTCTTTGAGATTTCTAATTTTTCTTATACACTATACTTATAAAGTTCTCCAAATATTAAAATTTTAAAGTGAAGCAAAAATGACTTCAAGGGGAAGAGAATTATAAATTATGACTAAAGAATTTTGAATTATTTTTTCAATATCCCTCTCATAAGTTTTGCCATTAGTTTTTCTACTATTTTACACACTGATGGTGTATTCCTTACTATCACATTGCTTCAATTAAGCCGCGGAAATTATCTATAATCAGTAACTAATGCTAAATAAAACTTAAATTTTCAATTGTCTGTTAGTCAATTTATATGAACATAATCATCTAGTATATTTAGTTAGATCTTCGTATCGTTTTAATATTACAATATATGATAAATATCATATAGTAAAATTTCATGATACATTTATTGTTTTGAATCATAGGCTGGTTAAGTAATTTTATTAGATTATATATACCATACAACAACAACAACAACAAAGCCTTAATCCCACTAAGTGGGGTCGGCTACATGAATCCTTTTTCTCCATTGCGTCCTATTTAGTGTCAAATTTTCGTTTAATTCTAATAAATTAAGATCATTTTTTATGCAATAAGCCCAAGTTTTCCTAGGTCTGCACTCTCGCCTTTCTTAACATAAGTTGTATTTAAAACATCTACTCTCCTAATTGGATCATCAGGTGGTCGACGTCTAATGTGACCAAACCATCTAAGGCGACTCTCTCTAATTTTATCCGTCATCGGTGCAACTCCAACCCTTTTACGGATATATTCATTTCGCATTTTGTCTCTAAGTGTAAAGCCACTCATCCACCTAATCATTCTCATCTCGGCAACACTTAACTTAACATTATGCTTCTCTTTTAAAGGCCAACATTCAGCACCATAGAGCATCGAAGGTCTCACCACCATCTTATAAAATTTTCCTTTCAATCTAAGCGGTACTTTTCTATCACACAATAGGCCAGACGCATTCCTCCACTTCAACCAACCAACCTGAATTCTACTATTAACATCCCCATCTATATCACCATCGCTTTGAACAATGGACCCGAGATATCTAAATCGTTCACACCTTTTAATAATTTGATCACCCAAAGTTACACTCGTTGTCACTAGACCTACTATTACTAAAATTACATTCCATGTATTCAGTTTTAGTTCTACTCAAACGAAGACCTTTAGACTCCAATGTAGACCTCCATAATTCAAGTTTTTCCTGGACTTTTTCTCTTGTCTTATCCACAAGGAGGATATCATCAGCAAAAAGCATACACCAAGGTACATCCTCTTGTAAATGCTCAGTAAGACCATCCATAAATAAAGCAAAAAGATATGGGCTTAAAGCCGATCCTTGATGTAAACCAACAGAAATAGTAAAATACTTGGTTAATCCTCCTTCAGTTCGAACACATGTAACAGCTCTAGCATACATATCTTTAATGACTTGAATATAAGTCATATCAACACCTTTCTTCTCAAGGACTCTCCAAAGAACATCTCTAGGAACCTTATCGTAAGCTTTTTCTAAATCAATAAAAATCAAATGTAGATCCTCCTTATTATCTCTGTACTTCTCCATCAAACCTCTCAATAAATATATAGCTTCCATGGTAGACCTGCCCGGCATAAATCCAAATTGATTATGAGAAATCTTCGTAATACGTCTTAACCTATGTTCAATTACCCTCTCCCATAATTTTAAAGTATGACACATCAATTTAATTCCTCTATAATTTGCACACTCTTATGCATCTCCTTTATTCTTAAAAATGGGGACCAAAATGCTCTTTCTCCACTCCTCAGGCATCCTTTTAGTTTTTAAAATAATATTAAAAAGTTTAGTAAGCTAGGAAACCCCCAAATCACCTAAACATTTCCACACTTCAATTGGGATATCATCAGGTCCTACGTACTTTCCCCTTGGTTTTCTTTAAAGCCTCATCAACTTCTTTTTACTAATGCGACGGTAAAAATGAAAAGTTTTATTATTATTAACGATATTAAGATCACTAAGCGTCAATCGTACTTTCAGCATCATCATTAAAAAGTTTATCAAAATAACTCACCCACCTATGTTGAATATCTTTTCTAAGAAAAGCACTTTTCGATTTTCATCTTTAATACATTTTACTTAAGTTAAATCTTTACATTTCATTTCTCTTTGTTCGCTAGTTTATACATATATTTTTCACATTCCTCAAGATCTCAATACGTTATAAAGATCACTAAAAGCGAACTTTTAGCGTCACAGATTATTCTTTTACACTTCCATGAGCCGTTTTATATTTTTTCCAGTTCTCTACGCTTTTACATTTAAACCAATTTTTATAAGACAACTTCTTATATTTTATCTTTTCGCACATTATTATTCCACCACCAACTATTTTTATTTATGAAACTTTTTCTTTTGATTCTCCAAGACATCTTTAGCCACTTGTTTAATAAGTATTAGTTAATTTTTCCCACATAACATTCGCGTCTTCACGAACATCCCAAATATTTAAATCTCGAATTTTACTCATAAAAATAATTTTATTTCGTGTCTTTTAGAGTGCCCCATCTTATTCTACGATGTTGAATTCTAAGTATTCTTTATTTTACAACTCTTCATCTTAAAATCTGAACTAATAATCGATGTTGAGATCTTAATCGCTCACTTGAATAACATCGCAATCCTTACAATCTCGACGATCTCTTCTTCTCATGAGAAAATAATCAATTTGTGTTTGATTAGATCCATTCTTATAAGTAATAAGATGCTTCATCTCTTTTTTGAATAAAGTATTTCGTAATAATCATATCATATGCTAAAGCAAAATCTAAAATGGCTCTACCTTCTTCATTAATCGCTCCATAACCGTAGCCACCATGAATATTTATGAAATCTTCTACCACTCTACCGACATGTCAATTTGTTGTTGTTGTTGATATATACCATACAATGGTTAAGTAATTTAAATTAGATTATAAACCATACAATATGATCACTATCGTACAATATGATTGTCTCAAATTATAAATTAATTTAATGAATGCATAATTGATCACATTGAATTAATTCAAATTATGATATATTGTACATGACATAAACATATTCGAATTATGAAATTTTTTTTACCAACTTTTTCTTTATTTGTTTAATATTCAATTTTAATTACTGTTCAACTTAAATTCTTCATCACCTTTTTATTTAATGCATTTAAAATCTATTATAATTAATTATTTTTTCATGTTTTATTGAAACATTTATGGCATAATTTAGTTAATTATTATTCTGTGCTTATCCCTTAGGATGTTTGGTAGATATGAACTCAAATAAATTTTTTTATAGCCATTAAAGATCTTGACTGTAGGATTGGAACTACAATAGCAGGAATTTGCTCTATTCTTTCTTATAGATTAAGTTTCAATTCATCTTTTAAGTAACAAATAAGGTACGTTGTAATTATAAATATGGGTCTACTGCTTGTACAAAAGTACTTCAAATAAAAGCATATTAAATTTTGATTTTGTTTAAATTATTTTAACAAGGAACAATAAGGCTTTAATATTTCATCAGACAACATAACATTTGCCACAATGCTCCAATTAGCAAATTTATACCGCCCCGTAGTGACATCGGTAGCGCATCTGAACACAATTAACTGCATAAATTAAGTCGGTCACTGTACTCTATCACAATTTTATCACAATATTCACTTTTTCGGGCAATTCAACTCCATCTAATCAAACAATATCTCATCCATTATATTGAAATAAAAGTAAATATATATATATATAAATAATTAAAAAAATGAGTGATAAAGATGTAAAAAGGAAGTGTGCCACAGTCATTTCTATCAATAATTTTTATGCATGCTCTGCTTTGGCATGAAATTTAAATACAGAGATTTAACGGTTAGAAACTGGAGAAACTACGAGTGACATGAAGCCTCGCCAAAAAGTCCTAATAACAATACAAGAAAGAAGAAGACTCAAATTCCTAAAATAACAGTTTGGGAAGTTTAAATGACATCAACAGTACTAGTTGCATCGACATGATGTACTGTACATTGATAGCCAGCCATGAAATTAGTCGCAATTGTAAAACCCACACATTAAACCACCATGTAAGGAGCTTATGAGGACCAAAATGGCAACTTCCGAGCTGAATCACTGATTAACGATCAGCATTGATTCCGAAGATACGGACCTTGTGCATGTATGGGAACTTGGCTACCACCAAAATAATCACTGCAACTGTATTCAGAAATAGCATGGGCTGCTGATAGTCTGTTGTGTGTGAAGCTATCAAATATCTGCAAACAAAATGTATGAGCATTGTTACAACCACCGGAGAGTGTTTATATTTTGAAACTTGTTGACTATAAAGAAATAATAATAAAATAAAAATATATATATATATATATATATATATATATATATATATATATATATATATATATAATCCTAATAACTGCTC
The DNA here is from genome assembly GCA_022702705.1 of Papilionanthe hookeriana x Papilionanthe teres. Lineage (NCBI taxonomy): Eukaryota > Viridiplantae > Streptophyta > Magnoliopsida > Asparagales > Orchidaceae > Papilionanthe > Papilionanthe hookeriana x Papilionanthe teres. The sequence continues at coordinate 93,062,257 of CM040425.1, forward strand.
CCTCCTAAAACCGCAATAACAGTTCGCACGTCTTGCTCCTCTACTTAGTACACGTACACAATAGGAATCATAGCAACTTCCCTATTTCGAAGACGAACTGAAAATCTGATTCTCAGCCTCCCAACCTCCACTTCTCTGTTTGACACTTAACGACAGAAGTTCTCCTCGCCTGCCCTTCTCACCGGCAACCTGTTTCTCCAACCAAGTATCCGTTTTCCTGTGCCATTTCCTTCATGATAGTCTGTGATTAGAGCCAGCGGGAAGCAAGAGGAGATTGAAGCATACAAAGGCCTCCGAAACTCTCAAATCTACATGTGCTCATGTGAACAAGGCGTCGCTCCAGACTTTGCCTTATCTGCCATCTCCTTTCCCCGGTCACAGTGACCGCAACCCTCGAAATACACTCACGGCTAGACGTATCGAGGAAAGCAAAAATGGAATCGCCGCATGTGAAGACCTTCGAAACTCCCAATTTCCCTATTCACTCTTCCACTGCAGTCACAGAAAGAAGCTGCTCGATTTCTCCCCCTATATTGCACTATTCTCCAGTCCTAGACGTTCTTCTCCCGCGTGACTAGGAACGGGATTGCAGTGCACAAAGAGTTCCAGAAAGCCTGTTTTTTTTTTTTTTAATATCTATATATATATATATATATATATATATATATATATATATATATTATTATTGTTTGTGATTCACCACTCCACTTATCCAAGCAACTACTTCCCCGATCCACTACCCTGCTCTACATGTTGTCTCGTGTGCTTCAGCACTTCACTTACCCAATCAAACACTTGCCCGAGCAACTATCCTACCATATACAAGTGCCTTCCTCTCATATTGCATCGTGCGGCAATTATTCAAAAGGCCATAATCCCGTCATTTCTATTCTTTCTGTTCAACCCCAACAGAGATCCAAAGCAGTTTCTGGCCCACTTCCTCACTAGCCTGAACTCCACTCTCTGCTAATTAGAGCCTATAAATCAAATACTTTATAATATATATTATATAAAAGAGATATTTAAAGAGAATAAATTTGTGTCAGAAATAGTGCTCTTATTATTTTCATGCAGGAAAATCGAAGACCACATGCATCTTGTGGACCGTGGATTAGAAGAGCCCTTTTAAAGCAATTCTGTCTCGCAACACTAACCAGTATGTCTTGTAGATGGTTGTGCAGGCCACATAACTATTGTCATAATGACCATCTCATCAATAGATGCTTCCAAAAAACTTCAAAAAAAAAAATAAATATAATCATGAAAAGAGGCCAAAATTGCTAAATCAGCACACGCCAGACAAACCTAGAATAAATTGCTAAATATATACCTCCATATTCATGACACAAGAATGGCCGTATCGGCCCACCAAAAAGGTCTCAATGTAAGAATTTATCTGATGGCATTTGTTCATCCTAAGATGTGCTCATTATGATGCATTTTAGCAAAGTTTGGTCTTTGGGAAGTCCTCACAACCTCGATATATATCTATTTCACAAGCTATTTTTGACGAATGATTTCTCTTAAGGAGATGAACATTATTATAGAAATGGTAGCCTATTATAAATATTTTTTAAATATTGATGAATAATACCTAATTCTCTTAAAGGTACCACATGTAGATTTAATGCCTCTAAAGAAAGATCATTACCGTTGTATGAACCATGTCACACACAACAATAATAAGAATCATAAGAGTCAAGTCTGATCCTATAAAAGTGATTATAATTCATGAGTATTTTGAAGGATTTCTAAGATGAAGAAAATGACTCACAATCTCAACATAAATCTACATCCAGTAATGTTGAAATTAATCAACACTTACACTAAAGCATGTTCATGAACTTAATTCAAAAATTGAACAAGCGTTGATTTGAGTTTAAAATCAAAGAGCAAGCCAATATATGAACCAAAATTTTTAATTGAAATAAAATCTATATTTGATTGTGAGCTTGAACTTCTAAGAGAAAACAAATTTATCCTTGAATATGAATTCAAAGTTCAAATAGAAATTGAAATAGCTTTATTAGAAGAGTTAGGAGCCTTCAAGATAATGTCGCTACCTAATGTCAAAGGTTCCAGCCCAAACATAGGAGCTAAAAAGTTTCAAAATTTAATTTAAGGAACACTTTTGAAAATTATATTTAACAATAATTATATGAAATTATTACATTATATTAGGCAAGAGAATACATTTTTTAAGTTTTAGGTCATTCTGAAAGCCAAAATAACCAACTTAACGCCCATCACTAGATATATAAATCTATAGCTCTTTCTCTATTTTCTAGTCTCATAGCATCAGTAAAATCTTACGTAGTAAAATTAACAGCACTCGGGCCTGTATGATTTAGTGTGCTTTCTAGTGATCATCTAATTGTCTTTCACTACTAAAGCATTTCTACATCACTCATGACAAAAGTAACTTTAAGCTGATGAATTTGGGTGGGAGTTACTAGTTGCCAAGCAAAATTTAATAAGGTGGTTGATATGTGGTAGATCATTGAAAAGAACAAATAGTATTCAAAGAATACTTCATTATTCTGTTTGAGAAAGAAACTCCCTATAAAGTTTATTGTTTAATAAAGCACCTTCTCTATCATTATCAATTGGTCACTATGAAAATGCTCCAGTCAAGGCATAACGACATGATTTGATATCTAATTAATTTAGCTAAAGAAAACAAAGCAAAATAAAAAATAGATAAGAAGGATTTCAGAGACACAAACATCTATATATAGCTCAAAAATACATTTTTAGTTCATTAAATTAGGTTAGTGGGGGTTACTGATCATTAGAAAATACAATTTCATAGGGTGGTAGGTGCTGTTTGGGAAGAACAACTAGTTTCCGATGGATACTTCATCATAAGGCAATGGAAGGTCCAGGTCCTAAAAGACATTGAGATGTTAGCTGCTAAAAAGGCAAAAATTATATAAAACAATACAGCACATTGGCACAAAAGCATGAAAATTAAAAATTTCATGAAATTTTCGCTTTAGACAAGTCTTTAAAGTGTTCATTTGACTTTATCTCACAAACCTACTACCAATATCATAATTTCTTAACTTATTCCATCTCTTACGAATTCACAACCAAAGCTGCAGCTACCTCCTTTGTTTTAGTATACTTTGTTCTCCCTCCCTAAATGCTGTTTAATTTTTATTGCAAGGCTGCAGCTACCTGCTGTCCACAGAGGATATTCATTGATTCGGAAGGATTACTGTTGTTTCATTGTTAGGCTTCACAATCTTACTAGTTGCCTTCTGAGGATCATGTTACCGGTATCAATGACTTCCCTTTACGGCTGAAGTGGAGGTCGCAATCTTTCCATATTAGTTATTTTTTTATTTTTGCATTGCAGCCAATATTTATGAATCAAGGACTTGAGTTTCTAAACGTTCAGCAGTGACAGAAAATTTGTTGTTTGTGAACTTGGGGATTATAGTAGTCTAGAAGATTGAAAAATGTGACAATTGTGCAAGCTATGGATTTGATTACAGAGATTTTTTTTTTTACTGCCACTTTTGTTCATCTTATGATGCTTATGACTTTTAAAAATTGAGATCAGTGCTTACTAAAATTTGATCTTTCTCTTAAACTTGTGTATAGTTGAATGGGAATTCTTTTAAAGCATAGCGCAAGCGTTGACGGAAACTTCTAGAAGAAGTTTTCTCCTTCTTACAAATGTAAGTGTGGACCATATTTGGTAACTTATATCATTCTTCTTTTCATCTATATAAACTTTATGAGGAATTTACGTACCTGATTGGAATTGAGATTCAATTTCTTCATGCAGATTGAATCTTAATTGTTGTATAGCTTTAATCAATCTCAAATTTCAAGTAAAATTTAATTTTTTTGATGACTTTTAAATTATTATTTAAACCGAATTCTATGTTTTTTCTAGTGTTTGTCTAAAGAGATGACATTTTGCCTAAATTTTAGTTTATAGACTGAATCTAACTTTTGTATGCATATTTCTTTGCGGAAGCCTTAAACCTAAGACTGCCTTCATCACCAAGTCCACAAACTTTGAGATTGCATCAAACAAAATGCATTAGGATAAATTGTCTTCATGTGAGTGCAAATGAATATTTGTGTATGTTACCCTCTAATTCCAACTATCAGGAAAATATAAACTTCTCCAATCAACTTTCCAAAAAGAAGAAAAGCTCTGAGCTGTGGGACTCCCAATCAAGGAACCCACACTTCATCTAAACAAAGGAAACCAGGCAGTCACCAAATTATTTGATGCCACAAGTGTATTTCCAATAAAATAGATTATGCAATTATTTGGTAATAAAACAATGATTCATAATTTTAAATTAGTAATGAATAGAGATTGTGGAAAAAAACTGATATTTCCAACTATTAATTATTCAAATAAAAGGCCTTTTATTTGAAGGACTTATGTTGAATTTAGATTATTTCAAATTTCATTTATTCAAAAGTTAATAAAAAATAGCTTTATATAATCACCTCTGCATGGATCCCTTTTCCCTATATAATTTTAAATGTCGTCTATCTGTGGTCTGGGGAGCAAGTTTTTTTTTATAAGGGATTCCCAATCAAGAATAAATGGAAATAAAAAGACTTAATTTTAGTCTTAACAGGACGAGATCCAACTCTTACTCTGAATAGTTGTGACAATTTGAATGTGCACAAATATGAGCACAACGCAATCCATAATTTGGGTTGGCCCAGAGCAGGCACAACCCTATCATTACCACCAACCCAACACCTTGCCCCTCACCCTTGGCCCATATTATTCTGATTAATATGAACACTATAATGATTAACTTCATTGTTCTTAGGTGTGTGAGACAAGCATTATTAATGATAATGAGCAAAAGAAGTTTTTGCAGTATAGCATGCCATGTTGAAGTCTAAAATTCAACTAAAGATCTTCGTCAAACTCAGCCAGTTCAATTTTTATCAAATTTTGGGCATTATTATATGACCTTACAAAGTTAGAGCCAAGTTTTAAGCTTCCGTTGTATTCTTCTATTGGTATGTTAAGATAAAATACTATCTTCCTATAATTAATAAAGCCCACTCAAGCATGACGTAGTAAAGTTGATTAGTTGATATGGGAAAGAGACCTAAAGGTTTTCACCAGTCAAATTGAACTTCAAAAACATTAAAGGCAAAACGAACCTATGTGGGTAGGTATAAAATCCCAAGCAGTGTGATGAAATGTGATGGAAGAATGATTTAGATTGTTCATGTCAGAGATACACTAAAGTAGCAGAACAACTCTGGTGAGTTCAACTGGTTATTTGAAATAGGTAACTTATCTGAATTAATAATCAAGTTGGCTCCAACAATTTAGAATATTCCTTTATGCTTTCCCAGTTTTTTATTTTTATTTTTTCTTGTAAATTTTTAAATAAAAACTTTTTCAAGGTTTATTGTGGTACTGACAACATTGGGATAGCCAAGTTCACAAACTTGACTATTTGAATTTGGCCCAGGCCCTTTTGATAGGAAAATTAAAATACAACTGCAAAAGTTCATTCTAAACTTGACAAGCTAAACTTATAAGACCCCTTAAAAAAACAAGCCAAGCTTTTTTTTCTTTTTTTTTTTACAAGCTTTTTTGGAGGTCAAGTCCATCTAAACCTAACCCCATGAACTTGGCCAACTTTAATGAAATGCACAAATCCTGAATTGCAATTCCAAGAACTACTTTTTTTCTTTCTGCATCTATTTTAGTGGCTAACTATAGGACACATCAAAGGAACAAAGCAACAGCGAACAAACTTATTCATGGTTCTTAGGCATAGCATCCAAAGATTTTGGTGCATTCCCCTTGGACATACATACATTATTCCACAATGGGTCACAAAGCCTGAAAACTACTTTCATACATGTTAGAAACCCTCAAAATACATAAAATGTATTAATACAATTTTATACAAGTCTCTGTAAAAGGTCCATCTATCTTAGGTATTCCCAAAACCCTCGTTAGTCCCTTTGTATACTAAGGAGAACTTAAAAGTGAAATAATCTTTAGTTGTCAAAGACTTCTAAATCTTTTTTTTCTTTCAATCTTTCCCAAAACCCTGATTAGTCCCACTTTTGATCTTAAGCTTCATACTCATTGTTCTTACTTTCAAATGCACTGTAATTTCATTACAAATTATCCAGTTTTCTAAGAACAAACATAACACCCAATACCCCCTACATTTGGTTATGCATAAAGGCCAACAAGTTCATAACTTCATATAAGCTTGATTTTTCCTCTCATTGTTGAACCACCATAAACTTTGAGTAAAAGTTCAATTTTTCCTCTCCCTCTATCAACTTTAAGCACCGTATTCATTGTTCTGCTTTTGTGTAAATTGTGACATTACAAATTATCACCATTCCCAAAAGTAATTTTAACACGCAATACATACAACACAGCATCCTTCCTCAAGGGATGCGTAAGGATCAGTAAGAGGTACTAAGGCTCAGGTTGCTCAATTATAAGCTTAATTTCCTAAGGAGGATCCAGCGCACATTCCACCTGGGATTCCTTTGATGAGGCCTGTTTCGCAAACAGTCCTTTGTTCAAAAGGTTGCATTGTAATTATTTAGAAAATCACTTATCACAATACACTTAACGTATTATTGATATGGAATTAAGGATGTAAAAATATTTATTGAATCTATGGGTTTGTTAAGAGAAAAGTGGTAACAAGATTATTCTAGACTAATAATTAACAAAAAGATAGAGGCATAACTGAATTGTTGCCCTGTAGCCACATTTAAGATCAATTTCTCAATGAATCTCATAGTTGAGGGACCTTCACGTAATCCTAATTTCTAAATACTTGTTTCATAGCAATAAATGGCCTTAAAGTACAAGTAGCCTTAGCCATCAGCGACTGCATATACAATGAGCTATTACATTAAATCAATAAATGAAATTGTATTTGGCGAATAATGTGCTGACAATTTATTTAAGAACAGAAATTAACCTCAATGTTTGACCTATGCTCGAGGATGGGCTAAAGAAATGATTAAGGAGATTCGAAACCAAAAAAAGTACATAGCTTCAAATTTATACGATTCATTCTTCTTAGTGATGCACAGTAAAACTCTGTATCGCTAGTAATAAAAATGCTACAGCATCACAGATTGAGTAAACATTTTTAATAACATTATGACTCCTAAAGCAGAAAAAAGTCGAAAAAACTAAAGTGAAACAAAATGTACCCGAATTCAAAACATGAATTTTTTCCAGAACTAATAAGTTTATTAGAAACAACAGATTTAACATCAGAAAGATACTCACAGGACCACAGGAACGACAGTCAAAAATTTCCTGTTACGAGTAAGTTGCTTGCCATTATCAATTTGCTCCCACCACGTCAAATTATTGTATATGCCCTGGTCTTCAGCAAAGGGAGTTCCTTTTCTCCAATGGAAAAACTGGTAAGTAATCTAAAACAAGAGAAGGTATGAGACAAACTGAAAAATTAATGGATATATTAAAAATGTGTGCTAGAAAGCAAAAGAGACAGTTTTCAAAACTAATGCTCCATGCAGTTCAGTATTATGCAATCGGACTTGAAAAAAAAAAACATAAAATGTGTAGCTGAGAAAAAGCATTATTAATAACAGCAATATACAAAAAAGACCTAGAAATAGGGTAAGTCCCATCATGAAGATTTCTTTGATGCATAAGCCAACTAACGTCATCATTAGCATTCTCTAATGCCATATGAGGTGGTAACGTCATTTTGTGCAAGCCTTGGAAAAAATTCCTGCCACAATATCACCCATTTTGTTTCCTACTCCCTCCACATTAAACCTATCTACTCACCATATTAATGCATCTTCATAACTCCATCTTACATCTCCTCAACCCCAGAGTCTATTTTCCACCATTATTATCTTCATAGATTCTAGTCTCCCTCTGGAATAAATCATTTTTCACGTTCTTATTATAAGTTCCACGCATACAACTTACAATTCTCACTTCTCCAAGCTAAATTTCTCTCTTAGTGGCCTTTTGTTGCTAGACGATCAAATTCATAGTGTCAATAATAGCTGTTAAACTTTACCTTCAAGTCTATCAATATTTTCACTAGACAGTAATGCTGTTCTAAATTTTGACCGCTCAACTCACATAGAAGTTTATATGCATATATAACCCTAACATATTATAAGTAGGTAAGAATACTTAAATAATGCATCTATAAATTACTTGATCTGCCAAGTATAATAAATAACATAATGAGTCCACATGTAATTAAATTAACTATAATACACAAAAACTTTTGTTCCATAAATTACAAGCCACTGATCTTCACAAAATTTGTTCATCATTCAAACTTTTCACTATAGCAGAAAACTTCTTTTCATGAATACAACACACAAAAGTGTCTAAATAAATAAATTAAATTCATAAAAATTTCTTATTGATTAGATTTATAAGCATACTAAGTGGAAACTATCATTCCACAATGACACCCAATTCTAATAACTTGTACATTATATTATATTATATTATATTATATTATATATATACAATAAGTTTAATATATTTTAGATAACCTTTCTATTTAATGGCCAGAAAATAAATTAGCGATTCTTAAACATCACGTTTCAAAGATCAATAACAACAATATTAAGATCATATCATTCACTCATCCTCTTTTATTAATTACTGAATAGTTAAGTAAGTCTTTCATGATAGATCATTCAGCATAAAACCAAATAGATTATTCAATCAAAGTGATTTCTCGAAACTTAGTCTCTATTGCCCTTCATACTCAAAGGCATAGCTCGTTGGTTGGACACAAAGTGAGGAATCTCAAGAAATATGGCATGAACACGCACTATAACCAGAAAAAAAGGAAAAAAAAGAAGCTCCCTTACACTCGCATGAAACTTCAATGGATGGCTTATGATTGGATTCCTTGATTACCCAAATTCTAAACATCCCCATCATTTGTAAAGATTAGAAGATCGTTCTTCTATAATCGCTAGGCATTCTCCTAGTATTTAGGCTTTCACTTAAAAAATTTAAGAACTTATTTACAAAATTGAAACAAGCGTACAGGTGCAAATTAGACATTAAATCTCGGACCAAAAAAAAACTCATTGGTCGCACCCTTTTTTAAATAAAATATGTGTCACCAAACTATCATAATATCTCCACTAACTCTATCTCTCTATAGATATTTCATTTGGACCTAAAATTTTAACTATCATTACGTTTAAAAAAACCAAAAGTATAATTTAATATATGTTTTTCTCTCTTTCTTTCCAATGAATATTTTTTTTCCTTTAAACTAATTATATGATTTCTTTAAACAAAATTTCAACTTTTCCTAACATCTCTATCTTTAACTAGAAACACATTAGATGGATGCTTAATAAATCTTATGTCCTCTTTTCCTAGTTGCCCAATATACCATATGAATAATCAAGAATTATAATCTTGGTTTCGTAGCTAACACATTTACATTATTTATAGCTTTCTTAAATTTCTTGCATGTCTTGATAGAAACTATTTTTTTGATATTCCTTAAAGCACATAATTTTTTACCTTAATAATTCTTTATAACCTCATCTCATAGCCAAGTGATGAGTAAAAAATTTGTGATATGTGTACGTGTGTATCATAATCTATTATGTATCATCTTCCAGCTTTTATGGGGTATATATAGTGTTATACAGGATACACCAGTTCCAGAAGTTGAGCACTTGGAAAATTCAAATAGGCTAAGGATGTTTCTCGCAAGTTGGCTCCCCAACAACCGACTAGGCGTTCAGTGATGATCCCCATTCATGTCAAAATACAGAGCGATGGGCATCTCGGAGCCAGACCTTGAGCACTGAGGAGCCACTACCCAGCACCACGGCGCCATTTAGCACCAACGCCATGGGGTCAAAAGCCTTAAATCAATGATCCATAACCACAAAATAAAGCGACCAACACAGTGCCACTGCATCTAAACTCAGTGCCACGACACCACAGGTCAGTGCTACCACACTGCACCCGACATAAGACAGTGTTTGGTGGATTTGACTACAGATCCGATGTTGAAAGCATAAATGGCCATAAATCTTCATGAAGGGATGGAGGACGAGAAGAGTAGAGACAGAGAAGAAGTCGTTAGGGAGTGTCTGTGTGAGTGTTTAGAGTGTATAAGGAGTATGCTTTCTCTATTATAAGTATGAGAAAGTGAATCCAAGTGGAATAACATTGTACAAAGAAGAATCATGTTGGAGCAAAATAAGATTCATATCGGGATTGATTGTTCTTTATTTGTGTACACCTTTACTTTCGATTTTAGTGGAATTTGGTTGGCTTTCTTTCCACGTGTTTAAGAACTAAGAAATTTATTATTCTTTGATTTTGTGGTGTGATGATTCTTATTCAATCAATGAGATTTTCCTAAGATTATTTGATAATTAATTGCATGTTGGTGTGTTAACTTTCAAATTTAAATTACTTTCAAAATGGCCACCTGAAAATTTAAAAACACTTTTGATCTAGGATTACTGACTGTAGGTTAAAAGAACAAGTAAATTAACACTCAGTTACTATCTTGAATAGGAATATTGTCATTAGAAACTGAACTACAGTATGAGGCTCCCCAACACTTCTTATGTATAGGAATAGAGTAAGGAGTAATTATCTCTGATTATCAATATTAAGTTTCGGAGATTCAATAGGAGAATATTGAGGACTCACATGATCCAATTCAAAGAGACATAATTTTCATTTTAGAGAACACAACTTTACTAGATTTTATTTTTTGCAAAAATAGAATTTAGACACTTCCAAATTTTCACATTTTGAACTAAATCTAGGGTTAGTAAACTAGTATTTTGACTTATTAGTTAATTAAAAAGTTTCTCGAGGGTTGTACTTGGACTCTGTTTCCCATATACTACTTGATTAACACACATACTTGCATGTTATCCCGTGCTTCACAGTATTTTTGAGAGACCACCATGTTTTAGTTTATATTATCTACTATTAAACTGTTCTAAAGCTTCATAACAATATTCTAAATTCAACTATCTATTTTCACCAAAATCATCTTTAATTTAAGTTTAAAGATTCAATTTACCTTTCCTAACAATCAATTAAAAGATTAATGGCATTTGTACATTTTAAATTTCACCAATTTAACCTATGATAATTTACTTCTTTGACCATGAACTTAGCACTTACTAACAAATTCTTAAGCACTACTAATGCTGTGAAATCAAATGTTATTCTAGAATAACTTTAACTTGCTTGATCACTTTCTAAATATTTCTTAAACATAAATCCATCTCATCCTTCAATTTTATGCTGAAAACTTCAACTACAACGTAAAAGATAACAAGCCCTTTCTCATACTTATTGTTGTCTTAATATTTTTTTACTAGCAATTTATGAGGTTCCATAGATCTCAGCTTGCAGGTACAACATGAACCCAACTTTCTTCATTTAGGCGAGAAGAGGTTTTCCTTCACCTGCTATGAGTATCCCCTCCGTAAAAAAAATATCAAAGCCAAACAGAGAAAAATGTTGTGATTACAACATTAATTGCAAGTTATAAGGAAAATAAGTTCTTGTACCTATTATTCATTGTTTTGTAGCCTCAACATTGTTGGTCAAAAGTTTTTCGGCCAATGAAACTCATGGAAGTTAGGTCAATGACAGGCTCCCATATTAGTCTTTCTTGGTGCAAGCAGTGATGCTTCAAGTCGAAATCATAGAACAATTGGGTTTTGCAATTAGTTTACCCATGCGAGATAGACACTTTCTCTCGGCCAGTATAGCAAATGTGTCAAACAAAATTCAATATTTAGCCTATTTTAGAATGAAAGCCATCAAGCATCATCCGTTCAATCTACTAAATCTCATTATAAAGGGAACTGGCCCACTAATCCTAGCAATCCACATAGCTTCTAAAACATCAGGATACCATCAAAGGTGGAATTTTTAGTTGTCCATTGGCTACCACCTCGTTACAGTCCTAACTAAGCAGCATTGACCTAATCAGCCTTTTAGCTAACCAGCATATTAGTAACCAAATATGCATGCGTACCAAACAATGCTTTTGAGCTTTGCTTCAGTCATGTCACGTTTTGAGACCTTAAATGTTTCACGCTGTAATAATTGTTCAAATAGAAGATGGGCCTTCTTTAAGTAAAACGACTTTACACCCATGCTTTCTAGGAGGGCCGAGGTAGTCCAAATATGCCTAAGTGTTGCAGTCGAGTACACCACTATACTAGTCTTCTTTAACTTGGCTGCATTCCAAAATACCAAGTTAAGCTATGTTAAAGAATCACAAAAATTATTGAGGATCATGGGGCATACCAAAACACTATTCCAAAACATGAAGAGACAGAATCACCAGCAAAATTTATGAAGAACTTAAGAACAGAAAAATTTAGTATTCGGCAAGAGTAATATAAAAAAAGACTAGATTGAAAGAAAGAAACATGCATATAACTAAAACTTCTCATTGGCATCTCATTTTAAAGTCCATTAATGTCATATTTACTAGAAGGGTTATAAAAGCCTCGGATTAAGTAGGACCCACCCTCCTACCCATTAAAAGAAGTATATATGAAACGAGGATTGCAAGATGCACCAAAAGATATATAAAACAGGATATAATAGTCATAAACGAGGTTTGATAAAAGGCTCCACGCCATCGCAAGAGTTTCATCAAACTAACAGTTGTAGATCCACACATGGTTTAGGATAACCTCATCAACCTTCAGCCTTAAAGACTGAGAAAGCAAAAAAATCTTATAAATGAACAGCTCATGCAAGCTCAAAATGTGTTGGAGTGTTATTATGTATACAAAGACGTACATAACTACATGTGATATAGAGCATAATTGTGTATTTCTAAGAAAGATATAAAAAATCTACAAAAGATCATGTGGAACTCACATGAATTATGTGCGAGCCGCTTAAAATATTCAACCACACCAGTATTGTGTGGCAAGCGAACATTATGTTATGTACTATGATGGATCCACAAATACCACATAAGTGTGGTTAAGAGCCAATTTTATTCAAACCTCGCTTGAATCTCAGAACTTCTGAATCAAATCGAAATGAAATAGATGGATGCGTAAGTAATTTGAAATGAAATTTTGATTTTTGTTTATAAGTGGCATAACTTAATGCTAGTGAAAATTACAGGTCATTAATAATTTTATATCATGATATGTATATTTGTTGAAATATTAGAGTAGAGCGGAATATCTTATTGATAGAGAGGTATATAAACCCAATTACAATGAGCGCTTATAAAGAAAGAAATAAAAACAGAATAAAGAGAAAAAGAAAAGTAAATAATAGCAAATAAAGAAAATATGCATATTAATAGTGGCTAGGGATAGTCGTTATTATTTTAATATTTTAATACTTCCCCTCAAATTAAAGCATAAATGTCAATCAGTTCAACTTGGATTTGAAGTCATCGAACAACAGCCGAGAAAGATTCTTTGTGGGGATTTCTGCTAGTTGGCCACTGAAGGGTACAAAAGGAATACAAATTTCCCTGGACTCGAGTTTTTCCTTGATGAAGTGTCTGTCAATCTCCACATGTTTGGTACGATCATGCTAGACCGGGTTGTGGGCAATGCTAATGGCGGTCTTATTATAACAGAACAACTACAGAGGGTCAGAGGTCAGCATACGTAGTTCGCGCAGCATGATGTGTAATTAGAGAGCTTCACAAATCCACAAGGACATGGATCGAAATTCAACTTCAGCACTGCTCCGAGCAACCACCAAGTGTTTCTGTTTTTCCATATGACAAGATTTCCCCACACAAATGAGCAGTACCCAAAGGTAGATCGTCGATCATGGATTAATTCGACCTAATCAGAATTTGTACAAACAGCAATAGAACGAGAGGAGTGGCACGCGAAAAACAAACATGAGCCCGATGGACAACATGGAGAAGGTGCTCATAGGAGTCATACATGAATTAATTTACTATACCAATCACATGGCATATGTTAAAGCGTGTATGAGCGAGATAGATGAGTTTCCCCACAAGACACTGGTAGTGAGTCTTATTAACAGAAACTGCATTGTGAACACAGATATTTTTTCATTAGGATCCATTAAGGTAGCCACTGGTTTGCACAGAAGCAGATTGTTCTCTAGTAACAGGTCAATCACATATTTGAGCTCCGAGATAACCGAGCAACTTCCATACCTATGATGTATCGGAGGGATCTCAAGTCCATTTCAAAGGACATAGCTAGAATGACTCTTAAAGATCCAATGCTGGTAGATCATTTTCTGTGAGCACAATATTGTCTTCATAGACTATAAGAATAGCAATTTGGCCATCGAATGAATGTCAGAAGAAGAGAGTGTAATCCGATTAAGCCTAACTAAAACCATGGCCTGCTACTACCTTTGAAAACTTGTCAAACCAGGCCTTTGGAGATTGCTTTAGTCCATATAGGGGCTTTCACAGCCGACACACTTGCCCTGGGGAGATAGTAGAGTCAAAGACAGGGAAGACAATGTACACCTCCTCTGTAAGATCTCCGTTCAGGAACGTATTCTTGACATCAAGCTGGAATAAAGGCAAATCCAAATTCACCGCAAAAGATAATAGGGCCCAAATGGTGTTTAACTAGGCGACTAGAATCTAGGGCCCAAATGGTGTTTCAAAGATAATACGTCTCCTCATAGTCAACTTCGTAGGTTATGAGTATCCTTTGGCGATCAACCGTATCTCGTTGTGTTTAAAGGAGCCATCTGCGTTGAACTTAATGTTAAAAATCCATCAATATTCCACTGCTTTCATACCCCGAGGAGTGCAGCCTCAACACTAGCTGGAATCTGATGATCGGTAGGGGAAGTAGCAAACACTTTGTCGTTCGACCATAAACTGTGGAAAGAGATATATTTTGCCATGGAATAGAGAGATCATGTCTGAATGTGTACCTAACTCAAGGAACTCACCTCCCCATTTGGAGTAGGAGTAGTGTCGGGGATGTCGGTAAGAGTGGATTCAAGTTCCTTCAAGGAGGTAGCGAGCTCCAGAGTAGGGACATCGGACGAGTGCGCTGAGTGTAGACACAGAGAGAGAGAAGGAGACGGTAGAACAATAGGAATCAGAGATTCCTCGCATGGCGTGAACAACGCGAGGGAGGAGTCGGGGGTGGGGGTGGGGGTGGGGGTGGGGGTGGGGAAGAAACATTCATAGGAGCAAGATAAGAAATAGTGTCTAAGAACTCTAGGTCCCCCTTAAGGTTGAGTTAGGAAAATAGGTTTCAAAAAAAATGACATCAACATTCACATAGATTTTGTTTGTGATAGGATCAAGGCACTGATACCCTGTTTGAGTGGCAAAGTACCCTAGAAAGACATTTTATGGATCTAAGATCAAGTTTACTCTGAGTGGTGTCAATGTTCCAAACAAAGGTTGTACACACAAATCTTTTGAATTCTAAAGTGGAGAAGCCCGATTGGCAGGAAAGCATGACATCAAGCCAGCTAAGAGGGTTCGAAAGTTGTGATTTTAGAATTTATTATTTATGAGAT
Organism: Papilionanthe hookeriana x Papilionanthe teres; assembly: GCA_022702705.1. Lineage (NCBI taxonomy): Eukaryota > Viridiplantae > Streptophyta > Magnoliopsida > Asparagales > Orchidaceae > Papilionanthe > Papilionanthe hookeriana x Papilionanthe teres. The sequence goes on from CM040425.1 coordinate 93,077,789, forward strand.
AGGTGACAGTCAGCATAGCATCATTCCAAAAATATTTCAGGACATTATTAGAATGAAACATGATGAAGCGAGCAACGTCGAGGAGATGTCGGTTTTTCTCTCAACTGCCCCAATTTGTTGAGGGGTGTACACGAGCAATATTGGAGGATGCTTTTACTTACCAATAATTCACCTAAAATGGAGTTTAAAAAAAATCACGACCATTATCGGACTGAATGACCAAAATTGAAGTTTTGAAGTTGGTCAAAATGAAAATGTAGAAATTTTATAAAGTGACGGCAATTCTGATTTGACTTTTAAATATATAGACCCACATCATTCTAGTGTGGTCAACAATCAAAATAAAAAAAAAATCACTGTTTATTAGTGTAGCTGACAGTGCAAGAGGGTTCCCATACGTCACGTTGAATGAATGAAAAAGGAGCAGAAGGTGTAGAAGCGTGGGGTGGGTAATGAACCCGATGATGTTTAGCTAACTGATATGTCTCACTTGAAATTAGAAAGACTTTAATAAGAAAACATTAATGGATACAAAGATTTAAATATTAGAAACTATGATGAACCAAACGACAATACAACATAATGAGACATTCAATGACTCGAGATAGGCTACAACTATTAAGTGGTATGTCCTCATTCTCTGTGCTTTTCTCTTGAAAGTAGTAGAGTCCAGCTACCTACTTAGCAGTTCTAATCATCCTCCCCGAACAACGATCCTAAAAGACATAAACATCAGGAGAGAAATGAGCAACAACATCAATGTCATGTGTCAACTTACTGGCTAAAATGTTACACTTCAAAAGTGGTACAAGTAACACAGATTCTACGGTCTGTAACCTAGTTGAACGGGGACATTGGTGTAGCTAAGTTAATTAATGAGACATCTTGCATTGGTATTAATAAATGGTTTGATGAGTTAAGCTCAATAAAAAAATAAGCCAACTTTGTGCTAGCTTTGACTCCACTTGTTAGCTTATGAGCAAATTTGTTTAAAAACAATTAAATTCAAGGGATTGGTACAAAATTGTCAAAAAATCATAAAATTCTCATTGTTTTTCTTATCCCTCCAATTTCTCAATATTGTCAAGTTGCTCGAATTGGTATTGACTTAGTGTTCCGCACCTCTATCTCAAGAAAGGGTGAGCCGCATCCTTTCTGCCATAAGAAAGAATATTCTAGAGAAAAATAGGAGAAAGGGAATAATCCAAGAGACTCTAGAAGGATCCACCACATTTCGTAGAATGTTGTAAGGGAAAAGCTTCAATGAGAACTCAAGGATAGCCTAAAAAGCTCTAGGATCATGTATATATATAAAAGAGCAATGTAGAACTATCTAGAAGTTAGTCTTTTCTAACGTAATCTAGAAAGTTCCTGAGGCTTGTGAGAGGACTATAAACAGAAGCTCCTCCCCCTCATTTGAATCCATCCAAGAAACATCCAAAGTTCTCAAGCATCCAAGTGTTGTAATTTCTTTTACTTAGTGAAGTGTTTGCTTCTCAAATATTTCTCCCTATTTGTGCTAACAAGCCCAACCGTTGTGAGGGTTAGGTTGATCGAGTGCCAAGGAAGAGCGCTAAAATCGCGCGGGTGACTTGAGATAAGTTAGTCTGATACATTAGGATCAAATCAAACAGAAGTCAACTCATTTAGGCACCTAAATGGGGACCAAATTGGAAAAGGGAACTCAAGATTTCTAACAAAGCACCCAATGAGCAAAAAATTTACACAAAGCAAAAGCCAATAGTTACCAATTAGATTCCCCCCTTCCCTGCTTCAACCCAAGTATTAAACAAATTATAAAGAGGAGTATATGTGAAACACCATCCCATCAAAGATAAAGCCTCACAAAATCCATAATTGAGAATTCTATAATGCAGTGGGAAGGAGTGACAAATCCCAAGGCCATGTTGGCAAAGCAATCAGAAAATCAAGAAGGGGAAAATCCAATATCCACTCCCATCAACCTACAAAAAACACTAAATCATTCACAACATAGGCTTTCCAAACACGTCGTCAAAATTTTCTAATTAATCAAAATTCCCATTAAAGAAGAGCACCATGGAACCATTGAACCGATAACAATATTAGTACCACAAGTGGACAACACTAACCAATGTTGTTACCATGAGACAGATAGCACACTGGGAAATGAATGCTAAGCTTGACAATAAGAGGTGTACAAAGGTATAAGAACATCATATAAATTAAAGAACCGTGCAAAAAAACTAATGCTTTGATTTTATTCCTCAGAACATTGCTTCCTTGGGGGGGCGTCACGACCCAACCCGGTGCTTTGAATGAACTAAGAAAGGAACAAACAGCCAGATAATGCAATTAAGTTTTCTATATTTCTGATTCTATCATTAACAATCTCATATTTAAATATTCATTGAAAGAGTCGCTAAAGAAAACAAATTAAATTATAAGTTAAAGTTTGCTTTTTTTTATTGCTGATCACATATTCTATACACATTAGTTCATCCAGTTAAACTTTAAAAAATTAGTAAAACAAAATAGTGAATTATTTAGAATAACCCCATGGAGCAATCACATTTCTAAACTATAGTAACACAAAAAAAAAATAATATGTATGCTCATCTCTACTAATTTATTCTTGAAAATCATATAAAAATATATAATATAGATAACTGATATTTATTCATGGAAGAAATTTAAAATTTCTACATCTACTCTATTTTATTCTACTATTCAAGCTTTAGTACACATCATATTCTTAACTTTCACATCAAAAGTTTGAACTGGTATTATAATCAATCTGCTTGCAACTTCTTATCCTGAATATTAACGTGCATGATAAATTTTCTATTTGCGGAAAAAATACTTCCCAAAGGCATAATAACACACTAAACATGAGTAAAATGCATAATATCAACAAATAAACTTATAGCAAATTCAACGAAAATAAAAAAAAATGTGATGCACCTGAATCAAATAAAATAGTGTCAGGCTGGTCTTGAATCAGAAACATACCTTTAATCACTTTTTCATATTTTTTTAGTTTCCTGATATGTAATAGCAAAAACTCGGGATTTTAATAGTTGCTCGTTTATGTGCTTTGAAGCTTCACCATTTTCTTGAATTGAAGACTTTCCCAAAAACAGAGATTTGTTAGACTGGCTGCCTTCCAAATCTTTTTTGGGTTGTCCCTGTTCTTATATTTTCAATGGCCTGTTGTCTCTTTTCTTTTCTTGTGGGCAGTTCATTTAAAAATGCCATGGCTTGGTTGTCCACCTTAGTAGCATATTCCTGAACCAATCTAAAATGTTTTTTTACATTTTTCACAAATTGATTTTTCTGACTGTGGCTGCCTCTGTTTTCCTTCTGATTTAATTTTCTTACTTCAGAAGTAGTTTCTCTTGCCAAAATCCCTTCGTTTGCTTATTTGAGGCTGCCAATGTTGAACGGTGAAATTAAGCTCATTTTCAATTTGTCTAGCTCATTCAACTAGAACTGAGAAATCATTGATTTTAAATGGTACCAAAGTCAACCTCAACTGATCTCTGAGGCTTGTGGCATTTTTCCCCCTGGGTACTGTTATAGTGAGATGTATATCTGAAAAATAGAAGATAATTCTGTCTCATATTGCATAACTGATATGGACCCCTAAGTCAAATTAAAGAAAGTATTTTGTAAAGCTGGTCTGGCTAAAGGCAAAATAGATCAATCAGTTAGAGCTTTAACCAATTCATCCCACTAAATCTGTGGAAGAGGTGTCAGTTGAAATTTTCCTCTATATTATGTCTGGCACCATCTCTATGTTTCACCTTCTAACATAAAAATGGCTAACACCACTATTTGGTATTCCGTACAAATCATACCATCCAGAATTTTCCCAATCCTTAGTAGCCAAACTTCAGAAATCGTAGGATCAACAGTACCCTTGAATGCATTTTTTTCTCGTAGGAACTAAGCTAGTGAGGTGGATATCTGAAAAGAGAAGAGAATTTTGTCTCACACTGCATAAATGATTTGAACTCCTAAGTCAAATTAAAGAAGGTATCTTGCAAAGCTAATCTGGATGAAGGCAGAATAAATCAATCTGTTAAGCCTTTAACCAATTCATCCCACCGAATCTGTGGAAGAAGTGTCAGTTGAAAATTTTCTCTATGCTGTGTCTAGCAAGCATCTCTCTATTTCGCCTTCAAAATAAAAGTGGCTAAATAAGATTTGGATGATTTGGGCAGTTTATGATTTCTCATTTATTAGGAATACCTAAGTGGTTCTAGTGTGATCATCAATGAATAAGCCAAGTCATCTAAACCCCACTTAGAATTCTTACTTCGGAAGGTCCCTAAATATCACCATACATAATAATAAAAAAAAAGTGAATTTGTCCGGGTTTAGCAAAATGATAAATCTCACATTGATAGTATTAGACCTTTTTATAAATAAACAAATGAGAATACAACGTTATAACATAATTGAAATTAGGATGACCCAAACGCAATGTAATAACATGACTTATTTTCAACGAACTTAGAAACTTGAGGAAAAAATGAGAGAGACTTTAATTGAGCAAACTCTCGATGCATTTCAGCACTGTCAATCACATTCTCCGAATCCACCACCTGAAATTCCTAAAAATTTGTAGAAGATTTAGTTATATTTCATATCATCATGAGTAAACTTATTAAAATTAAATTACAGTCAAACTGTAAAACATAAAAAACAAAAGAAAGAGAAATATCCCAATAGAGCTCTACATATCCTTTTACAGTAAGCTTTTAGTGTGATCCAACTGCAAGTCTAACAAATCTAGATGTAAAAGCCACTTGATAGTTATTTAGAGCATTAATATCTCCAATCATATGATTAGAAGCACCTGAATCTATAATCCAAAGTTAAATCTCCCCATTTTAACTAGAATGGGAGAAGGATGTATCACCTTGGTATGTCGTGAGGCACGTCTGCTATTATGAATTACCCCTAAGGAACTTTTTCAGTACTTCAAGCTACTCCTTGGTAAATGATTAAGTCGACACTTCACATGTGATAACATCAGCCTTGCTCTCTTGATCTTTCCTTCGATGTCCAGGTTTCCAATATACAGGCTTTCCATGGAGTGCCCAATTTTATTGCAATAATCACATGTGAGACAATTCTTATTTAACTTTTGAGTAATGGGAAGAATTATGAGAGTACAAAGCTAAGGTTTCAACAAATGAAGAACTCCCATTTCCAATCATCATAAAATTTTGGTACTCTCTTATCTTCTAACTTCAGCAAAAGCTTCACAAGTAGATGAAAGAGGCTTTATTCCCATGATCATCCCTCTCACTTCATCCAATTCCTTAGTCCAACAAGGAATTTGATAGATCTCTTGTTCTCAATGATGGATTTATAAATCACGACATCATGTGGATATTTCCACACATTTGACTCAAGCATATTCAATTGAAGTCAATACTTCAAATATTGTTTGGCACATAGCTCTCCTTGATAAAGATCATATAGTTTGATTTCAATCTCAAACACCTATGTAGTATTCTTAAGGTCGGAATAAGTTTCTCTTCTTGACACATATTTCTTTGGTTGTTTTGTAGAAAAAGAAATTTTCTCCTATTTCAGTGGTCATTAAGTCGACTAGCCAAGACATAACCATATGGTCTTGAATCTTTCACATAAGATTGTTGGGATCAATATGCTCAGAAACAGTTCCCTCTCTTGTGAGATGTTCCTCTTTTTCTTTTCCACAAATGTACATAAACACGAATTGAGACCATTGAAAAAAATTATGGTCATTGAGTTTATGGTTTGTGATAAAGGTAGAGAGTTCAGAGACTGTCTAGATAAAATTTTTAGCCTATGATTCAGAGCTAACATCCAAAGTAGAACTAGATGTCTTCACTCCGTGCTTGATCATAAAACCTATGCATGTTCAAGGCTGGAAAGAATTCCTAGTTGCTTCTTATTGCAAGAAAGGAGTCTAATGGCTTTCCTGGCTACTGCTTGCTCGGCGGGACGGTTGGACAACAAAGAGAGAAAACAGAGAAGCCTACAGAAGACCAAAAGCTAGAAGAGAGACATCTCAATTCCTGCAGGTAGCTGCCTGCGTTAGAGATAGTGGATCCCTACGTGAAAAACAATGAGAAAGCCCATGATAGGATCACTGCCTGCATGAGAAATAGTCAATATGCGCACGACGGGATCGCATTTGCTTGACCTAATTGCAAGGAGAGCAGAAACCTGATCCCTCATAATTTACAATCCTACCAAATATATCTAGCATAAATATGAAAACAAAATAATTCTGAAATAAACATAAATAGGAATAGAATAAAACTATAATGGACATGGATAAGAATATCGCTGCATATTTTAGTGGCTTTATCAATTTTTAATTTCAAAATTTATGTGATATGAATAAAGGGACTGTCTAAGAAGCTATTGAGTGCCATTTAGGCAAGCAATTACACAAAATTCTTCAACAATAATTTTATATCTTTTATTGTAAAATGGAAAACCATGAAAAGTGGAAAGATTATTAGCCCACCTGGTCATGCACTTTTTTCAATAGATTTATCTCTAAAATTCAGGCTACTAGAATAGGCCATTTGCTTCCTTAAATCATTTCCAAAATCAAACCTAGTTTCATGAAAGGTCCTGCTATTTTGGACACATTTTATAGGCACAAGAATTGATTCATCATTTTCAACTTAAAATAGATGGCCATAATGATATTCATTAATTAGATATTAACAAGGTATATGACTGCTCAGAATGGCATTTTTTATATGAAATGTAGGCCCTATGTAGGTTTCTACGACCATCTATTAACTAATTAAAATTATTGTGAATAAAGTATGTATTCTATTTAATTAATGGGTTAAACACATGGATTTTAATTCTTCAAAAAGTAACAAGGAGATCCTCTTTATCCTGTTATATTTCATATTGCTGCTGCATATTCATCTAGGTGTCCTTCACAAGTATCCCACTATGCAACTAAATCGACATGACAAGTATAAGAATCAACAAAGACAATGTCATATAAATCCAGCTCTAAATGCACACACACATCAAAATCACTCAACTATCACTTGTTTTGAGAAATTGACTACAGCAATGCATTCAAAACATCAAGAGTGCCTCTGCACAAGAGAAGTATAAAAATTTACCTGCACACAAGGCAACAAACGGAAAATAAAAACAAGTAAACAATGAGAAATTTTGTGAGTGATATTTGATACACACTGATATTACTGTAAAACAAGTAAATAAATGAATATTAAAAAAAATGAAATTAGATTAAAACTATTGTTAGTAATTAATATTGGCAATGTTATTATAAAAAAAGAGTAATTACTATTAATAAAATCATCAATGGATACAAATTATACTTAGAATATTTGTCTTAAAATATATAATTAATTGCTATTTACCCAAATAAATCATTCTACCATACCACCCTTCAGCATTTCTACCCATCTTATACAATATATAATTATGTTGTCAAAATATACAATATAGGACATTTTCCATTCTGCATACCTGATTCTTTTTATGAAGCTATCGAATTCTGATGCGAAAATATATAAACCTCATATTCAATGTCCCCATATAAGAATGAATTTTTACATCATATTGTTATATATGTCACCCATAATTTGCTGCTAGAGATATCAAAATGCGAATAATATTTATTTTTACAACAGAAGTAAAATTTTTTTGATATTTAATCCCATATGATTGAAGACAATCTTTTGATACCAATCTTACATTATGCCTTTCTAGACTCTCATCTACATTGTATTTGATAAAGAAAATTCATTTTCATCCTACTTTCTTCATTTGTTCTGGTAAGTTAGTAATCTCTCATTTATGTTTTTTTCCAAGGCATTTATATCTTCTCTCATGACTTTCTTAATTTATTAGAATTAAATGAAAATATGACACTAAATAGTAAAGAATTCATGTAGCCCACCCCACTTAGTGGGAGTAAGGATTTGTTGTTGTTGTATAGTTAGAAGTAACTAAAATGCTGGTTTAGCTAACTTTCTGAAATCATGTCACGAAACCTTCTTCTGAGCTTGAACTCGAGTTGTTTCAAGTACTATTTCACATTAAAAGTCGGTAATAACCTATCAATTTTTATTGATTTGCATGAAACACAGAAACTATGATTTTGTAATTCTTTCTGTCACACTTAATGTTAGATAATTTTTTAATGATGGATAGTTGTGGCTTATCTATATTTTAAGATGTTTATTTCTTATTAGTTTATTTGTTATTCAATAATTTCTTCATATGATTGTTTTGTAGGTTATTCAGCTCTTGGCTAACAATTGGTCATTAGGCGCTTAGAATGAATAAGTAGGGCTTTCCGATTATCTTCATTATAGCTTATGTGAATTACATCAAGCAAAAGGATTTATGGGCTCTTTTGTAGCACTTATCTACTTTAGTTTGATTTCAAGATTTTCTCTTACTTTAGTTAATGTAATTTGTGGATTTTAGTTTTTCATGTATTATTCTATTTTTTGTTTACTTAAACTATATAAGGTCTGATCAATCAATTAACTTTTTAATTGAAGTTACATAGACAAATAATCATTTTGAGCTTCACAAGTACAACCTTTTGCATATAATGCCTTACTCTTAATTAAATTTTCTATTGCCTTGAAAAAATGTTAAAGGTCAATATTATAATTACACATTTAAAATCCTTGCTGAAGCGCAAGATGGACCACTCTAATTATACAAGGAAACAGGTGAGATTTAAGTACAATCAAAACCATATGCACTTCCTTTCTAGAAACCCCAAACAACAGCTAACCAATTCCAATACAAAGTCAACTTCATCAGACACATAACAAGAGCAAAAATAAAGTATGGCCCAACACAGATTTAATGTGTTGCTTATCATTCCAGAATAGATCTTTCATTTAAAGTTAAAAAATAAACAAAAAATATATATAACAAGTATACAAAGTAAAATAGGAAAGAGCCATTTTACTTTTATTTTTAATTCCTCTAACTTCAATATAAAATTGAACTTCCGTAAAAAAATTAAAAAGAGCGAAGAATAAAATTTAATTTTGTCAGGTCCATGTGAAGTTAGTGACATCTTGTCAACCTAAATGCAGATTTGCAACAATGATATTCCTTGCCCATACCATACCCAAGACCCATAACACACAGCACAAACAGTAAAAAATGAAGTCGGATAATGCACTAGTTTAGTTTTAATTGCACTTCATCTAAACAGTTTCTAGACCCATAAAATATGGATTTTGGTATTCATCTTGCAACTCAACTATCAAGAAGAATTTTTTAAACTAAGGAAATTCTTACATACAAAAGATATCACGGAGAAAATAAATATAAACAAAAGGAAAAATATGAGCAAATTATGGCCAAACTGCACACTTAGCAAATATATGGAGGAAACTGAGATGAAATTAGTTGAATAATCTCATAAAATTGGAAGAAAAATAAAATAAAACCACTGGAGGACTTGAATAAAGAAGACTTTACAATTCAGAAAGCAAATCCCAAAATTGAATCATCAGCATGAATACATATATTGCATGTCTTAGCCAGAAGAGCAAAGCAAGCATTTCAACTGACAATCCATAGGTGTACCTTAAATTTTATTCACACGAAAGGCAAAAACAAAGAAACGCCGCAAATCAAATACAATTGGTCAAGACACCGAATCAAATATTGCGTGCAGGAATCTACAATAAATACCATCACAAGAAAAAACCAAACAACCCTAAACACAAAAATAAAACAGCAGATATCAATCGAAACATACCGCAAAGTGGACAAGATTAACTATGGTCCACGCTGTACCAGGGGTGCATCCGAAGACCGAAAGGACGAGGAGCCAGGAGAAGAATAGGATGAGGATGTAGGTCGTCCACACTCCAGGGTACATGAACCACTCGGTGTTCTTGTTCAGATCCGGCGGCGGCGTCGTCTCCACGTACAGCTTCGCCATCTATTGCGCTTTCCTTCTCCAACCCGGACCTCGGATCACACAAAGCGAGCACCGAAGTACGAGATAATTTGATAAAATATCAATTGCGAACAGCGAATTCGTGAAGGTGAAGGGAGAACAGATAGTCGTGCGATTAGGGAACCAGTGGGAAGCAAAAGATCGACCGCTCAGTCGGTCAATGGCGGGACTTTTATCCTTTCGGGAGTTTTGTTGCGCTGGCGGTGCGACATGAAGCAGCTCTTTATTGCAGGTGGACAAGTACAAATGAAGATTAAAAGATTAGATTAAGGTTCGGGCAGCTCCAATTTATTTTATAATCTGTTGATAATCTGATTAATCTGCTGATAAATTAGATGTGATGATTATTTTAATTTTTTATTTTTTTGAAAAAGCTATATCGTAGTCTGTAAACTCTCATCGCATCAAAGTAGGTGCGGTGTGAAAACGTTATTTTCAGCGTTTTGAAAATGCATAAGCTGACAAAACATAGTTTACCCAAATAGGACAAATTAGTTTTCAAAATGCCACCGCACAAAATAAACTGCCCCAAACTAGCCCTAAAACATGAGAAGATTTACATACATCCACATAATTCTTATGTAATTACATGTCTACCGTCTGAACTTCAATGTTAAATACAAGAGTTTGTTTGTGGCACCTGAAGAAATAGTTGTAAAGCTACTAAAAAAGAAGATATTGTGCAAAAAAATTGCGGTGAGTATTACAAAAAAATAAAATAAAATGTCACACTGTAGCTTTCTAGCAGCCACGCAAGTAGTCGGGTATGGTGCAAACGCAGCTTTTAGCTGCATCTTTTTTAGAACACGAGCAAAATACAGTTTTGTCAAATAGAAAAACTATAGTGTTACCACCGCACCGCCGCCCCAAACGCACTCTAAGTCTCATTATCTATGTGTTGAAAAGTTGTATTTTAGTTTTTAAAAGTTAAATTAATAAAACATTTTATGAGATTATGAAAGATATAGGTGATATTAATATAAAAATTGAATTTAGGTGTCAGATATGTAAATATAAGAATTGACTTATATGTATGCAAATGCCCTAAAAAATTTATACACTACTTAGCAGCCAAAAAAAATATATTATAGTATGACTTAATACAAATGCTCAGTTATGTTCATTACATTGAATGACAAAGCTATTTGAAGAAAAAAGGAAAATCCTTGCATGTATCACTCTTAGGGTGTTTTTTGGAGCGGCTTCTGATTTTTAAAGAAACGACTATAATGTTGCTTCCCACAACTGTTGTCAAAACGTTGTTATTGTAGCCATCGATCTGTTTGGATAATATTCTATGCTCCAGATTTTGCTGACAAAAAATAATTATGCTCTTATAAATGTAAATTAGTTGAATGACTGTAGCTTTCAAAATAACGATAACAGAATAACAGAAATCAATTCAACAATACAAAAAAACAAGTTAAGAGCCAATTTCCCCAATACATTAATTTTATGACATTACTTTATGCATTATATCATAAAAATAAATATTATAATAACAATAAATGATGTTCTCTTTGATGTCTAGATGATCAAGTCTTCAAGATAGCTTTTATGTCCATAGCATCTCAACTTGCTTGGTCACTATCCAAAGTGAACTCCTCCATATCTTCAGCCCATTGAATAAATCTACAATCTTCATCTCTTATTTATGGGACATCAATAAAATTTCTTTTCATTATTATTTTTTCTTCTTGATGTGTATTCAAAATACTACATACCAATTTAAGTACAAAACTCTTGAGATGACCTTGAACTTATATTTTCTAAGATTGTAATTTATTAGGCTTAATCAACAAATTACACTACATATACAGGAATAAAATAAAGTTTTGTGAGATCGATTTCTCAAAGATTACCCCATTCAAGAAAACCAATTGCATTTGATAATCATAGAAACTTTGTCAATAAGACTAGGTTGTATATGTGATTAATTGTGTCACCTGTGTTGTAGGATTAAGGAGATATATGTATGAGTGTGTTAGGTGTGTGTTGGTTTATTTTGTGATTATCTCACACAGATCTTGAATATTTAATTATTTAAATATGGCAGCAAAAGTACAATACTTTCTCAAAACATAGAAATATCACTTTATGATGGATTTGGCTATTTAAATAAAGAAATTTTTTAAATTTGATGGGTTTAAATTTCAACTAACAAATATTTCTTCAATCAAACCGGAAGGCTAGGTAGATCTTAGCTTAATATGAATTACTAACTTACTATAAGGGCAAACCCCTATAATTGACTACTTCTAAAGAAATAAAATTCCTTAAGAAAATTCTCAATTAAGGATGTGATTATATCTTCAAGAATTTAAAGTTCATTTTTCTATGATTGATTTTTTAGAATTTCAAATGAGAAAGCTTAAAAGTAGAACAGTTCTTCTTAGAACTAAAAGGAGGAAGAGTAGAAGTGTTATAGATATTGAGAAACTCAGTGAAACCTCGGCTATCCTATTATTTAGCTTTATCATATATAAATTGAAGATAATTTAAAAGTTTGAATTTACATTTTATTAGAATTTTAGGGCTTACATCACATAATATATGATCGTGATAAATCTTAGGAGGTGAGGATTTACTTCATAACTAAATAAACAACTTCATAATCCTAAGACTAAAGGTGAGGTCTATCGGAAGAATTAAAACCATCAAATATAGTCCAAAGGGAAAGAGAAAATACTACAAACAAAGGAACTTATAATCTAATCTCATAAAAGATAAATCAAACCCGACACAATTAGACTTACAACCTTGATTGGATAGGTTTGTCATATAAACCCACCTAATCACAGTAAAATCATGCATGTCTGGTCTCATGAAATGTTAGATAGGTGTTGGCATTCATTTTTGATATCACAAGTGTGTGGTGTCCACTTGAATGACTCAAGATAGTATATAATTCGTCTCCAGCATATGGTAACTCAAGACACCCACCTGAGACCCTTTGGCACTTGTTCGGGGCATGTAGCTAGATTTGGGGGAGATTCAACCATACCCTGGAAAATTCCCTCCGGGAGGCCCATCCGGGATGTGAGGCATGGTTGGTGCCTAATTTGATGATTAAAAGTCACCACACGTCCATCCGAAACCTCCCACGGCCATAGTAAGTGATGGAGTCCATCGACATGTGTTACTGGAAAATTAGGGTTCGGAACACCCTACCCGCGCCGCGGTTCAGGAAGACCGTTAGCACCAATTTTTTCAGTGAATGACTGACCAAAATAGTTCATTTTGAATTTTTGGGACTATATTTCACTCACATGGAGTCTCACATAACTTCCAGATCGAAAAGCTTTCGTCGGGTGCTCCCGGTGAAAATTAGGATTTCAAGCTAAATCGGCGCTTTGGGGCCGATCCTGGGCCCATGCACCCAAAGTACCTTTCCGAATAGTCTAACATGAGCCCCAAGAGGTATAGGCCTTTATTTTTTCACTTGAACATCTTTATAGGCTCTTAGGCACCCAAAATAAGCCAAAACAAGGCTGATTCCCGAGAGCTTGACAGCTAGGCGTCGCCTTTCGAGCACCAAGGCGGTATAGGTGAGAGCCAAGGGGCCCAGAACCCGGTGCCTAGGTGACACTATTCTTCCATGCACGACTTTTGTCTTGGTTCTTCACGATTTTTTCGCCGCTTAGACGTCGTTTTGACGCCGTAAGCTGCTAGGATCGTGAAAGGACCTCTTTGCCCTCATCTAGAAGGATCCAATGCTTCTTTCTTAGGGCATTTTGGTCATTTTCTTTAGGGAGAGGGGTTTAACCTAACCCATCCCCTCTCATTTTGGTTTCTCATTGTTCGAGCCCTAGAGGAACTAGTGCTCTACTCCGCCTCCCTCCTCTTCGCATTCTCTTTCTTCTTCTTCACCGGTGGGTGGATGGAGAGGGCTTTTAGTGAGGTTTTAAGAGGCTTTTGAGGAGAGCCTTGGAGAGTTTTTAGAAGGCTTGGAGTCCATTGGAGGAGCTTCTTGGATAGAAAGCAATGAGGCATTCTTCTTCTTCTTTTTCTTCCTCCTCTTCTTCTTCATCCCCTCCATTTCTTGGGCTTATGTGGAGATTTATCTTGAAGAGTATCTTGGAGTGAGGTGGCCACTCTTCTATACTAAAGAAGAGCTTCATCCGAGCTTAGGGAAGGTCATCAAAAAATTGTCGGAGCACCGCTAGAGTTCATCGAAATGTGGTCTTCTTTTCTGTCGATTGGAGAGCTTTCCCCTAAGTGAAAAAATGCATACTCAACCACCATAGTGGTGAGATTCTCTAAACTCCTAGTCGGCCCAAAGTTTAGTTTGGTCTAGGTGTGTGAGTTCAATCACCCACATCGGGCGCATGCACCAACATGAGTTAGTGCGGTCACGTGCCTATGCAATGGATCATTGATTTACCTAGCGAAAGTCCTAGGTTAGGATCACCATGCATTGATCATTCCTATTCAGAGCTGAGTGATTCCATGTCGTGAGCCTTAGGCCTTAATCCCGTTGGTTGGAATCCCAATTTCCTACGGTTTTGGTGCTCCCAACTTTTTTTTGGAGAAGTTGGTTGAGTTCAATCTTAGAGGATCAAAAAAGCTTTGTAGCTAGCCCATCTTACAAAATTGTGGGCGTTTGTAGAGCGGAAAAAGCTTTGTAGCTAGTCCACCCTACGAACAGTGGAGAGTTCCCCCAACGAGAAATCGGTGGGTGGGAGTCCCTCTACATTGCCACACCAGATCTGGAGGCAGCTACGCCACAAATCCAGGTGCATCAACCCTAGGTACATATGTAAGGTCGTTAGGACGAGTTCAACAAGTTGTCGACCGTATTGAGTTATAATGCTTATGCATGGCCAGTTGTGGCATCTCTAATGTGTGGATCATATTGCATGCGGTATACATGATAGTTTAAGCACTTCAGATCCGTTGGTCGACCTAAGCCGATCCTTGATCCTCTTTTGGGTTCAATCAGTCATCCCGTGTCGATTTCCATGTCTTTTGGGTTAGATCAACAGCTACGTGTCAATCACCCATTTTGGGTTTGATAAATCTCCCCAGGTTGATCAGCCTATTTTTTTGGTTTGATCGACTGCTATGTGTCGATCACCTATCTTGTGTTTGCTCGGTCGTCCCGGCTTAATCACGCATCCACTTGTGTCATATTGATTACCCCAGATTGATCCACCCGCTTCTTTAGTCTAACCAGGTGTCATGGCTCATTCAACAGATCACTTGCTTGTTTGTATGCTTTTGCATCAGATTGCATGCTTGTGCACATGCATTTGTTGGCTTGCTTACATGTTGCATCATGCGACTTAATTATATCGTCAAGATGCCTAAGTATAAATGGAATGCTAATGTGCTAAGACTAATGCAAATATGCATTTTTTTTAAATTTCAAATTTATAATTTTTATTGCTTGTCACACTCAAATGTTTTATTATTTAGTTCTCTTAGTGTAGAGTGATAAAACAAGTTGTGTATAGGTATATATGTCATTGATATTGAATGCACAAAATGTCATTTTACAGGTCAATCAGTATGTAGAGGCAGATTCACGTTACACGAGAGTGATTCTCATAGGACAAATCATCCACTTATGCAATGAGTAAGGGTCTAAAGACAAGCAATAGAAGCAATATGAATGATCTTTTCCTAATATATCTTAAATTAAAAAGATTTCTAGTCATTTTTTTGTTTATTTCCATTTTGATATTTAAATGCCATGATGTTCCAAGATGTGAATGCAATGATTACTTTTACTTTAATCTCCACTCTCATTAGTCGAGGTGTTTTCTTAACTAGTATAACATCAGGTTGTATTTCGAATTTATGGACAACCACCTCGAGAGCTAATCTTGACATCTCTTTATAGCTCCAGGAAAAATAATCTTTAAAATTTACGAGTAACTTTACAAGGTCATTAGTATTATGTTCATTTAAAACTCAATGTATAAAAGTTAGCTTAGGATCGTCATGTGTTCCGAAATTTATTTATCTTAACTAATCAATAGTTGACTTAAATTCTTCCTCTAGTTTGAGAGGTGTATTTCTAATTGAGAGGTCATATAGATCTTCCAAACTTTCTAAACAAAAATTATTATTGAATTGATTAAATTTTGAGAAGATTTTATCAAGTTTCAGATAGTCAGTGATGACCATTATAACGGTCAATCCCTGGAGACTTTTGAAATAGTAGGATTACCTTTTGAACCATGTGTGCGGTATTAGACCTTATTTTTCTAAATTAATAACATAATAAGAGTACACATCAAAAGGAAATTCTATTAATTTTTGGCTGTCGTTAAAAATTTTTAGGAGTTGTTGGTCGCCGAAATAGGAATCTCGTCGCTCACTTTAAAATAATTAATTTAATATATATATATATATATATATATATGTGTGTGTGTGTGTGTGTGTGTGTGTGTGTGTGTGTGTGTGTGTGTGTGTGTGTGTGTGTGTGTGTGTGTGTGCGTGCGTGCATAGTTTTGGAAAGTAATATTTTAGTTTTGAAAATATGAGACTGAACTGATCTCATATATTCGATAGTTTAAATAAACAAGCACTCATCACAAGCTATGCATCCACTCCGCAGAAAAGACATGTTGCTTGATAATGAGACTCGATTAAAAAAACTATAAAAATTATGATATCTGTTTTGATCTGTGAAAACCTTTTATGTTGACTGACAAGCTCCTTTGTCTAATATGAAAGATTAAATATGGTTTATAGTAAGCTGGTTCTTCAAGTTTTCTATAAGGGTCAGCCCTTAAAGTTAATTACATCTTAGACAATTGAAGAATGTAAGAAAACTCTAGATTTAGATCAAAGATAATGACTTCAATAGTTTCAAATTTTAGGTCTTTCAAGGTTGGACATAGGAAATTTAAATGGAAAATGATCAAATTAGGAACATTTATTATGGAATTCACAGGAATGAAATGTGGGAATGTCACGATCATGAGGAGAACCTCGGTGACTTCCCAAACTATCCTATAATTTGGCTTCAATTTAGAAGAGATTATTATTTGATGTTTCATCCTGTCAATTTTATGTTATATCAAACGATGACCTCAGAGACTTAAGACGAGTTAGAGCTTATATTGCACAACGTGGTTGCACAAATGCCTAAAGATGAGTAAAAGATTTATGTCACACTAGAACAGACAACCTCGAAATCTTATGTCTTGTTATTTAAACTAAGGAAAGATTTGTTATTGTAGACTGATTTCTTGCTCTCTCAAAGATGTCCTTCTACAGGTCCTTATCGTGTTGCCCACGACACATGCTCCAAGCTCCTCGTTGAAGTAACAATCATAAAATCTAAGTTTCAAATGGTTTTACTAGCTGTGTTTCAATGTTTCAGTTTTGGTTATCATTGTGTATTTAGTTTTGGTTTTAATTTTATTTAGGAAAATTTTTAGTTTAGGTTGAGCGACATTGGTTAGGATCCCACGATTCGCTCATTCTGACACTATTATTTTCTTTCGGATTGACTTAGTCTAAAAAAGCTGGAAGAATTATGAAATGGGATCCTAATCGATGTCGCTCATAATCCTAAAATTACATCTTCATAATTCATCAAATGCAACTCAAATGACTTTGAAATTTCATAGTTACCCTACTCATGGGTTAATTAAAATATCAAAGGATAAATTATGATTTTATGATTTTTATTTAAATATTAATAATTATTTATTCAAAAATAATGATTTTCAACATTAATTCATTTAATGATTCAAGCTAAAGTTTCTATTCATGGGAAAATTATTGGATTTTCACCTAGGTCAGAGGATCACTGGGACCAAATTTCATGATTTTTTAAATTACATTTTAATTATCATAATTGTTTATTGATTTTAGTGATTAATTAAATAGAAAATATAAATTAACTTCAAAAATTACTTTTTATATTTTTATTAAATCTCTTTATGTTTGGAGAACTCAAAGAAACAAAATTTTCATTTTTATGATTTTTATTATTATTTTTTATAATTATTTTAATGAAAAATTAAGAAAAATACATTTTTAGCATTTAAAATATATATAACAAAGTAAAAAAATTAGGAAAAATATTTTAAAGGGTCTCAAATGATTAGGGAACAAATAGGAACATTTTCGTACTTTTTTTATATTTTTGCATTTTTAATTATTTTTAATTATTTTTAATTATTTTTAATTTAAAAAGTAGCTCAAAAATGAACTAATTATTTTAATATCAATTTTAATTTTCTTAGGTTCCCCTGATCATAGGGAACACTTAAAACTACTTTTCATAATTTTTATAATTATATTTTATTTATTATAATTATTTTAATACAAAAATCTCATTTTACTTGAAAATTAAACTTTACTATAAAATATATTTCAAATGGCTCAAATTTGTATAGAGAGTTAAAATGATTATTTTTTATAGTGTAGAACAATTTTTTGATTATAAAATATTTATTTAAATTTTTATGAATTTTAATGACTTAATTAACTAATGTAATGTACATAATTGTTCAAATTCATTTGAAATTTTTCCTTAGGTTCTCTAACCACAAGAAACCTACCAAAATATATCTCATACTTTTCTAATTTTTTTTTAATTTATATAGTTATTTTAAACAAAAATAAGCAACTAGACTTGAAAATTAGGGCTTTTAGGGGCAATTTTAGGCTTTTTGGTAAAAATTGCTCCATTTGGGTGCAATTAGGGTCAAGGAGTGGTTTAATTTGATTTTGGGGACATTTTGAGTGATTTTGGGGATCCTCGTAATTTTTTGGGCATGAGGGGTATTTTGGTAGTTTTGATAATATTAAGGGGTATTTTGGGTTGTTTTAGTCAATTTGAGTAGTTTGGATTGGTTGGAAATGATTATTAAAGAGAATTTGAGAATTTGGGCAATTTTGGAAAAAATAGGGTTTCAGGGGCCTTTAGGTAATTTGCTGAAGTTTGGGGCTAAAAGTTAAAAAATAAGATTTTGACAAAATTGGGATCAATTGAGAATGTTGATCATAAAATTTCCTCTATTGAGCCATGAGACCTAGGGAAATCCCATTTTAGATCCTCTATGTGTTGGTCCTAACCAAACCCTAGCCTAGCGCTAAGGGTTTGGGGGACCACCCATATGAGTTTCCAAAAGAGTAGGGAGCCAGGTTAAGGGTGACTGGTTTAGGGTTTTAGGCTGTGAGTGAAAGTGTGGGGTTGCATGTGTGTGCAAGACTGACCAAGGACACACCACCCAGGGCTAACCCACCTTAAGGCCAAACAATCCTATGGACACCCTCCTTGATTTCCCTCATGTTTGGCCCCCATCCTACTAAGTGCTAGAGGTTAAAACCAAACATACGGAACTCTAAGAAAAGTAAAGAAGTGTTTAAAATTTCTAATGGGGTAGGATTCCATCAGTAGTCCTCTATGATAGTCAACAGGAAAGTCCCATGACTTGATCTTAGGCTCCTAAGGAAGAAAAACTATACCTCAACAAAAGTGAGGTCAACAATTTATTTGAGATTTCATATTCAAGTTCTACATCCTTTTCAAGACTAGATGATGATGAACTTTTATAAAATATATAATAACCACTCAATTGGGTGCAACTTTAACTTCTAACCTAGCCACAATTTCAAAGGATAGCTAGGTTAGAGCTGAAGTATATAGATACTGGTTGATCTTCTTGTACATGGATGAATCAGATTTATCTTAGCTTAGAGTAGATGTTCTTCCTTCTTCATATTATTCTAGGAATATTTTCCATGGGATTCCTACTATCATTGGGGTGACAAACTAGCCTACAATGTGTCATTCATCCTTCGAGTTGGACTTTAAGTTAATATGTACCACAGACGTTATAGATTTGGTAGAGTATCTCTTGTAGTGATCATCTTGTTCTAATCATGTATTACTTCACAAATTTCTATGGTGATATCACCTACTAAAAATTTAAGAGAGGAGTAGGAGTGTTAGAATATTACTTGGTGTTTGTTTTCGCCATCTGATGAAGTCCCTTGTCTTTCTTTTTCATCTTTTCCATCTCTTCTTTTACTGTCGTTTCTTTTTAATATTTTTATTTGTGAAATTTTTTTTTCTTTCTTTTGATTTTTTTTTCATCCCATTTTTTAATCTTATTTCATGGGAGGTTCTTCTTTTCTTTCTCTTACAAGTTTTCAGTTGTGTGTGACTCTCTAGAGAAAACAGCTTGGTCCTTCAGTGTAGCACTCGACATCTTCATAGATTCCAATTTCATGAACTGAGAATGGTTGTAAGTCACCTTTAATACAATATTATTTGCTACTTATCCAATATTTGATGACTTGATGTAGAGAGAAAGGCATCATATGATGTTCATGTAGTCAGGGTGGTCTCCCTAAAGTGTGTTGGAAGAGGTTTCTAAATCAATGGTTTGAATCTTTGCTTTAGTTATGAAATCTCTAATTTTGAGTAAGAGGGTTGTGGATCCTAGTGGTTGCTCACCTTTCTCATCAAATCCATGTAGCAACACCTTATCATATGAGAGTTTACACGAAACAACATTAAGGCAAGCAAGTATTCTCAAATTCATTATATTGGCTGGTTTACTCATATAAAAAAAACTTTGGGATAATCAAAATTGTTTAGTATTTATAGAGATGTAAAGTACCGATTATAATTAGATGTCCCTAACAAAAGTATATCATCAGAGAAGGTTAACTTGTGAATTTTATTAAAATAGTTTTCTTCTCTATTTAGGGGAATATGTGTCGGTTATGTAATACATTTTTTGGGATCTAGTAAGACTTTAATCGGTGACTCTATAATTTCTTTAGACAATATGAGATTGTTGTAGATATTGAGTTTAGCTAGAAACTTTCTTGATGAGACAACACATTCTAATCAACTTTAGGAATAACCTCAACAAGTGTATTCTGGGTGTAGGGGTGCTATTGGTTGATTAAGACTAATGATTTGTGTAGTTTTCTTGAGAGGTGTTAGTATCTTGACATTTTAAAGATTGAATTCCAAAACAAGTTTTGTAGTTGTCATATCTTCTGAGTTATCTTCTTGAGATTCTTTAGAGTTAGAAAATTCAATACTAATCTTGATAGGCATACAATGAAAATTGAGAATAGGTTCATCATTATCAGAAAAAGAATTTTCAATTGGGATTTTTAGAAATTTTTATGTTGTTTAGAAATTACTACTTAAGTCAACTAAATAATTTTTGTCTTAAAAAAGATAGTATGAACTAAGAATCACTACTCATTTCATTAATAGTTTCACTACTAACGAAAAATGTCATACATAGTGAGTCATGCAGGAGCCTTTCGAGCCTCGCTCGAAATAATTAGCATAACATAATTTATGTCTACATTCCTAAATTTTCCCTTACATACTATTTATCCTTTGGTCTTCACTTCAGGCTCTACCGGCTTTACTATTTGATGGATTTCTTTCTTCTCTTTAGGAAAAATAGAGCATCTTGTTTTGCAAGTGCTTAAGTTCCTTCAAGGGTTTGTGCGGAAATTTTGGAGTTAGTATTCTTAGATTTTTTAGATAGGACAATCTTTCAATTGTCCTTTTTTATATAAGGATCAAGTGGTTTCATATCTTCACCAAAGTTATGATGAACCCATGTTTCGACTCCTTCATGTATTCCTTAAGGATAACTATAGTCCATCCTTATGGTTCCTTTGCAGCCAACTCTTGAAGTGAAGAATTATAATATGGTGCGACCCAACTTCATATGTTACAAGCAGTAGTTGGGATCCTTGTCTCTTTTAACTTCTCTAGGTTTAGCAGGATCATGGAGTTTGAAACTTTGATTCGTAGATAGATCCCTGAACATTTTTCTCACAACTTCATTCTTAAAAGAGTACACTCGATTATCCAATTCTTCAAATTTCTATTTGGAAATCCTTCTTCCATTAGGCCTATAGGGTTGTTATGGTCGCTACTGCTGCTGAGCATATTGTAGCTAAGATTCATGTGGTTGTACCATTACTACCGTTATGGATGCTATTGTGGTTGATACTTGGTTGTTATTGATATTGATGTTGTGATTAATACTACTGTTGTGGTGACTGCCACTATTGTTGTCTAACTTTTTTTCAGACAATATTTTAATTGGTTGCTTCCACTTTTAAATTGCAAACAGATTCTCAGTTCTCTTCACAAAAGCTTTTAGGAGTTTTTTGTTAACTTCCTGACTTAGGAACGACAACTGCTCATCTTTCACTTATAGATTAATTTCCATACTCAACAACTTCTCAAAAATTCAAATGGTGAATCCTTTTAATAGGAAGGTTACTAATTTATGAATGTTATAAAGTAGAATCTCAATAACATGATGTTTTTGTAATTAGGGTTCACACTTAACACTCAATTTCCTCCATCTTAGGATATAGTCTACTAAAGTTTCATTACATGTTTTCTCAACAATCAAATCTATGATGGTGATATGGTGCCTACCCCAACAAATCTTTTACAAAGAGCACTTTTAACTTAGAAAATAACTTGACTGATCTGTTGGGCAATTCAACATAACAGTCAAATGCTAATTCATGTATATTATTGAAAATTAATGAAATAGTAGGGTATCTCTTTCTCTAGCATTACAACAATTAACACAAAAGTTCGCTAAGTGTTGTCTTGAATTTTCAGTTCTGTCAAACACATTAAAAGTTTATTTGATATTTATTGAGTTATTTAAAGTGTGTCTTGATATCGTTTGATTTGTTTTAAAGTTGTTGAAAGTTTGTTTTAAGTTTGTTAAAATTTGATTATGAAATAAGTTAAATTTATTAATTTGTCAAAGTTTGCTAAAATTTTTTTAAAGTTTATTAAGGCTTGTTAAATTTTATTAAGGTTTACTAAAATTTATTAATGTTTGTTAGAATTTATTAAGTTGGTTAAGATTTGTTGAAATTTTTTAAATTGGTTAATATTTATGAAATTTGTTAAAGTTTGTTAAATTTTTTATAGTTTGTTTAATTTGTTGAAGTTGAATTTTTTTTAAGGTTCATTAAATTTAAGATGAAATATTTTAAAGTTGGTTTAATCTTTTAGTTTTGAGAAGTTTTGGTTGAAGTTGAAGGTTAGAAGTTGTGGCCTTGAAGTTAAGGATTTGAATTTAAGGGTTGAAGTTAAGGATTTGAAACTTGAAGGTTTGGGTTTTGAGGGAAAAATTAGAAAATTGAGTATTTGATATTTAAGATTGAAAAATTCGATTTGATATTTAAGATTAGGGGTTTGGATTTAATCTTTTAGATTGAAAGTTTTAGATTTGATATCTGAGATCAGTTGATTTTGATTTGAGTTTAACCCTAAACTAAGTGGAAATATAGGCTAGAAGGATTTCTAGATGCCTATTCCTAAAATAAACCTAGAATGTAAAGGAAGATTAAATGGATAGGCTAATCTAATTTTTGGAAATAACGCTCCCATTCAAGATGATCATGGTTTTCAATGTCCAGGGTGCATTAAGATGCTTACACTATTAACCAACGAGATTTTTAGTTAGAGGCGTCCACTTTTACCATATGGATGGAGAATGTAGACCTTTTTCCTATTAAGTGGTTTGGTTACTTCATTGTATGGCACCTACATAGTCTTAGGGCGCAATGCTTGTTTGTTTTATATGTCCTACTCCTTAACACTATCTACGAGTACCAAGTAAACTACACTAAGTTTCTCAACTGGATTATTCTAGGGTTTGTGTGATCTTTGGTTCTATTTCTAAATTGGCTAACATTAAGTTCAGAGTTGATTTGCCTAGTGGTGAGTTACATGATCTAAGTTGCTAGATTTTAAATTTATTTTGGGGTTTTTTTTTTAATTCATGACTTTTGACTTCTAGTTTGTTGGTCAATGTGAAAATCAGGGTTTTATAAGTTCAAGTTTTGCATTTGATTTTCTACCTTAAGTATTCTCCATTTGATTCTCCTTCCTAGGTTTGACTCTAGTGTTTAGTTTACTGTTTTGTGTTGAACTTGTATATTAGGAAAAGTTTCATTCAAGCATTTCTTAAGTAAACTCTTCTTACTTAAGTTCCATTCACATGCTTACTTTTGAATTTTCACAAATATAAATACAATGGATTTATATATATATTCATGTAATAGTTTTATAGCATGTGAATGAATTCCTAATGTGGGAAGTGTGTATTCCTAAAATTGCTACACACTTGTATGTTAAATGTCAAGCTTATAAATCACATGTAGCAAGAAAATAACATGTTCATTCATGTGCTACACCAATAAACATGTACATGTCTAGCATACAGTAACATATTCATAAGCATTTGCAAGGTCATATAATTTTGGTGATGATTGGTGAATTCTCTCATGTTTGAAAAAGATTTCAAATTTACTTCAAAAGATTTTCTTAAAGCTAGTTTCATTTGAGTATCGCTTCTTAAAAGTTTAGTTTCAGTTTTGAAAAAGATTTACTTATGTTTGGAGAATTTTATTTAATTTTTTTTAATGAGTTAAGCTTCGTTGAAAAGCTTATTTTAAGTTTTATTTTAAAAGAGTTTTGTTTAATCCAAGTTTATTTGGAATGTTTTATTTAAATTTAAAAAAGGTGTTCTTTTTAAGAAAAATTTATGTTAAAGTTTTATTTTTAAGTTTTTGGAAAGGTTTAAGAAATAGTTTTATTTAATTTTTTTGAAAGGATATGCCTAAAAAAGTTAAAACTTTTATTTAAAAGAAGTTTTTGTTAAGTTTTCTCTTTAAAAAATAATTCATTTATTTTAAAGAGATTTTAATTGGTTTTACTTTATTTTAATGGTTTTTTTTAAAGATTTAAGTTTTATATATATTAAGCCATATTATCATA
The DNA here is from genome assembly GCA_022702705.1 of Papilionanthe hookeriana x Papilionanthe teres. NCBI lineage: Eukaryota > Viridiplantae > Streptophyta > Magnoliopsida > Asparagales > Orchidaceae > Papilionanthe > Papilionanthe hookeriana x Papilionanthe teres. The sequence continues at coordinate 93,102,544 of CM040425.1, forward strand.
AAGTTTTATTTTAGTTTTAAAAAGGATTTTTTTTAAGGATTTCATTAAGTTTGATTTTTGGAAAGTCATTCTTAAAACAAGATTTTGTATGTCTCTTTTAAGTTTTTTTTTTTATTTATTGAAAATTTTATTTTTAAGTTTAAATAAACTTAAAGATATAAGAGTTCGAAGCACACATAAACTTATCTCACATTATAAAAGTTATTTTGTTCTTTTTTTTTTTTTTGAGCTCACTCACACTTATGTAAAGATAATTCTTTTATAGCATCTTTAAGTTTACACACACACACATACATACTTTGAACATATTTTATTTTATATACTTTCATAAAAATAGTCATTTTTAGCACAATTAAATTATATATTGTCATAAAAAATATGACGTTTGATGGGTTATCTTAATATTATTATATGAGCATCGCAAATCTCTCCCTTTATGCTTAGCCTTATGAATATAAAAATTTCAAAATAAACAAGCACCATTCATGCTCTCTTAATTATCCGAACATGCTCTCCATTTCAATCCATAAGGCCACAACTTTCATGGAGATTAAAATATGACAACATCAATTTTATTTGAATAAAATTTCAACATCCCAACTTGCTAACATGCATCACAACATGGATTTTATTTGCATGAAATTTCAACATCCCAACTTGGTAACGTGCATGGAGATTAAAACATCAACACATGGATATATAGCTGGGAAGTGACTATTACATAACACATGGGTACTTGCATGGGATACTCATATAACAAATGGATACTTGCTTAGAATACAACCACATAACACATGAATACTTCCATAGAAGACTGTCACATAACATATGGGTACTTGCATAGGAGACTAACACATAACAAAAGGGTACTTACATTGAAGAATATCACATAAAAATTTACATGAAATAAATTACTATATAAAATTTTTCATGAGATGATGCCTAATCCATATTAAGTCTTGCGTGAGATATACAAACATATTGAATTTTTTTTTGTATGGAAGATAACACGACCACCTATGTTTTTTTTTTTTTTCTTTTTTTATTTGTTTTTGGGTAGGATGAGAAATGAGAAGGCTAAGGTGTACAAGTTGGGGATTTGAGAGAAGGTTAGGATGAGAGAAGGTTAGCGTGAGTAAATTTGGTTTTTTGGTTTGGATTAGGTTGGATGATGTTTCGGGTATGGGTTAAGTAGGGTAAGGATTCAGATATTTTTTGGAGAGGAGAGAAAAATGAGAAAAGGTTTCAGGTATGAAGTTGGGTGTTTCAGGTATGGGTTAGTGCGTATAGAAGAATGACGAAAGGTTTTTGGTATGAGTTAGGTTAGGTGATGTTTCGAGTAAGTGTTGGATTGGGTAAGCTTTTTTGTTAGGTGAGAGTGTAGAGGTTTAAATGGGAACATATTTACGGGTTGGGGGGTTGTGAGAAAGACGGAAGTGATGAGGGATTTATCTAGGGAGGATGCGAGTTAGCATGCAATGAATTTGGAGTATGCTTGAATTTCAACTCAAGTGAGATTCAATTTGATATAATATAAAGTAAATGGTTCATCAAAAAAGTGAATTCGACATGTGTGTGTTTGTGTTTCAGCCATGAAAGTAGAAAAGGTGTGTGTGTGTGTGTTTTGGCCATGGGAATTAGAGAAGGTGTAGGAGAAGAGGGAGAATGGTCTTTGGTTCGACCAAGTGAGAAGGAAAAAGAAAACGAGGGAGAAGGAGAAGGCGTTCAACCAAGTAAGATGGAAGAAGAAGAAGAAGAAGAAGAAGAGGGATTAGGCCAACTATGATGGAAGAAGACGAAGAATAGAGATAATAAAAATTCGACAAAATGATAAGGAAGATGATGAAGAGGGAGAAGAAGAAGGGGAAGACAAAGTGAGAAGAAAGAAGAAGAGGGAGAAGAAGAAGAAGAAGATGGAAAAGAATAAGAGAATCTACCAAGTAAAATGGAAGAAGACTTGGTTATTATTATTATGACCCTATATTTCTAAAAAACCTTGGTTATTATTATATGACACTCATCCCTCTTTTCTTTTCAACTATGTTGTAAATTTATAATATATATAACTTTCTCTATTGCACTTATCTTGATTAGAGCAATACTTGAGATAAATGCTTAATCATTCTAAGCTTAGAGCGGTCAACTCCTAGTCATTTGTCATTTGATCGATCGGCCCTGGTCGGCTGATCTTTGGTGATCAGTCTCTAATTAGTCAACCTCTAATCAGTCGGTTAGCCTTTAATCGACAAGTCTCTGGTCGGCCGACTTCTAGTTGGTCTGCCTCTCGTCAGTCAACACTAATCAATCAACCTTTGGTTGGTTGGCTTTTGATCATGCATATGTGATTATTCGGCCTCATATGGTCCTGCATTTCTTTCGCGAAGTCATCTTTCCAACACACGTCTTACTTTGAGTCTTACTTTGAATCGTCTCAGATCTATGAAAGATTTGATGAAGCGTCTTTTTGTAATACACTGCTTACAAAAGGGTCATTTACAAACATACCACCCAATTCCTTGCTTATTTACATATATATCCTGAACTTTGTTTTTTGACATTTTACCACTCAAATCCATCGTATCATATGAAAAAAGCCACCATTTTATCTTTTAAAAAATGCCTTTTGATGCATTAGTAAGCTGGCATGTAGGTAATAATATAAGTTTAGGTGTTAGACATGCAAATACATAGGAATTGAATGGTATGCATGTAAATTTTTCTACTAACTAATAAAAATCAAACTCAGCTTGACTCGCATAAAAACTTCTCCCAAATCAATGGAAAATAATCCCTTTACTGTTCAACTGACTGTAGAAAGGTTCAACATGAAAAAAAGTTAAATTTTTCTAAAATTCATACCACAGAAGTTTCGAATATTACAGACTTCAAGAACATGATGGCCACATGTATGGAATACTGAATCATAAAAAATAAAGAAAAGCTTAGAATCTCAACCAATATCAGATCTACTAACGTAATATTTTTTCCTAAAAACTAAGGAAATTGAGCAGAAGAACCCTATTCTGAATCATTCGCCTGAATAAGCACTGCAATCCAATCTCCAAACCTTCAATCCCAGATTTAACCTGATTGAACTCTTCATCCGCCTTCCTCTCCAAGTTCCCGAATACGTTATCTTTGCTTGAAATTCGCTGGAGAGCAGAGCTCAACAACGATTCCAATCCCACCACCTTACTCACTTCACCATTCCCTTCGCCAGAACCTCCTCTCCTCCACTGCATCGCCTTCGGAACTGGAAAGATTCGCTTACTCCAATCCTTCCGTCTTACAGGCATTTGAAGCAGAGTCAGCAAAAACTGAAGAACGACCACAGTCGTCTCCCATGACTCCCTCGTCAACCTATCGAGCATCACCAGATCCCCTTCCTTCTTCACTACTGCTGCAATGAGGAATCCCTCTTCCAATTTTTTCAGCGATTTCGAGCAAGTTAGGGCTTCCTTCTGCGCCTTCTTTCTAGAATAAACGTGACCGTTGTCTCCTCTCCGACGAATAGCAGATTGCAGGTCCAAGACGAAGGATTTCACTGATGCGAGGTAGTCGTTCATTGGGGCCTCGATGTCGAGAAACTGAAGGGAGCAATCGAGCTGCGCTTCAATCCACGACTTATGTGATGGCTGTGATAAAAATTGCTGGAAAGAAGGCAGGCGGAGAAGAAGATGAAGTGATTCAAAAAGATCCGCGAGGCCTTGCAGTAAGCTGCATATAGTCGAGAAGGAAGCTCCGGTGCCATGAATGCAGCATGTTTTGAGGTTGCGAAGCTCCTCTGCAGCTTTGATGGCGATGGGATGAGGAAAGGAGGGGGCGCTTATAGATCGAGCATGGCTGGCAGTCTGGGGAGCCATGCTTTACTTCTCTGTAGAGTTGATGGAGCGAATGCTATGCAAGCTGGATGGTTATAGATGATAGAGCTGGTTTCGTTTGCGGGCATTTCATCAAACAGGTGAGTTGCTTGTTTATCAGGAAAGCTGTTTTTAAGTCTCGTACTTTGGAACATGTCAGCGGCTTGGCTGGCGCCTGGTTGTAATGGGAACGCGCAGCAGCTGTTGCTGATGCCAGTAGTGCCTTAAAAGGTTCTGATTCGTGTTCGGCTCGTATGAAATTGTTCATTTAAAAATTGACTCGTGAACAGTGTATTCATATTTAGTTCGATCTAAATGTTCTTGTTTGTGTTCGGCTCAAAATTGGCTCGTTAAAATTATTTGGAAAAAATAAACGTGCAGTGTTAGATTTGAACATGGACCAAATATATTGAAAAGAATACTCATGAACATATTACCACACAAACTGTTACGATTTAAATTTAAATATAAATATACCTAATATATTATTATATAAATAATATATATATTATAATATTATATAAATAATTATACTTTTTTTTTTATTTCGAGCTAAAATGAGCCGAACATGATCGAACAAAGAGTTCTTTAATGTTCGGCTGGTTTAAGCTAGTTTATTTAACGAACGAGCCGAACACGAGCTGTTAACGAGTCTTTTTTAGGCGATTAAAATCTATAGTAATTTGGCATCTAGAATTTGCCCCGCCGAGCTATCATTATGCATCTCCATTTTTATGTTAGTTTACAAAATATCAAAATATAAAAAAAGATTAATAATAATACCATAAACAATGTTGGATGTAGGTTAGCTACGACATATGGAGCGGTCATAATTTGTGAAGAAGAAGGAAAAATGGGGGGAAATCTACAGCTGTTTTATATGGGTTGTTGAGGGTGACTGTGCTAAGATCCAGCTTGCAAGCTTAGTTGAGATGATACGACAAAACACGTTCTGTGCCACACCGGACGGATGTACAAATGGATGAAGCAGTATTTTTTTTTATTATAGCGAACGTTGAAGATATTACAGTATATAAATAAAATGAAAATTTTATATTTCCTTATCCGTATTTAAGGGTTTAGGGTTTAGGGCATATACATGTAGGGCTGTCAAAACGGTTTATTGTTCGCGAGCAGCTCATATTCCGCTTGTTAAGAAGTTTGTGTTCAGCTCGTTCGCTAAGTTAATGAGCCGAACACAAACTAAGATTTACTCGTTCGTGTTCGGCTCATTTTGGCTCGAAATATATACACATTATGATGAGTAATATTTTAAAAAAAAATTAAATTGACTAAAATATTACAATGATTTATAGCCAATTAAAAGTATTAATTAAGAAAATAGAATAAAAATATTAAATTAGATTCAAATGATGTTTTAATATAAACAATAATTTTTAAAGCTTGCCCCAATCCTTAACATCTTATGAGTACGTGATTAGGATTGTCAAAAACAGCTCTTTGTTTGTGAACGGCCCGTGTTTGGCTCGTGTTCGGCTAGCTAAGCAAACGAGCCGAACACGAATATACTTTTTGAGCTCGAGATATAAACGAGCCGAACACGAGCTGAGCCTGACTCTCTCTTTTTCGGCTCGATTACACTCCTATCCACATGTATTCATCAACTAAGCACGTTATAAGATTGTGAATTTGTTTGGGCAGTTGAATAATATTCAATTATTTATAATTAATAGTTATTTCATTTTTTGTTGTACTATGAAATAAAATGTGTTCATAAAATCTTTTCGAAAATAATCTATCAGAAGGATAGAAATTCATTTGGAGAAATGGTGAAATAATCCCTCGAAGTTCAATGCATTTTATTTATTTATTTATTTTTAAAATTTAAAATTGTGTTTTAAAAATTAAGTTAGATTGGATCAAACGAGCGGAACTGTTCCTTAACTGTTTTGAAAAAGTAAAGGGAAAAAAAAGTGACAAAAAGATTGGAAAGAGTTTGTCGAATCAATCAAACGTTGAAACCTTGAATTAGAAGAGATGAATAACAATTAAGTGTAAATTTAAATATAAATCAAGCAAGATAGCCAAATATCCCCCTTACATGAAATGATCCACTATTTTATAGAGGATGCAGTACAATATGAAGATATTATATTTCTAACCCTATTTGTAACGAGAGTTGTACAAGTTATTTTGGGTATTTTACATATTTGGGCTATATATATATATATGTCTATTGTAACCCCATGGGGAGTCTTGTACTCTTTTTTCTGAAAGTGAAAAGAAAGTCGCCGCTCAGCTCCCACATCTTTCCCGAACCTCGTTAAATCTTTGTCTTTTCTGGGTTTGCGTCGATTTGCCTTTCTTTGCCCTAAATTTCTCAAAAATATATATAATCAGAATATAATATAATATCAAAAATTGTTATCATCTGTACAGGTGTACTGTCCAGATTGTATTAGATGAACTTGGAATCTGCTACTGCAAAACTTGCAAATGAAAAAAATGCTGTAGATGTAAAAGGCACTTAATATAAAATGCCAAACAAATTTATTTGACTGAAATTTTGCTTAGATAATGCTCTAACATTCATTCAGATTCTTGGTACATTTTAATCCAAATGATTTTTTTCTACATTATTGGGTTTTTGACTAGGCTGTACGTACCCATGAATAGGGCTGTCAAGAATGCTTGTTGTTTGCGAGCGAACAAATCGTGTTTGGTTCGTCAATGAGTTGATGTTCGATTCGTTCGATAAGTAAACGAGACGAACACAAATAATTTTTTTTCGTTCGGTTAGTTAAACGAACCAAACACGAACAGTGATGCGTTCGTTCATGTTCGAATCGTTATTGTTCGAAATATAAAATAATTTAAAATAATTATATATAAAAATTTATGATATTTTTAAAAGTTAAATTTTATAAATTATAATATATAATAAATTATCAATAATAATATACTAATATACTATATTAGTAATGTACTAATATGAAGATTATATATTTATATAATATAAGTTATATAATTAATATAACATATTATTTATATATATTGGTATTAGGGCTGTCAAACTGGCTTATCGTTCGCGAATAGCTCGTGTTCGGCTCGTGTTCGACTCATTCGTTAAGAAACGAACACGAATAATGACTTTACGAATAATTTTGAACATGAGCTTATTTCAAACAAACTAAATTTCAAACGAACAGAACATGAACACAAGCTCTGTTAGTTCGTGTTCAATTCGTTTATACCCCTACCCTTGAACAATACGGGGCACTATATCCTAAATGTAATAAACATTATGTATGTAAATACGAAAGTATAGGTGTCAAATATATAAATACATAAGAATTGTATGCTATGTAAATTTTTATTTTTAATATTTATCACTTGAAGTATTAAAAAATTAAAAGTTAAAAAGATATATTTTATTATTATTATTATTATCATTATTATTATTATTATCATATATTTGTTTTAATATAAGATTTAGCATAAAATTGAGAGGATAAACATGCACACATAAACTGTAAGCTAGCGGGCGTGTGAATCTCTGTTATTTTATTGGTATAGGTGTTTGACACGAGAGAACCGATGTGGCATACGTGCAAATGCCAAAGTTTAGGTATTAGGCGTATGGGTACTTAAGAATAAAGTAACGTGCATGCAGCTCACACGTTTAGGTGTTACAAATATAAATCTACATGATCTAGGTAAATCTCTTTTATATATATATATATATATATATATATATATATATATATATATATATATATATATATATATATATATATATATAAAAAAAGAATAGTCCAAAACCGCTATCACTACCGATAAATTAGTCAGAAGAAAGATTCAAATCCGTGACCTAAAGAGACTTACAATATTCAAATATGCTGCATTACTCGCCATTGACAACACTTCGGATAGATAGATATATATATTTGGACCACTATCACTACCGATAAATTAGTCAGAAGAAAGATTCAAATCCGTGACCTAAAGAGACTTACAATATTCAAATATGCTGCATTACTCGCCATTGACAACACTTCTGATAGATAGATATATATATTTGGACCACTATCACTACCGATAAATTAGTCAGAAGAAAGATTCAAATCTGTGACCTAAAGAGACTTACAATATTCAAATATGCTGCATTACTCGCCATTGACAACACTTCTGATAGATAGATATATAGATAGATAGATAGATATATATATATATATATATATATATATATATATATATATATATATATATATATATATATATATATATATATGTGTGTGTGTGTGTGTGTGTGTGTGTGTAAGGCTCGGGTGGTATGCATGTAAATATTCACTTTTCTCTTTTATTTTTTTATTTTTTATTTTTTTGGGTGGAATGCATGTATACTTCCCCATTTATTGTTATTATTATTATTATTATTATTATTATTATTATTATTATTATTATTATTATTATTATGTGTAAATACATATGAATTAGGTGGTAAGCAAGCTCTCTCTTCTTCTTCTTTTTCTACTTATTTATTTATTTTTTATTTTTATTTTGAGCCCGTGGTATGCATGTAAATAAAGAAACTAATAAGAGGAGAGGGGAGGGGTAACGCTGCCAAGGTTCGGTGATCCTTGCAAACCGGAAAGGTGCCACTGTCTCCTCTGATGGTCAAGGGTCCGGAAAGTCTCGCCGGAGAGTGGTGAAGAGCTGCTGTGAGGGAGAGGCTCGGCTATTTCAGCAGAGGAAGGGGAGTGGAACTTGCTGTGAGAGAGAGAGACAAAAGACTGGGGGAGTGTAGTGTACTCTATCGGATTAGGGAAGAAAAGGATGCTATTAGAGGAAGAAAACCAGGGAGAGGGGGAGGGTTTAGAGTGCTGTTTTGGAGGAGTTTTGAGAGAGGAGCATGAGGAAGAGTGGCGTTTACCATGGCTCTATGGAGGGAAATGACGAGAGTTGTCAGCTCACCCGAACTCACCTGATAGTGAGAATGGAAGGAGGAAGAGGGAATTCACGGTTTAAGGAAAGGGGGAGGGAGGAGGTGAAGTGCTTTGGTTGGGGAGCTTTCCTAAGAGAGGAGTGGAGGGAGTTGGTTGCTTGCCGTGTGGGGTGAGGTGGGGGAAGAGATGGGAAATTTCGCTGCTTACCCGTGAGGAAGAACAGATGAAGAGAGGGAGAGGGAGAGGGTGAGAGTTTATATATATATACATTGAAAGAAATTTCATATTCTATATAACTAAATGATATCTCAAAATATATCAAACTTGTTTATTAATTTCAACAAAATATATTTATTGAAACTATAAGCGGAAGAGATAGTATCGCACATACCTTCAGTCATAGCTTACACGTGTAAAGGCGAACTTTCTGCTTACACAGTAAAGTTGTGTTATAGATCTTCTAAACTTTTCTCACTCACAACCCGATGGTGAGGAAACAAAATTATAAGGAGCAAGCTTAGGGACCAAAACATTAAGCATCACATCTATTTATAAGCTCTGCCCATCATAGAGATCTACGGTCGTGATCCCATCATAGAGATCCACGGATGTGAGCAGGGCATATGAAAGGGTGGAATACAAAAGGGCGGAATACAAAAGGGCCTAAAATTGAAGATAAATCCAAATGAATTGAAACAAATCCAGCCCAAACATAGCCCTTGGGATCAAACCTCACCCAAGCCAAACTGGCTTACTCAAGTCTCACTTGAGCATGGATAGGAACTACTCACACTCGATTCTAATCACTGAGTTGACTAAGGTGCACCCAGGTATCCTAAAAGGCTAACTTAAGAACCTAGTGCATAATTAGCTCAATCTAGCTCAACCTTGCTTAACCAATCAATACTTTTCTATTAGGACCAGCCATTTCCAACTTACCATAAGCCTTCTAGTTACCACCCTAACTGATCTAAGAAAGATCTAAGATTTATGCAATTAGAATCAATTTAGATTTATTCAATTAAGAATATATAGTGTTATCGTCGCTAAAAATTATCATAAAGCTTCAAAGATTGAATGAAAATGTTTATAAGGATTTATTATAATATTGTTTGTTATAAATTTTAGTAAAATCTTGCTAATATACGATGCATTAAATAAATAAATTTGTGAGGAAAAGTGTAGGTAATAAAATTCTTAATAATGTAAGATGAAATATTGGGATTTCCTTAGGAAACACAGTAAGATGGTGAAGGGCCGATTGGATGATACATTTAATAAATATAGTAAAATTTGTAATAAATGATATATAACTAAAATTGAAATGATCAAATTGAATAAAATGAATGAATACGATTGAAAAAATAATCTAAATTCATTTGTATAATAGTATTAGTATTTTGGTAGGGGTTGAGGAGTGGTTGAATTGTTATTCATGAAATCACTTATACTAATAAAATTAAAGGAAGATTTCCATACATATCACTTAATAAAAGGACGTTGGGGGCCGCAACTATGACACGAAATTGTATTCAGGATAAAGTTTAACTGCAATGTGAATGAAGCGTACTTATAATGAAGGTTGCCTCTTAATGCAGTTCGGTGTGTAACGTGGCTAAGCCAATTTGTGAGCCGGCTTGATGCTGGGGCTCGACCTGATAAGTGGCTAGTGTGCTGAGCTCAACCAGCTAACAAATCAAGTTCAATCCAATCCCGACTCAACTCACCTATAATTCAAATCATTTTTTTTTTAAATATCAATATAAAATTAAATGAGTGATTTGTGATTTAAATTTTAAAATTCAAGATTATATTTAAATTGTTAAAAATATTTTTATAAAAATATTTATATTTTATATCAGGTGTATTTTTTCTATTTATTTCAAAAATTTTTATTCTATTTAAACAAATTAAAATATAGACATAAACAGAGAAAAATGTGAAGACAAGTTGACCGTCATTTGATTTAAGAAATCATTCATTGTAATTGTAAGAGTATCATTTGAAAAGTATTTTAACTATTTGAATAATAAACGACATAACAACAAGAGACTAAATTTGAAATATGTAAAATATATATTATTAATTATTTCGTCTCAAAAAGGCTCATTTTGACTAAAATAATTATTTTTTTAGTTAAATGAAAACGATGATCGGTTAAAAAAAATATATATATATATATATATATATATATATATATATATATATATATATATATATATATATATATATATATATATATATATATATATATATAAGTTGGTCAAATTAAAAATTCTTCTTATTTTGTTATTCTCTGTTTTGTGGTTAGAGAGCTTAGCATCAAGTTTGGTGACACCAAGATAGTACTAGAAAAATTGGCTATGAAATATAATAGAGAGAAAGACACAAATAGAGGGGGTGAGAGGGGGGAGTGCGAGGGTCCGTTTGAGCTGGCGATGTGGTAGCAGTGCGGCACCACACCGCACCGCAATTTTGTTTATTTGGGTACTATGTTTTGACAGATTTTTCAAAAAGCTGTCGCTGAAATTTGTATTTTCACACCGGTCCTGACTAGGTGCGGTGGAAGCTTTCTAGCTGCGGTCTGACTTTTGAAAAACAAAAAAAATGTAATAGTCATCGCAACTTTTGAACATCACAACTATTTTTTAATAAACTGTAGCTGCCTCAAACAGAGCTCCGGGGAAGCTTTGTGATTTCTTTATTGCTTCAAATAAGAGAGCTTGAGACAACTTTCTATATTCCCTATAGAGGTGGAGGTCAGGGCCATAGGAATGTACATTTAAGGTACAAAGTGAATCATACGGACGGTGCATGATAAATGCTTACCATATAAAGATGATACTCTCATCATAGCTATTAATTATATAGAACAAATGAAAAGCCTGAAGTAGAATTGCAATAGAAGGAAGATTTTTAGTAGCATCTATTTGATTATAACATATGTACAACAATATTTTTGAAGTAAGGAGCAAACATGTCTCGAGTTGGAGAAAATATTGCACACGGAGTCCGAATGCAGTTTTATGTGTAGGCTCCAATATACGACGCTATTTATAAAATGGTAGGATCTAGTTTCACAAATTAAAAAAAAAGGGAAAATGGTTCATTTTTTCACTTGACCTAGCCCGAAGATAACCTGTTGCATCAAATAATAAACACGCGTGCTGGCATCATTTCTATTTTTACGGGCTAGGGTTTCTTATGTGATTTTGATAGCCGCAGTTTCTCCTGTTTGTAGCGAGGCCGAGTGTTTTAGGTTTTCTCCACTAGAACTGTGAAGTGCGACAGAGGGTTTAGCGCTCTTGAGGTCGGCACTCGGAAGAGCGACCGAGGGTTTAGCATCTTCGACACCATCATTGGGAAGCATGACCGAGGGTTTTTAGGGTCTTCAAAGCTGACATTGGGAAGCACGGCCTGATACGAGGTTAGGATTCCGCCTACATTTTCAAAAACAAGCTAAGCAAGATTATCTGTTTGATATGTTTCAACTAGTTTTGGGTTGTAAAATCTTCTAAACCAATGTAGTTGTTCAATATACACTGTTTAGCGTTTACGACAGCAGTAAGGGATCCAAGGAAAGAGAAAAAAAAAAGCAAAGAAAAAGAAAAGAAATCAAGGAAGAAAATAGAAAAAGAAGTCGACTATATTTAGTTTTTAACTTTTTGTTATTGCTTCGTTTCTCTCATTTGTTCAATGTAAAACTTAATTTGTCTCATTTTTCTCCGGATGCATTCTTCAATATAAATCTTCATTTGTCTCATTTGTTCAATATACTGTTTGCAAGTATCACATTACAATCATATGTATTAATCACTTATCATTGTAGAGGAATTCGTTTTTTTTCTTTGGGAGCTTTACTTGTTCAATGTTCTTGAAAAAACAGAAAATATCAATGTTTTGTTTGTGGAGAACAATCCATGTAAATACTATCTGCAAGTATCCCTCACTATATCATCATAAACACAATAATATCATCATATTAATATCATAATACCAATACAATATCAACACATTACCACCATAAGAAAACTGCAATGCTAACATAAAAGAAACATATTACCAATAAAATATAACTCCAATACCACCCAGGACCATATACCACCGAAGTAGCACAAAATTACTAATGTTTCACAACTACAATATTACAAAAAATAGATCGCAAACACCATCACATTAACACCAAATTTCCACCACATTACAACTCAAATACCACCAGAGTACCACAAGAATACCATCAGAATATCACAAGAATATCACCACAATACTAACGCATAATTCCACCATAATACCACAAGAATGCCACCAAAATACCACTGGTTTGTTGCTGGTATTCCGGTGGTATTGTGTGGTGGTATTTTGGTGGTATTCTTGTGCAATTTTGAAGGTATCTAGTGGTATTTTTATGATATTCTAGTGGCATTCAAGTGACATTTTGATGATATTATGGTGGTATTATGGTTGTATTATTGTGATATTCTGGTGGTATTATGATAGTATTATGGTGGTAGTATGGTGGTATTCAGGTGGTATTTTAGTTATATTATGATAACATCATTCAATTTTTTTGTTTGAAGACAACTTTCGTAATGTCAGATTTCCTCCACTAATGCTTCTTCTCTTACGATGTAATTCTTTTACAGTTTCATGAATCCAAGTATGTTGACCTACAAATGTATTTCTTCAATAGTTAGAGCAATTGTGATTCAGTTTTTCGGTGCATTATCGAAGAAACTAAAACTTTTCTGAAAGATTTACAACTTTTTCAGTTCTTTGACATGTCTACTTATCAACAAGAAAATTCGCTTTTCTTACAAATTCTCAAATATTGGGACACAGAACAAAACATTTTCAGATTATGTGGCAAAGGCTTAAGCTTCAATTTGGACTAGGTAACACTTCTTATCGACGTGTCAAAAAGTGGAGAAGCTGTGAACTGAGATAATATCTCATATCTATTGTAAATTCAATACAAATAAAGAATGAATTGTTGGAAGTTGTATCAGGACATTATTAAACACCTATTGTTGAGTTGTACATAAAGCATTTGTTGGCGAACTTATTTTTTCCTTCAAGCAAATACAATGTATCGAGTGGGTTGTATAGTTTTTGCGAAAATGCAAACAATTTCTCTTCCTTCAATTGGCCAGCAGTCATTTGTGATTTTCTGGTTGAGCAAATTGATGTTGTTGTTTGGAAAATAAGGCATAATCAGGCCTTAGGATACATGAATGGTTTTGCTTTCTTGTTAAAGGAAAGTATGTTTGATATATCAACAATCTTTTATTTTAAAGTTATTATAACCAATGAATTTTATTTTTTACAGCTTTGATTTTAATAGCATGTATCAATCCTTACTCCAACCTCACCTAATGCAAGGCCTCAAATGCTCAGGCAGTCTAAAATGAGACCTTGGAGTACAAGAATAGTTGATATTTTTTTCTCTAGACTTAATTCGAACAGGAAACATAGACGTCAACCTTCTTTTCAAACATTTGGGTAATATTACATTTGCATAATCGATATGACAATTTAGTTGTTTTGGTTATTATGTGTCTTTTATTCTTTTGTAGATTTAACTTGATGTCGTACAAAATCCTCTTTCTTCATCAACCCATGATTTATCGAGACCATTTTCTAGCCCTCTCACCGCTGAGTTTAACTTCTCAACCCAATACTCACCTCCTGTACAATCTGTTGAACCATCTACTCCTCACACTCCACCTCAATCTCCAAATTCAACTCCAACTAACATAAATAAAAAACAGACATTGAATAACTTATTCAATTACTAAGAAGCCAAGACCAAAAAATAACTAAGTTGCAAAGTATAATAAACTAATTGGAAATGAGAGTATCAATTCTTGAAAGAAAGCATAAGCAAAAACAAGTCTACGAATCATATCTGAGCAGTATTGTCCGAAGAGTAAAATCAAGACAAAGCTAAAAGAAGAAAAAATAGAATCCCTATACATAGAATTTAAACTCAAAGAAGAGAAAAGATGAGGGTATTATAGCCAAACAATAGGAGAAGGTAGCTGAAGGAACTGAAACAGGTACTGGAGAGGCATCAAAGACACATTGGTCTATATCAGTCGAGGAAGAAACTAAGAAGGAATCAAAGAGAGCTAAATTTATGGAGGCCGGGGAGGGGAACAAGGTTCTTGTTCTTGTGCAGGAGGAGGAGGGGTAAAAGATCATTGATAGAATTCTTACTGATAATTACACAGATAAGGTATATTAATTTTTAAGAAATCTTAATTATATAACATCACACTATATTCTAAAGTATTTTTGTTGTTTGAATATGAAGCATGAACATGCACAAGAACAAGGTTCTCGTTTTTGTGCAGGAGGAGGAGGGGTAGAAGATTATTGGTAGAATTCTTACTGAGAATTACTTAGATAAGGTATATTAATTTTTAAGAAATCTTAGGATCTGTTTGGGGCAGCTATATATTATATATAATCTGCTGATAAGTAGCTTATTCTGATAATCTGATAATCTGATAATTATCAGAATAAACTGGCTTGCTATTTGGGGCAGCTTATTCAGAACAACTTATTTGTAGCTGTTGTTGGATTAATGACTAAACTGCCCCTGAAAGCTGTTTACTGTTTGGGGAGCTTATTCAGAACAGTTTATTCGAATCAAAACTGAATGAGGAGAAAAATAGATCAAAACTGAAGCAAGAAAAATAAGAAAGAAAAAACTATATATCAAATGAAAGAGATCACAAGCTAGAACCTGAATTTCCAACATAACAAAAAAACAATTTAACAAATATATCAAAAGATTCAACCAAAGTTTATATAAATGCAGAAAATACAAAAAATGTAGAAAATGCAGAAAAACTGCAAAAAATGCAGAAAAATGCTTTGAGGTGAGTAGAAAGCCACTAATACCCATTACAAAGATGCAGAAAATCACTCCATTCCAGTACAAAATACAGAAATACTGCCCATGAAGAAAAGAAACAGATCGGGTGAGTGTGATTACCCTAACACGAGCGAGATCGGTAAGGCGAAGGAGCGATCGAGATGTCATATGGGCGAGCAAGAGAATCAGAGGGAAAAAATTCTTACAGTGGAAGGGAGCGCAAGAAAAAAAATCGGGAGGGAAGAAGTGATCGGGACAGTAAGGGATCGATCACGAGGGCTGGAGGAGAGAGCTTCGATCGCCTTCGTCTGCCAAGGTACTATGGTTAGCGGTTTTGGAGAGCTGCGAGCCCTCCTCCTCTCCTCTTGGAGCTCGATCGGAACAGCTTTGGCGAAAAATCGCGAGAGAAAAGGAACATGACACGACGCGAACGGCGACGAGGGGTGGAGGAAATTCATAGCCAAGGCTCTGCGGCTCGCGATTTTTGCGAGCTTCGACGCCTTCTCCGCTTGCAGCGACGGGTGTGGAGGAAATTCGCGAGAGAAGAAGAGGGGTCGGGACGGGACGGGATCGGGCAAGGGTTGGAGGGTAATAAGCTGGAGCGATAATCTGTAAGCAGGGGGAGTCTGACTTCTCAAGCCATGAAGGAAATAGCGATCAAAATAAGCCCCGACAGGAATAATTTAGGTCCGAACGTGAAATTCAAACAGTAGAGTGACGTTGGGAAAACGCCACCGCACTCTATAAGCTGACCCAAACGGGCCCTTAATTATATAACATCACACTATATTCTAAAGTACTTTTGTTGTTTGAATATGAAGCATGAACATGCACAACCTATTATGAACTTTCCAGGAAGGGATGAGATATCCTTATACATGGCATAGGTCATTGATCAATGCTACCAAATATTTAGTGATAAGTCAGTATTTTTTCCAAATTCTATTTTGTTCTAAATAAACATATATCTATCAATTATTTTAAATGTTGTTACCACAGGATTGATACAATGTCCTTCAAAGGACATTTTGCAATAACTCGATCTTCGGTCGATGAAGTTTTGGAAAATCAATGCCAAGCTAATGAACATGTTGATGCATTTGCACTTTTGCTCGACGAGAAAAGAAATAAAACTCCTAAATTATACAAATCATAGTTGTATATATCACCAATGTATTGGGTAAGTATGCATCTTTATAGTTTATATTATTCATCAAGAAATTTATACCTTAACTTATATGTAAATAACATAAACCTATATTATTTAGCAAGCCTATTTCTGTCGCAATATTGAAAGCAAGATTTTTGTGAGACGCCTAACCAAAGAATATGTTTAAAAAGACAAATATTTTACTAATTCTCATTGTCCATGGTGGTCAACACAGAACTCTATTGGTTGGGGAGAAAGTTGAAAAAATGGCTACTACACAGCTCACTTCCAAAAAATTCTCACAACGATGTATGTCATGATAATGTGAGAAAATATATTAACACATTATTCCAAAAGTTCTTCATTTGTTTAGTTTTTAAATTTAAACTAATTAACACGAAAATATTTATTTTGAAAAATATTTTTGAAAGTCAAACTCATTGTTAAAGACTCAGCTTTGCATTTGGTACAGACCCCAGAGAGGGGTTAATAACTACTTATAGAGGACCGCCAACAAAAAAAAAAAACAGCATTAACTGTGGAATGTTCGTTTGTAAATACATGAATAAATTGGTGAGGATAGATCCAATAAATTGGGATGATTACAGATTATGGAAACTAAGCTTGCCACGATTTAGAGCAGAATTTGTATACAAACTTTATGTGTTGTCGTTAGAAAATCGTGGATAATCATCAACGCTCCAGTATATTGTCATGTTTGATATTTTTATATGAGCTTAACATCTCAGGGAGGCATGAAGAGTCAGCTTAATAATTGTAGGTGTAGATTGAACAATTTTAAGCATAAGATGTGGAGTGATGGGTCAGCACATTGGCATATAGGGTGATGAGATTCATTGTTTTGATATAAAATTTTGTGAATTGTGTATAACTTTTAATATTCATAGATTCACCTTTTAATATACATTTAAGTTCATTTACTTATATAACAATTAAGTACTTTTGCTTATATAATTCTTAAATAACTTATTTTATGCCAGCTTTGCTTTTTTATAGACATTGTTTCATGCAAGTTTTGTTTGCAAGTTCATTTGCGTAATATTCATAGATTCACCCCATGTTTGACAGGCTTGGCTAAATTAACCATACAATCACTATAATACTACCATAGAACCTTCAAGATACCACCTGAATACCACTAGAATATCACCAGAATACCAACAAAATATCATCATAATGCCACCATAGAACAACCAGAATACCACCAAAAGACCACTAGAATACCACCATAATACCATAAGAATATCATCATAATACCACCATAATACCACTAAAATACCACAATAATAACATTCAAATACCACAAGAGTATACTATAAATATGGTGGCATTCTAGTAAGTATTATGGTGATATTCTGGTAATATATTAATGATATTCTGGTGGTATTTTGATGATGTTATGGTGGTATTTTGATAGTATTCTACTGGCGTTCTGGTTGTATTCTGATAGCACCACAACATTATTTTTTTTTTCCAACAATAATGCATGAATAAATTTATAAATTTTAGAAAATCAAAATAATTTGTTTCCAACAACAAAAACACAATGAAAATTATTTGCTCCCAACAACAACTCATAAAGTAAAATTATTTGTTCCCAACAACAAAATATATTCTTCCATTCAATCAATAAAATTCATCATTAAACTGGTATAAGTTTCCACTAAATGTGGTGTACTTGAAGATATAAAGAATTCATGTAATTTAAAATTATTCATCAGTAAAAAATTATTAAAATTTATTTATATAAAATAACAGACCAAAAAATGAGTTTAAACAACGGTGTTAATATCATACCTCTATGACACAATCTGGTATTATGGAAGAACGAGTAGCAATTAGGGGGTTAATTTATTCTTCATATTAATTTATGTTCATTCTGCTTTCCTGTGATATAAAACAGTTCATACTTAATTAAACGTCAGTGTACTAGTATTTGGTATTGATAAGAAAGTAAAGTTTCATATGAAAGATTACAAAATACAATATAATATTTAGTTTTAGCTATCTCTTTTTCTTCCAATATCTCTTTAGCTAAGTATTAGAAATACCCTTTAGACGCATCTTTGCTGGGTCCTTTAGTTTTATGATGCATTATTTCTTCTTGGCCTTTTCCTATTTGGTCTGTTATTCAATGTAGGAGATTTCCCACTCAATATTGAGTCAACATTAGCAAACATTTTTTTCAGAGACTAGCATATATTTTTCAGTCTCGTCATTGCCTTGGGCCTCAGTGCTTATTTCATATGACTATTTATGGAAGTGGGTTTGCAATACATACCGCTTGAATAAACCATTCCTAAGTTGCAACTCTTTGAAATTTTTATAACCATTCTCGAAATAGAAATCTCGCTTGGCATTTGAAGACATCTATCATCAAATATTTAGCTGGTACCTTCGCTTTCTTTTTTGATAACTCTTATGCATTGGGCACATAATAATCTCATCATCTCGAATTTCTTGCAACAACTTATACCAAAAGTTGTTTTATCAAAATTAATTATCCAATATTTATTTGTTCTACTATTATCCAAATTTTTGATGTAATATTTCGAAGAACTTCTATCAAATTCTTCCACTGTAAGACCACTGACACAGTGTGAAAATTATTCCTAAAAAAATAAGTATAACTTTCTTGAATATAATGCAGCAGCCTACCTCAGCACAAGTTTGCATATAGCAACGAATACAATTGAAGATTGAGTACATTGAAAGTTCTCATCCTTCTTATTTATTCTTCAGATTGTCATTGCATTTTCAGGTCCCAAAAAACAATCGTTGAAAGAGCCTGTAGGCTTGGAAATACCATGAGACATTATTTGTTGACTCACTTCGTTGTGTGGAAGGATTCATAAACAAAATATATATTTATTAAATGTTGTTGACTACCTCTTTTTAATATAGTACAAATCATGTAGCCAAACATTATTGTGGAGGTTCCATTTTTCAAGCATCTTTGCTCGTGTTTGTTCAAACTCTTCTTTTGAATCACATTTACTTGTGCATGTACAAAATAAATCACTTATTACTCTATTACCAATGAAACAATGGACATTTGAAGGTAATTTCTTGAATATATGCCATTGGAATAATCTATGGCGAGTGTGTGGAAATTATTCTTCTATTCTTCTTGTCATTGTTTGATTCTGGTCAGTGAAGATTGTTAAAGGATGCTTGTCACCAATTATACGAAGAAATGTCTTAAATAACCAATTGAACGGCTCGATTGTCTCATAATTAAAAAAAAAACCTACTCTAAAAAGTGCATTATGCGAGTGGAGGTTTACCCTAACAAAAAGAGCATAATATGTTATATTTAAGCAATCGATAACTTGTATTGATAATTATGACAACCCAAAGCAGTCATAATCAACTATTGACATGTCATTGCTCCGAAAAAAAGTTCATCAAACTACCCAATTCATTACTTTCGAGATCCCATGTAAACAAATTTATCTTCAACTTGCCTCTGTCTGAATAACTAAATTAAACAATAGGTGTCACCATTCTCAATCATCATTCTTATTTTCTTTTACAAAAATTGAATGCATCTCTTTGTTAAAATCTCAATTTCTCAACTCCAACTTCTATTGCAATAAAGTTGGATGCATCAGTAGCTCTAATATCTGATTATGTTATTGATTTGAGCACATCTTTATTAACAGCACTGATGCTTCGACTAGATCTCAATAGATGCTGGTCATCTAGCTCTTAGGGAGTGACTATGATTAGGGCTGTCAAAAAAGCTCGTTGTTCGCGAACAGTTCGTGTTCGGTTCGTCAATAAGTTCGTGTTCGATTCGTTCGATAAGCAAACGAGACGTACACGAACATTTTTTTTCGTTCGGTTTGTTAAATGAACCAAACACGAACAGTGATGTGTTCGTTTGTGTTTGGTTCGTTATTGTTCGAAATATAAAATAATTTAAAATAATTATATAAAAAAAATTATGATACTTAAAAATAATTATATATTATAAAAATTTATCATATTTTAAATAATTAAACTTTTATAAATTATAATATATGATAAATTATTAATAACAAAAATAATATTATAGTATTAATTATATTAATATAAATATTATAATATTATAATTAATATACTATACTATATATTAAAATAAAATTCTAAACAAAATCCTAAATATCTTATTCGGTTTGCTTCATTTTGAGAAAGTATGAATTACCTAACGTGTACAGAATACCTGATCAATTTGCTTCATTTTGAGGAAGTATGCTATCAAAGCTAGGGCTGTCAAAAAAGCTCGTTGTTCGCGAACAGTTCGTGTTCGGTTCGCTAGGAAGTTTGTGTTCGATTCGTTCGATAAGCAAATGAGACAAACACGAACAATTTTTTTTTGTTCGGTTTGTTAAACGAACCAAACACGAACAGTGATGTGTTCGAACATTTCAAACACAAACACTAGCTCTGTTCGTTCGTGTTCGGTTCGTTTACACCCCTAACTATGACTTTCTATAAATTTTCTAACCTTTCAATTATCATCAAAATCAATGTCGTATCGAATCATAGCTGGACAATCTGTCCTTACCTCTGCTCTTTTAAACTTCACTTTATTTTTTTTAAAGTATGCTCCTTTTTAAAGCAAGCTTTACCAAATAAAATTTTCTTAGTTTTTATTTTCTTTGATTTTAACCGATAACTAACATGATCCTTTCGAATAGTAAATCCAATATGATTTTTATAAACGCAATATAAATTAGATGCATCATTTTCATCATGCACAATGGTTGCCTAGCAATTTATCTACAATTGGACCCTTGCCCACATTTCTTGGCTTGCTAAACAGCGGATGTATACCTATTGTTCAAAAACGTGTTACCAAAATGGCTTAACATAGCACAAGAGTACAACAAACATACAATACCATTAGAATATCACAAGAATGTCACCAAAATACCACTATAATACCACAAGGATATCACTAGAATATCGCTAGGATACAACATAACACCATTGTACGACAAAATATTATTTTATTTATGGTGGTATTTTGATGATATTCTAATGGTATTTTGGTAGTGTTATCTTCATAATGAGGTTGTTTTATAGTGATATTATGGTGGTATTTTGGAGTTATTTTGGCGATATTTTAAGTGGTATTGTAGTAACCTTTTGGTTGTATTATGATGATAATGCGCTAGATCTTTGGTGGAACTGTGGTGGTAATGAGGTATTACTCTGGTCATATTGTGTTTTTGTCTGTCAAACATTGTGTTTTTGTCTTTCAAACATTGTGTTTTTGCTCACAAATGAACCAAACATTCACTTCTCCTGTGAAAGAAATAGTTGAAAGCTTATAAAATCATAATATATTTATTCAAAAACAATCAAAATACTAGGTTTGGTTTAAACAAGAGAAATTCATACTAGTAGTCACATTAAGTGAAATAACAAATAAAATCTTCATACCAAGCACTAAGCAAACCCTAATGAATGTTACAATTTTAATAGCAACGAAAGTCACCTCCATTTCATTATTGTAACCAAAAACTTCATATTCCATCTTAAAAAATGTTATGTTTTTTGCTTTTCGGATGTAACAGAAGGATATCGCCAAAACCCTAGCCCCAAGAAAAACTCCAGCCACAGGAAAAGAAACTGAACAGTGCGCAGTTATAAATAGTGTCAAATTTCGAACAGTGTGCATTTATTTTTCGATGCAACCGATGGTCTTTGGGCCAAGTCACGCGGAAAAATAATTTTTTTCACATTTTTTTAAATTCGTGAAACTGGATCCCACTACTTTACAAATAGCGCCATATTATTATAGTTCATATGCAAAATTGTGTCTGAACTCTAGATGCACATTTTCTCCTTGAGTTGAGGGATGACTTCATTTAGTTTGGTCATCTTGTACTCATCATCAGCTCATTACTAGCAACTTGACTATGATATGGTTTATCTTCATGCCTCATTGACTATACTTTTCAAGTTTGTCAGTCTATTAACACCAGCAAATTAGTCACCACCGCTTCGATTACCGCTCCAGAAAGCTAGGCCATCTTAATTAGAATTGGCCAAACCATTTTTAAGTGCACGTATGCCTACAAAGTTAATTAATCAAGATAGCATTTTTCACTCTACTAGAGATTCATAGCATCATAGATTCAGTTGAATCAGTTCGGTAAGTAGTTATTCATAAAGCACATACAAAAAAAACGCATTGAAAATATTAAACACACACACACACACACAGCTATCATATGAACCATTTTATGATTAAGGAATTGTGCATCAATTAGCATGACAAAGTTATCTGCAAATGATATCATAAAACTTCTACAAATATTTAAGGCAAATTATTCTTCAAATATAAGATTATCTATCTATCTATCTATCAATATATATATATATATATATATATATATATATATATATCTGTAACTTAAGACGAGCACCAAGGATACACTTATAAAAAAAAATGAAATGTTTTCCTCATAACAATCAAAATTGACCTCTCATAATATACAAAGTGGTCATCCAATTCTCATTCAAGATCTAAAAGGACAATACCTATCGTTGACCAACCTAAAGATTATAAATAAATATCGCTCTTAAAAAATCATATATATACAGAAATAACTATCAAACAAATAGTATTCAAATATCATTATTGCATCTTGATATTCATAATTAGATCGTAAATAACCCTGATAGATTATTTCTAATATTATTATCTTGAGTTAAACTTAAAAAATAATAATAATAAACAACAACAACAAGCCTTTATCCAACTATGTAGTGTCAGCTACATGAATCTTTCTCTCTATTGTGTCCTATTTAGTGTCATAGATTCATTTAATTCTAATAAATCAATATCATTTTTTATACAACCTAGCTAGGACCTTTTAGCTCTACCTCTAACTTTTTTAACATAAGTCGAATTTAAAATATCTACTCTCCTAAACAGATCATCAGATGATAGAAGTTTAATGTGACCAAAGTATCTAAGACGAGTCTCTCTGATCTTATCGGCCACTGGAGCTACCCCACCCCTTTCACGGATATATTCATTTTGCATTTGTCTCCAAGTGTAAAGACGCCCATCAACATAAACATTATCATCTCAACAATACTTAACTTAGTTTTATGCTTCTCTTTTATAGACCAATAATCTGTGCCATAAAGTATTGTAGGTCTCACTAACATCTTATAAAATTTTCCTTTTAAGTCTAAACGACACTTTTCTATTACACAATTGGTTGGGTGCATTCCTCCGCTTTAACCATCCAAATTGAATTCTATGAATAACATCCCCATTTATATCATCATCAATGCGAACAATAGATTCGAGATATCTAAACATTCACTCTTTTTAATGATTTGATCATCCATTATTAGATCTTTGCCACTAGATCTACTACTAGTAAAATTACATTCCATGTATTTAGTTTTAGATCTACTCAAAAAAAAGATCTTTAGACTCTAAAGTAGACCTCCATACTTCAAGTTTTTTATGAACTCGTTCTCTAGTCTTATCCACAAGAAGAATATAATCAGTGAAAAGCATACACCAATGTACCATCCTCCTGTAAATGTCTGGTAGGAGTATCCATACCTAAAGCAAAAAGATATGGGCTTAAAGTTGATCCTTGATGTAATCTAACTGAAATAGGAAAGTACTTGGTCAACCCTTCTTTTGTTCGAACACAAGTAGCATCTCCAGTATACATTCCTTTAATGACTTGAATATAAGTCATATCAACACCATTTTTCTAGAACTCTCCAAAGAGCTTCTCTTGGAACCTTATCTAAATAAAAATAATATGTAGATTCTCCTTAGTCTCTCTGTGCTTTTCCAGCAACCCTCTCAATTAATGTATAGCTTTCATAGTACATTTGCCCGTTATAAATCCAAATGATTATTAGAAGTCACTATATCACGTCTTAACCTATGCTCAATTACTCCCTCTATAATTTTAATGTATGACACATTAATTTAATTCCTTTATAGATTTCACACTCTTGTGCATCCTCTTTATTCTTAAAAATGGAAACCAAAATACTCTTCCTCCACTCCTCAAACATCTTTTTAGTTTTTAAAATAAAATTAAGAGGTTTTGTAAGCCAAGAACTTTCCAAATCACCTAAATATTTCTACACTTCTATTGGGATACCATCAAGTTCTCCTAATTATTGACACTTGATTTTCTTTAAAGCTTCCTCAACTTTTTTTTACTAACGCGACGTAAAAATAAAATTTTTCATAATTATTAACAATATTAAGATCCCTAAAGTTGATCGTATTTTCAAGAAAACTTCATTAAAAAGTTTAGCAAAATACCTGACCCATCTTTGTTAAATATCTTTATCTAAGAAAAATACCTTTTGATTTTAATCTTTAATAATTTTGTCTTGAATTAAATCTTTATATTAATTTTTTTCTTTATTTGACTAGTTTATACATATATCTTTCATCATTTTTAGTATTTAATCTTCTATAAAGATCACTAAAAATAAAATTCTTTGCATCACAAATAGTTCTTTTAGACTCCCTACGGGTCACCTTATGTTCTTCTCAATTCTCTCAGATTTTACATTTAAACCAATTTTTATAACAAAATTTCTTATATTTTATCTTTTCTATCATATTGTTATTCCACCCCCAACTTTTTTTATTTATAAAATTTATTCATTTTAATTCTACAAGTACATCTTTTACGATTTATTTAATGGTGTCTATTACTTGATCCTACAAATAATTAGCTTCTTCATAAGCAAGTTTGCTCATAAAAATTCTTTTAGTTGTGCCTTTTAAGTGCCCCATTTAATTCTATGATGATGTTTTATTGTATTTTTTATTTCCCAACTCTTCATTTTTAAATACAAAACTAATAATTGATGTTGGGTGCTCAAATTTTCACTTGGAATGATCTTACAATCTTTACAATCTCAACAATCTCTTTTTCTAATATGAAAATAATGTGTTTTATTATATCTATTCTTATAAGTCATAATATACTAATGTATTTTCTTAAATAAAGTATTATCAATAACAAAATCATAACAACAACAACAAAGCCTTAATCCCACTAAGTGGGGTCGGCTACGTGAATCCTTTTTCTCCATTGCGTCCTATTTAGTGTCAAATTTTCGTTTAATTCTAATAAATTAAGATCAATTTTTATGCAATGAGCCCAAGTTTTCCTAGGTCTGCCTCTGCCTTTCTTAACATAAGTTGTATTTAAAACATCTACTCTTCTAATCGGATCATCAGGTGGTCGATGTTTAATGTGACCAAACCATCTACGGCGACTCTCTCTAATTTTATCTGTCACTGGTGCAACTCCAACCCTATTACCGATATATTCATTTCGCATTTTGTCTCTAAGTGTAAAGACACTCATCCACCTAATCATTCTCATCTCGGCAACGCTTAACTTAACATTATGCTTCTCTTTTAAAGGCCAACATTCAGCACCATAGAGCATTGAAGGTCTCACCACCATCTTATAAAATTTTCCTTTCAGTCTAAACGGTACTTTTCTATCACACAATAGGCCGACGCATTCCTCCACTTCAACCAACCAACCTGAATTCTACTATTAACATCCCCATCTATATCACCATCGCTTTGAACAATGGACCCGAGATATCTAAATCGTTCACACCTTTTAATAATTTGATCACCCAAAGTTACACTTCTGTCACTAAACCTACTATTACTAAAATTACATTCCATGTATTCGGTTTTAGTTCTACTCAAACGAAGACCTTTAGACTCCAATGTAGACCTCCATAATTCAAGTTTTTCCTGGACTTTTTCTCTTGTCTTATCCATAAGGAGGATATCATCGGCAAAAAGCATACACCAAGGTACATCCTCTTGTAAATGCCCAGTAAGACCATCCATAAATAAAGCGAAAAGATATGGGCTTAAAGCCGATCCTTGATGTAAACCAACGTAAATAGTAAAATATTTGGTCGATCCTCCTTCGGTTCGAACACATGTAACAACTCTAGCATACATATCTTTAATGACTTGAATATAAGTCATATCAACACCTTTCTTCTCGAGGACTCTCAAAGAACATCTCTAGGAACCTTATCGTAAGCTTTTTCTAAATCAATAAAAATCAAATGTAGATCCTCCTTATTATCTCTGTACTTCTCCATCAAACCTCTCAATAAATGTATAGCTTCCGGGGTAGACTCGCCTGACATAAAATCCAAATTGATTATGAGACATCTTCGTAATACGTCTTAACCTATGTTCAATTACCCTCTCCCATAATTTTAAAGTATGACACATCAATTTAATTCCTCTATAATTTGCAGACTCTTGTGCATCTCCTTTATTCTTAAAAATGGGGACCAAAATGCTCTTCCTCCACACCTCAGGCATCTTTTTAGTTTTTAAAATAATATTAAAAAGTTTAGTAAGCCAGGAAACCCCCAAATCACCTAAACATTTCCATACTTCAACTGGGATATCATCAGGTCCTACAGACTTTCCCCCCTTAGTTTTCTTTAAAGTCTCATCAACTTTTTTTTTACTAATGTGACGGTAAAAATGAAAAGTTTTATTATTATTAACGATATTAAGATCATTAAGGTCGAACGTACTTTCAGCATCATCATTAAAAAGTTTATCAAAATAACTCACCCACCTATGTTGAATATCTTTTTCTAAGAAAAACAACTTTTAGATTTTCAATCTTTAATACATTTTACTTGAGTTAAATCTTTACTTTTCTTTCTCTTTGTTTGGCTAGTTTATACGTATGTTTTTCACCTTCCTCAGTATCTAACATATGTTATAAAGATCACTAAAAACGAATTTTTAGCGTCACAGATTATTCTTTTACACTCCTATGAGCCGTTTTATATTTTTCTCGTTCTCTAAGCTTTTACATTTAAACCAATTTTTATAACATAACTTCTTATATTTTATCTTTTCTGCACATTATTATTCCACCACCAATTATTTTTATTTATAAAGCTTTTTCTTTCGATTCTCCAAGTACATTTTTAGCCACTTTTTAATAGTATTAGTTAATTTTTCCCACATAACATTCGCGTCTTCTTGAACATCCCAAATATTTAAATCTTGAATTTCTCATAAAAATAATTTTATTTGTGTCTTTTAGGTGCCCCCATCTTATTCTACGATGTTGAATCCTAGTATTCTTTATTTTACAACTCTTCATATTAAAATCTAGAACTAATAATCGATGTTGGGTATTTAATTGCTCACTTGGAATGACCTTACAATCCTTACAATCTCGACGATCTCTTCTTCTCATAAGAAAATAATCAATTTATGTTTTATTAGATCCATTCTTATAAGTAATAAGATGTTCATCTCTTTTCTTAAATAAAGTATTAGTAAAAAGCATATCATACACTAAAAGCAAAATCTAAAATGACTTCTACCTTCTTCATTAATC
This sequence comes from Papilionanthe hookeriana x Papilionanthe teres, assembly GCA_022702705.1. Taxonomy (NCBI): domain Eukaryota; kingdom Viridiplantae; phylum Streptophyta; class Magnoliopsida; order Asparagales; family Orchidaceae; genus Papilionanthe; species Papilionanthe hookeriana x Papilionanthe teres. Next base: position 93,130,776 of record CM040425.1, read on the forward strand.
GCTCCATAACCGTAATCACTATGAATATTTCGAAATCTTCTACCACTCTACCGATACGTCCATTTAAATCTCCTCCAATAAAAATTCTTTTCTTCAAAGCGTATCGAGTGTATTAAATTTTCTAAATCATTCAGAATTTATCTTTAGAGACTATATCTAAACCAACTTGAGGAAGCATAAGTAACTATAATATTAAAAATCATAAGTATCAATAATAATCTTAAGTGCTATAATTTTATCTCCAACTCATTAATTTTAACAACATTATCTTTCAAACTCTTATCTATAATTACACCTACACCATTTCTAGTACGACTCTTACCATATTACCATAGTTTAAAACCTAAGTTATCAATCTCTTTAGCTTTTTCTCCAACCCATTTAGTTTCTTGAATACATAGAATATTTATCTTTCTATGGATCATAATATCAACTAATTCTATTAATTTACCATTGAGAGAACCTATATTCCAAGATCCTATCCTAATACTAGTATCATGGACTAACTTCTTTACTCGCATCCGTCCGTAATGTGGGAACCCTTGCTTACTTCGACACCACACCTGAAGCGCCGTGTAGCGGCCACTGCACACTTTCCATCGTATTCGAGTCATACAATCGAGTCGCTTCAGGGACGCCTAAGCACTTACACAATGATCAAAAGGATTCATGTCATGATTTTTTTTTCCGACAAGTTTTATCTTTGTTGTCGACTACCTAACGTAATCCTCCACTTTTCACATCCGGCTTCGGGACCGATGATAACGATGTTTATAAGCTAAAATAAAATATAATATGGTTCAACCTTCTTCAATAATCACTCTATAATCGTAACCAACATGAATATTTTTTAAATCATCTACCACTCTACCAATATGTTCATTTAAATCTTCTCCAATAACATTCTTTTCTCCAAAAAAAATGTATCATTTATTTCAATCGTTCTAGATCATTCCAAAATTTTTCTTTCGAACATATATCTAAACCTACTTAAGAAGCATAAAAACTTATAATATTAAGAATCCTAAACAATCATCTTTAGGGTTATAATTCTTTCTCCAATTATATTAATTTTTATAACAATATCTTTCAAACTTTTATATATAATTATTTATACACCATTTCTAGTACGACTCCTATCTGAATATCAAAGTTTAAAACCTAAGCTATTAATCTCCTTGGCCTTTTCTCAAACTCATTTAGTTTATCGAATGCATAAGTTACTTATCTTCTTATGAACAATAATATCTAGTAATTCCATCAAATAATGTGAAAGTACATATATTCCAAAATCAAATCTCAATATTAATTTCATGGACTATCTTGTTGGCCTTAATCCTTCCATGATGTGGAAACCCATACTTATTTAACACTACACCTAGGCGTCGCTGTAGTAACCCTTGCACATTGTTCACTAGATTCAAATTATACAGTTTGTTGCTTCTAGAGAACATTTTAATATTTACACAATAATTTAAATGATTTATGCCATGATTTTTTAACAAAAATTTTACCTTGACTATCGTCTACCTAACACAAACCTCCACTTTATGTATGTGAGGCTTGAGATCAGACAATGGTAGTGTTAGAAAAACAATAATAGAAAAAATAAACAAAAATGATTAAACATATAATTATAAATCTGCTTCTATAATATATTTTCAAATCTATTACATCCAAACTCAAATTGAAATAAAGTTTACCTTGAACAATATATCATCACCGATGTCAAATTTATGAGAAAGGGCATGGATAAAACAGTTATAGCGTTGCTAATGGAGAATTAACTCATGGCGAAAGATTATTGAAATGATCAAGGTAGATAACATAAATTTGGGAGATTTGTGGGTACTCGTGATGCCATGGGGAATGAAGAACGAAGAAAATATTGAAAAAATCCAACAGACTCCCTTAAATCATGACTAGCTGAAGAGAGAGATGGCTGAGTCACATCAAGGGAGTTGTAGCCGGTTGATCATTTTCCTTTTTTATTTTTACATTTTAGTTTGGTTAAAAACATTATTTCTTTGAATAGCACCTTCCACACCAAGATTGGCATCAAATTGATTATTCTTAAGCCTAAAATGTGATATTAGCTAGAGATTATGATTAAATTCGGATAGTGCTGCATGCACTTTGTGACTTCAATGGACCATAGCCATTTTCTTAGTTGAGTAAGACTCTAAAGAGGGTGATTTCCACACAATGTGCTTATGCAGCACCCAAAAACTATCCAGAGCATTAGGAAATAGCAGAAAACTCGGCAACACAGGACCCCACGGATTGCAGCAGCTTAAGGCTCACCCATAGGATTGTGTAGTAATTTCAGCAAATACAAATCCAGAATTATAAGTTTTGATGTATTGGATTGCTTAGGGCATTGTGTGCAACTTAATTATCAGCCTTATGGTGACAAAATTAACTATAAAGGGATGGTAGGTCAATTTCATGGCTATCATATTCTAATTAATTGTCAACATCAAAAAAAGTGTCACAATCACACGTATGCTAACATCTGAGTTGAAACTAATGTGATAATCTTAGTTGGGCTCCTCCACCCGAAAAAAATAATAAACAAACAGAACACTTTGTTAAACGCATCTATAACAAAGCTTAAAATCAGATTACTTTTCCTTTGTTAAATGCAGGATGCAGGATTCGTGAATATTTTATGTAGAGATGCACATGCGACCAGGAATTAAAAATAACCAATAAAGCTCCACCTATGGCATGTGGTGGCAGGTGGCCCTGCGAGACTTATTTTGGTGTTACCATTCTTGCGGCATTTCATCAAACAGTCGGTGTTGACATCTTATTTGTATAATTCTAGTGATAACTTGCTTGGCACTTCTATTCATGACTAGGAAAGTCATTATTTATCAATCAAAGTGAAGTCAGATGCCAAAAATAAACAAATATATAAAATATAATAACAACAACCGTCTAAACTGCTCCTGCCGACAACGACATCAATTTCAATGTTGTAATTAAGCTACCTGAGTTCAGCAGAATGATCCAAATCCTATCAAGTTCGCCAGCCATCTCCATTTCTTTAGAGATTTTGTCTCCCATGACATGAACATGTCAAGATTCTTCAGGCTATCCCTCCCCAATCCACTTGCATTTCCATTGCCAACCGTCCATTAAGCTATATATAAGATGGGCGAGTTCGCCTTTACAAGCAGGAACTTAACCACATCTTGGCTTGTCTTCCCTTTCAATAGGCAATCAATCAAGTAAATAGAAGATGGGCGATCAAGCCTTACATATTAGATCCACCAGCTTGCCATCCAGATCCCACCCAGCTGCCGCCCAAATTGAAGAAAATCTGCGCAAGATTAGAGCTTGTTTGGGTTCATTAACTAAATCGGCTGTGTCGGACTGTCTGAGAGAGCTCGGAGATGTCTACGATGCAATCGAGGAGCTTCTTCGTTTGCCCTACAATCAGCAACACCTCGCGCATTCGAACCAAAGGAAGTGGTTGGAGGAGGAGCTCGATCTCTCTCTCCGACTCCTTGACCTGAGTGGCACAATTAGGGACGGCCTCGCCTTCACTAGGAGTCATCTGCGAGAAACTCAGCTCTCTGTTCGGAGAAAAGCATGCACTGATGTCAAGAGCAAAACAGCACATCACCACGACTCCACTCCTCTTCGATCCATAAAAAAGGGCTTCACGATTTCGATGAGATCATTGCAGAAACAGATGGAAAACAGCAACAAGCGCACACCTTGCTCAGCGATCGACGCCATGATGGTTGAGACGAGGGAGATTTTGATCGCTCTGCTTCAAGCGGCTTCCTCGCTCTTAGCAATGCCGAGGATAAATCAAAAGGGAAGGACTCGCAAGTGGTCTCTTATGTGTCAGTTTTTGCATACAAAGAAGGTGGTTTGCGAGGAGAAGGAAAGGGGCACGGGAGGGGAATCCATGGACGCTCTCTGCGACAACATCTATGATCTGGAGTGCGGATTGGAATCACTTTTCAGGAAGATGATAAAGAATAGGGTTTCTCTCCTCAACATTCTCAGCTTTTAAAACACAATGTCATTGTGAAAATGTCTCTGTGTATTTGTTCATGGCTTTCTTGTGAAAAATTTGTGTATAGTTCATTTGTGAAGTTCCATATATGTCATAAAAACAAAATCTTTTAAGTATTGTACATCTAGCTTCTTTATTTTGTCATAACGACAATCATCTCAAAATTTATCAATATGATCATAACCAGATATGAGTTTGGAGGATTTTGAGTTCAACACTAAGTTTGTTAAGATAAAATTGAATGCATGATACTTGGTTGTAATATGTTAGATTAGCGCATGAGTAAGGGTACTAATAATATAGGTTGACTGAATATGAAAAGGCAAATAATGATAATGAGAAGACTATTAAATTGGTCGAACTTGATGGGTTATTCTATGACTAACATCTTTAACTAACGACTCCTAGGCTAATATCTCCTTCTATGCCAGCCTACATTTCAGCCCTAAAATGGTGTTAAAGTATGATGGGGGGAGATGACACCATTAGTGTCCAAGCGAGATTATTTGGTCATGGCTCAATTGATTTTTTTTTTTTTTTTTTTTTTTGGAAGTCATTGAGCTCATCAAAAGGGAAAGCCACTAAGCCTTACCAATGATTAAGAGCCACTAAGGTCAGGCATTAAGAATATAATTCTCTCTAAGTTTCATTTATTTTTAACTCTATCCCCATTTCATAATGGTCTTACCTTATTTATAATATCACAACATAAAAATAAAAGAAAAGAGAGAAAAAAAAAATATTACAAGAAAATAATTGATTACAAATTGAAATTACACAAAATTATGTTAAAAAAAAGCCTAACATTAGATGAATCCACTATATTTCATCTAGCCTTGGTCAAAATTTTATGTTTCTAAAAATGGTGACCTCCAAAAATTGGATGTTCGAATTTTACTCCACGTGTTTAATTCTCTGTCCTTACTTGATTGCATTACATTGGCGAATCTCAAGATCAATCAAGCGGGACTAAATTCCTACTTTCCGAAAATTCATGCCTCAAAAATTGAAATTTGAATTGGTTGAATCCTCATTTTCACTCATATTTTGGTTGAGTTAATCACTTGTCTTATGAAGTTATCTCCAATTTTCAATTTTGAAAATATTCTCATGTGTCTAATTGTCTTGAATCCCTTCCTAAGTAAGGTTGGACGCCCTTTGTATGATGGAGGGGGTTGAACTAGCTTTGATTTGAATAGATTTTAATTTAAGAAAAAATTATATAAAATAAATTATTAAGTTAAATTATTAGTTAAAAACAATGAAATGGCCCGAAGACATTACAAATAGTTTAGAATCATAAATATGATATGAATATGATCTCAATAATATATAATAACTTTGTTTACATGCATGAATAAAATTAACCGCAAATATGAACATTATTGAAACAATTATTCAATTAAATATGATACAGTCATAGAGAAGGACTTTTCTAAAAATATGTAATTATTTTATTGAACTTCTTTTGTATTACATGGTATATTCAATCCCACCAAATTTTAATATTAGTAGCTCTCCTAGAGTTAACTCTATTGGCGCTATTCACTATCATAACTTGAGTGATTCATTCTTCTCATTTTGCATTTAAGGTCTCAAGGCTTATCATTTCTCTAGTTGACATCTCTCTGCTAACAAAACTTTATCGAAGCCCTCTACCAGCAATTCCACTTATTGTTCATCATCTTAAGAATTTCACTTCATTCCCATGATTTTAAAGTTTTCACTCATCGGCCCAAGAAAATGACTCAAAAGTATAAATCCCATCAGCAACAAGTTGATATGACTAATATGATCAAAATTACTTTAAGGTTTGGTAAAGGAGAATAACTTTTACTACCATATAAATAATTTCAAAAAAGGTACTTATATGTTAATTAAAATAGTTAATAATATATATTAAAAGCATAACATTGCAAAGTGTAATAGTTTAACAAAATGGTACAAAAAAAATCAAAGACAACAAATCTATGAAAGGAATGTATAGTTATAATCAAATAAATAAAGTTATATACTCTTAAGGCATATTGTATAAATGTCCAAAGCTCTTCTAAGAACTCAATGAACAACAATAAGCAAATATCAACTTAAAAATCATATTGTAGTGTCAAAATATGTTAATTTATAACTAACATATTAGTAACTCACTCTACATAAGTTAGATATTAAATTATGTAATCTTATTTATAATTGTCTTATCCAAACTTAGATCTATAATAAAAAAATTAAACGCTTAATATATTAAGCTAAATTGTTATAAATAAATAACAAGCAAAGAGAAAACAATTAAATAAAGAAAAGCACTTTATAATGAACCTTCTATGAATAATAAAAAAATAAATTAAAGTTTTTTTAATAGGTTTGAAAGAGACAAGGAGTTTAATTATAATTTAAATTAATCTATGATTTGGAGCCAAGAAAAAGAAAGAAAGAAGATGTTGTTACCCAAAATTCTCTTATGATTGTATATGATATGGATGAAGAGTAGAAGTTGTTTCTTTCTAATGGAAAATTATAGAGAGATATAGGTTAAAAAGATAATGAAAACTTACCCAAATAGTGATTGCAACATGAGAAGAAGTATTATGACTCAAAATGTTCAAAGGGAAGGAACAATGGTTTGATGCTTTAAACATAATTAGTTGTTGCATGGGAAGTACAAGAGTGAAACAATTTTGGCTCTTGTTACTTAGAGCAAAGTTAATTTTTAGGCATATTATCTACAAGTGTTATCAATTAAAAAAAAAGGGATTCTAGGGGTGTGTGTGTGCGTTTGTGTGTGTGTGTGTGTGTGTGTGTGTGTGTGTGTGTGTGTGAGAGAGAGAGAGAGAGGACGAATGAAGAAGCCTTACCTAACATTTTATAATATGACCTAAGAAATGCAAGAAGTTTAACATAAAAGAAGGTGGGTATGGTGATTTAGTTTAAAACATTTGTGATAATTTGCTCTTTTTTGTAAACTTCAATCCCACTATGAAAATTGTGTGCCTAATTCATACAATTCTTATGAGTTATTTATATGTAATTCTTCGTTATCTTTTTTTTTAGGCTTCTCATGTTATTGTTGATTCTTACTTATTTTTTCTAATACCAAGATAGATGGAATAGAACAACAATAGAGCTTTCAAATTTCACTATCTAAAATACACTTTGGTGGCTCACCAAAACTTAAATTTTTTTAGTCAAAGGTGGCTTAAAATTAAATATTTTGAGAATCATTATGAAAAATAATGTGAGAATAAAGACATGTGATATTATTATAAAGTTATATAAACCTTGTACAAAGAGCCATATGAAGCCTGACCTACTTTCTTAATCACCTTAAGAAATCCAATAAAGTGAGAAGAAAACTCTCCACTCTTACTGATGAGTATAACTCTATGCATATGTGAAAATAAAAAAATAAATAATCTCAAAACTTAAACTCAATTTATCAAGATTAGGCTGAAAAATTTTACTCTAATACATATGTAAATATAAAATTATTCTTAAATTAAATGAGTCTTCTAAGTGGCTAAATCAAAAGCTTAAATTTTTTAGTGTTGTCTCAGTAATCTCAAACTTACACAAAGGAGATCAACATTTTCTATTATATAAAGCTTTGTAAGGTAGTATATTTATACTAGATTGAAAATTATTATTATAAACAAACTCCATAAGTAGAATATAATTTTGCTAATTACCTATATAATCAAGAACATAAGCTCTCAACTAATATTCTAAGGCATGAATAGTTTGCTCTAACTAACCATCTATCTAAGGATGACAAATATTTTAGAAGTGCAACCTTACGATTAAAGTCTCTTACTCTTTCCTCCATAACCTAGAATAAAATTATTCATATAATATTTATTGAGCTCACTTTTAATGAGGGGCATGAAATCGGGTTCTAAGAAATTGGTTAACCTAAATTGATTTCATCCCAACCTACCTTTGGCTCCAAATAACCTCAAATGAAACTCTACCTTGTTTAATATTTATTAAAGTTCTTGTTGAAATGAAGAGAGCCCAAATCCAATCTCATTTAAAGTTAGGTTCAAGTCAAACCTTAGATACTATATAAGACTTTTGGCTATAATGAGCTAAAAAGATAAAATCTAATGCCCTAAAACCCTTCTCTAGACACTCCTTGGAGCACAGGAAGCTTGGTTAACCTATTTGACTAAGACAACTTTAGTTTCAAGTCATTATCATTAATGCTTGGTGAACACAATTATATTATATAAACTGCTTAATATTCTACATCCAAAAATAGCTTTGTAGTCTTTTAAAATGTGTGGGATGGACATCATCAGTCTTATCAACCCTTCTTTCATTAAAAGGTCATCAATTAATATTAATTATGACTAATTACTTTTTTGAGTGAGTGAAAATAGCATTGTTGTGAGAAGTCAAGGCACAATATGTGCTCCAGTTCTTTAAGAACTATCTTAGGGTCCCATTTGGCATTCATTTATAATCATTGCACTATTTTCATGAGGACTAAAATCAATAATTCTATTAGATAGCGTAATAATAAATATAGATACTTAACAATTGATTATACATAAGCTAATAGTTTGGTTATGGTCTTCAACATAACTCTTATTCTCCTTTCGAAGAAGAGTTGATACAAACCAAATGTTGCGAACCTCCGACGAATCATGCAAGTATACTTGCCACCCAAAAAGTATTCGAAACCGAGTTTGTGTATTGATACCATGATAAATAATCAAACTCATAGGGGTTGTTTGGTAGCCAATTTTAAGCAAGATTTAGGCTATATCTTGCCAAGTGACAAAATGCACTTCTGCAAATCATGAGATTTGGTAAATCCCAAAATGACGTGATTTATCACAAATTAAGAAATTAGTAAAGTCTGTGAGGCGAATTTAGTAAATCCAGGACGAGCAAAGAGGAGGAATGGTGTGAATAGGCTTGCCTTCCTCAATAATTATCATCACATGTACATCAAAATTTGATACTGAAAAATTTGATTAAATTTAGAAAAAAAAAAACCATCATAATTATGATTTTTATGTTGTGAGAAATAAATAAAAGCTTGCATTAACTTATCTTCGAAAAAATTAACAATTTTAATGTTCATCATGCATAAAAAATAGATGAAGGACCTATACAAATCATATTTCTTAAATCCTCCAAATATGAAAACAGAATTGAGTATGCAAGGAGGTTATAATGAGGTTACAGTGAAGTTATTGAGAGGGTACCTGTAACCCCCCAAATATATGAAAACAGAATCGCGGAAGGTTATTTAAGGGGTTACAGTGAGGTTATTAGAAAATAACCTCTCAATAACCTCATTGTACCCTCCCAATAACCTCACAGTAATCTCATTGTAGCCTCCTTACGTACTCAATGTCACGTGCGTGTTACGTGCGTTAGTTTTTCCAGAGAGAGAGAGAGAGAGAGAGAGAGAGAGAGAGAGAGAGAGAGAGAGAGAGAGAGATGAAAATGAGTATATGTTACCTAAAATGGATTTTTATTTTGATTTATTTAATTAATATATTTATAATATTAATATAAAAATTGATAAGAAATATTAGATGAATCTAGTGATTATAAAAAGTAAGATTATATGTGTTTATTAAAATAAAAATCTAAAATATATATATTTTTTGTAGCAAAAAAATATTTTTATCTAAAAATTAAAAAAAAAATAAAATAAAATCATGAATATTAACCATGATAATATCTTTAATAATAGTATCAACAATACTAGTAATTTTTAAATAAATCATTATTGTCATTATAATACAGGCATTTACAGGCATAGCACACAAATCTTACATATTTACGTATCCACACTTGAAACCTTCATGTCTACACACAAAAGTGCTATGTATGTAAATATGAAGGTCTAGATGTGAGATACCTAAATACATAGGAATTGTGTGCTAAATATGTAAATTTTCCTTTAATAATATTTATCAATAGAAGTATTAAAAATTTACAAAAATTCTTTTGCTTACTAAAAAAAGTTGCGAATATTTATTTTAAAAAATTAAATAATTAAATTGGGGCAATTACATAAAGACCACCTGAAACTTGCTATTTACAAATCAAACGTTTTTTTCATCCATTTTTTAAAATTCTCACTCAAATATCAAAATTTATGGCAAAAACACAATTCATATTTTTCATTTTTATCAAATTCTTGATAGTTTGATGATAACACACATAAATGCATCAGTTTGGTAGTTAAAAAAATCACTTGGGTGCTTAATTTGTAAATATCAAAGTTTTAGATGGTTTGTATGTAATTCTCCCTTTATCCTAGCGTCCTGATCTTGTTATCTGTTTCATCTTAGCATCTATTGGGTTTGGTACATTGCACTCAAGCTGTAAAAATAGAAAGGATATAGCTCCTGTGGATTTTTTTTTTTTTTTTTTAGTAAAGAGCACTTATGACTCAATTTTATTGCTCCGAAAATAAAAATTACAAGCCTCGGAAAAAGGTCTCAAACACACGCACCCTACAAAACCCCCAAAAAAGAAAAGACATAGAGTCCTTTTTTCTAAAAAAAATAAAAGATACAACTCACACTACACCACAAAACACACAAAAAAACAACACAACCAAAAAAAAAAAAAAAAAAAAAATAAATTTCATAATGCACAATAGAATTAAGAAAGTCGGGTAATAAATTAGACACCACCGGGTTCCAAATCTTCATCCCAAGTTTAGCTAACCAATCGGACGCCAGATTGCCGTCTCGCTTAGTATGACTCCATTTGATGTTCATTCTCAAAATAAGCGAACTAATTCTTTTAACCTGCAGTAAGATATTCCAGTGGCAACTTATATTAAATTTGCAAGTATTAAAAAGACATAATGAATCTATCTCAATAATGATATTAATCCAGCCCATTTTTTTCGCCATAAGGAGAGCAAAAATAACAGCTTCCACCTCTACCACTAAAGGAGACATAGCAACAATTGGTGTAGCAAACCAATATAACATAATTACATTCCAATCTCTACAAATACCACCTATATCAGCACAAGAAACTTTCCGAGCTCCATCAGTATTCATTTTAATAAAAGGAGCCGGAGGTTTTAACCACTTTCCCCTATTCAAGCAGATTTCAGAAAGCTGCAGCCTAATATTAAGATTAGCAACAATATAACCAATATACTCATTGTGGATATGCTTAACATTATTAACAGATAGACATTTAGAAATACAAGAACAAATTTGACCAGTAGCCTGCTTAGCATTAGGATCAATTCCATTAAATTTCACATTATTACGAGTAATCCAGATAAACCAAACAGTAATAGCAGGAATAGAACTTAAAAAGGAGTGCCCTCTAACATTCCAGTTTCTATAAATATCCAAAACTGATTTATAACCAGAAAAGAATTCATTTTTGCCACATAAAGCAAAGATGTTTTTCCAAATATCACAAGAAAAGCTGCAATTGCTAAATAAATGAAGAATATTCTCTTCGTGATTTTTACAAAGGTAACATCTAGAAACAATTCTCGGACCCTTAAGTTTGAGAATGTCATCTATAGGGATGCAACTATGAAGCAATCTCCGGGTAAAGAAAGATATAGAAGGTTTAAGCCATCTATTCCACAGACCGAGCAAGATCCAAGCCCGGGAATACAACTGACAGGAGACAAAAGTTTTAGTAATAGTATCACCCATCTTACCTTTGACTTTAGGAATATCAACATTATCAGTGTTAACAGGTATACTGGATATATATAAAGCATCCTTATAATGAACCCAAGAATTCAGCCGGGCTAAATTCCAAGTGTATTGATCCCATAGATCATTAACCTTAATGCTAATATCATGAGGTCCTCCATAAAATTTGGCAAGAGGACCATTAGTAGTCCAATCATCATACCAAAAAGAGACATTCCCTTGGCCAATGTCCCAACAAATAAAATTCTCAATCTCAATATAAACTTTTAGCATTTCCTTCCAAATATAAGAATCAGATTTAGAAGGGGTAATAGATAAGGGATGAGAATTACCACAGTATTTAGCATATAACAAAGTAGACCAAATAGAATTATGCTACCTAAAATGAAACCATAACCTCATAAAATTAAACTTAATAGAATCATCAAGCTTACGGAAACCCAAGCCACCACTACTAGTAGGTTTACACACTTTCTCCCATCTCTTCCAATGCAAACTCTTTTTACCACAACCATCCCACAAAAAGCTATTAAACAAAATTTCAAGCTTCTTAATAACATTCTTAGGCATATTTCAAGCTTCTATATAAAGGCAGAGAAGTAAGAATACTCTTAAGAAGAGTAATACGACCACCAAAAGAAAGGAATTTATTCTCCCATAAATGAAGTTTCCTTCTTATCTTGTCCATCAAACCAGCAAAAAGAATATTTCTTTTTGCTTTTTTATCAAGAATAAAACCAAGATACTTTATAAGCAAATATGCCTTTTGACAATTAGTAAAAACAGAAATCCATTGAAGCTTAACATTGGATACATATTTAGAAGCATAAAAATAACATTTTGAAGTATTAAAACATAAACCAGAAGCTTTCTGAAAATGACTAAATAGCTGCCAAAGCTTCTTAATAGACATTTTATTGGAATTAGTAAAAAGAATGAGATCATCAGCATAACATAAATGAGATAAACTTAAACCAGCTTTATGATTGAAATTGATAGCAGGGTAATCAGCATATAGTTTATTCAACTTTTTAGAAAAATAATCAAAGGCAAGAATAAAAAGATAAGGGGAAAGAGGATCACCTTGTTTAATGCCTTTGGTAGCCATAAAATGATCATGAGAATTACCATTAATAACCAAAGAGTAAAAGTTATTATTAAGAATTTTGTAAATAAGCTTACAGAAATCTTCATTAAAACCTTGAGCCTTTAAAACATCCATGAAAAAATTCCCATCTCAAAGAATCAAAAGCTTTCTTAATGTTCATTTTGAAAATAAGATTACCATTTCCTTTACTCTTATCAATATCTAACAAAAGCTCCTGCACAATAAGGGCATTGTCTCCAATAAATCTCCCTTTAAGAAAAGCAGTGTGATTAAAAGAAATTACCTTGCTTAAAATAGGTTGAATCCTATTAACCATAATTTTAGAAATGATCTTAGACACCACAGTATTAATGTTAATGGGTCTAAAAGAATCCCAAGAATTAGCTCCATGATCTTTAGGGATAAGAATAATATTAGAGCTTTTAAAATATTTAGGCAGATCTTTGCCACGAAAAAAATCCTGAATGGCTTCAACAAAATCAGGCCTAATAATATCCCAACAAGATTTATAAAACTCAATATTAAAACCATCAGACCCAGCAGCCTTACCAACCTCCATACTATCAAGAGTAGATTTAATTTCAACTAAGGAAGGAATAAAAGTAAGATTAAGACAGTTCAAATTAACAGAAAGAGAAAAAATATCAGAATCAATTTGATCCAGATCACAATTATCACTGGTAAATAAAGAGCTGAAATAATTAATCCCATCAGCAATAATAACATTCTCATTAGATAATAAATTCCCATTAGAATCTTTAATAGAAATGGAATTCATCTTCCTCCTATTTTTAATACAAGCATGAAAGAAGGTAGAGTTTCTATCCCCATCCAGAAAAGTGATTTTAGCAGCTTTTTGGGCATAAAAACTTTCCTCCATATTAATTGCAGTAGTAAAATCTTTTTGAGCTTGATTAAAAAGATCAAAAGTAATAAGATTCTGAGTGTAAAGCACCTCCATATCCTTAACTCTATTATCAGCTTCCATAACATTTTTATCAAGATGACCAAAAACATTCCAGTTCCAAGTTCTTAAAGCCTTAGCAAGATGTTTCTGAAGCCACCAATGCTTTTGACCAGAATTAGTAGGTTTAAAAACAAGTTTATCAATCGACCAATTATCTTCAACATATTGCAGAAAACTAGGATGCTGAATCCACATATTAAGAAAACAGAAATGATAAGATTTTTTAGTAAATTTATTAGAAACTTTTAATAACACAAGAGTGTGATCAGAAGCAGTAAAAGCTAAGTGATGAACATGAAAATTAACAAAATTATTACACCAAGATAAGTTAGCTAAAAATCTATCCAGCCTTTCAAAAACATTACCTCGATGCTAGGTATAAATAGAGCCAGAATAGCCTAAATCAAAAAGCTCAGCATCCAAAATAGCCTTATTAAAATTAGTAATTAAATTAAGATTAGGTGGGAGACCACCTCTCTTCTCCTTAACAGCAGAAATAGCATTAAAATCACCACCAACAAGCCAAGGAACATTTAAGGGACCAATAGAATTAAGTAAATTCCATAAATCCATTCTTTCAATTTTACTGCATCCAGCATAAACAAGAGAGAGGTGAAATGAAACATCATGATAACTAATAATAACATGTAATAATTGATTATGATTAATAATCACATCAACCTTAATAAAATCCTTCCAAAGAAACCAGATTTTGTTATTAATATTAGTCACATAATGAAATTTACCTATTCTTCTAACATATTTTAAATTATTGCAGACATTTACTAAAGGTTCCGGAATACCAAAAAAAGAAAGATGATAAAGACGAATTAAATTCTTTAATCTGTTAGAGGTACCATTATTAGCAATACCTCTAATATTCCAAATTAAGGTATTAAAATTCATCTTCATTGTCTTTCCTACCTCTAGTCATTCTAGAAGAGGAAGTAACTTCAGTAGGATCAAAAATCTTACCCGTCAGTTGATCGTTTAAAGCCTCAGGATTTACATAGCTTAGCTCCCTGCTACCTTTAAATCTCCTTCTCCTGGAAGCTTTTTGAATTTGCCATTCTTCTTCAAGTTCAACTCTGTTCAATTTATTATTATCTATACCTATTATGTCAGCAGCATAATCATCAATTATATATTTACCATTGTTTAAAAGAGAAAGATCAACATTCTCAATAGCATTATCAATAATAGGATCAACCAACAAATTAGATTGAATATTGTTCAAAACAAGATTCTCAGTATTAATGATGTCAACATTGGCTGATTCTTGCAACCCTTCATTTTGCACAAGATTAACATTAGAAACATCCAGAGGAAGACAGTTAGGAGATAACTGTGCCATGTTATCATCATTTTCCTGAATAACAAGAACATTAGAATTTACAAGATTTAAAGATCTTGCAGTATTCTCATTGTCAGGTGATAAAATAAAATTCTGATTAATATCAACATCTTTATTCCCCATAATCTCCTTATTAAAATTAGATGTTTAATTTTTAAATGAGGGTGAACAATAAAACAGTTATTAAAGGAATGGCCAAACATTCTATACTTGTTACAATAAGGTGGAATAAATTTCATTTCCACAGATTGCCAATATCCCGAACTAGCATCTTCAAGCCAAACAGAGTCACAAAAAGGAGCAGTAACATCTATTTCAATCAAGATACTTGCATTAGAAGGACGATTATAGTTAACCGAAGCCATATCTATTTTCATAGGTGAACCAAAAAATTTTCCAATAGAATATAAAACTTTCTTATTATAGAATTGTAATTTTAAACCAGGGAATCTGAACCATATAGAAACAATTGGCGGTTCTTCCCTAGGGTTAAAATCAACAGTCCATTTAAGAATCTTCATATAAACCTTATCGATTTGTATAACTTTCTTAGAAAATAGCTGAGTATAATCTGATTCGTTCTCTAACTTAATCATCAAGTTCTTTCCATCGATCAAACCAACATTCCACTTACCTAATAATTTAAGATCAGAAAAATACTTCCTAATTATCTCCATTTTAGGATGCACATAAGTAAACTTGCCTATCAAAGTGTATTTCAGAGGCTCTGCCAGAAGATTTGTTTCTTCTTCATTGAAAACCAAGGCAGGTTTACCATTCTTTTTGGAAGCTTTCTTTAATAAACTGTCTGCACCATCTTCACCGAAATGATCTCTAAAAGAAGCTGGAAATAAACAAACGTTAGCTGAAGAAGAGGAAACATCCATATTACCTTTTAGAGCCTCAAGAAAAGAAGGCCGATTAAGAAAATCAGCCATGAAAATGAAAGGAAAACTTCCAAATCTTAATGAATAAGAAGAAGGAAGAGGAATCCGTGGAAAAAAGACGATCAGAACTCCGCGCAGCTCCAAAAGGAGAAAACCCTAGCAGAGCTCCAAGAACCGCCTCCGTCTATTCGTCTCATCACCTCAACATTTTTTCAGCTTCGATATGGCTCCTGTGGTTGGTTGCGAGTAATTACTTGCATTGCTCAATGATGGACGTCTCAAATCCTTATACTATCAACCATGCACACTTAACGTGTCATACCTTTTCAAGGAATGAGCTTGACTCAGAGATCAAAGATTAGTAAGGCATTGAAACAATCTTTCAATCAAATCGAGCACAAATTAAGTTGACCTTGAGCTAGACAAATCACGGCATCATGCAAATTTTGATTTGATTCAAGGTGCATTTGGGGCAGCTTATCCGCTGCGGCGGTATTTTTTGAAAACACCATCTCACCCTTTAGAAACTGCGTTGGTTTTTTACACTAAACACAGAACGTAGTTGACCCCCACGATCCATATTTCCAGATACGCGGCTTACCTGGATAAGCACATGCTGCCCCAAACTCAGCCTCAATCTCAACTCAAACCAAGATTTATAAATCTGTTGGCGCACACACACAAAATGGATTTTTAGACTAGCGAAGAAAATAATTAAGCTTTTTTGCTAAAAATTTGCTTCCCCGCTCGAAAACTAAGTAGAGCTTTATAAAGTATTTCTTTTCCAGTGTCGTTTGAGGGTTCAATTGAGCTTTATGGCCCTTCAGCTTTTGTTCAATCGGCTGTAATCCTAAACTAATCTTTGTTGTGATCGGCCAAAACATCACGGCGCGTTAACTCGGCCATTGCATTATAGAAGGATCATGTGACTCGCATGTTTAAAAGAGGTTAAAGTTCACACATTAGAGCAATGAGTAAAGACAAGCATAGAAAATACATATCCTCACCCATTTGAATGATAAAGCAGAAGTTTAATTCATCTCCAAACGCTTACTACGAGCTCAATGCTTTCCACAAACTTTCACTGCTGATAACAGCATAGAGCGACCAATCAAATGCTTTGTTCATAAAGTTTGACAGTGTTGAGGGAATATCACAAAACAGCACATCAATCAATAACAAGCATGATCAATTAATCAAGTGACCATAGCAGATCAGAGCTTACTTCCACTGGTCCGAAAAAGAGTGCCCAATGCCTTTACCTTCTCCCTAAGAACATATTTCTCCACCTTACCAGTCGACGTTTTTGGAAGATCCTGAAAGATGACTGTTCGGGGAGCCATATAATGTGGCAACTTAGCACGACAGAAAATGATTATCTCTTCACTGCTTGCACAGGCACCATCCTTCAACTTGACGAAGGCGCAAGGTGTCTCCCCCCAGTAGTCATCGGGCCGGCCAACCACAGCCGCTTCGAGCACAGCGGGGTGGCTGAAAAGCACTGATTCCACCTCTATTGTGCTAATGTTTTCCCCACCAGAGATAATTATATCCTTGGCTCTGTCCTTGATCTTAATATAACCATCAGCATGCCTTACAGCAAGATCACCAGAACGAAACCATCCACCAGCAAAAGCTTTATTTGTTTCATCTTTATCTTTGTAGTATCCAGCCATCACCGTGTTGCCTCTAAACATAACCTCACCTATGGCTTTTCCGTCAGCTGGTACACTCTTCATTGTAACTGGGTCTTTAACATCCAACTCTTCCAAACAAAGATGTTGAAGTCCCTGGCGTGATTTGAGTTTTGCACGATCCTCTGAAGGTAAGACATCCCAATCAGGCTTCCACACGCAAACTGTTGCTGGTCCGTAAGTTTCGGTGAGACCATAAGAATGGATAACATGAAAGCCAAGGTCTTCCATCTGGAACAAAACAGGTTGGGGTGGAGGTGCACCACCAGTCATCACTGTCACTTTTCCAGGCAGTGACTTCCGGTCACTAAGTGGAGCATTGATGATCATGTTAAGAACTGTAGGGGCGCCACCCATGTGGGTCACCTTATGAAGGTGAATGCCATTGAATATGCCCTTTGCTGAGACATTTCTCAAACATACATTAGTGCCACCCTGAGCTGCTATACCCCAGATGAAACACCACCCATTGCAGTGAAACATGGGCACAGTCCATAGATAAACAGGCATTGCAGTGATATCATTCAAAAGGACTGCAGCAATTGAGTTCAGGTATGCCCCTCGGTGAGTGAAAATGACACCTTTGGGTCTAGAAGTGGTGCCAGAAGTATAATTTAGAGATATTGGGTCGCACTCATCGAGCGGCCATTTGATGTTAAACTGGGGGTTAGCAGTCCTCAGTAGAGTTTCATAGTTATTTTCACCAGACAGAGACTCACCGGGCTCTGAAACTATAATAAGATGAGGAAGATTAGTTTGATCCTTGGCGAGAAGTCTAAGAGCACCTTGGCCAACCTCTAGTAACTGATGATCAACGAAGATGACCTTTGCTCCAGAATGTCTGATGAGGACTGATAGCATAGCTGAATCATGCCTTGTATTGAGTGTGCACAGAATCCCACCAGTCATGGGAACCCCAAAATGTAATTCGTACATTGACGGAATGTTAGGGGCAAGAACAGCAACCTGGTTTAAAAGTGCAATTGATCACCAAATAGTTCTCAGACTAAAAAACAATATTTAAACACAATATTAAACATTGGCAGCTACCAAGCATAAAACCAAATATCATGTCTTTCGTTGCTACGAGAATAATCTGCAAAAATGTAGAATAAAGCTGAAAAAGGTGTATAGAAATGCTAGTCAGGATTTATCAATATATTTTCATGAGAATAATCCGCAGAAAAATAAAAATTAAAAATTAAAAAACTGAAAAAGGTGTATAGAAATGCTAGTCAGGAGTTATCAATATATTTTCATTTGTGAACATCAAAAGGCAAAAGTTGTTACAGTCTCATAGCGCTTTAATAATATGGTGTCCTTCAACTATTCAGCATAATGATTCAGGAAATATGTCTCAGCCTGAAGTGAATTCAATTCCTTCCTCCCCATCGGTGCACCATCAAACAAAAAAACTTCTTTCTCCATTACAATGTAAATGAAAAAAAGGGAAAAAGTAAAATAAAAAAGGTAACTGAGATCGGTTCCATTGAAGAAAAACTGTGGTTTTCGAATGCCTGGGAAGTCGACATTGTCCCATGATTTGGATCGAGAGAGAGAGAGAGGGGGTAGAGAATTGAATAACCTTAAGCTCAGAGCTTTGATACCATGAAAGCTTTGTAAAGACTTAAAACCAGTAAAAGGAAATACAGAGCTGGCGTCTATCTTATGATAACATGTTCCAATAATGTTATTATTTGTGTCAAATCTTGCCTAAATCCAAGATAAATCATGTTACAGTACAGCCCCTTAATGAGACATCAGCCAATGGATGGAACTCAAATTCAATCATTCCATGCTTTGGCTGTTTAAATGCTTCATATATAAACCATGATTAAATGAGAACATTTTATGCCTACCAGAAATAGCTTAGGCTTACTATACATATCCCCCTCTCAGTATGTATCATTTGAATCCAAATCTGCTTGGGAGATACGCCTAAGGAATAGTGTGCTGAAGAATGAGAGAGAGAGAGAGAGAGAGAGAGAGAGAGAGAGAGAGAGAGAGAGAGAGAAAAGAGAGAGAGAGCACAGTAATGAATAGTAAACTTGTATAACATTTATTCAAAAAATGAACCTCTACTTATAGGAATGGGTCATTGTAAAATTACAATATGTATCCCTAAAATACGTAGGTACGGCGTGAGTATTTCAGGCTGTACATAAATATGGCCCATAGATATGGCCGGGCGGTCGTGAGACTGGGCGGCCATTAAGTCGGCCGTCTGTCTAGTCGGACGTCCATCAACCCAGACGACTGTGAGGCCAGGCGGCTATCAAGCCATGTGGTTGTCAGACTAGGAGACCGTTAGGCCTAGCGGATAATTGATAAGAGTTCACGTTAACCGCTCTGGAACTGGTGGATACGCATCATCTTCTCGTTCTATCTAGGTTGGAAAGCACTAGATTCATCCTAGTGGATCTGGTCAGAAGGGTTCTTCAGGGGGGTGATCTAACCTTTATCTGTCTATGGCGTATTGTCTTCCGGTACCCGAGGGGCTGGCAGGCTGAGCGTGTGATCTTGGGCCATCTTTGGTAGGTCCCGCGGTGCCCCTTCACCTCTTCCGTTATCCGTGAGATGTCTTTGAGATTCATGCTGACATATTTTTTTATGTACATGTTAAAGTTTTCTAATTCTCTTGCTCATTGATAAAGACAACTGCCATAAGTACAAGGGAATCAAGATTTTTCAAGCAAGTGGTATTCATGACCATTTAATGCATGATAATTAATTATTTTTTAATTTTCGTGCCAAATTCGTTATAGAAGTGAAGTGGAAATTTATCTTTCAAGCTTTCTTTCATATTCATCTTCAGTCTCATTAGTGGTGTCGAGCATGGAGGGCGGAAAGTTTCCGAAATCTGCTGTTGAGAAGGCCCGAGTTTTGGTGTTCCAGGCCATGAAGAAGAGGGCGAAGTTTGTCTCTAAGACTGATCGGCCTGGAAAAACCTTTGTGCTTGAGATGAAGGCCACCGACCCTGTGGTTGAAGTAGGGTCCTCTGATTCGAATAATGGCCGGTCCGTGGAAGATTCTCTAATGGCGAAGGCTTCTTCGTACAGAAACGTCGTGTGACGAGAAGAAACCATCCGAATGATGCCCAGGCGGGCAAACCGCCCCGCCTCCAATCTTTCCAGAGTTGAGAGAGGGACAGGGTCAAGAACCTACTTTTGTCCTCTAACCTTCAGAAGTGCAGGTAGCATATGAGCAGGGAGTTTCTCACAACCCTTCAGTCACTAGTTCCTCTTAGCTCGCTTCTCAACCCCCGCCGGCGGAAAAGGAGATCAGAGGAGAAATGTTCTCCTTTACCACTTCTGACCTAAATCGGATGATGGATCCGTCTTCTGGCGAAAGTACAAAGACTCCGTCTCCTGTTGAGCGAGGGGCACTTAAAGTTGGCGTTGTGGTAGATTCTAGATCTGCCGAGGATCCCATGTGCTGTGGAGGACCTCTTGAAGATGAATTAACAAGCCCGAAGAGAGCGAACAACATTCCCAGATCGTCTGGTTCAGCTCAGGCTTCGTTGCCTCCGAAAGGAGACCTCCTTCGTGATGCACAGCTAGGGCGATTGGAAGAGGAGTTAGCTGCAGTCCGGCTCGTGAAGCTACTCTTCAAGAGGAGTTGACGTCCCTGAAGGCAGCGTTAGCTGCCGTAAGGGAGGAAGTTTTGGTCATGCTGCCGTCAGGGAGGAAGTTTTGGTCTTTCGGTTGTACACTGAAATGAATAGAGTAGAGAAGGTTAAGATAGGAAGAGAACTGATGTTCAAGAGGCTGTCTCAGTTGGGGTATGTCCCGGCTAAGACAACGGCTGATAATTTTATGAACTTTTTTTCTTTCTAAGTAAATAATTGTAAACGGGAGAAATAAATGTAAATATACTTTATTTTGTTAATGTGTGTGTGTGTGTGTTTATTTATTATTATTACTTATTTTTTTAGTTCATCAGTATGTGTGTTTAATTTAACTCATTTCTCGAGCTTTGATGTGATGAAAATACTGCATTACCCTTGCGTCGTTTCGGCTTCTACTGTATGTTATAAATTTTGTAAAAAAACGGTCGGCTCTTCATGCTTCCTCTCCTCTTTTATGTGATCTTTCTCCTCTCTCTTTCTATTCGCACCATGATTCCCAAGTTCTCCTCAAAGCTTTTTGGTGTAAACTTTTTAGGAGTGGCGTAGGTAGTTTCAGAAAGACAAGCAGTGGGGCTATACAAGTCATTTGCCTTTGGGTGGGATGCCCTGCTCCGAGCGGCTGCAAAAGGGGAGACATCGACAGACAACTATGGTGATGGCTTAGCTGTGTACGTCGACCAGTTCATATATGGACTGAGGTTGTCTTTCTACAGCGAGATGATGTCCATCCTCAATAGTTGCGGTATCATCCTTGCACATGCCACGCCAACTTCAATCACCATAATAATGACTTTCGCCATCTACCTTTGGTGGGTGCAGATTTCGTGGTCGATAGAATTGTTGTTGGACTTTTTTTAGTTTCAAGGTTGATCGAGACGGTTATATGGTGTTTTCGTCCGGCCCTAGACTCCGACTAATAGGAATCTAGAATAAAATAAAGGATTGGCGGTTTAAGTTCGTGATCGGCACGCACCGTCGAAGCTGGGGGATTTATGCCTGGCCCATTATCAAAGAGATGGTAAGACTAAAGATGTTGTCATAACACAATCATGTTTACGCTGATATGATCGAGGGTAGCAATCTCTCTATCTTTCAATTAAGAGAGTGGGTCGTTGTCGACAGGGTCGTTGTCGACAGGGTCGTTGTCGACAGGGTCTTGTCTGGACTTTCTAAGGATATGACCAAAAGATTATGGGAGGAGCAGGCGCAAGAGAGAAGAAAAGGATTGAGGCGGCAGCAGTGAAGGGCGGGGGAAGAGACCCAAGGCGAAGAAGCCTCTGAAGAGGGAGAACAGTTGAAGACTTTGTGCTGGTTTTACGCCGCCCAATTGTGACTCATTGTCAAAGACACAGTAAGTTGGAGCCTACATGGGAGGGACCGTCGTGATCGAGAATGTTTATGAAGAGCCTACTTGTTGATTGACATAGATGGATCTCATCTGATGCCCTCTATCAACAGACGATACTTGAAGAGGCATTATGCTTAGGCGTACTATGTATTCGATGTAACTGATGTACCATATGTGATGAAGTGATGAGTCAAAGTCTTTTGTACTTTGTAATTCAATTGTTGAGCAATAAAAATACATCTATTGATATTGCATTCGTTTAAGCTACTTGTGATAATTTCCTTACGTTTGCTAAAGGATCATGTTACATAGTTCAAGATAACAAATCATTGTATAAAATAAGTTGTATGCATCTCTTTAATTGATTGTTGAATTGTCATACATGCATACTGTAAGTCCTAAAGGCGGTCAATACCTAGCACAACCAGCAATCGACATAAAAGAAGCCATGCACTTCTCTTATCTTTTCTCTTTTGTTACCCGCCTTATATAGAGTCCAAATTGAGCACCTCTTATGAATATGCTCGTCTCACTCACCGTGAATGAGTGTGGTATGTTCCCTTTAAGGGATATGCTTGGGTTTGGCCTTAGGGTCAAACAACTAATGATTGGTGCACTTTGGTTTGACCAACCATTCTTCGGTATCTCGATTGACTGAAGTCTTATTTGATTGATATCATTCATATGCAGGAAAAGCTATGCACTTTTCCAAGCATTTTGTTCCGGTCCACACTTCATGCGGTTCTAAATTAGTATATCCCACCCATTATAAATATGTTGTAGATATGCTCATCTCGTTTATCTTAAATGAGTGCAGTAGATTCCCTTTAAGGGACATATTTGAGTTTAGCCTTAAGGTTAAACACTTCACGGTTGTTACATTTTGCTTAACCAACATTTCGGTATCTTGATTGACTAAAGTCAATTTTGATTAATACTTGTCATGTATAAGAGAAGTCTTGCGTGTCTCTTAAATTGATTGTTGGATTGTCATACAGGCAAGGTGTAGGTCCTATGAGTGGCCTTAACCTGGCGCAACCAATGATCAGCATGAGAGAGGTCATTGTACCTCTCTTACCATGGCTTTTCGGTTACACACTTCGTGGGGGTCATAAATAGCTCACCCCACTCATCTTAAATGAGTGTGGAAGACATCATTTTAAGGGAGTTGAGCTTAGCTTTAAGGTCAACCATTCTTTGGTCAGCGCATCTTACCTAGCTAACCTTCGCAATATCTCGATTGATTGTTGTCAATTTTGATTGATATTATCCATATGCAGGAAAGTTGTGCACACCTCCTAGCATTCTTTTCGGTTATCTGCATCATATAAGGTCCGAATTAGCATGTCCCAGTCATGCTGAATGATGAAGTAAATATGCTTATCCTACTCATCTTAAATGAGTGTGGAGGATACCCTTTTGAGGGACATTTGGGTTTAGCTTTAGAACTAAACAATTTATGGTTGGTGTACTTTGTTCAAGTAACATTTTCGATGTCTCGATTGATTAAGGTCAACTTCGACTGACACTTTTTCATATGCAGGAAAGCTCTTTTCCCAGAACTCATTCGGTTGCCCACTTCATGTGGGTTCGAATCTCTAGTCTCATCATATAAAAACATGGTAGATACTCAGACAGGCTCATGAATGCGACCTTCTAGTCGATCCTTCTATGAGAGCACCCATGCCATTATAATCATTTAATTTTGGAGTCTCTCGAATCATGTGACCTTCTGGCCTGTTCTTTTGTGAGAGCATTTGTGGCTTTATAGCCGCATATTGGGATGCTTCTCGAGATATATGACGCTTTAGTCGACTCTATTATAAGGATATCTAGTCTATTGATGCTTTTGGCTTCACAACCACCCGTCACGATATTTCTAGAGCCATATGACCATTTAAGCTACTCTTTTATGAGGATAAATTGTCGATTGACATCTCTGGCTTTATAGCCATTTGTTTTGATATCTCTCGAACCATATGACATTTTAGTCGGCTCTTTCATGAGAGTATCTTGTCTTAGAACATTCCTGGCCACATAACCGTTTGGTTGGGATTTCTCATGAACTATATTATTTTATATAGTTGGTTTGATAGCGAGAACGTCTCACTTGGTCAGCTAGTTGCCACTTCACTCAGAATATTTTGGTCTTTACAACCACCTGGTTGTTGTGACAGGTGTTTCACTCGGTGAAGACACTTTAGTCAGTTCTTCGTACTAGAGCACAACAGATGACCTGGGTCACACAAGATGATCGGGCCTTCTCAACTAACAACACTATCTAAGTCACTGGCCAGTTGCCATCCAATCAAGATATTTTGGTCTTTATAACCACTTAATTATTGTGATGGGTGCTTCTTTGAAAAGAAATTAGTTAGACTCGCAATCGAGGTTCCTTTCAAGAGAAGCATAATAGAAAACTTGGATAACACGAGATAATCGAGCCTCCTCCTTTACTGTTGCGAATATAGTCAAGTAGAGGCTCTCATCATTCTGTCGTTTCAAAAGATAGGTCAAATAGATCGATATGTTGTGGTAAGACCCATCAGTCATACCCTATCAAGTAAATCCGGTCTGGCCAACTTTGTTTTGGCCAATTGGTTTCAACTAACTAACCAACCCCTCAGTCATACCAACTACAGTAAATCTGGTCTGGCTGAGTCTTTTAATGGCTAGTTTGTTTCAACTGGTTGGCCATCCCTTCAGTCATACCCTGTCCTGTAAATCTGCCTTGGTTGAGTCCTTTTCTGGCTAGTTGGTTTCAACTGGCTAGCCACCCCCTCAATCATAACCTCTCTAGTAAATATGGTGTGGCTGAGTATTTTTTTTTGGCTAGTTGGTTTCAGCTGGCTAGCCAACCCCCCTCAATCATACCCTGTCCAGTAAATCTGGCCTGGTTGAATCTTTTATGACTAACTATTTTCGACAAAACTAGCCACCCCCTCAGTCATACCATGTTCAGTAAATCTGACATGGTTGAGGTTTTTTCTGGCTAGTCTATTTCGGTTGGCTAGGCACCTCCTCGACCATATCATGCCCAATAAATCTGGCCTAGTCAAGTTTCTTTTTATCTTCTCCTAAGAAGTCACAACAACTGTCAAAGAAGATATTTCTTTAGAAGCTTCCAACAATTGCATTATGCCTTAGCGGCGCATCACACTTGTTGGAGATCGTTTGTTAACATCATTTTTAATGTCGTATACATAGGGTGTTTGCTTGAACGCTAAGGGATTGTTTTAAAATTCCGGTTGTCCAAGGCATTTATTCAAATCACTTGGTACGTGTCTTGGGAATTGAACTATGATCAGCATCGATTTAGCCTTACCAAGGGAAATTCGTCGTGGGGTAGCGTTGGTCATAATATGGGGTGTTTTTAATGCCTATTTTAGTGTTTAGAGGTCATAATCCATCTATTTGAAGCCCCTGTGGTCAAGGGTAGTCATCAAACTCTCCCACACGCGTTTTGGGAAAATTCGAGTTCAAACCGATGTACCCGTGTGGGGGTCTGAGACGTCTGTCGGCACTATAATCCCCAAATTAAAACCTTCATTATGTTTATTTTTGAGTTACGAGGTCATATTTTAATGATACATGTTCTCCGTAACTTCTGGATTAGTGAAAACCTTCCTATGGACATCCACACGCAAAATTGATTTTCGGACAGTTCGGGTGGTACTGGGTATCAGGCAGTGATTTTCATTTGATATGGCAGACTCTTGGTGTCCACCCCGACGTGAGAGAACCTATTTTCACTCCTGGACAGTCTCTAGTAGTCCAGGGATCCATAAAAAGCCACCTGCACGAAGCTGCGCGCACCCAAGTAGAAAATTGCAAATAAGCAAGCCCCCTTTCGGGGACTAGGGCGACTAAGTGCCCAACCCATGATTTGGCCTCCTTACAAAATGGCCTATGGGCACTTAAACGCCTAGATTGAGCGCTCTTGCACCTGCCTCTCATGTAGCATCTTTTGATCGTAGTTTTGTCCTATGGGCGCTTGTGCGCCTGTGCTGAGCACTTGAGCAAATAAATTTCTTAACGCAATGTTCACCAACCCGAGAGCCCGTTCCTACACCACTATTGTCGTTTTTGCGCCCAATATGAGAAATACTAAAAACTAATTGATGGGCACTTTTGCGCCCGCTTCAGCGCTTAAGCGCCCGTTCATTTTCTCCGTGTCAAAAATTGCTGAGTCGCACCTAAAATGCTCAGACTGGGGAAGGGGGGGTGGGGGGTGGCGCGTTAACGAAAACCATTTTCATGGTTCCCATTAAGCTTATGGAAGGGATCAAGGCAAGTCAAGGGAGATCATATCAACCCTTTGCCATTCACTTGCAACCTGGAGTCTTCAGTTACCTGTGTTGAGCAGGTGAATCGGTCAAAGCCCAGTGCATGTGAGAGGAAATTTTGGATCTTAGCAAAGCAAACAAAAGAGATGGAATAACTCATGTGGAGGGACTTTTCCACATTGTTCAAACTAAGAGAGGGCTCTAGGTACAAAAGGAGAGCTCAAGTGAAGAAAGAATTTCTTTCTTCCTATTTTTTTGTTTTTCCTTTCTTTCCTCCATCGAGAGTGCTTCTTTTTTCATCTTTTTCTTCCTGCATTTTCCAAGAAGAGAGTGAGGCTTGGAGAAGAACTGAAGGGGAGGAGATAATCTTAGGGAGGAGATCAAACAAAGAATAATATCTTCTTCTTTCTCCTCTGTTCTTGATTTTCTTCCACTAAAAAAAAATCGGTCTCTTGCACCTTTCTTTTCCTCTTCCTCCATTAATCTCCGGAAGAGGGTGAGAGACTTTGGGAGAGACACCAACGAGGATGGCGGCGCATCTCCTTTAGAAAAGGAGAGCTTTTACCTTCGTTGTAGAAGAAGACAGAGCGAGCTTCCCGATGCTCGATAGAAGCTTGGAGCAAACCAAGAGAACACGACCGCAACCATCGCGAAGGTATAACCCCTTCAAATCTCATATTATTCATTCCTAGAGTCACATAGGCACGGACGTTAGAGAATTTAGGCCTAGGATATAGTACTAGAGGAAGTTGATAGGTTAGGGATCCATTTTCGCGGACTACCCCTACGAATCCAAGAATTCTCCAAAACCTAAGCCCTAAATCCCAAAATTGAGATTGTACTAATCTCGTTGTTTGTTTCGACGGCTTCATTTGGATGGACAATTGAAGCCAATCGGTTGAGCATACGAAGACATTCTTCGGTCTTCGTTCCCTCGATCGTAGAGAGTCCTCCTAGCGAGAGACCCACTATTTTATACTAGACAAACAGAGGTGGGTGTCTTGTTGCTTCGCGCAATAAGACGTTGGTACACCTCTACATTACTAACCCTAGCTCCTATGTGAGATAGTAAGAAACGTTTCGACTTGCCGTCGAATACAATTTGGTGCATTTGCATGTTTGCATATGATCATTCTTTTAGATTGTGCATGTTAAAATGGTTAATTTTGCATGTTTATCGGTTCGACCACTCGTTGTAGGTCAGTGGGCCCAACCACCCGGTATCGATCAATTTGATCTGCTGTCCTTCGTTGGATGCCTAATCAATCGTCTGATATCGGTAGATCGAACACCTGCTTTAGTCCGTTGCAACCGGCCGCCCGATATTGTTCGGTCTAATTGGTTGTCCCTCGTTGGACGGAACGATTTGTCGATCGATACCGGTCTGCCAGGCCATATGCTTTTTGGTTGGCCCATTTTGAGTGCTCTGCATGTTGCATTTAATGTGTCATTGCATTTGTAACACATCTTGCATGTCTTTTGCATGTGATTGCCACTTTTGCTGCAATCACATCGAGTTTTGCAAGCTTTGTGTCTTGAAATATGGATTTGGGTGATTGTTTAGTGCACTGTATATGTTTGCTCGAGCAACCGTGGTGCGCTAAACCATCTTTGAGGTATAATGTGAGTGTTGGCACCATTTGGAATACTCACGTCGTACTTAATTATTTAATACGCTACACATGTTTGCTTGAGTGATCATGGGGCGCTAAACCATCTTTGGGGTATAACGTGAGTGTTCGCACCTTTTGTAACATTCACATTTTACTCAATAGTTTAGTATGTTATACAAGTTCGTTTGAGCGACCATAGCTTGCTAAACTCTCTTTTAGGGCATAATAAGAATGTTCACACCTATTGAAACACTCATATCATGGTCAATCCGTTAATATGTCACACATGTTCGCTTGAGCGATAGTGCAATGTTGCCTCATATTTGCATTTTTGCATGTGCATTAACTCGTCCATTTAGATGGTAAGTTGATTCGTTATAAGAGTAACATATTTGCTAGTCATAATATTTAACGAACATTGCTCGCGAGGATGTCTCGACGAGCAATGTGAGTTTTTGTATTACGAGTAGCAAGCAATATGGCTGTGTTAAGGTTCCAAGAGCTCTAAAGTATATCACTTGCGGGGTCCTTTATTTTAAAAACATAAGAAAAAGAATATATTTTTATATATATTATATGTTATCCACCTTTTTTAAAAATTATGTAATTTAGGCCAAATGTGAGGTCGCTCTTTCAAAATGTCATCATCACAGTGACATATTCTAGATCCATTGGATCTTTAAGACGGCTAGAATTAGCGACCCCTTCAAAGTTATATGAGAGCCTTTACCCCTGTACCCTTGTGCACATTTAGACGATGTGATAGGACACTTACATTAGATGTTGTAAAAGGATATGATTAAGGTGTTAGATAGTCTTTTTTGATATATGACTATTGTTTTTTGCTAGTTTGGTTGTTCTAGTCAGACATCACTTTACTTGTGCTTTTGTGTGTTTACTGAGTATGAACATGCACAATAGTATATTAGGGGTGGCTTTCTTGCAGGGAGTTATGCATAAACACACACACAAAAAGGAAGGAGCAAGTAATGATTTAAATAGTAACATTTTCTGTAGGTGTTGTTGAGCTCCTCCCCCCAGGCATGTCTCACATGCGTTGCATAATATAACCGTGCTAACTTTCTACAAGTCTAGTCCTTTTATTTTATCATATATTTGATAAAGTCCTTAGGATCGAATCTGTATCGAAAATAAGGTACATGCACAAGCTCCAAGGCACATGACGCACCAAACCACATGACAGGGACTAAGAGTAGTTGCACGTGTCCCGTATCATAATTCTGAATTTATATTCATGTATAGAACTAGGGTCGGGCATGAATATGCAGAGTCCAGTTGTTTTTTCTGTTTTCCTAAGATATGTTGCCGGCCTAGGGGCACAAGCCTCTATTTTTTTTTTGTGCTTGCATTTCTTCTTTTATTGCCATGCATGTGCTTTGCCAATTTTGTCATTTTTTGTATATGGTTTATCTGAGAATCATGCGTATAATTTAGGCTATTTAAGGACCCTAATATTATAAGTTTTCTATAAAGTTCTAATAATAAATATAAAGATTAATCAAAATTTTAGAATAAAAATATTTCAATATTTTAATGCTTGCACATACTTTTCTACATGGCATTCAGACCGATTTTAAAACGATTCGCATGCATGGCTATACACCCCATCATACTTTATAGGGTCTCCATGCTTAAGATTATGGTAGATGACTGCATCATATTTGCATGACCTGAGAAGAATCATCCATGCTTTTTCAACCTAACTAGCCCAATATAGATTTCTACTTAGGTGGTTGTCTAGTGCGATTAGAGTATTAGAGGCTTCCCTAACCTAGACAGGATATAAGTACTTTTTGGGGAATGGCTTTTCAGTTTTATTGCTGGACCTCTCTTTGATCTTCTTTTCTGTGGCATCTCTATCATTTATTTGACGGGTATAAGTTTCACCTCTTTGATCTCTAACTTATAGGGCCTTATCATTAGAGTTTCCTTCTTTTTGCTCTTAGGGCTACCGAGACTCCCTTTGACGATGCAATTCACAGATTGCAAACAAAGATTCTCTGGTTATCTTCACGACTAGGTAGGCTTAGGGTCCTATAGCTTGGAATGACGGATCTCTGGTATCCTGACCTGACTATCTACCTGATTAGGATCACTCTACCCTTCCCCTTTTGAGCCCTGTCTCATTTGCGACTTCGTTGATGTCTTCTTGACGGCCCCTACCATCGATAAGTAAGCCACTGTTTGAGATACGGTGATTCACTCTCTGCCCTTACGACTCGGTAAGCTTTGGAGCATGGGGATGTTCCTGTCAAGTCGACTTGATTATTTATTCGGATCTCACTTATCGACGTGCCACCGTCCACTTGTGGATTTGAAGGACTCACCCTCTCCCATGTAGCTTGATATAGGCTCCCAAGGCGGTGAGATGCTTCTGGTTGAAATAATCATTCTTTTGATGACCCATTTACCGGTTACCACAATAATGTAAGTAAAACTCTATTTATCAAGAGTATTATTGGTTATCCTCCAAGATGTAATTAACCAAATGAATATGTTCCTTTAGAAGTGCTTTTAACCCCAAAATAAAAAAAAATCTTTTTGATTCTCTGATTTATAGGTGGCTTACGTAGAAATTTTCTTCGTAGATACCGTGTTTTGAGATATTTTGAAATGATCTTATTTAGACGTATACTCTTCACCTATCATACGAAAATTACTTATACATAAGTCTTTCGTGTTTCTTTTTAAAATTTGTTTGTCTTATTTTCGTCGTAGATCCGGTCTTTTCCGATTCTTCTCCTCTTCGGATTATTTATTTGATCTAAGAGGGAGATTTATTTGGAAAGGGGTATCATACGACAATGACATATTTGACAAGCTAGCAACACCGAGTCTAAAAATGAACCAAAAATATGCATGTGACTGGATGACCTCCAAGAACACAGAATGGTAGATTTCGACATATGAGAAGTTAGTGTACCGGCCGATCGATCGGTCGATGGTGGTGAATCAACCGTCGGGGGAATTCCAGATCTTCGTCCCAGGTCCCTGAAAAGCAATCCAACTCGAATGAGAGCCATTTCTTTTCTTTGGAGGTAGAGGAGGCAGGGAAGTTGATTTTGTGGCTGATTTTTTGCCTTCGCGGTGCCGAGTCTCAGGAGTTTTTCCCTCAAGGATCAGTCTCAGATTCTATCTCACTGGCCAGCTAAACTCACTGCTAGCATAAAGATCAATAAACGAGACTCCTCGATTGGGGCCAGCCTTTTTTCTCCTCACTTCTAAAAAACCTTCCTTATCTGAACTTTCCCAAGGCTCCTCAAACGGTCCCCTAGTATTTCGGTGACCGAAAGGACCTGCATCCAAGAGATAAGTATCAGAGTTAATGGGGACCTTGCACATCCTGACAATAACGGTCACTTCCCCAATTGAGCCTTTTGAATCACAATCGTGATAGCAGAAATTTTAAATCAAAACTCTCACCTGCTAGGCCGATTTTTCGTCCACCACCTTAGCCAAATTACCTTCAGTCGTCGTCACTCCCCGCTAGATTTCATCCGCTTTGGCTTTGGCTTCGGCCATGGCCTTCCTCTTGGCCAACCTGGCGGCCACCTCCCTCGACTGTCGGACCTCCACAGCATTAGAGGTGGCACATAGCTCGGCCATCATCTAACCGAATGCTTATAGATATAAAATGAGATGTACGATCGTCGGATCGGTGTACTGGGAAACTAAGGACAGGCTACCCTCGATATCGGCCCCTCCAACCCGAGAGTAGTCGGTACCCTTTCTCTTCTGGAAAAAGATGTAATATGAAACTGTTATGACCCCCCCAACCCTCGGTAAACGAGGCAATGAAGAAATTGTGTCTCCAACCTTTGACCTTGTGTTCCAAGCCGGTGAACGGAAACTAACTGGCTGTTCCAAATTGGACATAACCGTTCTATTCCATGTGAAATGAGAACATGTGGCTAAATAGATCGGCGGACAATGGAATGCCTTTTCGCCGGTAGAAGATGATTATGTCATGATCACTGTCATGAAGTTCAGCTTAATCTGTGCAAGGATGACTCCATACCGATTAAGAATTAATCGGAGTTTGTAACACACAGACAGCCACAACCCACAATGAAACTAGTCTCGATACACCAGATCATTACCATGTCTCCTGACAGCCCTTTCATCTGGACGGGAGGACCGTAGCTTAAAGGTCGAATGAAAAATAAAAGTTTCTTCGATGAAAACGATGTTCGACGATAACAAAAAGGACTTTTCGTCCACAGCCACAAGACCGAAGGTCTGAGGAGTCCTCTTCAAAGCCATATGAACACTGAAGAAGTAAATAACGAACCAGAGATAGGAGAAGAATCAAGTAGCCAAAACGAGAAAGACA
Source organism: Papilionanthe hookeriana x Papilionanthe teres (assembly GCA_022702705.1). Classification (NCBI taxonomy): domain Eukaryota; kingdom Viridiplantae; phylum Streptophyta; class Magnoliopsida; order Asparagales; family Orchidaceae; genus Papilionanthe; species Papilionanthe hookeriana x Papilionanthe teres. The sequence continues at coordinate 93,163,712 of CM040425.1, forward strand.
GAAGGCAGCTCATAGGTCCCTTAACACTTACAAAAATATAATGGAAGATAAAATGTCGCTCTTTAAAATTGAAGAAATGTCTTAACATCGAGATTTGCAAAAAAAAAAATTTCTATTTATCACAGAAAGCATGATTACATAGGGATTCAGTCTAACAGGAAATATTTCACAAGTTGATCCTCGGCCGCCTCAGCCAAGAGTAAACCCCTCCTACTAGTCTCCTAAACAATGTCTGGCCACCGAGCTTAAATTGATTCACTCGATCGGCCTCATAATTGATCCTCACAAAAAATGCATCCTCCTAAAGCTCAACAATCTCACGGTGAATACCGTTGTTTCCCCCCGCAACTCCTCTAGCCTGGCTTGTAAGTCTCTGTCCTAGTGGGGCAGTGTCGTCTCCTGTTCCACCAGATGATATGCTAAAGCCCTGAGGGACAGCCAACACCCTTCAAAAGTTTCACACTGAATCTCGACAGGTTTAATCGTACAATCAACCATATCCTTTTCACTATCGGCTAGCTCCTTGGGAGCTATAATTGTCTGTAAGGTCAAGTCACCACTGCCGGTGCCGACCAACAATTGTCCGACGCGAGGATCCTTGTCTATGAAAGGAAAAACAATTAGTAAGCATCAGGTTGTTTAAAAAAAAAAGAAAAAGAAGAAGAAAGGAGAGAACGGTTTGCCCAAGATTCGATTCACTTCGAACCATGTTGTTACAACCACATCAAAGGAGGAGAAATCATGTGCCGACCATATCTCGCCAGACGGAGGGCCATCTCCACCGGCTCATTGAACATTGTCTAAGAGAAGAATATTCATAACAATCGACTGGATCTGAACTTCAAAGGAAGTTCTTGTGGATGGGTTGATCGCTAAGGCCCTCTGCTCCTCACAAACCTTGAATAAAGCCTTCCTAATAAACCAAGATCCGTGCACCTTGAACCGAATCAGGTGACCCTTCCTCCCACACGTCTTCAATCGGTTTTGGCCTTTTGGCCAATCTCTTCCTCTACGGCTTGCCCTCAGGTTAGCACAATCTGATCCCGAGAGCGACTAGCATCCTGGCCTCATTAACGAATTTTAGCACGGAGTTGAATCCTTTCTCCATAATGAAACTGTGAACAACAAACAAAGGCCCAGAAGAGAAACAAACTCAAGATGATGAAGCTACCTCCCAAAGCCTTATATATAATGACCTTGGGCAAGGAAATCCGGGAAGTTTATGTATTGTATTAAATAATATTGCTATAATGCTCGTTTATTTTAAAATTTTCTTAATTTTTTCGCAACTGTCACTATCAAGGAGCAAAAAAATTGAGAAACTAAAAATGTACAAAAAAAATGGCCTGCACGGATCTTAAAGCTGCTTGACGGGTGAAATAAAAAACTAAAATATACGATTGAAAAACTCAGGACCAACCGGATGGCATCAGGTCAACTGACCAAGGATAATCTTAGCCAACCAACAGTAGACAAGCGTTTGTGATGGAAGATGTGAATGCATATAATCCTTCAACCAGTTAACTGGAGCCCGACCTCCCGATCGACCTGCCATTCCTGACCAATCTTCCATAAACAAGATCGATCGACTAGTTATGGTTGGCCATATTCTCAGGTTCGACCGGTCATCTCAGATCTTGCTTTAATGTGTAAATCGAAAAAGTATCAGCAAAAATCCCAAAGACATTGCATGGACGGCGGAAGAAGTGTTGTGACACTGCGGGACCTACCAAGGATGATCCGGAGGCACACGCTTAGCCGGCCAACCTACGTGTACTGGGAAAACGGAGTGCCCCAGACGGATGAAGATTAGTTCATCCCTGAAGAATTCATCGGACCCAATCCATTCGGATGAACTTGTCGTCTTTCAACCCTAATAAACCAAGAAGGTAAAATAGGTCCTCCCATTCCAAAGCAGTTGACATGGATCCCCGGCAAACAGTTGCCGGGCCTGACGGCCGCCCGACCTACCAACCACCTGACCATACCCATAGGCCACGCAGGCCATATTCATGTACAAATTAAAATAGCCATGTCATACCTACGTACTTTAGGTGTGTAGGATGTAAATGTGCATTCACCCATTCTTATAAGTATGGATCCTTTTTATGAATAAAGAAATGCAAATTAACCATTCATTAGTGTGTTATCACTCCCCTCTATCTCTCTCCCATTTCTCGGCGCACTATTCCATAAGAGTGTCTCCCGGACAATTTTGGATTCAACACTGTACATATTCTCTCTCGGTACATATCCCTTATCGCTAATTCAGGCCACATGAATTTAGTTCTACAAATCATTAAGCATAAATCAATCCCACCAAAAGAGGAAAAATTACAGCGAGAAAGACATAGAATAGCATGAAATCATGATTGCTCACCACATCGCCACGAGAAATTCCCAAAGAGTCAAGCGCGGACGCGAGGCGGAGACATCTCTCTCGAGTTTCCCTCCAAGTGAAGCGCAGATCGCCTTGGATGATGGAGGTGCGGTCACCGTAGACAGCAGCGGCCCGTTCGAGGAAGCTCAGAGGGGTGAGCGGAACGTAGTTCGCCGAGCAGCGAACGGAGCCCTCCATCACCCGAGTTCTCCGGCAATCTCTAGTTTTCGGTATCAAAGCCCATCGATACTAAGATCAAACAGACACCATGATTAGGAGGACACTCCCGACAAGAAATACGATGAAAAATAGTTTATTAATCGGACAAAATAGATAAGTCGAGATAATTTTTTGACTAAAAAATATTTAAATTTTAACCATAGACGAGAAATAGTTTATTAATCGGATAAAATTGATAAGTCGAGATCTTTTTTTGACTAAAAAATATTTAAATTTTAATAAAAAATTTAGACTTCAGCAAAATTTACATTTAAAATGACCCGCTCGCTAAGGCATGCTCAATAGTGCCAAAATCAGTTTAATCCGAGTCAAATCAAATTTAAGTCAAGTCATTAAAATATTTTTGGAGGTTTCCAAATATATTTGGAAGGTCAAATGAATTTCGAGTTGAAGAGCTTATAGTCGAATTGAGCATCTCGATAAGACGAATCTAACAAGCCTATGATTGTTCAATTATGACATCATTAAGGCACTCAAATGTCCATCAAACATTGTCTAAAGGAAGTTTTGCGGACCGTCTAATCAAAGTGGTTTATATTCCTGTATGAATTGTTTTGGAACTTTATAAGTGGAGTCTCACTCCTCTCATTAGGGGAGATGAGAGTTTGAGCTATGAGGAAGAGCTTGAAGATTCGAAAATGAGCTAAAGTGCCAACGTTCGCCAATCGATATCGATCACCTTAAACCGTCAGCAACCACTATTGACTTATATCAACCACTGTCGACCATCGTCAATCACCATCAGCCACTATCGACCACCACCAATAGGACGTTGTCAGTTGCTATCGGTCTTCGCTCGTTCCTAGCAACAAATTTATGAGCATGTCGATATTGTAACTTAGGAAACAATAGTAACCCTTTCACGCAGGTGAGACAAGTGGTTGTAACTTTAGTTATCTTTCTATTGTATAACTCTTCAGCTATGTCAGGTCCCTCAGTTCTTCTGATAATATTCATTAAAAAGTTCTTATGAACTTTTTTTTTGATATAAGAAATTATATATCTATAAAGCTACTGTGGGCATGTGAGGCACATTGTCTCAATCCCATTGAAACTGGCTTATCCTCTTTTGAAAATAATAATATGTTATTATTATTTTAAAATAAAATAGGGTAGAAATTCCTATTTTTAAATATGATTTCAAAAAAAAAAATTATGATGATGACTAAACAGTCGGAGTTTAATTATTTTTTTTAAATTATTTTAGTGATTATATTCATTTAGGTATTAATGAATAGAATTTAAGATATAAAACTTTAACTAAATTTTGATAAAAGAAATTTTATAATTTTTTATAAATATAAAATGCAATGTATCAATTTAAATTTATTTTTAAAATATTTTTTATGATAAGTTAATGTAAACTTTAATTTATTTATCATAACATAAAAATCATAATTATGAGACTTATTTTATCTAAATTTACTCAAAATTTTAGTATCAAATTTTTATATAATTAAGTGATTATCTATCAGCAAAGAGCATTTTTTCGTATAATTTTTTTATTATTATTTCAAAATAATCTTTTTTATTAAAAAAGAGTTATATTCTAATTTACTTGAAAATAAATAATAATAAATTATTGGTTTTATAATTAAAAAATAATTTCTTGAAAAACCCCCATAAATCAATAATTTTGCTTCTATTAAATTATCCTACATTGTGCTGGTCTTGCTAAAATAATCAGGAGTGAACATTAAAAAAATGGGATAACTGTTAACTAACAGATTTTATTTTATGTCTCATAATGAATTTGAATATGCCAAAATATTCATTTGGATTAAGATATCCCAAGAATTTGAATGAATGTTAGAGCATTATCTAAGCAAACTTTTGAGCAAAAAAATTTTTCAGCATCTTATATTAATAGTGTCTTTCACATCTTAAGCTAATATCATTGCAAGTAATGGGTTTTGGGCCCAAAATTTTATGGAAAGAGTTGTATCTATCTCTGACTCGATGGAAAAATTAAAGCATCTGAACATATCATGCATGTCCGGATGATAACTGTTTCTAATGTCATTTTTGAACCCATATATTATCTGATTATATTTGGACACACACACACATGATTGCTGAACATTTTATTGTGAAACAAGTCGGTCGAACATGCAATTATACGTGTCAAGTAATATATGGATTTTTGAGTGTGCACAATGAATGGTTAAGAAATAATCCTAACAAGTGAATTTATAGTTTACTAACTTAATAAACCTTATTTGACATGATTACAATTGTATGAATTAAATGCTACAATCCTAAAAAAAAAGAATGATTGAAACAGAAAACAAGAAAATTACACGATGAGGAGCTAAAAGACTTTAGTGATCTTTATAGGGAGTAAGGCTCATGCTTCAGTGACTCAATTGCAAATGTGTTCTCGTCGTGATCCTATGAATTTATCTCGGTGATAGTTTTTCAATCAGGGATAATGCTCTTTTTAGTTTATGTCCATATCATAAAAAGAGTTGGAAACCATATTACAGTTAAGTGGGAATTAACCTTGTGACGTTTATAAGACTCTTTAGATCCCTAATCTAGGTTGTGATCCCCTAATGACAATATGTTTATTCAACTATGTTGTCATATATTAATTTACTCGTTACACTAAGCAACGGTTAGAAGCCCCAGATCACAAGTGTTTTCAACATCCTAATGGGCCAGATCATAAGTAAGTGTTGAATGTTAACATAACAACGTAAGAAAATCATCATGCAAATAATGTTTATAAGGACAATCAATAAAACACAACGAGAAACAACAAAATCTTACATCTTAGAGCATGAAAAAGAATTAGCCACGTTCCATGAGACCAAAAATCATGGAGTATTTCATTGCAATCATAGAAGAAAGAAAGTGTATAAAGGGTGAAAAACTTACAACAAAGTTTTAATCCCTTTGAAATGCAACTAAGCCTCTCCGTACACCACAAAACACTCCAAAACCTTTCTCTCCCACAAATACACACTCTCTCTCTCATAACTCCTCTACAGACTCAAGGAAAAACAATCCTAGAAGCTTTTTCCATTAAAGAGAAAGAAGAAAAACCGTTGGGACGATGGTGGAGACCCCTCTCTTACTCTTGGTTGTCTCTCCCATACTTCCTCTTATAAAGCCCAGACCAAATATGTCATGAAAATTCTTAGTAAGTTGAGACAGATTCACCGTGGCATGACCATTCTAATATATGGTGTAACTATGCCATCACAAGTAGGTTGGATGGTCTCAGTAGCAGTGAGAGCATGCCCGATTTCAACATAACCATGCCACATCTGATGCGGTCGCTGCCAAAGCTGGCGTAGTTATGATGTTCATACAAATGTAACATAATTTCGTCGCATTTAAGCATGGTTATGCTAGTTCAGCAACCTTTACTTCACTGTTTTCTCACTCTGTGATGTGCATTTGACTCCCTATAACCCGCAAAACACAAAAAATAACCTTCCATAAGCATACAATCTTAATAAATAATAAAGAAATATAGAATTTAATGTAGGAAAAATATGTAAAATTTTCTCATGTAAATTTCCTAAAACTACCTATTAATTGTCTCTAAGTAATTTCATAGCTTAAATAGGACTAAAATGGTCTTAGTAACTCTCATATAGGCTCCTTGATTCATTACTAGATTCTATGAGTGTAATACAAGATTTGAAAATCTCATGTCCGGGTTAGATTTTCATTAAGTTCTTACAACCTAGCCCTTTTTTATTTAATTCCCCATGCCCTAAGCCCAAGCAAATCTCACAACTCTTATCTGGGTGTTATTGAAAATATTTTCATTTTGTTGAGATGGTTTTAAATCAATTACTGATCCACCAGCCAACCAATTCACTTAGCATTCCTCCGAACATAATACTCAAAGATCTCATTAGGAGAAGTTTTACTTTTATTTATGTGAGGGACCTTTGAAATTCCAATTTTTTTTTTTCTCTTCTCAGGCTTCTTCTCAGGTTCCTGACCATTTATTTTATTTTACTTTTCTTTTGAGGCCTTTTAAAGTTCTTAACATTTCTTTTTCCCTTTTTATTTCTCTATTCCATGAGAATTATTATATCTAGTTGGACTTTATTTTCCTTTTAAAATATTTGATTGTCTAGTCTCCCTTGATTTATAAGTCTTAACTTCTTATTAATGTAGACTTTCACATATTATGACACATCCAAAAATTAAGACTCAAATCACTTAGCTTAGTTGAAATAGTAAAATATTTAAATTATCAATAGAAAACTATTGATTATTTAATTATACTGGTATAATTATTTTACGTTTTTCTTAGGGTTTGAATGGCGGTTGTTAAAGCGGAGAATTTAATTATTACTATTCCCTCCCTTTCATGAATATCTTCAAATCCCTCACCATATAACTAGAATAGTGGCAGTTTCAAGAATGTGGCGGGCCTATGTACCTCCTACTATGTTGTAACACATTGATGCATATAGTAGTATTACCGCTAGTGCTGGGTGGCATAAAAATGAGGTTGGGTGTGCAAATTGTGTAGCTCCCAGCCCATGATGTTCTGGGTTGTGGATAATGCATTGATGCGCTAGGTCAGTTCGGTAATTTGCAGATCATGACACTGTATTCGGAGACATAAATAACCCTCTCCCTACTTGTGAGTTAAAAATTATCTATTTTTAGTGCACTTTTTATGAACATTTTATGTACATTTTTTATGATACTGCACTTTAAAAAAATATATCTTGCATGTTTTTTGTTTTAGGTACATGGAATGGACATTTAGAGAAAATAAGGGAGAAATGAAGCAAAATTGAGCTGCATTATGTGGCGTTATCGCGCCACCCTTGGCATCATAGCACCACCATACAGGCGGATTCGGTACTATAGCTCTGCATCCTGGCACTATAGTGCTAGTAACTACACTTCCAGAAGATACATTGAATTTAACCCAATTTTGAAGAGGTGCTCGAAGCAACCATTGGCTATTCTCAGAGATATATTAAATGGGAACGTTTTTGGCCAAAAAGAGACACTTTAGAGAGACCTTTTGGAGAGTTTAGTGAGATTTTTATTGCTGTTTTTAGTGTGCGTGAGGAATTATTGAGTAAGAGTTTGAAGATTGCTGGAAGAAAACTCCATAAATTTGCTTGGGGAAAAGACATAAGCTACTTTGTATTTGTGTTTAAGTTTTTGTTGCAAGGCTTTGATTTCAATGCAAATCATGTGTTTTTATTTAATCTCCATGAATTCTGAGTAGTTTCCTTTTTTCGTTCGTTTTCTCTCTTTTATTTTAGGAGTCGCCAGCCTGTCGATTGTCGTATACTTCCCACATTCGAATAAATCTCCCTCCCAAATCGGATAAGTGATTCGAAGAGGAGAGGAACTGAATAAGAAGGGACATATGACAATGCGACAAACAAGAGAAAAAAGCAAAACGTGGAGAGCCTACGTGCGATAAACCTCGCAAGGATAGGTTAAGAGTGTTTGCCCAAACAAGATCGGGCGAAAAGCACCTTAAACCGATATTCACGAAAGAATGCCTACGTAGACTACCCATAACCAGAGAGTCAAGTGTAGGTGCCTGTTCTGGGGTCCAGAGCACTCCCTAGAGGACGTATCACACTTGGTTAATTACATCTTGAGGGGTACCTAAGAATACTCTCGACAAAAGGAGTTTCGCTTATAGTATCATGAACCTGGGGCAATAAGTACTCAAAAGAAGGTTATTCCGTGTCGGAACGCCACGATGCTTTTAAAGCTTCCGCTAGGCTACGGTGAAGAGAGTGAGTCTCTCACGGTCCCCGAATGGGTAAAAGACTCATCGGCATACGAGACCCACAAAATAACCTAAATCATCTCGACGGGGAAATCCCAACACGTCAAAGCACATCCGGGCCATAAGGGCAGAGGACAAATCGTCGTATCCCAAACGGGTGACAGCTCATCGGCTTCGGGCCGTCAAAATGATATCAATGAAGTCAAGGAGCGAAAGGGCTCAATAGGGGCAGTCAAAGGAATGGAGGAATAATCCTAAAGGGGTAGAGGTAGCCAAGTCAGGCTACCACAGACCCGTCATCCCAAGCAATAGGACCCTAAGTCTACCTGAACGTGAAGGTAGTCGACCCAACACGTCCTGAGATCCCCATCAGCAATCTGAGAATTGCATTATCCACGGGGGCCTCGGTAGTCCTAAGGTCAAAGGAAGGAAACTCTATCTTATGACTATAAGCTGGAGCTCCAAGAGGTGAGACTCACACCTGTCAAAGTGGCAAGGAGGCCTCAGGAAAGAAGAGAAAGGGAGGTTCAGCTACAAAGCTGAAAACGCTCCAAATAAAAGGACTTACACCCCGTCTAAGTCGGGGAGCCTTCTAACACCCTAGGCGCACTAGACAACCACCTATAAATGTATGCTGGGCTAGTCAGGTTGGAGAAGCACTGGGACTCCTCCTCGGGACATGCAAATATGAATGCAGTTATCTAGAGCGATCATTAAATAATGTGGAGGCCCTATTAGTATGACTTGGGTGATAGCCATGCAATGCAAACCATTTAAAATCCGGCCTGAAGGCCATGGAAGAAAATAAAAGTGCATATTTTAAAATCTTGAATATTTTAATCCTAAAATTTTTTATCTTGAATAAATTATTAGGATTTTTAACATATAAAGTTTACAATTTTAGGATCCTTAAAGAGCCTAAATGGTATCGTGAAGTCCCAGATCACAGAAAGAAACAATGAAAACACATGCAGGCATGCAAATATGCAATAAAAACAAGAAAGAAAGCACTCAATAAAATAAAAGAGGTCAAAATATCGCCGGACAGGCAACATATCCCAGGAAAAACAGAAAAAGCGGTCTAACTCCGTATATACATGCCCAGTCTTAATTCTATACATCAATATGAAAATGCAGAATTAAGATACGGGGCACGAGCATCAGCTCCTGGTTCCCTCCACGTGGTTCGCGCATCAAAGCACCTCGAAACCCGTGCCCATATCTTATTTATACTATAGGACTCTCCTAGACTCTAAAAGTACAAAGGAAATAAAAAAGACTCAATCCTGCATGAAAATAAGTGTTAGTGGGAAAGCTCACATGCATATGACGTATAACGAGCCATGCCTTATAAGTGGGGGAGCTAAATAGCACCTGCAAGCAAATTGTTAGAAATCATCACTTGCTCCCCCCATAGCAGTACCTGTGTGCACATAGAGACATGGCTGCCTGCAGAAAAACACCCTAACACACTACCATATATATGAAGCAAGCAGTCACACAACAAGCACAATGCAAAAGAAAGATGTCTGGCTAGGGCAACCAATCCAACAAAGAATAATAGCCAGACATCAAAAAGACTACCTAGCAACCTAACTCCTAGCCTAGCAAGCCATCTAACGAAAAGTGCACAAACCTAGTGCCTAAGTGCAGGGTAAGTCTGGGTATAGTATGACTTTGATGGGGTCGTCATACCGGCCCGGACCTAAAGATCCAAAGGATCTAAAGCGCGTCACGAAGAGGGGTGACACAAGTTAGATCCAATGGATCCTTAGCATAGTCATACTTGTGCCGATCTCGATGACTTAACTCGCATTGCTCATTGGGATCAACCCAGCAAGCAATGCTCGTTAAGGCATCGCGACCGACACATTGTCACTCTCCTAACGAGTAGGACAAGCCATCAAGGAATGGGTAAGCAAACAGTCATGCAAGAAGCTCACATTGTGACTGCTCAAATGAAATACGAAGCAATCACAATGGGCGCCCAAAAGAATGAGAACACATCATGCAAAGGAATGCAAGGATGTCACATGCGACTTGACACACACAAACACGATGTACCGGTGAAAACAGGCTACTTATGAAGAGGGATTACACCTACCCGGGGACCTGGGTTGTCATGCAACTAGCAGACACCGACTACAAATGAGTTTGTATCGAGTAAAAGGATACCTATAAAGAGGATTTACACCTCACCCGAGAGGCACTCACCTAGCACACATGCAAACAAGCAAAATATGTAGCAGTCATATGATAGATACACCAAAGTGATGAAGGTGGAGTATGTCGTGAAGGCAGTGACACGACCGGAGCAGGCATGTCGTAGCTGCAGCGGCCCAAAAATGGGTATGCCGAGGAGGCAGTGACCCGGAGATGGGCATGTCGTGACCGCAATGGCCTGAGCAAATGGATATGCCGATGAGGCAGTGACCAAAAAGAGCGAGCATGTCGAAAAGGCAGCGGCCCAAAGGATGGGTATGCCGAGGAGGCAGTGACCCGAAGGTAGGCATGTTGTAGCAGCAGCGGCCCAGAGGTAGGCATGTTGTAGCGACAGCGGCCCGAGAAAATGTGCAACACGAACAAGTGATAGTGCTTATGCAGGTAAACATACACAGGATATGATGCAACATGCAAGCATACCAACATGCACATGCTTACAAACATGCAATATGATGCAATAAGTGGTCACATGCAAAAGAATGCAACAAGGTGGACCATGCACATGCAACACAACCCCAACGCTAGACGACATGTCGAACTCATCCTAACGACCTCACATAGGAACCTAAGGTTGACACTCTTGGATGTGCGGCATCGCCGCCTCCAGTTTTGGCTTGGCTATGTGGAGGGCTCCCCCTCCGATTTCTCGTAAGGGAAACTCTCCACCGTTCGTAGGGTGGACTAGCTACAAAGCTTTTCTCGCACTAAGAACTCCTCGATCTTATAGGACGGACTAGCTACAAAGCTTTTCCCGTCCTCTAAGATCGAACTCAACTAATCCCTCCAAGGGAGATTAGGAGCGCCAAAACTGTGGGAAATTATGATTCTGACCTAGTAGGATTAAGATCTAAAGCTCACAACAGGGAATCGCTAGGCTAAGAATTGGAATTGTCCAACGCACAGGATTCCTAACTTACGGCTTTGTTGACCTCATTTTTGATGAGGTCTTCTCTTCTTCTCTTTAGTACTTAGGATCTAGCCTTAGGCTTTTCCTTTGACTATCTTAGAGGATTAGAATTGGGACCCACCTTTTAGAAATTCAAACCACTTCCTAACTCCCTGCAAACTCTACAAACTTGACTATAGACCCCTAATCACCTAGAGGGTTGAAATCGAATGTGGAAGTTTAAAGGATGAGTTCCTATAGGACTCTTTGGCCTTAGGGACCTGCCATGGGTGGCCCAGTGCAGTGAAGGGCCGACTTACACACACACTACACCTATACACTACACTTTCACACACCTCCTAAAAACACACCCATACCTAACTTGACCTCCTGACTCATGTAGGTGATTCACATGGATGGTCCTTAACCCCTAAGCCCTTCGCTAAGAGGGTTGGGAACAACATAGTGAATGCCTCAAATGAGTCCCTTCACGGCTCATGTGGGCTTGATATGGCTTCATGGCTCAACCAAATTGATTTCATTCCACTTACATTTACCCGATCTTCAATTTCCCAAATTTTCAATTTTTGACCCCAGGACCCTACACCCGCCTAGCCTACCCAAAACCTCGAAATCCTCCAAAACACCTAAATTACCCAAAATTCCTCAAAACCATTCCTAAACATTTCCACATTACTCAAATTGATCATCCATACCCAAAAATACCAAAAATACCTCCCAATACCCTCTAAATACCCAAAATACCCCTATTGATCCAAAAATCTAGAAATTCATAAAATTCCCAGAAAATTCCAAAAAATCCCAAATATTCCCAATTTCATTTTTTTCAACTACACTATGGGCCAATTTTGTCAATTTACCCTACTTTTGTCAAAACCCCCAATTTGACCCATTTTAACCCTAAGTGAACCCAATGTCAAACCAAACCTGCCCAATTGACCCAAATTCTGGTCCAATTCAATTCTAAACTTCAATTCAATATTCCCAACACCAATTTAGACCAAATCCAAGTCCAATTTGATTGACATTTGGATCCAATTTCACTTTTGGCCTTAAAGCCCAATTTGGACCCATGACCCCAAACCTAACCCAAACTCACCCAATTCAACTCCAATTAACCCCAAATCTTTTCTAAATCTTCCTTAACATCCCTACAAACAAAACACTAACATGATTTACCCAAAATTTATTCCCAAACCCCACTTAAATTCAACCCAAAGCTAAAGGGCCCAATTTTGTCCTAAACCCAAACCTAACCCAAATAAGCCCAAACCCCAAAATCAAAGCCCAACCAAAGCCAAAACCTCTTTGAAACACTCCCATAAACATTTCCCAACATTTATTTTACATCAATTTTAACCCTAGCCCAACATTGGCCCAAGTTAGCCCAATTTGACCTATATTGGCCCATTCACCAAAGAAGCCCAAATCCAACCCAATTCAAACCCAAATCATTCCAAACTCATTTCAAATCACTCATGACATATCCCTAAACCAAACCCAACAATTATTTGGCCCAAAATTCTACAAAATTCCCATCCATGAATTCATTTTGAAACTTAAAAGCCCACTTACATGAAACCTTCCTAAAGCCCATTTCCACCAAGTACAAAAGCCTAAAATTGGCCCTAAAGCCCACATGGCAATTTCTTTTCATCATACCTTTAATTGATATCATCCCTAAGTTTCAAAACTCATCATGAAACCATTCCAAATCAAGCTTCATCCAAATTTTTACCAAAATGCCAAAATTTCTAAAATCCATTTTCATGAAATTGACCAAGTTTTTCCCCAAGCCAAAGACAAGCCATGCAAGCCATGGACAAGCCACATGAAGTCATGGAAGGTTTGACATGTGATCAAGCCATTAATGGCAAAAGGAGGAGCCTCTTTTAAGCCCCCTAAAAAGGTTTTAACCCTTTTAATGCTTCACCTTAATCCATGATTAATCAAAATATTCATGGATGGTGACGTCTTTACCCTTTTCTAAGCCGATTCACCTGATCCTCCCTCGGCCCAAATCGGCCATGGAAGGGTGCACCAAACCCAAAATGGTGGGTTGACCCATTTGGACCCAAAATGAGCCTCTCCCAATACCCTTTTGATTCAAACCCTTTACACATGTCCATGGTCGATTGATTGCACAAACCTCCGGCCACGACCCACCTGGATCCGAGGGTGACCCATGCTGCCGGCCGGCCGCCCGGGTCGCCGGAAAACACCATGGCCGAGACCTTGGGAGGAGCCGAACTTTGGAATTCCACCTTGCTGAGTCTGTCTCATGCCCAATGGCCACCATGGTTGTTCTTCTCATGCCGGAGCAAGCTGATCCCAACCCTTGGCCATCCCTGTGAGGCCCTCCAGCCACCTCTATTTAAACCCGACCCCCTCATGGCCATGGATGAGAGTTGCACAAACCTTGCCGAAACTCTGCCAAAATTGTTCCAAACCCTTCTCCATCCTTAGAGCAGTTGATCCCCAGTGTCAATTTGCCCTAAACCCCACCAACATAACCCAATTTCTCAGCCGAAATTCCACCCAAAACCGGGACACTTTGTCACAGCTGAGCCAATCCTCGAATTGATCGGTCCTACACCTTCATTGGACCAAGAGGAGAAGTTTCCCATCGAAAGCCCCATCTCCGGGCCACCCGGTTGCTCCGGCCTCAAGCTTTGTGATCGGTGTGGTCACTTTCATAGCTAGGCAATTCACCGGACCGGGAGACTTCATCCGGAGCTTGCCGGGATCCAATCGAAGGTGACACAACCCTCGGATCGAAGCCACACTTCTCGAGCAAAGGTATGGCCTCACTCTCCTTCCCGAGCTTCGAACTTTCTCCATTTTTATTGAGTCGATTTCATGCCATATAAGTCGTATGGATGTGTTCGTCTTCTCGAGACGAATCCATGAGAGCATAAGAACGTTAAATTTGGTCAAGTATCGAGTGAGATCTTAGGCCTAGAAGACGGACGGCTCTCGGGTAAGGATGCCTGGGGACGATGAACGGATGTCGTTCATTTAATACACGCGCGGACGGACGGCCAGGATCGCGCCGGATACAGCGGGCCCGGGGAGCGCTGAGTCGGATGGAGGCGTCGAATCGGAGAGCGCCACGCGGCGTTTCGGAGCTGCCGAGGTTGACGCGGCGCCGCGTGGATAAATAGAAAATTAGGGTATTTTTCTGATTTATTTAATTCCCTAAACTTCAAAAATCCATAACTTTGTGTAGAAAAATCAAAAAATAAAATAAAAATACCCTCTTGCTCGAGTGAACGGAGGAGAATAATGTGGAAAAGAAATCGTTTAATTTCATCAAGTATTTTATTTTTAATGATTTATTTCCCTTCTGCATTGTTTTAATTCTCCATGCATATAGAAAATTCACCATGGCATGAGACCATAGGACTTTTGAAGCCTCCGAATTTGGGAACATTCCCGAATTTTCTAAAGTCGGAGGCCATCCCTATGAGAAGTTATTGATTTTTCAAATTCATGTTGCTGTTTTGAGTATTTTAATTCCAATAATTAGCATGTTGTGAAATAAATTCTAGGAAAATTTGGTGATGTCTCTTATGACCAGAGGACCCTTGGAAAAATAGGTTTTGAGTTAATTCATTTAAAATAACCCTAATTAGCTTAAACACCCAAAATAGATCCATAATTAATTAAAGTTAACCATACATCAAATTGACTTGAAATCAATTCTCCACTGACCTTTAGGATCAGAGGAACTCACCATAAAAATTTGAAGTCAATTGGACTTCGTTAGCCCTACTAAATGGGTTGATTGAGTCATTTAGCCATTTTGAACTTTAAAAATTCATAACTTTCAAAATGCTTTTCAAAAATTCACCAAATTAGTTTTGGAGCCTCTCTGATATCAGAGGAATTTAAGAAAATTAAAATTTCAATTTTCTAAAAAAGTTGATTTTTTGGTATTATTTGAATATTTTAATAATTAAAAAATAATAAAAATTACAAAAATAATAAAATTCACCAAAATGTCACATTTTGAATTTTAATCACTTAGGAACAAACCACATATTTTTCTTAGGTCTATTTAATGAGATATTAAATTTTAAAGCCCTAGGGTAATTTTAAAATTAAAAAATGTATTTTCTAGCATTTTCACTAAAATAATTATAATAAATCAAAGAAAAATCAGAAAATTGCAAAAATTGATTCTCTGATTTCCTTGATATCAGAAAGATTTTTGAAAAATATAAAATTCATTTTTCAACCTTTATTTTATTTTTAAATTAATTAATACTCCAAAACTCAAAATAATTAAATAAAAATAATATAATTTAAAAAATGACCAAAATTGGTCCAAGTGGTCCTCTGGTCATTAGAAATGTCCCATAATTTTCTTAAGGACAGAAACTCTCCCTTGGTCATGTTATTAAATTTTCCTTGGAAATTTCTATTTTCCACCAAAAATAATTATATAAATAAATTAAATACAGAAAAATCACATTTTCTCCTCTCATGTCTTTATTGACATATGAGTGAAGTCACATAAAAATTTCAAATTCATTTAAGCTCAATTGAGTGAGTTATGAAATTATTAAGCTTGAAGGGCAAAATGGTAATTAAAAAAATTTAACCCTTAATTAAAACTTTAGGTTTAATAAAATTAACAAGTAAAATATTTGATCTTAATCTGATTTGGATGATTGAAATTTAAATAATTAAAGGGTAGAAACCTACTAAACAATTTAAAATAATTGAAATAAACCTTAATTAAATAATTGATTAAATTTGGAAGAATAATAAAGTTGGAATTATTAAATAGGGATATTATTAGGAAGAGATTTATTCTTTAATTTAAAAAATCCCTAAATTAATCATCTCAATAATATTTAATATTTAATTAAAATGATAATTCAAATTTAAGTTTTAAAATGTTAAAGGACTTAATCATTAAAATTAAATTAAAAAGTTAAATTATTAAACTCTTTTTAAATTTTCAATTAAACTAAAATTAAAAATAAAATTAAATTAAATCAAACAAATTAAATAAATTAAATTAAATCAAATAAATTAAATTAAATTAAATTAAATTAAATTAAAAAAAATAAATAAGTAATTAAATTAAATTAAATTAAATTAAATTAAATTAAAACATATTAAATTAAAATAAATTAAATTAAATAAAATAAAAAAAAAATAAATAGATAATTAAATTAAAATTAAATTAAGTTAAATTAAATTAAATTAATTTAAATTAAATTAAAATAAAATCAAATAAAACTAAAATTAAAATTAAAATTAAAATTAAAATTGAAATTAAAAAATCAAAATTAAATTAAAATTAAAACTAAACCAAATTAAATTAAACTAAAGTTAAATTAAATTGAATTAAATAACATTACCTAAGACATAAAGAAATTAAATATAAAACAACTTGAACACTATTTCAAATATAAACCCGTTAATTGAAGTTAAACTAAATTATAAACCATTTGAACACCATTTTGCCCTCGAAAGCTTTGGTTATCATAACTCCTAAACAGAACGTTAAATGAAATGCTACTTCACTTATATGATATTCAAATGTCCTAGTTCACTGAGCAAGATAACAAAACTTGAATTCCCGAACGATTAATTCATTTGTATAATTAAATTCATTTAAACTTAAAACAATCCTATCAATATTGAAAAGATATTTAAGATTCTTCTTAAGCACTTCCTCAATATGATAATATACTCATAAGAACAATTGAATTTAAGTATTCTTTGATGAAGAAAATCGTCCTTAAACCAAAATATAAGAACCTAGACGTCATAGGAAATGACTAGCTATAGGATTAGGAATTTGGTAGAAAACCATAACCCTTCCCTTAGCTTTACCTAGGAACTTGCTTAAATATTCTAATTGCGTTTTAAGTGCAGCTTGGGATGACGGGAAGACCCTCCGAGTACGCTTTTATTTTATTGCAATTTACATTATTGCAATTTCTTTAATTGCATCGCACTTACTTTTCTTGCATGATAAACAATCGTTGCATGAAAACCCACACCTTTAGGATAGTCCCTAAAGCTGAAACCAAAACTAAATTAAAAGTCATTGCAAGATAAAATTTACCGCCACAACATTTCAAAATATAAAACAACTCAAAATTTAATCACAAACGAACACAAAACTACAATTATAACTAAATTAAAACGTCCCGTTGGATGATCGGGAATACCTCGGATGATGTAACCTTACGTGTTGCTAACGGGATTTCCCACGGTCTAAATGAAAGTGTGGAACTCATTTAGTTGAGTTTAGCAAATTCATCTGGACTAAGTGAATCCGATAAAATAACGATGCCGGAAGGATGAAACCGTGGGATCTTAACCGGTGTTGTTATAATCAACTTTGAGATTTGTTTTAATTAAAACATAAAAACACTTGGAAGTTAGGATTTTTCTCTAAACCAAAACACTTTCCTCATCTCCTGATTTATGACTTCTATAACTAAACCTCTGCAATAAAAAAGAGCTCGGAGCACGGTGGGCAGCATGGCTATCTTCGTCAGCAAAAGAACTCTACATCAGCTAAACATTCCTAGAACTAAACAACAAAGCCATAGGACTTCGAGGTAGTTTGCCTAGTGCAACATAAATCCTCAACCTTTTGTTAGGCATTTGCATTGCAAATTAAGCCCTAACCGGACTTAGGATTCCGAGGTAGTCGTTCGGTACGACATAAACCCTCATAACTTCAAGGCTATTTGTGTGATTCTATCATATAAATATAAGTCCTAATTAATTAAAATTGCAAGATCAAAACATTAAATAAACATTAGGACTTTCCTAAATTCAAGCCAAACAATAGGATAGTTGGGAAATTACCGAAGTTCGTTTCGAATCTGTGATTTCTCTTACCTTTCTTCCTTTGAAATCCCAAAATAAAATCTTCCAAATTTGATCCATTCCCTATTGAAATTCCAAAATTCAATCCCTTTGAAAACTTAAACTTTGAAATTCTTGAGAGTAGAATTATTGATTATTATCAAGAGTTTTCTTAGGTGATTCCCGTCACTTAAGATGTAATTAACTATAAGGGCTTGCCCTTATAGGGAATTTTAAAGAACCCAGGTAATATAAACCCTGTTTAATGCTTTCATATTAAGTAGGGGAACTTGTCGGCTTATAAAATTGGTTCGCAGACCAAACGGATGTCACAAATCTTTTAGTTTATTTAATCGAGCCCCACCATCGACGGTGTGTCTATCCTTAGGGATAGATACACGGTTTGTAGTGCGGTGCTCGTTTATATAAACTATTCGGGATGAGAGAGATCAGTTTGATTTCATATCTTAAAATTTTCAAATTTAAAATTATTTTCAAAAATCAAATACTATTTTTCAAATTATTTATTTAAATTAAATTAAAAATTCGCCGACAGGCTCACTCTAGGTAAATCAACGATCCATCACATAGGCGGCTCGACCGGTCGACACATGTCGTCCGGCTCCTCCACCCCACGTGAGCGATCAAACCCACGTGCCTAGACCGGACTAAGCATATGGCCGGCTAAGGGATCAGAAAATCCCACCACCGCGACGGTTGAAGACGCGTTCTCTTTATGTTGAAGGAGAGCCCACGTTTCCGGCGAACAGCCGGTGTTCGGTCCACTTTCCGGCGAATCTCGCAACAACAAACATGGAAAGCGGGATTGAGTGAGGTATGCGAAGTTCCAAAAATAAATAAATAATTTTGGCATTTAAAAATATGACCAAAATGTACCTTCAAGAAAGGAGTCGAACGGACCTCTATATGCCGTAACTTTGTCGCCACCCCGGCGACAATGAGGAACTCTGAAGAGGTCGCCGACAAAGTATCCGGCCGCCGAGAAGATAAGACGACAAGGTGGAGGAGTTAGCTTAGTGGCTACGTGCACTGGGAGCAAAGGAAATGCAAAAGAGAACCTAAAATCTGATGTATTCTTCGCTAATTTACTCTGGCGTAAGTGTGACTCTGGTGAAGACATAGGCCAACCGAATGTTGCCGACGAGGAGGATAGGACGGAGTGCGGCCGGCCGAGGCGAGAAAAATAGGAAGGCGTGAGAGTGACGGACGGCCTTCACAAAAGAAGTTTCCGGCGTGGAAGTCTTGGCGAGGACAAGAGCTCCACGACTGAGAAGTGGGCCAGCGATGAACGAGATGCCGGCAAGGGGGAGGTCCGGCGAGGAGGGGCTGACAAAAGAGTGTGTATATATATATATATATATATATATATATATATATATATATATATATATATAGCGCAATAGAAGGACGATGGAGAGGCGCTGCCGCGAGTTTCGACGACAAGGAGGACCGGCGAGTAGGCTTTGCGAGGACCAGCTGAGAGCTCCTCCCTTTCGCGAACATAAAGCGGGAGGCGGAGGTGGCGGGGCGGGCTAGCACGGCGGCGGCTCCGTTCTCCGGCGAGGAGGAACCGGCGATGCGGCTTGATTCGCGAGAGTAGCTGTGCGGCTCGAGCACCTCACGATAGTGGAGGAGATACGGGAGAGAGGGAGCAAGTCAGATCTCTTTTTATTATTACCCATTTAGTTGCATGCTTTAACATAGATGAGAGAGAGAGTTGCATGCCTCTTTTTTTTTCCCATCTAGGCGTGGGATTATGTATATATTAATAACTGATGCATAAGATAAATAAGAGAAAGGGTGAGGATAAGCCTTTTTTTGTTTCCTTCTCCATGCTCCATGCGTGTGAGATCTTCTTTAATAGATAGGATTTCACTTTTTTTTTTTCTGTTATATATATATATGTCATATATATTTTTTATACCAAAGAGAGGGAGGGAGCACACCATCTTTGCATGCGTTAGAATAAATAATAGGATATTATATTATATTATATTATAGTATATTATTATAATATAATAATATTATTATCATTATTATTATTCCTGTTTTTTTTTTATTTGTCCGGACATGGCCTCGCAGCAAAGTGGACGTCCTGCTTAGGTGAAATCGACGCACCGGACTCACTCGCGTGGTCCGTTTCGTCATCCGGAGTCGTTCGGGTCCGTTCGGGCCACTTTTCAGTAATTAGACCAAAATTAGCCCCTTTTGTGCATTGCGTGATAAATAAAATTTGTCGATCCGATCAAAGTCGTCCGAGGTACGAAATACCGACTGGCCTTCGCCTAAGCGAAAGCCAAATCCTAGCATGATGAACCTGGCTACGTGACCCTCAACACACACCACAATGTCTCAAATAGATGTTTTGCGCTATAGGGGTCAACACATGCATCAAGTAAGGTTCCCTGAGGCTCGAGCAGACATTCTACACCCATGACATCAAAAATTGATGCCAACATTCCTTTCTTTCTCCTTGCATATAGGAATTAATCTTGTGGGATGAGTGTGATTTAAATACTTCTTTTTATTATAAAATTTGTGATGGTATTTTCACCGGTTCTTCATTGCAAATTGGTCACTTGTGAGGTTAAAATTTGTTGAGAAACATAAAGATCCTGGAGTGCTATGATTTCACTTAACTAGTGAATACCACACTTCAACTTGGGTAGAGTACGTTGCGATCACTTGAGGGGAGTGCAAATAGATATAGAGATAAGTTTTGATGGGCATAGAATTGGTGTTTCTAGGGTGTCATAATAGATGCATTTATCAATTTGGTTTAGGGTTTGAATCGTAAGGGTCCTTAGTAGGTCCTATAAAGAGTGTACAGTGGGTAATCTAAAGGTGAGAGGCCAGAATCTACTCAGTACTATTACACAAGCTGGTGAAAAACTCTAAATTAGCCAATGATCTTTGCTAGCACTGAGAGGGGGTAAATGATAGAAATGCTCATATTTGTCACAATACCACATTTTGTATTTTTATTATTTAAGTTTTACACTGATTAATATCACTATTACAAAAGGTAAACATCTTTTCATAATATTCAAACTTGTTTTTATACTTAATTAGTCTTCTAAACTTTAGTAAACTTTTAAATCTAGTTTTTACTCCTTGCTTAAAATTAGTTTTACTATTTCCAATATATCGACTTTGTTCTCATATTTTATTTATTTGTAATTTAGATAGAATTTGTAAGTTAATATTAAGAGTTGTGGTTTTCCTCATGGGATGGGTTTTTAAGGAAAATTCTATATTACTTGAAACAATACTTATACATGCGTAGTATCGATAGTGTCAAAACTTATTATAAAATTTCTAAATCATTACATTTCCTCACACTAGCCTCTAAACATAATTTGAGACAAGCTTTTGATAATTTTAAGAATTATAAATATTCATGTAATTGCAAGTCGGGTCAGAGTCTAACACATATTAGATTCAAATATCAACAAACACCATTTAGGTCTAACATTGGACCTAAACCTAAATCCTAAGTCTAACCCAACTTAGACTTATTCATCTTTTTAGGTCTAACCCAAATTAGACCTGACCTTACCATTAGGTCTAGCTCATCTCATCCTCTAAGTCTAACCTAACCTGGACATAGTCCAATCCTTTTAGGTTTAACCTACATTAGACCTAACCTAAACCTTAGGTCTAACCTAACCTACCTCTAGTCCAACCCCTTTAGGTCTAACCTACATTAGACCAAACCTAAACTCTAGGTCTAACCTAACCTAGAACTAGTTCAATCTTTTTAGGTCTAACCAACATTATACCTAACCCAAACACTTGGTCTAACCTAACCTAGACCTAGTCTAGTCCTTTAGCCCTAACCTCATTAGACCTAACCTAAACCCTAAGTCTCACCTAACTTAGACCAAGTCCAAACTCTTTAGGTCTAACCTACATTAGACCTAACCCAAACCCTAAGTCTAATCTAACCTATACCTAGTCAATCCTTTTAGGTCTAACTTACATTAGAATTAACCCAAACCCTAAGTCTAACATAATATAGACCTAGTCCAATCCTTTTAGGTCTAACCTACATTAGAACTATCCTTTTCCCTAGGTCTAACCTAAGCTAGACCTAGTCCAATCCTATTTGGTCTAAACAAAATTAGATATAAATGAAACCCTGGGTCTAACCTAACCTTGACTTATTCCAATCCTTTTAGGTCTAACCTACGTTAGACCTAACATATACCTAGGTCTAACCTAACCTAGACCTAGTCCAATCCTTTTACATTAGACCTAAACCAAACCCTAGATTTTCCAAACCTAGATCTAGAACAATCCTTTTAGGTCTAACCCACATTAGACCTAAACCTAAACCCTAGGTAGAACCAAACATAGACCTAGTCCAATCCCATAGGTCTAATTCACATTAGACCTAACCTCTTCCAAACCTTTGGGTCTAGCCTAACTTAGGCCTAAATCAAACTTAAACCCTTAGTAACCCACAATAGAGCTAACTCACCATTTAGGATCCAATCTACATTAGACCCAAACTTTAATCCATCTTTTAAGTTTAACCTACATTAGAGCTAAGTATGAATCTCTCTTAGGTCCAGCTCAATCTAAACCTAGCATAAGTCTAACCTAACTTAGACTTAGTTCAAATTGAACTTCCTCTAAGTCTTGCTTAACTTAGAACTAACCTGTCTTGCTTAACTTAGAACTAACCTAAGTCTAACTTAACTTAGACTTAGTTCAACCTAGACCCTCCTAGGTCAAAACTACCTGGACCTAAACACAACTTAAGTTCTTTTAGGCCTAATTTGACTTAGGCTCAATTCAACTAAACTTCCAAGTCAACCTAACCTAACTCTGGTGAACCCAATCCAACTAAACCACCAGGTCAACCTAAAATAACTTAGGTTAACCCAATTTAACTTAACTACCGAGTTGACTCGACCTAACTCGGGTTAACCCAATTCAACTAAACAACCAGGTCAACTCGACCGAACTCGGGTTAACCTAATTTAGCTAAACTTCCTGGTCGACCCAACCAAACTCAAGTTAATCCAATTCAACAAAACCATCGGGTCAACCTAACCTAACTCGAGTAAAACCAGTCCAACTAAACCATTGGGATAACCTGACTTAACTCAAGTTAATCCAATTCAACTAAACTTTCAAGCCAAATCAACCTAACTCAGGTTAACCCAATTCAACTAAACTTATAGGCCATCAAATTAACTCAATTTAATTCAATCTAATTAAACTACCGAGTCAACCTGATCTAACTCAAGTGAACCCAATCCAACTAAACCACCAAGTCAACCCAACCTATCTTGGGTTAATCGAATTCAACTAAAAGTCAAAGTCATCCTGACCTAACTGGGATTAAACCAATTCAAATAAAATACCAGGTCGACCCGACCTAACTCAGGTTAATCTAATTCAACTAAACTCCGAGTCAGTCTGCCCTAATTTGGGTCAACCCAACTCAACTCAACTTACTGAGCTAACCTGACTTAACTCAGGTTAACTCAAGTCAACGCTTTGTGTCAAACATATTAAACTCTGATCAACCCAACTTGAGGCTTAACTTTAAGCTTCACTTAAGTCTCAACCCATGTTTAATCAAGGATTGATTTAAGTCTAAACCAACTAGATTTAAACAAACAATTCAAGTCAAAATTAACTTGCACTTCACCCGAGCCTAATTTAGCTTAAACTTGCTTTAATTGAGGGAGTACAACTTAGATTAGTCCAATCTAATATGGTTTGTTTCCAAGTTAACCCAACTTGGTTTAAATTGGCTTACCTTAAGTCAATCTAAACCAAGTAAGTCTAGTTTGACCCCAATCAAACTAAGTCAACCTAGATCAATCCTATTAAACTTTGGTCGATTTAAACAAGTCTGAAGATAATCTTAGAGACAACCATCCTAATTCAGAATAACTTAGATTATTCAGAGACTCGTCTTTAGATCATTTCGACATATCTTGAACTAATCTAAAGTTAACCTTGATTTAGGTGATTAGAGGTTAAATAGGGTTTGATCTCTCATGAAGAAATAAAGCCATACTTAATGACACGCCTAAAATATATACTTTTTTGCTATATTATTTTACTTATTTTTAATGATATTACATTTTAAAGGAAGGTACTTTGTATGTTTTTTGGTTTTAGGTATAAGAAATGGTGATTGGAGCAAAAGAAAGCAAAAACGGTGCAATTTGGAGCAAAAACGAGCAAGAAATGAAATTCTCCCCTGACACCTTTCGATAAGTCTTTTGATGCTTAATCTCTTTTACACTTCTTTCATATTTTTGAATGAGATTATACTTTAAAGAAATATCATTTTTATGCTTATTTTGTAGGGCTATCTGTTACGAACGCAACGCAACTGAAATGGGGCGAAACGGAGTTGAAACGGAGCCAAACGGAGCGAAACCGTGGAGCCGCGCAGCAGCCTGCTCGCCGACGGCGATATCAATCTCGCTGACGGCGAAATTTTCCTGAGACCACCGAAATATGGCCAAAAAGGCCTCCGACAGGGCCTCAAACCCACCAACAGGGGCCCGGATGACCATGAACCGACATTTGGCGGTTTTGGGCCAATATTCGACGTATTTGGACTCTTTCTCGAAGGAGTACTTAAGGAAACTCTTCAAAATTTGTCCATACTCTTTAAAATGGCGAATATATGTTAGAAATGGGAGAGAAACAATAGAGGAAATGAGAGAAAAACTTAGAGGAATGTTTAGGATTCTTAGATTAAGAGTAGAAATGTATATTTCTACCCTTTTGGAGAGATTCGAGATGAGAATTTGTAAGGGATTTCGCTAGCATTGCATGGATTGCCGGGAGACTTTATGGGAGAGATATTCATCTTTCTTTCAAGGGGAAAAAGCTAAGTATTGTTCTTCATTATCTTATAATTTTGTAAACATTTATTTAGTGGATTTGCTTTAGTTAAATGAAGTTTCCTTTGTGTTTTCTTCATGCTTTGTGACGTATCTCTCTTACTTTTTCTTCTTCTTTGAAAATAGTGGCATAAGAAGATTATGCCATTGTTTTCCTTTTACTTTTCTTTTCGCAATGAGTAGAAATCATGTTTAGGATTTTGTGATGCATGGTAGAAGTAAATTTAATTACAAATGTGATGGTTTTTACTTGCACTTCATTTACATTGCAATAAGGGCCCATTGTAGTGTTAAAATTCGTTGTAATTGTGTTAAGTCCTGAAAGGGAATATGTAATTCTCAACAAAGTGGAGCAACATTCAAATTCCATGGTTGGTAAAGTTCATGGGAATTGAATGCAAATAAATAGGGAAATAATATTAATCGAGCGTAGAGTTGGAGATTTTAGAGTGACAGGCTAAAATCCTCAATTCGGTCCTATCGTTTGGGTACTGAAGTGTAGATGTTAGCCCTTACACGAGGGGAACGTGGGAGCTCCGAAGTGAGAGTCGGTATCCTCCCAGCCTAGCCGCAGATTCAGTAACCAAGCATAGGATTAGTCAATGTTCTTTATGCCTGGACCAAAGGGTAAAGAATAGGATTGCTCCTATTTGGCACATACAATATTAAATGCATCTCAATCCTATACATTATCTATTTCATTACATAAGAATAGTAGTTTTTAATATCTCAAAATTCTCCAAACCAACTCATCCAAAAAGGGTCATCTTTAGAATTATTATTTGCATTTAGTTATAGTTACTATTACATTTAACACTTGCATTTAGGAGTAGTTACTAGATAAAACACAATTTTAATCGACATTCGAAACTAAGGATATTAGTAGTAGACTAGAATTTGATTAAAGACTTCTTACTTCACTTCCTCGTGGGATCAATACTGGGGTTTTTAAAGAAAACTCTATATTACTTGAAACGATACGTATACTTGCGTAGTACCCCTAGTGTGTAAAATATTTTCTAATTTTTATATCATTTAAGATTTTGCACACTAGCCGCTATTTATAAATTGGGTCAAGTTTTTGACCATATTACGGAAGTTAATTTATCGCGTAATTGCGAGTCGGGTCAAGTTTTTGGCACCGTTGCCGGGGAAGCTTCGGTAAGAACTTTAGGAGAATTTTAGTTGAAGTAATTAGGCTTAGATTTGGAAAACTGTAGTGTCGTAAAAATTATTTTTGTGTGAAAAGTGTTTTTATATGAAAAAGTGTTGTGAAAAACAAGAAAAAACTATTTATATGAAAAATAAGGTGTTCGTGAAAATGTTTTGTTGTGTTGAATACATTTCATCTGTTATTTGTTTAATTATTAATGTATTGTTTGATGTATTAAATATGCGAAACAAAGGATCTGCAGGACTTGTGTCTTATTATCCGGAGTTTAAAAAAAATCAAAAAATGAAAGTACAGAAAGGACTCGAAAAACTAGAAATGGAAATGGAAAACTTTCAAGATAATAACTTGGAAAATCATCATAAATCATTGAGGGATTACATAAATCCTACGATAGATGAAATTCACTCTAGTATACAAAACCCTGTCGTAGAAGCTGACTCATTTGAAATAAATCCTGAGATTATCCAACTGGTACAGAACAATCAATTTGGGGGAACTCCTTTGGAGGAACCCTATTTACACTTATCAAATTTTCTAGAACTTTATGCTACATTTCGTTATAATGGCATGTCAGACGATGCTGTTAGACTAAGGTTTTTTCCTTTCTCACTAAGGGATAAGGTTAAAATGTGGTTGTACTCTTTAGCATCTGGTTCTATTAAAAATTGGGAGGAGTTAACACAGAAATTCTTAGCTAAGTATTTTCCACCTTCAAGGACTACTTAACTTAGAAACGATATTATCTCATTTTGTCAGTATGAAGGAGAATCAATATACGAAGCTTGGGAAAGATTTAAGGAACTCCTAAGAAAGTGTCCACACCATGCTCTGCCTGATAGGTTAATCATTCAAACTTTTTATAATGGGTTAGTAGGATCCCTTAAGTCTATAATTGATGCTGCCGCTGGTGGATCATTAATGTCAAAATCATTTGATGAAGCGTATGCATTAATTAAAGAAATGGCTACAAATGAATTTCAATGGCCCTCCGTAAGGGTTAATCATAAAAATGTAGCTAGTGTTCAAGATACAGATGTGATTATAAATCTTGCATCTTAGATTGCTGCAATATCAAGGAAGTTGGACCAATTTGGACTGAACCAACCTCAATTTACTCTTGTAAGTGAGAAAAGTTCATTAGGGCCTATAATTGATTCTAAATTATCATATGAGACTTTAAATACCATAAACAACCCGTACTCTAACTTTTACAACCCAGATTGAGAGAACCATCCTAAGTTTAACTGGAATCATATTACTGATGGTGGAAACCAAAAATGGGAAAATAATCATATAAATCATAATGGAATTTGGAATAATCAGGGGAACACAAACTATAGACCTTCATATCCATCGGACTCTAACGATGATCAACAATTTGAGGATAAGAAAATGTCTATGAAAGAAGTGGTATTGCAAATGGGAAACCAGTTGCAAAGTCAAAATGCTACGATTAGAAACATAGAGAATCAACTGGGACAAATTGCTAATTCACTTAGCAATAGACCCCAAGGAACACTTCCTAGCAAAAATGAGATCAAACCTAAAGAGAACACTAATGAACAAATAGAAGCTGTCCAATTAAAAACTGGAAAAGAAATAGAGGATGTGGTTAGAAAAGAGAAAGATATTGTGAGAGAAACAATGTAAACTAAAAGGCCTGAAGAACATGTTTCTAAGGATCTGGAAAAATTAATATCTCCAACTAAAATCAATTTGGAAAAACCACCACTTCCATTTCCTCAAAGACTTGGACAACATGAGTTGGATAAAAAATTTTCAAAGTTCATGAAAGTACTTAAGAAGTTAACGATAAATATTCCTTTCACTGAAGTTTTGGAACAGATGCCAAGTTATGCAAAGTTTATAAAGGATATATTAAATAAGAAAAGGAAATTTGGGGATTATGAGACGTTGCACTAAGTGAGGAGTGTAGTGCCATACTTCAAAAAAATTTTCCTCAGAAACTTAAAGATCCTTATAGCTTTACAATTCCTTGTGCAATTGGAGAAAAATTATGTGGAAAAGCTTTATGTGATTTAGGAGTGAGCATTAATGTAATGCCTCAATCTATATTTAGAAGGTTAGGTTTAATCGATATTTCTCCCACTACTGTAACCCCTCTATTAGCTGATCGATCTATCATTTATCCAAAAGGAGTTATAGAAGATGTGCTTGTTAAAGTGGATAAATTTATCTTTCCTTTGAACTTTATTGTAATAGATATGGAGGAAGATAAAAAAATTCCAATTATTTTAGGGAGACCTTTCCTTGTTACTGGACAAGCTATGATAGATGTGCAAAAAGGAAAGTTGAGTATGAATATTAATGATCAGGAAGTCACTTTTGATGTATTAAAGACTATGAAATATCCTGCTGAGAGAAAAGATGATGATTCTTTTTGGATGGATGAAATTGATTATCTAAGTAAAGACCATTTCCAAGAAAGTTTTGAGAGTAAGTTAAAAGATGAGATTAAAATAGATTTTCATGATAATTCGAAAACAATACTTAAAGAGGACTGTATGTATGTTCAGGAGAGGTGTGAAATGATGGACTCTACCAAAAATAGTAAACTTTTAATTCCATTTGTTGAAAATCTCATGAACTTAAGATGGATGAACCCAATACAAATTTAAAGTCTATCTACTTAGGGAATTCATCTATTCAACCAGTCTTTATATCTTCAGATGCGACTCAATCATAAGAAAAACCTGAATTAAATGATGAACAAGATAAAATTATTGAACTAGGACTTGGAAGAGAATTTGAGGATAAATTTCAAAATAACTTTGAGTTGAGAAAAGAGGATAAGGATATTGGAAGACCATTGGAAGAAATTCCTAAGGAATTAGAAAAAACATATTTCCTCAACTAAGATAGATCCTCAATCATTTAATAATTATAAAGGGGAAGAATTGGAAGATAACTTGAATCATAAGAGTGACATAGGAGAATTTGATCTTGAATTTGAATTATTTAAAGAGAATCTGATCCAAAATTTAGGAGATATTGAAGTATCTGATAAAGATCCATTTCTTATAAATTTCAAAGAAGATATTAATATGCAATTTCAGAAAATCAATAGAAGAATATTGGATCTAGAAAGAAATATGAGGAACAATGAAATAAATCCATTTGAAAAGGAAGAGCTGAATGGAAAATTAAAATTTGAGAATTTTGTAGGAATCACTGGATCTGGAAATGATTAGGCGATTGATCGAGGATTACTTAAATGGAATTTTGATCCAGGAGGAATCATTTGTCGGGCTAATGACGTTAAACCAAGCGTTTTATGGGAGGCAACCCATAGTTATCAATGTGCTTTGATTTAGTGTGCTCGAGAGTCATGATTGTTAGTGTTGTATTGTGTTTGATTTTGAGTGGATAGACTTGATCTTTATGTGTCATTATAGATTGATAAGTTTGATTGTTGATTGATAGATGTTTGGATTATTAGTGCTTTGATCTGATCTTTGTCTGTGTTATGAGGGAGGTGATTCCTTAACTTCTTATTATGGCTAGAATAGATCTCTTGTAAAGTTGGATTGACGAGTCCACTATAACTTGGGTCTCACCCAGACTTGAGTTTTACAAGAAAAATCATGAATTTCGAACATTGATAGTTTCATCTTAATTTATTACTTCCTTTCTACAACTTTATTTTCATTAGGTAAGAGTCGCGAACCTATTTGATGAATAACATTAGGATGATCTCACACTATCTTTATAACTGTTAGAGGTGCTTAATTATAAGGATTAGGTGATGCCTGAGATTGGTACCTAGGAGCCAATATATATCAGGGATGATCTTATCCTTGGGATTATAATCTATAAAGTCTTTTGAAGTGCCTAATTTACTAGTGTAGTGATTCCGTTAGAAATTGGAAGTAAATTAGTGAGATGCGATGAGATAAAGGAAGAATTGACCTCATTTATCATTTGTGATTGTATTTGAATTGTGTGTTTATGTTTGTGTTACAACTTTGTTTAGGTCTTGAAGAACATTTTTATATTCCCTTGCTGAAACATGCTATGCTAGTTAGACTTTGGTTTAGTTAATTTCATTCTGACATGATTAGTTTAAATTTACTTTCTGCTGCATATTGTTTTGTCCTAATGAATAATTGTAAATGGGTTTTGATAGACATTTGTGGTAGATAGAATTTTTAAACTGTTTTCTTCCTGCTTATATTTTCTGTACTAAATGCTAAGTATTTTAAAAATTAAGTTTGGGGGTAGGAAGAAAAATAAAATTTTAATGTAAAAATACTTCCTTTTAGTGTAATTTTATTACAAGCATGTTTTATGTTAGATTTACTTTCTCCTACAGTCATTCTATCCTGATTATGCATGATATGAATTTGATAGGATGTTGTAGTAGCAAGTAGATTCAACCTTTACTTTTTCTTCCTACTACATTTTATGGAATTAATTGCAAAATATTTTAAAATTTAAGTTTGGGGGGAAGAAAAAGATTAACTCTTATTTGTTCTCAATTGTTATATTTTCAAAAATTATTAGCATAACTTCTGGCAATTGAACCTCGCTTGAGATAACTAAAAATTTTTATTTTAGTTGAATATTATGGAAGGATTGGATGAAAGTTTTTAGTAATAATGGTTAATTTTATAAGGGTGAGATATTTGGTATGAAAGAATTTGATTATAGTTAACTATTTGAAGTAAAGAAAACTGTATTTTTGAAATGTTAAGAGACTTAAAGTATTGTGTGTTAAGAAGAGATTGTGGCTTTACGATGAATAATAAGGCTCATACCTAATTATAAATTAAGGATGTGTTTCAAGTTTGAACATTAGAAAGAAGAGAGTGAAGTTCAAAATCATTACAGGCTCTCCAGATATAGTAATCCTCATCTAAAAAAAAAGAGAGAAAAAGGAAAGAGAGTAAAAAAAAGGGGACTGAAAGTGATCCCGAAAGAAAAAAAAAAGAAAGAAAAATATTTACGAGGAGAAGCTTGAGGAGATGCCTAATCAAAAATGAGCTTCACTTGAGTCACCCTAAAGGGAGAACTTGATTTCATTTCTGAATTTATATTTAAAGTATTGGCCTACATTCTGATGAAATTTACATGAACTCTTTTTTCACATAATCTTTCAAGGCACTCTTAATGTGACAAATTATGGTTTATCTTGAAATAAAAATAGAAGACTAGAACCCTTTGACTTGATTGCTAAATATTACTATACCTGTAGCGTTAACCTGAGTTACTGAATTTCTTTCTAAAAATCTAACCAATATATTTCTTTGAATGAAAAATTTTAGTGTATTACAGGTGAAAAGTACATTGCCCTGAGTTATATTTTTATGTAGTAAAAGTGTTACTTGAGGACAAGTAACAGTTAAGTTTGGGGGATTTTGACACGCCTAAAATATATACGCTTTTTGCTATATCATTTTACTTATTTTTGATGATATTACATTTTAAAGAAAGATATTTTGTATATTTTTTTTTGTTTTAGGTACAAGAAATGGTGATTGGAGCAAAAGGAAGCAAAAACGGTGCAACTTCGAGCACAAACAAGCAAGAAATGAAATTCTACCCTGACACCTTTCGATAAGTCTTTTGATGCTTAATCTCTTTTACACTTCTTGCATATTTTTGAATGAGATTATACTTTAAAGAAATGTTATTTTATGCTTATTTTGTAGGGCTATCTGTTACGAACGCAACGCAACTGAAATGGGGTGAAACGGAGTTGAAATGGAGCCAAATGGAGCGAAACAGTGGAGTGGCGCAGCAGCCTGCTCGCCGACGGCGAGATCGATCTCGCTGACGGTGAGATTTTCCCGAGACCACCGAAATATGGCCGAAAAGGCCGCCGACAGCTGCCTCGAACCCGCCGACAGCAGCCCGGATGACCATGAACCGACATTTGGCGGTTTTGGGCCAATATTCGACGTATTTGAACTCTTTTTCAAAGAGGTGCTTAAGGAAACTCTTCAAAATTCGTCCATACTCTTTAAAATGGCGAATATATGTTAGAAATGGGAGATAAATAATAGAGGAAAGGAGAGAAAAACTTAGAGGAATGTTTAAGATTCTTAGATTAAAAGTATAAATGCAGATTTCTACCCTTTTGGAGAGATTAGAGAGAAGATTTTGAGAAAATTTGTAAAGGATTTCGCTAGCATTGTATGGATCGCTGGGAGACTTTATGGGAGAGATCTTCATCTTTCTTTCAAGGGGAAAAAGCTAAGTATTGTTCTTCATTATCTTATAATTTTGTAAACATTTATTTAGTGGATTTGCTTTGGTTAAATGAAGTTTCCTTTGTGTTTTCTTCATGCTTTGTGACATATCTCTCTTACTTTTTCTTCTTCTTTGAAAATAGTGGCATAAGAAGATTATGTCATTGTTTTCCTTTTACTTTTCTTTTGCAATGAGTAGAAATCATGTTTAGGATTTTGTGATGCATGGTAGAAGTAAATTTAATTACAAATGTGATGGTTTTTACTTGCACTTCATTTACATTGCAATAAGGGCCCATTGTAGTGTTAAAATTCATTGTAATTGCGTTAAGTCCTGAAAGGGAATATGTAATTCTCAACAAAGTGGAACCACATTCAAATTCCATGGATGGTGAAGTTCATGGGAATTGAATGCAAATAAATAGGGAAATAATATTAATCGGGCGTAGAATTGGAGATTTTAAAGTGACAGGCTAAAATCCTCAATTCGGTCCTATCGTTTGGGTGCTGAAGTGCAGATGTTAGCCCTCAGGTGAGGGGAATGTGGGAGCTCCGAAGTGAGAGCCGGTATCCTCCCAGCCTAGCCGCAGATTCAGTAACCAAGCATAGGATTAGTCAATGTTCTTTATGTCTGGACCAAAGGGTAAAGAATAGGATTGCTCCTATTTGGCACATACAATATTAAATGCATCTCAATCCTATACATTATCTATTTCATTACATAAGAATAGTGGTTTTTAATATCTCAAAATTCTCCAAACCAACTCATCCAAAAAGGGTTATCTTTAGAATTATTATTTGCATTTAGTTATAGTTACTATTACATTTAACACTTGCATTTAGGAGTAGTTACTAGATAAAACACAATTTTAATCGACATTCAAAACTAAGGACTATTAGTAGTATACTAGAATTTGATTAAAAACTTCTTATTTCACTTCCTCGTGGGATCGATACTGGGGTTTTTAAAGAAAACTCTATATTACTTGAAACGATACGTATACTTGCGTAGTACCCCTAGTGTGTAAAATGTTTTCTAATTTTTATATCATTTAAGATTTTGCACACTAGCCGTTATTTATAAATTGGGTTAAGTTTTTTGCCATCATCTGGAAGTTAATTTACTGCGTAATTGCGGGTCGGGTCACTAAACATCAGTCGAGGATAATTTGGGCTAAAATACAAAAAAAAACCTAAATGAAATGACATTCAGCCTAAAATACATTAAAACTTAAAATTGAACCACAAAATGCAACTAGGTTTGAGATGGTATATTGGAGGAGGCAACCTATCTAACAAAATACCTTCCAGTCACTTATGACAAATCAAACCGCAAACCTCAATAAAATATGAACAACGGAACCATAAGATCTTTACCAGGTCATCCTAAACAAAAACAAAAAATTGACAAAATAAAAATAAAAATTAATTAATCGGCTAAGAAGTTTTAAGCAACTTAAAATTTTCAACCCCTATAATCTGAAAAAAAAACCTTAATGAACAAAGATCATTGAACGCAACTTGAACCCCAAAACCCCAGGTCTACAAAGATCTCTTAGATGGCATAACCCATTATTACTGACAGGAATCTTCTGGTCCAAGTAGGTTTGATCAACTCTTGGACTAAGTAGATTAGATAATCCGACAACACCGGGATGATAGAAAGGCATGAGCATATTAACTGAGTTGTCTAAAATAAAAATAACATCCAACCAATTAAATCAAATTGTTTTATGTTAACCTTATTTTGCAAAATTGCTGAATACAAAAGACGGCTCTCACTCTAAATTTTGAATATTACTTGGGTATGCTAACTCTGTTTTGCAGAAACAGACATTTAAAACCCAAAACAAGAAGATGAACTTCAATTAAACCATCAATGACAAAACAAATTTTAGGATAGTATAGAATCTTTAGGAATCTGCTACCATTAGGATAGAACTTTGATATTTATTTCCTTAATAATGACATTTAAACTTTTTGAGAACAAATTATAACCTTAATCGAGAGTTTTCTTAAGTAGTCTCGACTACTTAGGATGTAATTAACTATAAAGAATTGTCCTTATCGAAAGATATAAACCCTAGAACAGGTACATCTACCTGATTTCTCTGGTGGTTAGCCTTCTTCAAGTCTCCTTCATAGTTATGTCTTTAAAGCATGTCAAGTTGATCTCACTTTGGACTTATGATCTGGGTTTATCATTGAGAAAATTCAATTCAAGAAGGCTTCTTTTGTTTGTTCCCGTTATTGGCTGCTCTGGTGCTCTGATTTCTCACCTCTTAGTTTACTCACATAATCTAAGATGGAGAAGTATTTAGAGAAGAGGGCGACATAATGAAAAACAAACTGGCGACTCCACAATGACAATGACGACATCAAGAAAATAACAAAATGAATTTAGACGATGCAAACCGAGCTACAACAAAGGGTTTTAAGATTCATGATGTTGATCTATGCACCCAGATCAGCTAGGACACTAGAGAATTAAAATTGGTTAAAATTAATTTATATTTATTGTGGATGATTACTCTCGATAACTCCTTAGAGCAAATCTTCATCAAATAAAGTACTCCAAGAGCCTCTTTTAAGTAGCATGCTTCAATTGGTACAGTTGTTGCTATTTAGACCAACCAGCTCTCAACTTTTAATATGGCTTTAAGAAGAGATACCCACATCTCCTTAGATAAAAGGAGGTCTTTATACATGCTTAATTTAGCGAACAACTTTAACAAATGAGTGAGCACATTATAATCAACTTTGAGTTATATATCCGTGGTAGGCTACTAGAAAGGAGATTTTTTTGGCAAAATCAAATTAATGGAGCTTGATTTCCTTTATCATGTGTGCCATCTAAGGTGATAGGACCTTATCACTTTGGAGATCCACTTTAATGATCTACTATACTGAAATGCTCATAAGGATGTCTACCAAATCTTTAGTGATACCAAAAGAGACTCCCATCAAACTTTCTAAATTTGATAGATTGACCTTGATAGTGAAGAGGACACACTAAAAGTCAAAGATACGAGCATCACTATCTATCTGAAGCTGAATTAAGGGCTTCACTTAGTTCATTAAAAAATTTTGAATTATGATTAGTTTGAGAATTATTTTTCATTATGGGAGATTATGAAAGCTCTCTATGTCATTCTCATCATTATTTTAAGAAGTAAATAAGACATACATAAAACCCTATCTCATTGATCCAGATCATAGAGGGATAAAAAAGGAATAATATAGAGTGAGTGGCACAACAAGTTTGAAATCACTATTTATAGATATAAGTATACGACTAACATTAAGTACAAGAAGAATAACTACTCCTAATAACCTAAGATGCCGCCAACTTTGAATTCATGTACTTATTGATGATGAATTTTCTTGAGTAAATCACTAGGGCTAGTTGTTCAACCTAAATGGTAGGCTCTCGAGCTATCTTGGATGGCTATATAAATGCTAGACCTTATTGATTAATCTTTTACAAGTTGAGACAAGCTTATCATAACCTTCCTCAAAATAAAAATGGGTGAAAGTAAGTAGAGGATTCACCTAAAATGACCTAAATGGATCTCTGGCCTAGATCTATGAGGTACACATTTAGGATGATCATTATTCTTAATTGATCTAAAGTTAAATTCAAGCTTGACTGAAACAAAGAACAACTTGCCTTGCATTTTTATTGCAATTGGATAACAAGGAGAATTTCACTTTCTCAACAAAATTGGGATTTTAAATTTTTAATTGATATGCAAATTTTAATTGCGAGAAAGATTTTACATCTGTAATGTACTAAACAAAAAAGTAAATTGATTTTGATTGCATTAGGTAATTTTGGATTTGACTTTTTATTTTGTAACTCGTTATGTTGAGTTGTGGATAGGATTCACATCTACATTAATTTTTTCTCTTTATTCCTTAGGTAGTTTATTCCCTAAGGAATAAAGCCCCAAAATAGAAATGTAACACCAAATTAAACTTTTCTGTTGAATTTTAATTTGAATTACATTTAATTTTTGAATTAATATATTTTTTAAAATTTTACTTTAAGTTTATTTTATACTAAATTAAACAATTTAATTTAAGTTAGAAATTGTGTTTTTCAATTAGATTTAAATTTGAGTTGATTTTAATTTTATTCAATTTGAACCAAATTAAAGCTCATCTCAACCAACCAAAATCTTAAGCGAGGACCAAAAAAATGATCTAAAGACAATAGGACGGTACCTAGGCATAGATGGAGGAGTGTTCAGCGTTAAGAAATACAGATGAAATGGTTTGATGTCATTCATCATGAAACTGACGAGAAGAACCCTTGCATTGTAGTAGCCTAGCATTGATGTGACATTTGGCTTTCTATCACCAACTTATGTATGTTTGCCCAAAATTCAATGAATTAAGTCTCAGTGTATTATAATGTGGTGTTGACTTCTCTAACACACTAAAAATGATGCCAACGATACTCGTGCACCTTCCACTTACCTCAAATCAGTTTCAACTTATTCTTACTTTTAGGGCCATCAACTCCCAAAACGTTGGCTTCATGGTCCACACTTATCCACCCTTTAGTTCCATAACCCATAACTATTTAGGCCTATTAGAAATCCATCAAACTCATATCTAATAGTAATTGGTCAAGCCATTACGTACTTATCCGCTACTTATAATGAGAATTAGATAATTTATCAGCTGATTAAGGTTTGAATTAGGTTTAGCTTCATGCAGTTTTTTATGCATTTAACTTCTAGACCTCTGTCATAGAATTTGCATAATATTTGTTGCTATCTTATAGTGATTAAATATTGAGTAGGATTTGATTAATTGAAAATCATGTATCTTATATTTTTACTCAAATAAAAAAATTTGTTACGTGCACAACCTAAGTTGAAAGTTTTCATTGAATATAATAAAATCTTACATTTTTTTTAATGTTTTTATGCTATTATATCTCTTATGAACACACACACAAACAATCTCATATAATGAATCTAAATGATAGGAAAACTCATTTCTAATTAAATTTATTTCTTGAACACCACAAAATGCATAGGATTTTGGTTACATAGAAAACCATAATCCAAATATGCTATATTTGATGACCATCATTCGATAAGAAAGTCTAATTTTTCCACATTACAATAACAGTTAAGTGACGTAAGTTGGGGTATGTGTGATGTAAACTCAACAACCATTAGTTCTCATGTCACTTTCAACATAAATAACTTTGAGTTCAAATGTTATTATTTTACACAATCTTAGAAAATTTATTTTAATCAAAAGTGAGTCACATAACACATAGTAAAACTCCATTTAATTGAATAGCTATTATGCTTCAATTTATTAGTTGAAATATAATTTCATCACAAACGATAATTTTTAAATAATTTTATAAAAGTTTAATACATCAACAATTTTTTATACTTGTAATTTCTTGTATAAGACAAATATAAAGTAAAATCATAGTTAAAGTTCATAAAAAAGAAGCTAGAAAACTACTTAGAATTAGCAAATGGTAATTATATACTTATATTAAAACTAGTTATCAATTCCAAGGTGAAATTTTTTTTATTTTTTGCATTTGACTACTAGTAATTAAAATAAAAATAAATTTTAGTAAATTCTCAAATTCATTAATAGATCTAAAATAAAATTTAAATATAATTTAAATCTGTTTTAGCTAAATGTTCATTAAATTTGAGATAATTTTATGATAAACATTAACTCGATTTTATAAAGGGTTCTTTTAGAATTATTTCATTTTACAATTTTAATATATCTTGATTCTTTATGTATCGCTTAACTTGAACTTATAAAAACTTGAAGTGCCTAACTAATGTATATATGATCTACAGAAGCACTTAGTAAACTATTTGATGACACTATAAAGAAGTCTGTTTCCATCAAAACA
Organism: Papilionanthe hookeriana x Papilionanthe teres; assembly: GCA_022702705.1. NCBI lineage: Eukaryota > Viridiplantae > Streptophyta > Magnoliopsida > Asparagales > Orchidaceae > Papilionanthe > Papilionanthe hookeriana x Papilionanthe teres. The sequence goes on from CM040425.1 coordinate 93,202,238, forward strand.
TTAATGATCAACATTGGAGTTAATGGGTTTATGCAACCATATTGTTAGTGCAAACTCATTAAGGCTCATTTTGTATTTCATTCAAAGTTATCTTTGAACATTCAGGCTAAAAATTCGTAGTGCCTAACTAATGTATATATGATCTACAGAAGTACTTAGTAAACTACTTGATGACACTATATAGAAGTTTGTTTCCATCAAAACATTAATGATCTACATCGGAGTTACATGGGTTTATGCAACCATATTTTTAGTGCAAACTCATCAAGGCTCGTTATGTATTTCATTCAAAGTTATCTTTGGACATTCAGGCTAAAAATTCGTAGTGCTTCTTAAGCCACCCTTTTCTATAACATTTGCATCAACATTTACCTAATGACAAATTTCCTCCTTCTACATCAACTCAATGACAAACCTTACCTTAAGCATCTACTCGATGACAAACTTCCTTCTTCTGCATCAATTTTAGCTAAATGTTCATTAAACTTGAGATAATTTTGGGATAAACATTAACTGAATTTTATAATGATTCCTTTAGAATATTTCATTTTACAATTTTAGAATATCTTGATTCTTTATGTATGGCTTCACTTCAAGTTTTAAAAACTTGAAGTGCACTACTAATGCATATAGATATGGAGAAGTACTTAATAAATTATGTGATGATACCATATAGACATCAAAACATTAATGATCTACATTCTAGTCACATGGGTTTATTAGGTGTGGTGCTTCTTAAGCCACCCTTCTCTATAACATTTTGCATCAACATTTACCTAATGACAAACTTCCTCCTACAATGACAAACCTTACCTTACGCATCTACTCGATGACAAACTTTCCTTCTTCAACATCAATTTTAGCTAAATGTACATTAAAATTGAGATAATTTTGAAGATAAACATTAACTGAATTTTATAAAGGTTACTTTAGAATATTTCATTTTACAATTTTAAAATATCTTGATTTTTTATGTATGGCTTAACTTCAAGCTTTAAAAACTTGAAGTGCATTACTAATGCATATATGATCTAGAGAAGTACTTCGTAAATTATGTGATGACACCATATAGAAGTTTGTTTTCATCAAAGCATTAATGATCTACATTCTAGTCACATGAATTTATGTAGCCATCTTTTTAGTGCAACTCATCTAGACTCATTATGTATTCATGCTAAAAATTCATAGTGCTTAAGCCACTCTTCTCTATAAGAATTTGCATTATCATTTACCTAATGACAAACTTTCCCCTTCTACCCCATCAACTCAATGACAAGCTTCCTCCTAAGTTTACTCAATGCCTCAACTCAATGACAAGCTTCCTCCTAAGTTTACTCAATGCCTCCTCCTTAGCACCAACTCATATTTTAAATTCTACTCAATGTCATTATTTTGCACCAACGCTCTAACATGGTAGGACATGAGGTACTTGTGGAGTACCAACTTCTTGTTTAGTCTTGTCGTGTGAAATAACGTGGAAAGGCTGTTATCTTTATTTTTCTATTATGATTAAAAAAATGAGAAAAAACATAAAACTATAATCACACTCCAACCACATTAGAAAGCATAACATACATTAAGATAATCAAAGAGATTCTTGGGGAGTACGACAAATTCTTTCTTTTGTATACTAACATGTATGAATATTATTCATATAGTTTCATGAAGATATATTACAAGTACATTTAGGGAGCTTGTAGTTTGTGCAAGAACATTCTCTGAAGCAGAACATACCTAAAGATAAAAGAGGTTAAAGAGATTCTTGGGGAGTACGACAAATTCTCTTTTGCATGAATATTTTTCATATATCTCCATGAAGATATATTCCCTTCATCACATAACAAGTGAAAAAAAAAAGATAAAAATTGTTATGGCTTAGAATCACAAATAAAATTAGCAAGAATAAAATAAATTTCTTATTTAACCGACCTAATTAGGATTATGAAACTTCTAAGAAGCTTATACCCATTGAAACTATTTCTTGAAACTTTGTTTAAGCTTGTCTAAAGAAAATTTCCTTTCAAAGACTATTAAAGAAGAAGATACATGAGTTAATCCTTACAAGCTTTAGAAATTAGGCCTATGAAGCCTAATCTACTTCAAACCTCAATCTGCATTGCCCTTGAACCTAAAATAAATTTCATGATAGCTTACGGGTCCTTGCAAAGGCAATAAAAGAATAATGTCAAGGACTACCTAGCATACGGGTCTTTCCAAAGGCAATAAAAGAATAATGTCAAGGACTACCCTAAGTGTACAAGTACGCAGAACTTTAAGTTGGGAAAAGTCTTTCTAAAGTCAGCAAGGGGATTCCAAGATAATAAGTTATAGAACCTAATCCTAATATTGAGCCTACTTGTATTAATTATTGTAGTATCATGCTTTATCAAATGTTAATTAGCTCATTATTTTATTTTATTTTTTCTAATCAATAGTATATTGAGCAAAATAATTTGCGCACAGAGAGAGAGATCAATATATATTATAGAGATTGTCTCACACCTATAATTTATGGGTCTACTATAATAAGTTTGAGTTTCATTATTCTCACTCTAGAAAGTTATATATTATTGTCACTTGACAGACATAAGCCAAAAAACTAGGCATTGAAAGGATAATTTTACAAATTATGAAACTAGGCATGTTGAAGAATGCCATGAAACTGAGCATGTTGAAGAACTATCCCTTAAGGGATAGAGTTCTTAATTGAAGGATAATTTTTTAAATGCTCTCAGATTTGCCCTTTACAATCATAGTTATATCATAGGAAAATTATGCCATGAAACTAGGCAACCTGTTTTATCATGCTCAAATTGGATGTTTTTTGCTGGCAAATATAAAGAAAAAAAAATATTGACTATTATATTTATTAAAAAAAACAAAAATCAGCTTCCATGAATAATCCTATTTATTACTCTTTTCTTCACATTCCTTTGAAGTGTTGCATTTTATTTATTGCACCTCTTTGGGATGTTGGATTGGTAACCTATAATGATCCAACAGGAACAGACTCTCTAGCTGATTCCAAAATAACAAAAAAAAGTGTCACAAGCCATTTTATTAAATTAGTCACCAACTTTGAGAAACAAAAAGTAGTTCTCACAAACCAAATTATTAACAAAAATATCGATATGAATTGCCAGCAATATTGACTGCAAGTAGTAGTTGCTATTCCTTGCTTTTGAGTTTGTAACACAGGACCTCTATTTGACCCCCAAAGACAAAAACTTCCAGTAACATATTTATGCTAAATGCAACTTCAATTGCAGGAAGGGCTCAGACTCCCCAAACACAATTACAGGAAGTTAGATTGTGGGTTTTGTTCTGTGGACTTCTAGCATTGCATCAAGAAAAGAGCAGGTACAGATTTTGCTGCACATCCAAATTTATGTGTGCTGTATTTTCTATGGACTCCTGTAAGCTTTCCTTTTCCTGCCTGCTTGTGAAAATCCACCATCATCCTAGAACACTCCCTGCAATATAATTCACTCTTCTTTATGGATTGGTGAACTTTGAATACTTGCAAAGTAAATGCTTTTGATGTCCTCATTTAATTTATGACAGATTTCTGAAATAAATGTTATTTTTTTACAACCAAATACGAAGGTAATAGTTTAGATGTTAGGAATTCGAGTGTAAGGAAATGAATGGCTCGAAAACATATAGCATAATTGTATTTTGTTTCATTTCCTTCATGCTGAACTAATTCAAATAAAGCGATTTTATGAACTAAACTATATACATATCCTCACATCTGGATCCAATCCTCACACGCACAGTTCTCCAAGATGGAGGGATGGGCTTACTTTCATTGACCCAAGTTCATGACTCTGACCCTGGTATAACACAGTTTATCCAAGCTCCTATACTACCAAATTTTAAGAGCATTTGCGCACAGATAAGATTTAATCAAATAAATTGTTTTAACTGGATATAAGGTCAACCGATAGAAAAAAAATTGTGAACACATATTTATTAGGAATATGGACTCCTGATCTGGCATAATTGCAAAAATGATTTACTTATAATGGAACCACAGCTAAAAATAGACTTACAAAAGCTGGTCCTCCGAATATCTGGTACACAGCTCGCTTGTTCTAGTCCAATGCTTGAATCCATTCAGACTGCACTGAGCTGTGTAAACTGCAGCAGCAGCAAGCATCGAAGGGCTATATTTGAGCATTTCATACTCAATGAGGCAAAGCTCTATGATGTAAGAAGACAGGAGCTCAAGCTAGTTCAAATTAAAACAGTATAAGGTATGAAAAAATGTCAACATAAAAGTTTAAGTAACATCTGATATTTTCTCCAGAACAAGAAAAGCATATACCCTCCTATCAGACATAGCAGCCTTAAGAAATCTCCTCATGAACACATAAGGAGTTGGCACAGACAAATTGAATTGCAGAGTGTTTGCCATCAAAGTCTCCTGCTTACATAATCGGCACCAAATATGTATGGTGAAGAAAAGTGCACAAGGATCCCGCACAAATAAAATTATAAGAACTGACTTATAATTTAAAAGTCTAAATTTACCATTTGAAGTACTTCCTCCCTTGTGTAAGCTCGGTCAGAGATGATGATAAGATCCTCCACAACAGGAACCAGAACCTCTTCATACTTGCATGCAAGAAGCATGGCTGTGACTCCAACCAATTGAAGCTTCTTCCTCACAACACTTTGCCGAGCTAAGAACCTATCTATTAAGTTGACTGTTAAAAACAATGTCTCCTCCATTAGCTCAAATTTGTAATGTACCTTCAATCAAAAAAGGTAAAGCATGGCATTATTAGAAATTTATCAGCCTTTGTTATTTCAAATGATCGAGCAGAAGAAAACTTCTCTACCTCAACCAACCAGTCAATCAAAATTGCACGCATCCTCTCATTAATGTCAAGCTGATTTGACATGTAATTTGGAGGGACACAACCCAAATCCTGTGATATGGTTATACATTCTTGTTAGCTAAGTTGCCCGAATATTTTAACTAGTAGCAACAGGAACAAAGATTGTTAAACGTTACTTCTGTTTCTCTGTAGAAAGAATATATAGCATTGACATAGTTAACAACAGCAAGAGGATTGTTAGAATCGCAACAGTCAATTTCCACGAGTAACTGTGTTTCCAGATCCTCCATTTCAACCTCTTTCAGCTCACAATCAACCTTAAAAAAGAGTACATAAGTTTGAATACGAAAAAAGAGCAAATTACAGAATTCATAATAACGAAACAGATACCATCTCTTCAATCTCCTCCACCATTGGCAATGGTATATCATCAGATGTTACAAAATCATCCATATCTACTGAATCACAACTATCTACAGAAATAGAACTTTGAATTGGCTGGCTTCTCTTTTGCCTCTCGCTGCCTATTGGTTTCAACCTAGCGCTAGCGTTCTGTTAGATTAACAAAGAATGCAAAAGTCAATATAAAATTTCAGATCTTAGAAAGAGATGAGTCTGCGTTACTGCTGTTAATGATACTTGAAGTATAAATAAATCAATAAATCAAATACCTGCGAGCAATTTTGTGATTTATGTGCTAGTGAGGCAGCAAACTTCCTAGAAAACAGGATTTAAATAGTTCAGCTTACATGAAACTGACCAGAATAAAGAATTGAAATTACAGAGAGGAAAAAAAAAAAAATTTGCTTATGACCTTGTAATGGGTCTTCGAGCAACAAAACTACTATTGTTCTCGTCATTGATGGGGGCAGCACTAATGGCGATAATAGTAATAACAGATAAAAAAAGGAGATTAAAATTTCGCAACTTTGGGCTTGTATTATACAATTCAAAACTCCCGAAGAAAAGAAGAGAAAGATTACTCATTCAACCCTCTCTTGAAGAGTGCCGATGGATAAGGTACATCTCTGGTGAGATTATTGATGTCTCTCAGTGCCCTTCTGTTGACATTGTTCCCCATATCCCATCCCTGTTTCAATCCCCCCATAAGAAAACCTGTCAAAGAAACCAAAATTAAGAATCCATAGAGAAACAAGAATGATGGGCACAATTTATCGGCTCTGTCACCAATAACATATTATAATAAAGAACTTTTCTTTCTTGAAACCTTGGTAGTTATCAGATCTCATGAGACCCCGTTCGTTGCCAATTCCTCTCTCCATTCAATCCTGCACTGAGAAAGTAACCAATTCTGAGAGAATTCTTAAGCAAGCCCTTGGGAGTGGAAGATGAAACATGTCAGCAAGATCTTGATACACAGATCTTAGAATCGATGCCCACCTGAGAAGCAATATGAGCCAAAGAGAGCTGAAGCATTCAATACGAACCAAAGAGAGTTAGAGTAAGAAGGCGGCCATGGAAAGGCTCTCCAATATTTCAATATTTTTATCCTCTCCCCCCTTGATCTATTTTGCCCTCTCTCTTTCTCAGATAACCAGTAGCCAAAGGGTAGCCTTTTTAAATCTGGGTCGTATGGTTTTAGGGGTCCGTTGTCCTTTTTTTTAAATCAAACGGTCATCAAATTAGAACCGTTGAAAGATGCACAGCAGGAAAGAGGAGCAGCTTGATTTAGACAGACCTAACGGCTAGTCACGTGGTTTCAAAAATTGGGGCTTCGCATTGGGATACTTTCCTAAGTTCAACTTTTTTTTTGCATCGCAATACACAATGAGTTGATTCTTGCCATTAATTGCCTCAACCGAAAATTCTTGAAGGTTTCAATTGTATTATAATATTTTTATCATTCCATACTAAGAAAAAAGAAAGGCAAAGTAATATTGTCAAGGAATAATGTTGGGGATAATTAAAATTTTGAACATGTGTGATTTCTAAATAAATAATGCATCTAAACTGTACTTTGGGCATCTCATTCATTCATACTAAATGCTAAATTCAAAATTAAACTAAAATTTAAGAAAATGGATTGAAATTTTTGATAAGGTTCCTTTGGTCCATTGGGTTCTCTAAGATTTTTCTTTGAATTTTTCTTGGCCTAATTAAGGGTTTGTTCTAATTAGATGACTTTTATCCTGAGAGACCTAAAATCCTAAGTACTTTAGCTGTTTTACTTGTATTTGAATAGAAGGAGGATTGACCAAGTTTTTTTTCTATTTCAGTTGGATAACATCAAGAATGCAGAACCTAATGCACCAAAGTCAGGCATTTATGGCTGATTTTTGTTTGGAATCCTGAGCCAAATTTTGATATGAATTCTTCTTTCTTTTTTTTTTAGTTAACTTGCCTTGTGACGAATTGGAATTTTCAACATAAGCATTTGATTTTTTTATTCAAAGTTCTTGTGTAATTTCATTTTTTTTTTTTGCTAGACGTAGCTAGATGGTTCTATATAATTCGTTGCACAGGAATTGTGAGTTAAGCTTCTTCTGTTCATCCTGATAAGAAGTAGCATTAAGCGGAAAACTTTAGGTTGTTCAATGGCAATTATTATTCTCAATTATGTGGTTATTCTGCTTTCTTATGATGGTAGAGTATGTTTTTTTTTGCTTACCCTTAGTTTTTTTTATCCTAGGGCAAATACATACACATGCAGATTTTCTGATTTCCATTAGTTTTCACATACTTAACACTTGATTGATATATATATATACATATGTAATTTTAGGATTTTTTTAATATAATATTTACACATATAACACTTAAATTTCAATTTTCACATTCTTGCCACTCCACTAATATATGAATATGTTTTTTTTTTTTAATTACAAGTGCAGCTTTTGGTTGTGCTATGTAAAGATTTAATGGAATATATGCTGAAATAAAATTTTGGTGTTGAATATGTAAATACAATGAAGTTGGATGACATATATTCTGTTCATTTATGCCATAATTGAGCCACTATACATTCACATTTTTATTCTTGGAGATATGGCTTAGTTATTAGTTGGCTTATGATTTAAATCAAAATGATATGTGAAGGTTTCTCTTGATGTATTGGCAATTGAGGTGTTCATGAGATATATTTCCTTTTGCAGTTTGTATATACATATGAAATGGTGTAATCACTTTATAGGATGGAATTGCCTTAGTACACGAATGTATATGGGATTGGGAAATCAAGTTCATTTCAAGAATTAAATGAGTTTAATGATCAGAATAAGAAGGTTTATAGCATTGGGGAATAATTAGTTTCCCTACACTATTTGAATGATAAATCTTCATTAGTTTAGGTATACATATGAAATATTAAAGTGGCTTATAAGTTGGATATGTGGTGGGGTAAAGACAATGATGCACAGAATCCTATATACATGCTTTTATAGCTGAAAACTCAAATCAATAATCAATTAGAGATGCCCTTTTCACTCCTTTGAGTCGTTGGTAGTTCTAACCCTCTCTTAAAAAATTTAGTGAACTAACTAAAAGATCAGATACTACAAATAGATACTACACGTTAGTTCCCTTGTTAATTAAGTAGTAGGGATTAGAGTTTGCCCAATTCTAGGATGATTTGCTGGTGACTTTATTTGACATTGATAAATAGACTTCAATATTTCGGGTTGCCTGTGGGAACATGATAAATAAGAAGTCTACAGCTGAGCCTATCCCCAAACTGAATTCTTATTTCCCCACTTTGAATTTCATATGCTTATTACTTATTCTTTTCATATTTAAATATCTGTACATTTATACTATATTGACGTTTATTTGTTTTGAAACAGCAACAGAATCAGAGAAGCGTATCCTACCTCTTTATATCCAGTATTTTATTGTTGTACTTTTCTTTGCTATATTTCATTGTCCCATTTCTTATTGTTTACTTTTTCATACTTAAATTCATTTGTTTAACATCTATACACTTGAGATATGTTAATTGTTATCTGTTTTTAAGTTGTAACAGAATATGCTAAATATGTCGTGATCTTTCCTACTTGGTTTTATTTTTGCTACATAATTCTTTTCTTTATTCATTATTCATTGCATTTCACTACATAGCTTACTTTTGTTTCCGTTCATCGCACTGCATTGTATATATTCATTTGTGTTCCCGCTGTTAGTTATTTCTGTGGCATGTTTACGTAGTACCCTTAGGAGTGTAAATATAGAACACATATTTAGGATTATAATCTGGTTGCACAATCACCTTATACTTTTAACTTTAACAATTTTCTAAAATTTTGTAACACACATTAATATAATCATAAAACAATATTCCAAAATTCATTTAACCTATTAAAAAAAAACTTGGAATAAATTAGCTTGGTATTCTCTCTTCTTTTCCCTCTTCTTTGAACGAGATAGCGATGCAATTAAATGACGACTCATTTTCGGGCAACCGTCGAGACGACAACGAGAAGCAAAAGGAAGAAGATTCAACTAAATTTTTGTAGACTTAAATAACACTTATAGGGCGCCGAAGTCATCGTTTGATAAGATGTAAATCCTCACATTATCTTTTTAGGACTTTATACGATCGTATATAGATCCTAAACTCTTTTATGACTCCGAGGTAGACATTTAGTACGACATAAATCCTCCTACCTCTTCGGGTCATTTGCATTTGATATGCAGACATAAGTCCCGAACATCTAAATAATTTGCAGGATTATAACATAAATATTATTTCACCTTCAAAAATATAAAGCCCAACCATAGTTTAGGTTTGAGATGTTACTGAAGTTTTTCAGTATCTTTGACATCTCCTACTCTTCATTCCTTTTAGAATCTGAAAATAAATGTTCAACATTGAGCTTTTCCCATTTGATTTCCCTATAAGCAATTGTGGAAACCTCAACGTCGATATTCTTTAAGACGAAACTCATGATCTTAATCGAGAGTTTTCTTAGCTAATTTTTAATTGCCTAAGATGTAATTAACTATAGGGGTTTGCCCCTGCAGAGAATTAAAAACCCAGATTAATCTAAACCGTATCTAATCTATATATTAGATAGGGGAATTTTTCGGCTATAAAATCCGCAGACCAGAATAGAGTCATAAATCTTTTAAGTTTAGATAGTTAAGCATAGTACTAAGTGATACGTTCATTTTCCGGAATGATATATCACTTGTAGTATCGCACTTAGCTATTTAAACTATTAGATAGATGAGATCTATTCAGTCTCATTATTTTCCAAAATAAAGAACCCATTTTTTTTAAATCAAAATCACATTATTACATATTAAATTTAAATTTAAAGATTTTATTTTGACAACCATTGCTTTCTAAAACGTATATATATATACCATTTTCAAATCAAAATCGTATTACTTTACCTCTATTATATTAAATATTAAGTTTAAAACTTTTAGACCAAAATTTTATTAAAAAAAAAAGAAACAAAAAATACCCGACAACAACCCACAAACTATAATTGATTGGTAGAATCACCTAACTATATTTATAGACTCATACGTAAGGAAATAAAATTTATAGTTACTATAACCTCTAAATAACCAATATTAGCATAAAAAGCTGCATCATAAACACAATCAGTTAAAGAGACTACACATATTTAACATGCACAATGTCAAGCCCCTATTCTAATAGACTGTGCTTAAGGGCATATTATTACATACAAAGAAGGCATAAAAATTTTATGTATTTTTATGAATATTTATTGACTACCCCACAAGCATTGTATTTAAACAAAAAAAAGAAGTGTTAGAACCATTAGATTAGTCTCCCTAACATCCAATGTAGTGCATATAAATCATCTTAATATCTGTCTAACGAAAAATACATTTGGCAAAATCACACAAATAACATGAACATTCACAATCATACATGTCCTAACCTAAATTTAGGGTCAGTCAATAATTAAAATATATAATGTGTTCGTAGCTGTGTGATGAGTCAAAAAGTTAGGATTTAATGTTCAAATCTTTATTTGATTTGGTGTTCAAATTTTACTAATAGGAGGTTTAATTCAAGTATTTAGTATTTTGAGAGTGTTTGTTAGATTTTAAACTTTTATATTGAATTTGAATTTTATTTATCACATTATTTAAGTACATTTACTTGCCTATATTACAAATCAATGAACTTAATTAACATTTAAATCTTATAAAAACTCAAGACAATTTGAAAAGATGATTTGAAATATATAAGACATAAAATAAATTAAAATTTGAACTTTTCATAATTTTTTGTTATTTTTAGGGATTCTTAATTATTAGAATTTATTTATTTTCTTAATTTCCAACTTTTGTTGTGATTTCTTAGTTTAAATTCATTCAAAAAAAAAATTAATTATTTAAATTTTATATTTAATCAAAAAGACTTAAAATTAAATTCTAATAATTTATTTCTATTACAAGAGTTCCTTCATAATATTTTGGTGATTTTTCAATAATTATTGATATTGTTTTGAAATTATGATTTTTTGGTGAGTTATATGTAATTTAATTATAATTGTTATCATATTATTAAATTAATTAAAATTGATTAAAATTACTTCAAAAGCAATGATTCACTATTATTAATTGATTATGAAGTTCTTGGAGAGTGAAGTAACTTCTTTTAATTTTCTTCATAATTTCTTTTCAAATATTTACTTTAATTAATTATTTATTAATAATATTTAATTAATTCTCATAAAAAAAATGTAAATGGCCAAGCTAGGGGTCATTAATTTGTAAGAAATTTATAAAAAGCTTGTGACAATTGGAGCTTTTTGTGAGAAATTCATTTTAATTTGATTATTATATAAATAATATATATTTATTCTCAATTTTTTAGATTATATAATTTTTTTTATTATATTTGTGTTCATATTTTTATAATTTTCAACTCAGAGTTACAAATTCATAGCGTATTTTTATACATTGATATGATTTCTCTTGAGTTAATTATGAATTTTTAAATTTTTTATCATTATTCAAGAATTTTGTAAATAAGGTAAATGATTTACATAGTTAATTGATTGTGCACACCTTTATATGTAAGAATAGGGGATGGAATTTGAAGTTGTCTTTATTGTTATGTGGCTATACTCTAGTTGCTAAAGTTTAAGCAAGTAGTGCCCATAATATTGTGCAACAGAAAAAATATTACATCAAGACTCCGGACGTAGCTTGCATCTCGAGTCCAATGGTGGGGTGTCACGTGTCAAGTGGGCCCCACCGTTAAAGGCAGTGGGGCTCACTTGACACGTATCGCTCCGTCATTGGACTCTGAATGCATCTGGAGTCCTGATGTAATATTTTTTTCCATGCAATAAGGATTATGGCACGCTATCAAAATAAATTTGAACCATCCCTTTTTATCAAGTTAAAATGGATGACTAGAAAGCCATGCTTAATCAAAGCAATCTAGAGCTCAAAATGCAAAATTATAATGGCCAAAAAGATTAGTGAGCTTAGCTTAGCCTATCCTATAGCTGGACAAATGGTCAATGTCTAAGTCTTGATCATACTTTGAAATTTCAAGGCGTTCCTAGTAAGTGATTGGTCTTGGGTGAACTTCTTGCTCCCATAATGATTCTGAAACTCCAATTGAAACTGGTGATGGTTGTGATGGATTATTCTATAGAGTTCAAGCATGACATACTCGAGTTGGTTTAGAGGCTATATACATAGAGCTCAATTGAGTTTTGGGAGTTAGAGGAAAACTTTATAATGATTTTTTGATTGATTTTTGATCCTTATAATAAAGTATTGTGGACTTGATGTGTGGAATCAATAGCATCTTGTACCGACGTGGCTAGAGATTTGGTGGAAATTGAAGTAAAAATTAGGGTAGAAAGTTTAAGGAACACTCAAAAATTCTCACCAAATGTCTTTATAGGCTCTATAAAGAGAATTTGAATGCTCTCTTACCGCTTGATCGAGTGATAATGTGCTTATATATTGAATATCCCTTTTGGTTTGGATATGGTAGAGAGGAGCATGTCTACTTTGAATTGGGTAGTTATGGGAGCTACCATTAATAGTGGAAAAAGTTTCAAATTGATTATGAAGATAGTGGAAGCTTCCCATTGATGGTTTGAGTGTGTTTGGTGTCTTGAGCTCTTGTATTATTTGGATTTTGAGTTTGGGTTAGGTTAGGCTAAGCCACTTAAGAGCCAGTTTATGTTGACTACTTTTTGGTTTGGGTTGATTGATTTTAGGTTTAAAGTTTGAGTTTAGGTTAGTTCCTTAATTTGATACAAGATTTATCTTAAAGTTTATTAAGTATTGATTAAATCAATCATTTAGTTCTTAGCTTGATTACTTTGAGTATACTTTGTTTGTTTATATTTGATTCAGTTTTGAGTTCATTAATTTTTTATGGAATGAATTTATCGGTTTTGGTTTATGTTATTTAAGTTTAGCTTAGTTCTTGTATGCTAAGCTTAGTCTTGATTTTAGGCTTTATTCAACGGGTTTGGAAAATAAATTTTAAATTATTGATAGGCTTAAATTCAAATTGTGTTAATTAATTAAGTTTGAGGTAGTTTCATTCTCATTTTATTAGGTTTTATTTTTGGAAATATATTTAAGTTCTATTTTATTTCAAGTTTGGGTTTTTATTTGGTTTTAAATTTAATTAATTTTCTTGGCTAATGTTTAAATCGATATAAGTCTAAGTTCAATTGGTTGATGGGTTCACCTTTAGTTTGTTTGAATTAATTCAATATCTAACTTGGTTCATTTTCATTTTGATTTATATTAAGCTCATACATGGTCCAATTACAATAAAATGTAAACAAATAAAGCTTATTTTAAGCCAATCTGGTGGGCTAAAAGGGTGGTTAATTTTGATGGGGTAGTTTTCTCAAGTCGTCCTTAATTTGGCTAAATAAAAAGGATTGTCTAACCAACTTGGTCCACAAGGTGAGCCAACAGATCTATGGGCAACTAAGGCTTTAGGTCAGTTACCCTATGTTTAAGGATTTGAGGGTCCAAGGGTCCCTTAAATTTTTTCAAGGACCCTAAATGACATTCTACCTCTTATTCATAATGACTTAAAAAATGATGAAGTCATCATCAATGATCTAGAGTTCAAAAATCAAATCAAGTGCATTTTAAACTAAAGAGAGTAAAGACACTGATTTGATTCTTTGTTGGGCCCAAGCCTAGTCCTCTAGGATTGTGAACTATGGAATTTCTAATGTTATATTATAAGCTATAAGGATGTGATAAACATGATGAGATGTATACCTCAATACAAATGAGGTTAATAATAGCTATTGGCTTGATCTTGGTGGCATTTTAAATTAGGCTAAAGGGCTCAATCAACCTTAGCTCATGCTCAGTCCAAATGGTGACGGCTTAGGGAGGTGAGGTTTTGATATATTGAGGATAATTCAGATAGTGACCTACTTGTTGACTAACCAGCCTAAAGGACAAGCTAGGTTTGACCAATTAGGTAGTCCTTTGTGTGGCTAGATGAATTGATCACTCGGATGAGCTGAATCAATTCAAGTGACTCCCCATTATCTAATGTTGTGGGTAAGTTTCTAGGTTAAGAAGGATTTTGCCTCTTGGGAATGACCATTTAGAGCATGTGTGCTCTTAATTTGGCTCACGGGTAAGTCATGGGCTATCCTAACCTCCTCTAAGTGTTTCGATGTGATACTTCATTACAAGCTAGGTTAAAGGTTAAAATTTAGTACAATCTTAAGCTTACGTTTGGCTAAGTTTTCTTTAGCCTTTGTCTAAGTTAAGTTTAATTAGATGTTTGAATTAAGTTAGGTATGGGTTTAATATTAGATCATAGTTTAAATTATTTTTATTAGGTTTAGCCAGCTTTTCACTTCAAGTTTGATTTTCTTTTTTGATTTAGCATATGTCAGTTTTGGTTAGATTAGGTGATGCGACTTTTTTATATGTAAGAATTTATGACCTCAGATTTATATATTTATAATAAATTTGTAAAGTCATAATTTCAAACACAAGTATACGTATCATATCAAGTAATACAGGGCTCTAATTGAGTCCCGTTTATCGATCCCACAGGGAAGCGAGGTAAGAGGTTCTTAGTCAAATTCTAGTCTACAATTATCAGACTTAGATTGGAAGGGTGATATAAGTGGTTTTTCTAACAACTACTCCTAAATGCAGATGATTATATGTAAGAATAATAACTACTCCCTAATGCAAATATTACTTCTAAAGATAACCCTTTTTTGGGAAATTGGTTTGGTGAATTTTGAGATAATAAAAACTACTATTATCATGTAACGAATTGGATAATGTATAGGAATTAGATGCATTAAATATTGTATGTAACAAATAGGAACAATCCTATCTTTACCCTCAAAAGAGTACCCTCTCTTCCAAACATGTAAAAAACATTGACATATCCTAAGTTCAGTCACTAAATCTAAGGCTAGGCTGGGAACATACCGGCTGTTCTACGGAGCTCCCACTTACCCTTCACCTGAAGGCTAACCCTCGCCTTAGTTACCAAACTTTAGGACCAAATTGGAGATCTCAGCCTGTCACCCTGAAACCTCCAATTCGACGCCCATGAAACCATATTTCCCTATTTATTTACACTTAATCCCTATGAACTACGTAATTCATTTACGGACATTGAATGTGGTTTCACTTTGTTAAGAATTACACTGCCCTTTTGGGACAATACAATTACAACGAATTTTAACAATACAATGGGCCCTTATTGTAATGTAAATGAAGTGCAAGTAAAAACCATCACATTTATAATTAAAACATCTTCTTGCATGCATCACAATATCCTAAACATAATTCCTACTTATTGCAAAATAAAAGTAGAATGAAAACAATGACATAAATTTCTTATGCCACTATTTCCAAATAAGAAGAAAGAGTAAGAGAAAGACATCGCAAAGCATGAAGAAAACACAACGGAAAACTTCATTTTAAAGCAAATCCACAAAATAAGTGTTTACAAAACCATAAGATAATGAAGAACACAATACTTAGCTTTTTCCTCTTGAAAGAAATATGAAAATCTCTCCCACAAAGTCTCCTACTGATCCACACAATGCTAGAACATTTCTTTACAGATTCTCTCAAAATCCCCTCACCAATCTCTCCAAAAAGGTAGAAATCTACATTTCTACTCTTATTCTAAGATCTCTCAACATTCTCCAAGTTTTTCTTAACTTCTCCACTCTTCTCCTCTTCATTTTTAGCTTCAAATTAGGTTTAAAATAGAGTAGGGATGAATTTCCCAAGAGGTGCATGAAGAAACCCTCCAAAAAGTGTCCAAATTCGATGTATTTGGCCAAAAACCGCCCAATATCGCATCCAGGCCGTCTCGGACGCTGCCGGCGCTGAATAGGGTCCTGCCGGCGCCCTATTTTTTGTGGTCTCAGGCTTCTGGCGCTAGTTTGGGAGCCCCCGGCGCCCATCCTGCGCAGCTCCACCATTTTGCTCCGTTTGGCTCCGTTACAGCTCTGATTCGCCCCGTTTCAGTTGCGTTGTGTTCCTAACAGATAGCCCTACAAAATAGGCATAAAAACAACATTTCTTTAAAGTGTAATATCATTAAAAAATATGCAAGAATTGTAAAAGAGATTAAACATAGATAGACTTATCGAAAGATGTCAAGCCAAAATTTGCTTTCTTTCTCGTTTTTGCTCCAAATTGCATCATTTTTGTTTCATTTTACTCCAATCACCATTTTTGCACCTAACACCAAAAAACATACAAAATACATTCCTTTAAAGTGTAATATCATAAAAAATGAGTAAAATCATATAGCAAAAATCATATATTTTTTAGGCGGGTCATTAAGTTTGGTGATTGAACTTGATTTTTGCTCAAGTTAGATTTGGATTTAAAGTTTAACTTAGTTTTAACTTTGATTAAGTGCTGGAAAAATTTAAATTGAACTATATCTAATGGTTGTCTTTAGATTCAAGTTGAATTGTGTTTAGTTATCATTAGTGCAAACTGACCTTGAGTTATCCTTTGGGTAACTGAAATTTAGAATTAAATTTGAATTAAATTTAAATATAAATTAGATTAATTTAGTTGTATTAAATTTAGGATTAAATTTCACATAATTTTACATTTAGATTAGATTATTTTAGTAATAATTGTTACATGTTAATTCTTAAGGTAAATTAAAATGTTTTTTTAGTTTGTATAATTAGATTATAAATAGGTTTAAGTGAATCTTAATTTAGGATTACGTTATTTTATTCTTAATTTGAATTAAGCTTAAAGTAGTTAAAATTAAATTAGATTTTAGGTTTTATTTTAGCTATGTTTGATTTGACTTAGTTTAAAACATTCATTAGATCATTTTTTAGATTTAAGTTTAATTTATATTCGTTAGTGTTATGAAAATACGGAAGAGCACAACGCAAATCGACACAAAACCAGAAGAAGAACACAGAGATTTAACGAGGTTCAGCAAAGAATTGCCTACGTCATCGGGAGCGAGCCGACAAATGCACTATTTTAGAGGAATTACATACCCATAGGTTTACACATCTATTTATAGAAAAAACTCATGAATAAATTACAAACACGCCCTCGCTCCCCTCAACCCACTAACTTTCAATAGACACACCTCTCCATTCCAGGAGACACATCCCTTCACCAAGAAACTCCCTCCCTAGATATGAGTCATATCTAACAATTCTCCACCTTGGCGAATATCCAGCACCTTAGAAGCTATGTTTCACCTGGTATATGTGTCTACCAAACAAATCTCCACCTTAGCGAATATTCCGCCCCTTAGAAGAATTACATCTATCAAATCTACATCTTTGCAAATATTCAGCCCTTAGGAGAAAATCTCAACATTGCGAATATCCAGCTCCTTAGGAGAAATACTACATGGAGTTTCTTAAACCAAGTGAGTTGAGCAACAAAACCATCTAACATGGCTTGGTCAACCGTGCCATCTAGCACCCAAAGCACCTTCCTGTTCGCACCAGTACCTCGGTCAATTGTTGTTTCCGCGAGCCACAAATCCCTTCGCATATGTTCGAGGAATACCTCCACGAAAATCCTGTTCACGAAATAATGGTTTTTGCTCGCCACCTGCACCCTGCCGAACTCTACCTGCTGCAACTCCTCCTGCAACGTACTTGCGAACTGTGTTTTGCCTCGCGATTCACCTATCGCGATTCACATGTTGCAACATCACCTACAAGAAACCTGCGAACTCCCCTGGTCGCAGATACTCCTCGAACCGTAGCCCTGTATCCGAACTGCTTCGTCTATTAGTTCCCGCGAGCCTTGAATCCTTCGATGATCGCAAATCGCCGCGCCGAAAAACCTTCGCACTTGTTTGCAGAATACCTCCGCAAAACCCTTCGCGAAATCGACGCCTAGTCCGCCTGATCGCGAACTCTACCTTGTGAAACACCTTCGCAAAATTATGTCGCGCGTCCGCCACTAAGGCTATTGCGCCAATCGCCTGTCGACAAGCCCGCCGCCTCCGCGAACTGCTGCCTTGCCGCGATAGCAAACCGTCACCCTGTTCCGCGAACTGCCGTCGGCTGAACTCCACCTATGACAAGGGCCGAACTCGCGATGAACGCCTTGCTTGTGCCGGGAGAGGAAGAACTCTCCTCTTTTGGGCTTCCTCCGCTTAGACAAATCGCAGCCGGCCCTGGAACACCCCTTTTCTCCAACAGAAATCGTCGAGTGCTCCTTCCCGCGGCACCAAAATTTTCCACAAGTCCGGTCGAACTGCCGCAAACAAATCTTCTTAACTTCTCAATCTCCTTCTGTTCGCTCGAACAAGGCTCTGATACAAATTGTTATGAATAATATCGGAACAAAAACAGGAATCGACACAAATCAAAAGAACACAGAGATTTAACGAGGTTCGACAAAGAATTGCCTACGTCCTCGGGAGCGAGCCGACGAATGCACTCTTTCAGAGGAGTTCAAATTAGATTCCATAGGGTTACACATATATATATAGCTATAAAACCCATACATATATAATTACCAACACGCCCTCGCTGCCCCCAACCCACTAACTTCCAAGAGACACTCCTTTTCACTAGGAGTCACGCCGCTTCACCAAGAAACGCCAACTCCCTAGATATGAATCATACCTAACATTTAGGTGACCTAATTAGATTTACTTAGACTTAGTTTTGGATTTGATTTATTTTTTACCTCCCTTTTAAGTTGATTATATTTCAAATTTTAATTTTAGTTTTCGATTTAGACTTTAGCCAAGCAACCCTACCAAGTCAACCATGCATTGAACCAAACAACACCAAAGCTAAGCTTGGGCTCCCAAAGTTCTAAAGTGACCTGACTACTAAACTTCTAACTATATTGAGTTTGATAATTTCTACCAACTACACTTTAGTGAGTAATTAGCCTATCTTATCCATATAAAAACTCTCTTATTCTTTTTATACTCGTATCATACAATTTTTTCGGTAACTACTAAATTTTTTTCTTATATCCTTAGCCATTAAAAATTCTATTAAAATAACTTAAGTATGATTAGCTAAAACAGTAAATGAATCAGGCCTAGTTGAGTCTAACTTTTATTGGAAGTCTTAAATCCTCTAAATAGTCTTTATAAAAGCTCTCTTATATCTTATCCAATAGTTTTATAACTGTTCTTGAGAGAAAATTAAACAAACACAACCAATTTACTTAAAAAATTGATTTAGTTAAACAGATCACCAAATCTATGCACATAATGTTTCGCATGCAAGCATAACTTTTTTATAGAAACACTCAAAGTTTTCTATTTTAATAGTTATTAAAAAGCATCTATTTATCATATAAAATAGACTATAATTTTGCAAGGTTCCAACACACTCACACAATTGAAAGAAAAGCCGACTGACCCACAATTTTATATTATGATATTTTAATTTAATTGCAACGAAGCCAAAAACTTGACCCCGCTATATTATATGTATAGAATTGTAATTGTTTATGTTGTGGATGCTACGCAAGTATACGTATCGTATCAAGTAATACAGGGCTCTAGTGGAGTCCTAGTTATCGATCCCACAGGGAAAGAAAAAATAAAATAACAGCTAATTTTAAAATAATAATAATAATAATAAAACTAGTATACGAAAATTTAGAATTCTAAATTTAAGCGCAATAAAGTAAACTAAGTATTCTAATCAGGTAACTTAACTAAGTGGAAAATTAATATGTATTGAAAGTGCAGGAAATTAAACTAATTGCTAAATAAGTCTTAACTATTCAGAAAAAATATATTTCCCCTTGTTTAGAAATTTAAGTGATTGATGAATTTAAATAGATAATTTTAAGGTATTGTGACAAATAGGAGCATTCATATTCTTTACCCTTTGGTCCAGGTGTAAAGAATATTGACTAATCCTATGTTTGATTACTGAATCTGCGGCTAGTCTGGGAGGATACCGACTGCCACTTCAGAGCTCCCACGTTCCCCTCGCACGAGGGCTAACATCTACACTTCGGCTCTCAAACAATAGGACCGAATTGAATATTTTAGTCCGTCACACTAAAATGCTCGATTCTACGCCCGGTGATATTATTTCCCTATTTATTTGCACCTTCCTTCAAGGCTTTTGAATTCCAGAATATCGGATGTAATTTTTACTATAGTTGATGATCAACACATTTTAACAATTCAAATGGCCAGTTTGAAAGTAAATTAAGTTTTAAGTAAAAATTATCACAATTTATTAATATATAAAAGTACTCTATTTTTAGTTCATTAAGTCACTTAATTTCATAACAGGGAGAAAGACTAATAAACTACTCATAATGCATGGGAACTAAACTAAGCATGGATTTCATTTAAAGTTAAAAACAATAAATACAAATACTTATCTAGATTTATCCCCAAGCAGACTCCTCGCAGTTCCTTTGACTCTTCCTTCCAGTACAGCAAGACTCACTAAAAACTCACTAACTCACTAAATACTCACTAAAGACTCAAAATAACTCACTTATAACACTCAAGGACTCTCTAAGACACACACTAAGACACAAAACACACCAAAGACTTAATTTCGGCCTCTATATATAGAGGTGAGCAAAGGACCAAGAGGTGTGTAAGCATCTCTTCAAAAAGTGTCCAGGTTCAATGTATCAGAGCCATTTGAACTAGCTCGCCGTCGGCGACTGAACTACTCTCGGCTGTCGGCGAGGCTTCGAAGATCTCAAGCCGCGCTAGCTCTCGTCGACGGGCTCGGGCTCGGCTGTCGGCGGGCTCGGGCTCGGCTGTCGGCCGAGACGAGTTATAATTCCTTCGAAATGTCTCCTCGTAGCCTCGCCGTCGGCGAGCTCGATCTCGCCGTCGGCGACTCGGCCTGAAATTTCATTATTTTCTTCCTTTTTGCTCCAAATTCGCTCCTTTTTATGATTTTTGCTTTTATCACCTAAATTCTCCATTCATACGATAAAATAAAGAAAATGTCTTTCTTTAAAATGCAATTTCATCAAAAATAGAGTATGAATTTCTTAATAAAATTTTCGACGATCAAAATCCCCCAAACTTACTTATTACTCGTCCTCAAGTAATTTTAGTACTACATAAAAATAATGAGTTTTATAATAAGATTTTTCAATTTATATAACTATGAATTAGATTAATTAATATCATAATAAAGTTAAATAAAAAATAATTCATGTAATTTAATTAATCTTATAGAAATAAATTATTTAGTTATCAGGTCTAAGATTTCTATCTTACTATTCATTTCATGAATGACTATATTTAAAAGAAAAACTACTTAAGATATTCATATGATAAGAAATTCAAGAAAATACTATTAGGTGAAATTCTAATCCATAAACATAAGTTTGGAAATATCTAAGTTTTTCCTTTAGAGTTAATTCAAATGAAGCCGATTTTTTATAAGACATCTCCTCAAGCTTCTTCTCATTTTTCTTTTTTTTCTTTTTCTTTTTCTTTTTCTTTTTCTAATGAGGATTACTCGTATCCGGAGAGCTCGTTAATAATTTTTAACTTCATTTTCATCTTCATAAATTTGAAACTTAGAAATATTTCTTAGCTTATATATACTTCATAGTTTTTACTTCATTGATTTTCAATCTTTTCTTTTTCACTTGAATACTTAAGAATTTTAATTTTAGAATATAGTTTTCCTTACTAAAAATAGTTTACTATATTCTTATTCCCTTTAACCAAATATTTTATTCTATTTAATCAATTAAAGCACTAGAAATATTTCATTTAACCTTTTATAATAATTAAATAAAATAATTCATATTAATTAAATTGAAAAAATTTGATATAAAAATCATTTTATAATAATTTGAAAAATAGAAATTGAGAACAAGTTAATAACTAAATTTGTATTTTACTCCCCCCCCAAACTTAAATTTTTATATCTAATCTAAATAATGAAAGGGAAAGTAAATAAATCATACCTTTGAAGTTTAGGTATTTCTTTTTTTTTGGAATTTTTGCGAGGCTTTTTCATTTTTCATTGAACATGTATCTTGTTAGTATTCTCCATATATGTATGACAATTTAAAGAAAATGCAGGGATAAAATCTAAGATAAGTATTAAACACAACAATTAAAATAACTCTACACTACACATATGAATTACTATATATTAAAAACAATTGAACTAACAGATTAACAATTTTAAAAACTTAATACAAAATAAAATGAAAACATACTAAAGAAACTATCATCCTATTTAACATAAAAATAAATGCAATTAACTAACACAAAAACAAAAACTAACTACTATAACAATTCAAGCAAATTAATCTAACTAACATCCAATGTCTCAAAATATAAAGTACTGAATATTACAAACATATAAAGTCCTCAAAATAACTTACACCAAACAAATAAAATAAATAAAATCTTAATCTTCAGCATTAAAGTCCCAAACTATATCATCCCCTCCTTGATCTGTAGGCTGAGAAGACTGAGCAGGATGATACTGAGTATACACGGGCATTCTGGAAAGACAACATCTAAATCTCCACTCCTATAACGACGTTCAACTTCATAGTATGCAATTTGGTATTCCGAATGTCGCTGGAGGTATTCACTATCATAATCATGTCTCCTGTCCAGATTATCAATCCTTTGATCAAAATGATCAAATCTTCTCCCCATTGTTTCTCCAAACTGCTCAAAACTCCTCATATGCGGGGTCAATTCATTCATCGGATCTTGTAGGGTAGGGGTGGTAGGCTCGGGTGGTTCATAGCTAGTAGAGGGTATATCTCTACTCGGCCGAGTGAAATAACTTCTCACTCCCGATCTCCACCCTTCATGAGATTCATACTTCTTAATGTTGGCGATGTGAGTGGTTTCATAGGTTCCACCCATTCTTCATCATCTCTAGCCTCAACTCCGGAGAGTTGGCGAGTGCGAAAATTAATCCAGGGTGTCCCAATCCAGCTCCACTCTCATTTCGAGGAGTGGCTAGGATGTTTTGATAAATAATTCTCCCGATGTTGATGCTTCTGTTATTCTGAATACAGAAATTCAGAATTGCTTTATCTCGTGTTACCTCACTGTGGTGATATGTGGGTAACATAGTAGAACAAAAAAAGTAATGCCAGGCTTTGGAGACTGCATTTAATTTAGAAAGAGGAAAATTCACTCTTTCCTGTTGCTTAATTTTCCAAACTCCGGTCCCATAAGTGAGAAAGTTAATGACTTCCTCCAGTGGTCCTTCCATCGTTCCAAAAGTTTCATACTCGCTAAAGTGCGAGTCATGAACTTCATAGAACGCGTTAATTCTTGCAGCATTGAAATCTATAAAAAATCCTCGTACCTTTACTGGTGCATCTTCAGCGGCGATCAATTGGCATAAAATTCTTTAACCACTTCTACGACTGCTTTATATTGAACGTAACGTAAATTCTCCCGACCTCGTTCCTTAATAATCCGCTCTACTTCTCCTTCCGGATTTTTGAATACCCGATCCGCAATGCACTTTCTTCCTTGTATGTTTTCAAAATATTTAGCTTTGTGCTCGTGCATTGATGAATCGGTTTTCGTCGAATTCTACTCGACGTTTTTGTCGTGGAGCCATACGATCGATCTGTGAAAATCGTGAAAATTTTCACTAAACTTAAAAATAATACTAAGAAGGCTTCCTACAACATTTGTAAGCAATTTAAATCAAATTCCATGGATTTCCACCGAATATTTCTTCCACATTTTGATTTTTCCCAAAATTTACAATGTGGTGAAAATATATGGTGAAAATAAAAAATTTTTGCATAGGAGTGAAACTCTTACCAAGGGAAGATGAAATCTGGTGTCAAAAAGTGTTGAAATCACTTCAAATCCAAGATCTCTCAAGCCCTAGGTCGATTTTTGCGAAAATGAGAGGTTGGGGATGATGAATAGTGTTTTTGACCGGTCAAAATATATGTTTTTTCTGACCTCGCTGTCAGTGAGCTAATATTTTTCAGAACCAAAAACTCTCGGGAAAAATCCGCTGTCGGCGAGAAATTCTTCGCTGTCAGCGAGATTGATCTCGCTGTCGGCGAGATTCCAAAAATATTAAATTTCTGAAATTTATCACTCATTTTCGTCCTTGATTTGTCTTATATTATATTTTCGATCACATCATTTATTAATTTAATATGAAAATTAGCTACTTATACACAAACAAATTCACACAACACAACAAATTAACTTTAATATTGAAATCCATGAGATGTACAAACTAACATAATTTAAACTCTATAATCAAACTTCAAACTTCAATTCTTACTACTAATCGAGCATCGCAAACCAATCCACGACACACTAAATGCTGATACAAAACTATGACACATATCTCAATTAAGTTTGAGATATTCAAATCATCACTCCACACATAATAAAATCTAAATCAAATCAAATAACATAAATTTAAACATACTATAGAAATCTTTACTACTACTCTTCGAGGTCAGAATCTTCATCTTCTCGATATTTCCGATATGACGATGATGCACAAATAAGTTATAGAAAGGCCCGAAGGGAAATTCCGAAGCGATTCTTCGGTGATCCAACCCTTCGTCTCGGTAAATGAAGAAAGCTAGCTTCCAGGTGTCCGAGAATGATCAAAGTGTTCCTTCATCCTCCGGTCAATGTGATCAAATAAATCGGATATATTGTCGATTAAATCTCTCACATTCTGCGAGTTCTTTCTCCATTCCATTAATTTTCTTCATAAGTAACTCCGTTTTATCCGAAATAGGCCTTGCTTATAGGATTATTCTGTGAAGCTCTATCGAGAGATGAATGTAATGTCTTTATTATTGTCCAAAGTAGGGAACATATCCGTAGGATCAAGCGGCTTCCAAGGTAACGGAACATTTTCCCAAGCTTCATAAGAAACACGGTACCGGTCGCATAATGCAAAAATAGTAGATGGGTGTCCTAGTCCAGTGAACCGACCCATGCACGATTAAACCCAATACGGACTTAACAATTATTGATCCAACATCAATAGGCAATCCAATTTGAATACAATAATTCAATATAGCGCATTCATTCGAAACCTTGTTTACCCTCATAGTAGGTAACAATTTAAATGAGATGAAAAAGTGTCAGTGCCTTGAGACAGGATTCAAAAGTGATGCAGAGAAACTAACATACCCGTCTTCACGCATTTCACAATCTTCTAGTTCATCAGTCAGATATCGAAATATCTCATTCATATTATATCGAGAAGGCACAAAATTTGAATAGTGACATACCGGGGTGTTTTCTATAGAGAATAATTCATTTACTCTTTATGGAGTAAACGTCACCCATCTTCCTCAGACGTAGATATTCTTGTTGTTGATCGCATGTAAGTTAGAGTAGAACTCTTTCACAACTGGAATAACAACAGCAGACGTAGTGTAACAAAATACCTCCCAGTGTCGCTGCGCGATCATTTCTTCTATCTTCGTAGTGGAATTCTCTAATCCTCGATTGACAAATCCCCGTTCCTTGATAAATCTTTTCTTTATCAAAACCTTGTTGAAGATCCGCTGCGCTTCCGCACTCACAAATTTCCTCAGGTTAAACACTCAGATTTAGAGGAATCTAAGAATTTGGAGGCCATTATGGTGAATGGAAGGAATTATAGTGAAGAAGGCAGATTTAGAATGAATTAAGAATGGTTTTTCACTAAGGATTTGGTGTTGAAACCGTTCAGATCGGCATTCAAAGTATAAATAACTCAACTTTATAACTTCCTCGCTGTCGGCGAGAAGTTTCTCGCCGTCGGCGAGATTCCAAAATAATGTCCAATTTTGCTCTAAATCGAATAATTTCTTTTCTCATCATAAAGGTTCGAATATGTGATGATTCTTAATAATAAATGAGTAGTAAAGTTTCAATAATATAAACTAACTATTAAGATACAATAAAAATTGATAACTAATATGGGTTGCCTCCCATAAAGCGTTTGGTTTAACGTCGTCAGCCCGACCTAATTTCAATTATTAATCAGGTCAACTAAGCATTAAAACCTCTTTATAGTTAGGTCTTATACTTTCAAAATATGGTTTTAATCAATATCCATTAACTTTAAATTTATGTCCAGTTTTTGGATCTTCGATTTCTATAGTTCTGTATGAAAATATTTGAGTTATGGTGAAAGGTCCTAACCATCGAGACTTCAATTTTCCAGGAAATAATTTCAATCTAGTATTATATAGCAAAACTTCCTGTCCTGGTTCAAAATTTCTCTGATTAATCTTCCGATCATGCCATAACTTCATCTTTTCCTTATAAATCCGATCATTATCATATGATTCATTTCTTAACTCTTCCAATTCATTTAATTGTAGCAATCTCTTCTCACCAGCTTCCTTCATATTATAATTAAATTCTTTAATCGCCCAATATGCTTTATGTTCTTATTCAATCGGTAAGTGACATGTTTTTCCATATATAAGCCTGTAAGGAGTCATTCCAATCGGAGTTTTATAAGCTGTCCTATAAGCCCATAATGCGATTGTCTAATCTAATAGACCAATCTAACCTATTTGGGTTTACGGATTTTTCTAAAATACGTTTAATCTCACGATTAGATACTTCAGTTAATCCGCTAGTCCGTGGATGATAAGCGATGGATATCTTATGAGTAATATTGTATTTTTCTACTAGTTTATGAATGTATTTATTTCTAAAATGAGTTCCTCCGTCAGTGATAATCACTCTCGGCATTCCAAATCTAGTAAAAATATTTTTCATCAGAAATTTTGAAACACTCTTAGCATCACACCTAGGTAAAGCTTATGCCTCAATCCATTTGGAAACATAATCAACAGCTTATTGATGAGGTCTTCTCTTCTTCTTTTTAGTACTTAGGATCTAGCCTTAGGCTTTTCCTTTGACTATCTTAGAGGATTAGAATTGGGACCCACCATTTAGAAATTCAAACCACTTCTTAACTCCCGCAAACTCCACAAACTTGACTCGTAGACCCCTAATCACCTAGAAGGTTGAAATCAAATGTGGAAGTTTAAAGGATGAGTTCCTATAGGACTCTTTGGCCTTAGGATCGCCACAGGTGGCACTGGTGCAGTGAAGGGCTGACCTACACACACACTACACTTATACACTACACTTTCACACACCTCCTAAAAACACACCCATTCCTAACTTGACCTCCCGACTCATGAAGGTGATTCGCATGGATGGTCGCTTAACCCTAAGCCCTGGCTCAAGAGGGTTAGGAACAACGTAGTGGATGCCTCGAATGAGTCCCTTCATGGCTCATGTGGGCTTGATATGGCTTCATGGCTCAACCAAAATGATTTCATTCCACTTACAATTACTCACTCTTCAATTTTGCAAATTTTCGATTTTCGACCTCTAGGACCCTACACCCGCCTAGCCTTACCCAAAGCCCTTGAAATTACCCAAATTTTTCAAAATTTCCAAATCACCCAAAATTCCCCAAAATTAACCTTGAACATTTTCTCACCAATAAAGTTGATCATCCATAGCCAAAAATACCAAAAATTTCAAAAATACCTCCCAATACCCTCCAAATACCCAAAATACCCCTCTTGACCAAAAAATCCAAAAATTCAGAAAATTCCCAGAAAATTCCAGAAAATCCCAAATATTCTCAATTTCATTTTGTTCAACTACACCATGTGTCAATTTTGTCAATTTACCCCACTTTTGTCAAAACCCCTAATTTGACCCATTTTAGCCCTAAGTGAACCCAATGTCAAGCCAAACCTACCCAATTGACCCAAGTTCTGGTCCAATTCAATTCTAAACTTCAATTTAACATTCCCAACACCAATCTAGACTAGATCCAAGTCCAATTTGATTTACATTTGAATCCAATTTCACTTTTGGCCTTAAAGCCCAATTTGGACCCATGACCCAAACCTAACCCAAACTAACCCAATTCAACTCCAATTAACCCCAAAACTTTTCTAAACCTTCCTCAACATCCCCACATACAAAACACTAACATGATTTACCCAAAATTTAGACCCAAACCCCACTCAAATTCAACCCAAAGCCAAAAAGCCCAATTTTGACCTAAACCCAAACCTAACCCAAATAAGCCCAAACCGCAAAATCAAAACCCAATCAAAGTCAAAATCTCTTTGAAACACTCCCATAAAAATTTCCCAACATTAATTTTACATTAATTTGAACCCTAGCCCAACATTGGCCCAAGTTAGCCCAATTTGACCTACATTGGCCCATTTACCAAAGAGGTCCAAATCCAACCCAATTCAAGCCCAAACCACTTCAAATTTATTCCAAATCATTCATGAAACCTTCCTAAATTAAATTCAACACTTATTGGATTCCATACTTTACAAAATTATCAAACTAAAATTTGTTTTGAAATCCAAAAGCCCATCTTCACTAAATTTTAAAGGCCCAAAATTCATACAAAGCCCACATGACACTCTTCTTCATCATGACTTCAATTAAAACCATCCCTAAAGTTCCAATCAAATATGAATTTGTTCTAAATCAAGCTTCATGTTAACCTCTCATACATTTATCAAAAATTTCAAAATCCATTTTCATACAAGTAAGCCAAGCTATGTGCAAGCCATAGGCAAGCCATGAAGCCATGCATGAGCCCCATAGGAGCCATGAGAGCCAAGGAATCCACTTTCCACCTCACCAAACCATTAATGGCAAGAGAGGGGATCTCTTTCTTAAACCTTTTTTAAACCCTTTTTACCTTAAACATGATACATTATAAACCATACTTTGCCACCTAATCCTTGATGTGGACTTCACTACCTTTGGTAGGTTGACTCACATGATTCTCCCGACCCAAAACCGAACTTGGAAGGGTGCACCAAACCCAAAATGGTGGGTTGACCCATTTGGACCCAAAATGAGCCTCTCCCCATACCATTTTAATCCGAGCCCTTTACACATGTCCATGGCCGATTGACTGCACAAACCTCCAGCCACGACCCACTGGACCCGAGGGTGACCCATGTCTGCCAGGCCAGCCGCTCAGGTCACCGGAAAACACCATGGCCGAGACCTCGGGAGGAACCGAAGTTTGGAATTCCCACTGCCGAGCTGCCCCATCTCCAGTGGCCATTGCAGCTGTTCTTCTCTTGCCAAGAGCAGCTGATCTCAGTCCCTAACTCCCCCTGGGAGGCCCTCCAGCCTCTTCTATTTAAACACCCCCTCTCTCGGCCATGGGAGAGGTGTTGAACCAACCTTAAGGAAACTCTGCCAAAATCATTCCAGACCACTCTCTACACATAGAGCACTTGATTCCCACTCGGATTCCAGCCCCGATTCCTACTAGCTGAGCTTAATTTTGAGTTCAAATTTCAACGACAAAATCGGGACACTTCTTCACAGTGGACCAATCCCCAAATTGATTGATCCTACACCTTCACCAGACCAAGGGAAGAAGTCCACCAGCAAAGCCCCCTCTCCAGGCCACCCATCTGTTCCAGACTCCAAGCTTTGTAATCGGATGTGGTCGAAATCCTACCTAGACAATTCACCAGGCCAGGAGACTTCATCTGGAGCTTGTTGGGACGCAATCGAAGGTGAAACAACCCTCAGATCGAAGCCACACTTCTCTGAGCAAAGGTATGGCCTCACTCTTCTTCCCGAGCTTCTGAACATTCTCCATTTTTATTGAGTCAATTTCATGCCACATAAACCATATGGATGTGTTTGTCTTCTCGAGACAAATCCATAGACCATAAGAACGTTCAATTTGGTCAAGTATCGAGTGAGATCTTAGGCCTAGAAGACGGACGGTTCTCGGGCTAGGAGGCTTGGGGACGATGAACGGATGTCGTTCATTCAATACACGCGCGGACGGACGGCTCAGATAGCGTCGGACCAGGAGATGATACGTGAACCGCGGGCCGCGTGGCGTTGAGTCGGAAGGCGGCGCCGAATGGGAGCGCTCTGCGTGGCCGTTCGGAGATGCCGAGGATGACAGGGCGCCGCGTGGATAAGTAGGAAATTAGGTTATTTTCCTATTTATTTAATTACCGTAACTTGAAAAATGCATAACTTTGTGTAGAAAAATCATAAAAATAAAATAAAAATACCCTCTTGCTCAGTGAACAGAGGAGAATAATGTGGAAAAGAAATCATTTAATTTCATTGAGTATTTGATTTTTAATAATTTATTTACTCTTTGCACATTTTCAATTCTCCATGCATGTATACAATTCACCATGACATGAGACCATAGGGCTTTTGAAGCCTCTGAATTTGGGAACATTCCCTGAATTTTCCAAAGTCAGAGGCCATCCCTATGAAGAGTTATTGATTTTTCAATTCTAGGTCACTATTCTGAATATTTTAATTCCAATAATTAGCATATTGTGAAATAAATTCTAGAAAAATTTGGTGATGTTTATTATGACCAGAGGAACATAGGAAAAATAGGTTTTGAATTAATCCACTTAGAATAACCCTAATTGGCTTAAACACCCAAAATAGATCCTTAATTAATTAGAGATAATCATACATCAAATTGATTTGAAATCAATTCTCCGCTGACCTTTAGGATCAGAGGAACCCACCATAAAAATTTGAAGTCAATTGGACTTGGTTAGCCCCACCAAATGGGTTGATTAAACCATTTAGCTAATTTAAACTTTAAAAATTCATAACTTTAAAAATACTTTTCAAAAATTCACCAAATTGGTTTTGGAGCCTCTCTGATATCAGGGGAATTTAAGAAAAATAAAATTGCAATTTTTCAAAAAAGTTGATTTTTTACATTATTTTAATATTTTAATAATTAAAAAATAATAAAAATCACAAAAATAATAAAATTCACCAAAATGTCACATTTTGAATTTTAATCACTTAGGAACAAACCCCATATTTTTCTTAAGTCTCTATAATGAGATATTAAATTTTAAAGCCCTAAGGTAATTTTAAAATTAAAAAAATGTATATTTTTAGTATTTCCACTAAAATAATTCTAATAAATCAAATAGAAATCAGAAAATTATAAAAATTGATTCTCTGATTTTCTTGATATCAGAGAGATTTTTGAAAAATATAAAATTCATTTTTCAACCTTTATTTTATTTTTAAATTAATTAATACTCCAAAACTCAAAATAATTATAATAAAAAGAATATATTTCAAAAAATCACCAAAATTGGTCCAAGTGATCCACTAGTCATTAGGAATGTCCCATAATTTTCTTAAGGACAGAAACTTTCTCTTGGTCATATTATTAAATTTTCCTTGGAAATCCCTATTTTCCACCAAAAATAATTACATAAATAAATTAAATACAAAAAAATCACATTTTCTCCTCTCATGCCTTTATTGACATATGAGTGAAGTCACATAAAAATTTCAAGTTCATTTAAGCTTAATTTAGTGAGTTATGAAATTATTAAGCTTGAAGGGCAAAATGGTAATTAAAATTTTAACCTTTAATTAAAACTTTAGGCTTAATAAAATTAAAGAGTAAAGTATTTGATCCTAATCTGATTTGGATGATTAAAATTTGAATAATAAGGGTAGAAACCTATTAAATAATTTAAAAATAATTGAAATAAACCTTAATTAAATAATTGATTAAATTTGGAAGAATAATAAAATTGGAATTATTAAAATAGGGATATTATTAGGAAGAGATTTGTTCTTTAATTTAAGAATCCCTAAATTAATCATCTCAATAATATTTAATTCCTAATTAAAATGATAATCCAAATTTAAGATTTAAAATGCTTAAAAGACTTAATCATTAAATTAAATTAAAGTTAAATTATTTAAATTAAATCCTTTTAAAATTTCAATTAAATTAATACTTTAATAATTAAAATTAAATCATCTTTAAAACATAAAAAAAAATAAAATTTTAAATTAAAAATAAATTTAAATTTAAATTAAAATTAAATTAAATTAAATTAAATTAAATTAAATTAAATTAAATCAAATTAAATTAAATTAAATTAAATCATATTAAATTAAATTAAATTAAATTAAAGTTAAATTAAATTGAATTAAAAAAATAACATCACCTAAGACATAAAGAAATTCAAAAATAAATATAAAGCAACTTGAACACTATTCCAAATTTAAACTCGTTAACTGAAATTAAATTAAATCACAAATCACTTGAACATCAATTTGCCCTCGAAAGCTTTTGTTGTCATAACTCTTAAATGGAGTGTTAAGAGAAGTGTTATTTCCCTCATAGGATATTCAAATGTCCTAGTTCACTGAGTAAGATAACAACAAAACTTGAATTCCGGATGATTAATTCATTTGTATAATTAAATTCTCTTGGACTTAAAAATAATCCTAGAAATATTGAAAAGATGTTTAAGACTCGTCTTAAGCACTTCCTCGATATGATGAGATGTTTATAAGAACAATTGAACTTAATTGTTCTTTGATGAAGAAAATCGTTCTTAAACAAAACACAAGAACACAGACGTCGTAGGAGATGACTAGCTATAGGATTAGGAACTTGGTAGAAAACCATAACCCTTCCCTTAGCTTTTCCTAGGAACTTGCTTTAAATGCTTAAATATTCTAATTGTGTTTTAAGTGCAGCTTAGGATGAGGGGAACACCCTCCAGGTACGCTTTTATTTTATTGCAATTTACCTTATTACAATTTATTTAATCACATCACACTTACTTTTCTTGCATGATAAACAACTGTTGCATTAAAACCCACACTTTTAGGATAGTCCACTAAATCGAAACCAAAACTAAATTAAAAGTCATTGCAAGATAAAATTCACCGCCACAACATTTCAAAATATAAAATAACTCGAAATTTAATCACAAACAGAATACAAAACTACAACTACAACTAAATTAAAACGTCTTGTTGGATGATCGAGAATACCTCGGATGATGTAACCTACGTGTTGCTAACGGGATTTCCCCGGTCTAAATGAAAGTGTGGAACTCATTTAGTTGAGTTTAGCAAATTCATCTAGGCTAAGTGAATCCGATAAAAATAACGATGCCGGAAGGATGGAACCGTGAGATCTTAACTAGGTGTTGTTATAATCAACTTTAAGATTTATTTTAATTAAAACATAAAAAACACTTGAAAATTAAGAATTTCTCTAAACCAAAACACTTTTCTCATCTCCTGATTTATGACTTCTAAAACTAAACCTCTGCAACAACAAGGAGCTCGGAGCATGGTGGGCATCACGACCATCGTCATCAGCAAAACTTGAATCTGTTTCAGCAAAACTTTCTTAAGAATTAAATAACTAAGCCATAGGACTTCGAGGTAGTTTGCCTAGTGCAACATAAATCCTCAACCTTTTGTTAGGCATTGCATTACAAATTAAGCCCTAACCGGTCTTAGGATTCCGAGGTAGTCGTCCGATACGACATAAACCCTCACATCTTCGAGACTATTATATGATCATGTCATACGAATATAAGTCCTAATTAATTAAAATTGGAAAGATCAAAACATTAAATAAATATCAGGACTTTCCTAAATTCAATCCAAACAATAGGATAGTCGGGAAATTACCGGAGTTCGCTTTGGATCTGTGATTTCTCCTACCTTTCTTCCTTTGGATTCCCAAAATAAAATGTTCCAAATTTGATCCTTTCTCTATTGAAATTCCAAAATTCAATCCCTTGAAAACTTAAACTTTGAGATTTTTGAGAGCAGAATTATTGATTATTATCGAGAGTTTTCTTAGGTGATCCCCGTCACTTAAGATGTAATTAACTATAGGGGCTTGCCCTTATAGAGAACTTTAAGAACCTGGGTAATATAAACCTCGCTTAATTCATTTATATTAAGCGAGGGAATTTATCGGCTTATAAAATAGGTTCGCAGACCAAACAGATGTCACAAATCTTTTAGTTTATTTAATAGAGCCCCACCATCAAGCAGTGTGTCTATCATTAGGGATAGATACACGGTTTGTGGTGCGGTGCTCGTTTATATAAACTGTTTGGGATGTGAAATTAGTTTGATTTCATATCTTAAAATTTTCAAACTTAAAATTATTTTCAAAATCAAATGCTACTTTCTAAATTATATATGTATATTTAAATCAAATTTAAAATCTAAAATTCGCCGACAATTTCTGTTAGGCGACCCCCTTTTCAAAATAAAACACACAACCTAAAAATATGCCGACACTTCCTTCCAAGGCTTTTGAATTCCCCGAATATCAGATGTAATTTTTACTATAGTTGATAATCAACACATTTTAACAATTCAAATGGCCAGTTTGAAAGTAAATTAAGTTTTAAGTAAAAATTATCACAATTTATTAATATATAAAAGTACTTCTATTTTTAGTTCATCAAGTCACTTACATTAATAACAGGGAGAAAGACTAATAAACTACTCATAATGCATGGGAACTAAACTAAGCATGGATTTTATTTAAAGTTAAAAACAATAAATACAAATACTTATCTCGATTTATCCCAACGAGACTCCTCGCAGTTCTTTTCGACTCTTCCTTCCCGTACAATGCAAGACTCACTAAAAACTCACTAACTCACTAAATACTCACTAAAGACTCAAAATAACTCACTTATAACACTCAAGGTCTCTCTAAGACACACACTAAGACACAAAACTGCACACCAAAGACTTAATTTCGGCCTCTATATATAGAGGTGAGCAAAGGACCAAGAGGTGTGTAAGCATCCCTTCAAAAGTGTCCGGGTTCGATGTATCGAGCCATTTGAACTAGCTCGCCGTCGGCGACGAGACTAGCTCGCCGTCGGCAACGAACTACCTCGGCTGTCGGCGAGGCTTCTGAAGATCTCAAGCCACGCTAGCTCGTCGTCGGCGAGCTCGGGCTCGTTGTCGGCGAGACAGTTATAATTCCTTCGAAATGTCTCCTCGTAGCCTCGCCGTCGGCAGGCTCGATCTCGCCGTCGGCGACTCAGCACAAATTTCATTATTTTCTTCCTTTTTGCTCCAAATTTGCACCTTTTTATGATTTTTGCTTTTATCACCTAAATTCTCCATTCCTGCAATAAAATAAAGAAAATGCATTTCTTTAAAGTGCAATTTCATCAAAAATAGATATGAATTTCTTAATAAAATTTTCAGCGATCACCGACCAACTAATGCAAGAGAAAAAAAAATTGTTTTAATAAATGTAATTAAATATTTTTCATTTACTTTAATTAATTTCTTCCCTATTTTTTAAAAAATACCAACAGCATAATACAATTGCACAAAATTAATGAATGTGTCTACATAAAATAACTATAATGCTCAATAAAATCAAGTGTTCTAAATCTTCATATTGCTTTCAAGTGATTGGACTACCATGTTTTACTTCAACTGTCTTGACTTGCTCATGTTGTTGTACCACTTCGTTTTGCATTAGTACCTCATTATGCTACACCACTCATTAGCCATCTTTGGTATTATGAAGGAAAAAATGATCAAAATTTAAGCTATTGGGAATATAAAATAATAAAAAATCACTTACTATAGCAATGTGAGAAAAAAATTGTAAAATTTTTAACTAATTTTATACTTCAATTCTTAATATCTAATAAATTTAAAGTATTTTTATATTGAGTCGGGTCTAAGCTACCTCATGTTTGGTTTATTATCTCATCGAATTTTTCTCCAAGTCATTTATCAAGTTATGCCTGTGATGGCTTGTAAGGTGGTTTTACTCACTTATGACTTTAAGTGATCATGAGAAGAACCTAGAAGTATGGGAAAGCTAGTGTTACTAAATGTGTAGTTCGACACCGACAATGCTAATGTGGGTTGTGGGAGATTTTGAGGGTTCATTTGACGGAGCTTTCTAAGCACTTTTTGTTTTAAGAAGTATATTTTGGGCATTTGGGAAATGCTTTTCACTTGCTTCTACATGAATCTTGTTTTCGGAATGGTGAAACCATGAACGACAGCTTCTGGTTCTGTTTTGTGTTTCTAATCATAGTCTGGATGCAAAAGTACTATCCACCTCTCAACAATTTGATAAATACCATGTTTTATCCCTGATAATACCCTCTCATCTTCTCCCTCCATTCGGCTTCGTTGCGAGCATTAGGGAAAATTCTCGGCCCGTTTTTTTATCACATCCATGTAGCTTCACCTCTGCTGCCCCTCTATGCATGTACTATACCTTATCTCTTTTCTAGATTGTCCTTTATGGTAGTGGTTTGTTGCTTATCATTTTATTTATGTGATCTTGATGTTGTAGCTTCTTAGGTTTCCCCATTTTGGTGGTTGTTTGGTGCTTGATGTTTAAAAATATGTGTTGTGCCATTAGGGCTTTTTGGTTCTTCTATGTGGTGCTAGTTTGTTGCTTTTCGTTTTGCATATGTGATTGTAATTTGAGATATCTTAGTTTTCCTCTCTGGTGGTGGTTCAACACCTGTCATTTAACTTATGTGTTTGTACCATTGAGGCTTCTAGTTGTCCTCTGTGGTTGTAGTTTGTTGCTTATTATTTTATCTATGTGAGTGGTATTTGAGGCATCTCGGTTTTTCTCTCGAGAGTGGTGTTATGCTTATCATTTGAACTGTGAAGTGGTTGTCCTATTAGTCTTCTCGGATGTCCTCCATGATGGTGGTTTTATTCTTTCTGGTTTTATTTATGTGATTGTGATTTGAGGCATCTCAGTTTTCCTCTGTGGATGTGTTATGGCGTTTGTTGTTTGAACTGTGAAATGGTTGTGTCATTGAGGCTTCCTGATTGTCCTATATGATTATGATTTGGAGCATCTCAGTTTTTCTCTCTAGTTGTGGTTTTGTGCTTGTTGTTTAAACTTTGAGCATTTATTTGAAGGGGAATTTACATGCATATCACACAATTCTTATGCATTTACATATTGAGCATCTAAAATTTGATATTCCCTTGCATAGAGGTGTGTAATTCACTTTTAAAAAATTGTTATCAATGACATTTTTTATGTGATGTTAAAGATTTGAGTGTTATACCTGTTAAATATTAAAATCAAAATGTTTGATATGCGCGCGCGCTCCCACACACACAAATATATATATCAAAATTTAAGCTATTGGGAATATAAAATAATAAAAAATCACTTACTATAGCAATGTGAGAAAAAAATTATAAATTTTTTAACTAACTTTATACTTCAATTCTTAATATCTAATAAATTTAAAGTGTTTTTATATTGAGTCGGGTCTAAGCTACCTCAAGTTTGGTTTATTATCTCATCAAATTTTGCTCGCAAGTCATTTATCAAGTCGTGCCTGGTTGGCTTGTAAGTTGGTTTTATTCACTTTTGACTTTAAGTGATCATGAGAAGAACTTAGAAGTATGAGAAAGCTAGTGTTGTTAAATGTGTAGTTCAATACCAATACAAATGTGGGTTGTAGGAGATTTTGAGGGTTCATTTGACGGAGCTTTCTAAGCACTCTTTGTTTTGAGAAGTATATTTTGGGCATTTGAGAATTGCTTTTCACTTGCTTTTACATGAATCTAGTTTTCAGAATGGTGAAACCATGAACAACAGCTTTTGGCTCCGTTTCGTGTTTCTAATCACAGTCTGGATGCAAAAGTACTATCCACCTCTTACCAATTTGACAAATACAATGTTTTATCCCTAATAATACCCTCCCATCTTCTCCCTCCATTAAGCTTTGTTGCGAGCATTAGGGAAAATTCTCGGCCCGTTTTTTTTTATCCCCTCCATTTGGCTTCACCTCTTATGCCCCTCTTTGCATGTAATATACCTTATCTCTTTTCTTGATTGTCCTTTATGGTGGTGATTTGTTGCTTATCATTTTATTTATGTGATTTTGTGTTGTAGCTTTTCAGGATTTCCCATTTTGGTGGTGGTTTGGTTCTTGCTGTTTAAAATATGTGGTCGTGCCATTGCGGCTTTTTCGGTTCTTATATGTGGTGTTGGTTTATTGATTTTCATTTTGCATATGTGATTGTGATTTGAGACATCTCAGTTTTCCTCTCTGAAGGTGGTTTATCGCTTGTCATTTTACTTATGTAGTTGAGCCATTGAGGCTTCTGGTTTTCCTCTGCGGTGGTAGTTTGTTGCTTATTGTTTATCTATGTGAGTGGTATTTGAGGCATCTTGATTTTCCTCTCTGAGAGTGGTATTATGTCTGTCGTTTGAACTGTGAAGTAGTTGTCCTTAAGTCTTCTCGGATGTCCTCCTTGATGGTGGTTTATTCTTTCTCGTTTTATTTATGTGATTGTGATTTGAGGCATCTCAGTTTTCCTCTGTGGATGTGTTATTGCGTTTGTTGTTTGAACTGTGAAATGGTTGTGTCATTGAGGCTTCCTGATTGTCCTTAGTGGTGGTGCCTTGCTACTTCTCATTTTACCTATATGATTGTGATTTGGGGCATCTCAGTTTTTCTCTCTAGTTGTGTTTTTGTACTTTTTAAGACTTTGAGCATTTCCTTTGCATAGAAGTGTGTAATTCACTTTTAAAAAATTGTTATCAATGACATTTTTTATGTGATTTTAAAGATTTAAAAGTTATACAAGTAAATATTAAAATGTAAATGTTTGACACGCGCGAACACACACACACATACATGTATGTATATATATGTGTATATATGTATGTATGTATGCATATCACACAATTCTTATGCATTTACATATCAAACATCTAAAATTTGATATTCCCTTGAATAGAAGTGTGTAATTCACTTTTAAAAAAATATTATCAGTGACATTTTTATTTGATTTTAAAGATTTGAAAGTTATACAAGTAAATATTAAAATGTAAATGTTTGACACGCGCACGAACACACACACATATACATGTATGTATAGATATGTGTATATATGTATGTATGTGTGTATGTATATGTATGTATGTGTGTGTGTGTATGTCTGTATGTATGTATGTATGTATATATATATATATATATATATATGCGTGCATGCGTGCGTGTGTGTGTATTTTAAAAGGAAATCGATATTTGGCAGATGCCCAAATATCGATTTCCCATGTGCATCTAGGCCCCATGATGAAGGCCCGCGCCATGTGTCTAAATATTCGACCCCCCATGCACCACGGGGGGATCGAACCCTCACCAACTAGCAAGGAATGCGGCGCGCGCGCGCACACACACACACACACACACACACACATATATATATCTTAGAGAAAAGCTCAAAGAGCTAATTTTATTGAAAAATAAAGGATACACCAAGGGTGTATGAGAGATACCAAAAGATGCATTCTATCCATAAGATAATAATAAACAATAAAATCTCAACATAAAGGGATACAAACTCAAAAAAATTCTAAAACAAACAAAACAAAACAAGAAGCTAAGGACGGGCTATTTTTGTCCTGTCTTTTCCTCTAGTTTTAGTGATAAAGTCAGATATCAAACTTTGAAGTGTCGTGTCATTGCTAGGAGTAACCAAAGTGTCATCCATTAAGTTTCTAAGCTGGAGTGTGCCCCCAACCTTCTTCTTCCACCGAGAAGTGTAAACCTGTCATTATTCATCTGAAGATTGGCTCATGCGATCCTCGGTCTGATTAGATGATAGAACCTCAATAGAAGGAAAGCCAACCGTTGCAACAACGGGAGGTTTTTTATTTTAGTGAAAACTCAGAAGGGCTGATTTTATTGAAAAATAAATGATACATTAAGGATGTATGAGAGAACCCAAAAGAGGCACCCTACCCATAATATAGCAACAAATAATAAAACTTCAATATAAAGGGATACAGACTCAAAAAAATTCTAAAACATACAATACAAGACAAGAAGCTAGGGACGAGCTATATTTGTCCTGCCTCTTTCTCTATTTTTAGTAACGAAGCCAGATATTAAACTTTGAAGTGTCGTGTCATTGCTAGGAGTAGCCAAAGTGTCATCCATTAAGTTTCCAAGCTGGAGTGTACCCATATCCTTCTTCTTCCGCCAAGAAGTGTAAACTTGTCATTCTTCATCTGAAGATTGGCTCGTGTGATCCTTGGTCTGATTAGATGGCAGAACCTCAGCAGACGGAAAGCCAACCATTGCAACAAGAGGAATTTCAGTGTGTAATGTCACCTCTGCACTTGGTGCTTCCTGAAGAGGAGCTGCAGAAAAGCTAATCGTTGCAGCATGCTTCTTGGTTGTCTTCTTTGATGGTGGTTTGTTGCTTCTCTTTTCGCGACAATAATTGTGTTTGGGGCGTCTTAGCTTTCATGTGTATTGTTGGCGTCGTTGTGGTTTTGGTTGTGGCAAGGACTTGTAAAGCACTAAGGATGGAGTGATAAGATTGATAGTCGTGGATTTACATAATTGTTAGCAATGAAAATGCAAATTTTTTCTTTTTCGTAGTTTTGTGATGTGGTTTGGTGGTCTCTTTTATTTGTTGGCTATGGGTGTTGGCATAATAGTCTTTTTTATCAGAAACAACTGCAACAGAAAAAATTATCCAAATATACTTCTGGTATAACAACATAAGCTTTCTTACTACACCTCTGAAGCTGTTTCTCTAAAAAGTAGCTTCACAGCTGCTTCTCAGAAAAACAACAACCACCCCAAATGCAACATGAATCAGCCACTGGAAGATTAGTGGTTACAATTAGGTAAATAAAGCTTGAACTAGATCCGAATAAAGTTAAAATCAAATATAGTTCAAATAAGGTTTAAGATCGTTGCATTCATTCCAACTTTATTACTTTGTTAAGATGATTTTCAACCAAAAATTAATTTCAAAATATTTCTAAACTTTTATGTAAGAAACATTAATTTAAAAGTGTGCATTATGAGAGAGAATTTTTTTAATTACCAAATTAATTTAAATTCATTAACTTGGGATCATTTTTTTGTATAAAATGGGTATAAAAATATTTAAAATATGGAAATTTTTATTTTAAATATTTTAATGTTTGATAAAGAAGGCATTATTCAATTTTAAGAAATTCTAACTCACTTTATAAATCATTTGTGACATATTCTTAGCTCGACTGTATTTCAAATTTGCAAGCTATAGCCTTCGCCGCCACCCATAACTATCTGCACCTTACTGACAGCAAATGCAAACCAACTCTCACATTGTCATTGGCTACTAGATATTGACCATCACGTTTCACCTCTCGCCACAGCTGTAACTAACTACCTGCCAACACGAGCCACTACCAACCAACATTTGTCTAGACTTCACATTGATCTCATCAAACTTCAAATAATACAAAAAATAATCTTTTAATTTATGCTATAATTACATAAGTAACTAAAGAACTATTCAAATATAATATATATTTAATATACTATATATATATATATATATATATATATATATATATATATATATATATATATATATATATATATTTATTTCCTTATTTTCCTAGAAAACAAATAGTAGCAAAAGAGATTACTTTTAACAGTCCATAAAACTTAATTTATTGTGCTTTCATTTCTCAACTGCACCGTATAGCTTCTCTTCACGGTTTAGAAAGCACCGGAACCGAAGCTTCGCCCCTGGACTGCTTCTCTCCTCCTCGCCGATCATCTCATCCTTCTTTGCCCTCTGAGCTCAATCCGGAAAGGGAAAGCACAACATATTTCTCTCGTTCGCTGGCCGTGCTGTTTAAGTTTCTGAATCGAATCTCTTGGATCGAGGCCCGTTTTTTCCATTCCTAGGGTCGAGGGCCCCAATCTTCACCCACTTCATGGGCATCGAAGGGGAATCCGGCGACTCGAGCGCCGCTAGCGTCGGTGAGTCCCTTCTCGCTACAGTCCACATCCGCTGCACCAGCGGCTCCAAGTTCTCCGTCCAGGTTGCGCTCAACACCACCGTTAGCGCCTTCAAGACCCTCCTCGCTGAGAAGTCCGATGTGCCGACGCAGCAGCAGAGGTTGATCTACAAAGGACGGATCTTAAAGGATGAACAGACTTTAGAGAGCTATGGTGCTCCAACTTATTCTGTCATTATTTTCTCGTTATAATTAATTTGTTCCCTGTCGTGATTAGAAACCTGTTGTTGTATATGATTTTTCGGGTTTTATTTTGGATTGTTATGATTTGTTGTTAGAATGATGCGGATTGTTCAGGAATCTTAGCAGAATAAATAGGATTCACTGCCTTGGATATAAAAGTTCCGATGGCGAGGTTTCAAGTGGACTCTTGATGTATAATAACTTGCTAGAAGAGAGCCGCGTCTGATGATTATTTGTTTTCCGTGTAAAGCTGTTCATCATTAGCGTAGTGTGCTCTTTTTGTTATGTACTTATGTATCCTACATTTGTTTGTGTTTCCTATCTTGTTCCTTTTTAGAGGCATGCTTTGAAATTGATGAATTTTTTTTTTTTGTTTAATTGCATGTTTTTTTTTGCCTTTCTGATTATATTTTCTTGTAGCACCTCATTAACTTGGTAAATGTGGGTGGCTCATGATGTATTGATGCTATGTGGAAAAATAGAAGCTTATAAAATAGTCATGGTTTTGGCTTGTCAATGCTCAGACTGCGCCACACCCAAACAAGAGCTTTTATTCTTGTGACCTTAGAGCGGATTTCACAATAATAATCGCGGCAATGTTTTTGGTAGCATCTGAGTCCTAAAGACTATAGTAGTAACAAGTTAAAAAATAGAAGCACAATATAAAACATAAATGATTGGATTGAAAAACTAAACATATATACTAAAGGCTCGAATTGTTTTTGTCACATTGTGCCGAAGCACTATCTTGTAGGATTATTTTAGCCCATTGGTTGATGTGTCTCCGTTTAAAGGTTGATGATTGTCAGTCTTTTTGGATAGAACTATTTATATGAATGTTGCACTCATCTTTGTGGATCATTGGAGGAACTTTCTTTTATAAGAAACAATGGCTGTGTTTGATCCTTGATATTATTAGCAGTTTGGAGCTCGACATCTTGTTATTTTCTACTAACATTTTCAAGCTCTACACAAGAGCCTCCACATTAAATAGAGAGTGGCCCCCTCATTGTGTTGTTTGCCAAGCTTCAGACCACAAGCTTTTTCAAGCTCTTAATGTCTCGAGATATTTACTGAGATGATGGACTAAAACCAATATAGTGTATAATTTTATGATGTATGGATTATCAAAGGTGATGATATATAGTCGTTTAGGCAACTAGTTGAAAACTGATAATTGATGATTATTATGATTTCCTATCACTGGTGGAGGATGAGATGCCTTGAAGTTTATGACTGCCTCTTCTTGACACAAGAAGATGTTAAAAATTATAGTTGATGTCTTTGGTGGTGACAACGAGAGAGGAGGGAGATTTGAAACAAGTGAAATCAAAACGTGATAATGGATGAAAATGAAATCTTTACAACAAGACATTCAAACAAGATAAGAGTGCGTAGGCAAGTAGTGTTTCTATTAATTGGTAAGTGGGATGAGTAAGCAAGGTAGGTAAGTGGCCTTTTTATTAATTACTCCTGCCTTGTCCAGGAAACAAATGGATTCTTAACAACTAGTCCACGCAACTCACGTGGAGAAAAATATGAGACATGGGAGAGAGCATGTAAAACTTGGAAATATTATGTTTTTATTTAATGAAATTCCATATATTTCAAGTGAAATTATTTTATCAAGAATTTGATGGTCAAGCTTTACTATTTTTGGGACTATGAACTATTGTACTAGTTTTTAGAGTTAATAAGAAATAATTCACTTAAGTTTAACAATATTTTAATATGAACAAGATTTTTATTGCTCAAATTGCATTCT
Source organism: Papilionanthe hookeriana x Papilionanthe teres (assembly GCA_022702705.1). Lineage (NCBI taxonomy): Eukaryota > Viridiplantae > Streptophyta > Magnoliopsida > Asparagales > Orchidaceae > Papilionanthe > Papilionanthe hookeriana x Papilionanthe teres. The sequence goes on from CM040425.1 coordinate 93,246,139, forward strand.
TGAAGAAGGTTGCTCAATGGAATTTTACTTCTAGCTTTATTCCATTATTGGATTTATGATATCTAAAACTTTAGCCTTGGTTTTTAAAAAAATGGCTCACTTTCATTGTTGGAATTCAACAGGATGATTTTATTGATATCAAAAGGGTACAAGATACAAGAGTTATAAAATAGGAAAGACATAAAATATGAAATACATAAACTAGAAAATACATAAACTAAGAAATATTCAGAAAGGAAAGAAAATAACTAAATGCTAATAAATAAAGTCTAATAATTCTAATACTCCGCTTTAAGTTGAAGCATATATATCAATCATGTTCAACTTGGATTTGAAGTCCTCAAATAACAGTTGAGGAAGATTCTTTGTGAGGATATATGTTAGTTGACCACTGGATGGGACGAATGGAACACAAATATTCCCAGAATCGAGCTTCTTCTTGATGAAAGGACGACCAATCTCTACATTCTTGGTGCGATCATGCTGGACTGAATTATGAGTAATGTTAATGACATATTTATTATCATAAAATAGTTGTAGAGGAACAGAGACCGACATACGTAACTAGCGGAGCATGATGCACAATTAGAGAGCTTCACATATTTCCAAAGATGTAGAACGAAACTCAGCTTCAACGCTACTATGGGCAACCATCAATTATTTTTTTGTTTTTCCAATTGTTAAGGTTTCCTCATGGGAAGGAGCAATAACCTGAGGTACGTCACTGATCATGGACGAACTAGGCCCAATCAATGTTCGTATAAACTACAATAGAGCAAGAGGTATGGTGAGAGAATAACAAACTTTTGCCCGATGTGCCTTTTAAGTAGTGGAGGATCCAGTGTCTAATGATGAGATGATGCTCATAGGGATCATGCATGAACTGACTTACAATTCTAACACTGTGACAAATGTCGAGAACGTATGGGCGAGGTAAATGAGTTTACCCACAAGGTGTTGGTAGTGTGACTTGTTTACTAGAATGACATTGGGAATATCTGCCAATTTCTCATTGGGATCCATTGGAACAACAACCAGTTTGCAAAGGACAAGGGTGGTCTCTGTTAATAGGTCCATCACATATTTGTGCTTGGAAAGACAAATGCCCGAAAGGACCGAGCAATTTTCATGCCTAAGAAATATCGGAGAGACCCTTGCGGTAAGGATGACTTTAAGAGAATCCAAGGCTGGCAGACCATTATCTGCGAGCATAATATCGTTGACAAAAACAATGAGGATGACAATATGACCACTGGAGGAATGCCGAAAGAAATGAGTATGATCAGATTGGACTTGAGATTACCCATGACCCACTACCACTTGTCTGAACTTACCTAACCAGGCGCAAGGGGATTGCTTCAACCGTAGTGGGACTTTCGCAGTCGACACACTTGTCCACGGGAAGAAATAGTCAAAGCCCGGAGAGAGAGACATATACAACTCCTCAGTGAGATCGTCGTTAAGGAAAGCATTCTTGACATCCAATTGGAGTAAGGGCCAATCTAGATTCACAGTAAGGGATGATAGAACCTGAATGGTGTTCTGTTTAGCAACTGAAGCAAATGTCTCCTCATAATCAACGCGTTATAGGTTTGTGAGTAGCCTTTGATGACCAACTGTGCTTTTCTGCGTTCAAAGGATCCACCAGAGTTAATTTTGGTGGTGAAAATTCACCGGCAACCCATTGTTTTCTTTTCCTGAGGAAGATCAACAACATCCCACTTATGGTTTCGCCGTAGGATATTCATCTCATCCATTACTGTAACCTTCTAGGAAGGGCCCGCCAATGCTGCCTCAATAGTTGATGGAAGACGATGATCCGTCAATGAAGTGAAAATGCTTTGTAGGTCGGCAATAAACTGTGGAATGAGATATATTTGGCCATGGAATAAATAGAGCATGCCTGATTGCATACCTCAATGGTAGAACTCACCTCATTCAGAGCAGGAGTAATCCCCGCAAGTTGAGAGAATTTAGTTCTAAGGATTTTGGCCGGAGCGGATTCCAAGATTTGTAAGGTGGCAACAGGCTCAAGAGTAGGAGTATTGTGACGAGTCTCAATCGAAGGTTTGATGCGTCGAGTATAAACATGGAGAATGAATGGAGGAGATGTTGGTCTGGTGGTGGCGGATTCATTGGGACTAAGGGTTCCTTGGAAACAGTGGTTGGAAGTGTACGTGGAATATCCACCAAAGTCGGAAAAGTGAGTCAAAAAATCTAGCTCCCCTCACTTGGGGCAGTTTTAGGGAAGTGGAGGACACTTTCAAAGAATGAGATACCGACACTCACATAGAGTTTATTTATGATAGGATCAACGCACCGATAGCTTTTTTTAGTGGCAGAATATCCGAGGAAGACACATTTGATTGAACGAGGATTAAGTTTACTCCGAGTTGGAGCAGTGTTCCCAACAAAGTCCGTGCACCCAAATATTTTGGGGTTTGAAGTGGATAATAATCGATTGGTAGGAATATACGACATCAAGACGACTAACGAGGTCCAAAATTTGTGATTTTTTGTGGGGATTCTATTGATAAGATATGTGGCGGTAAGTATGACATTATTCCTAAAATGTTTCGGGACATTATATTAAGACATAATGAAACGAGCAATTTTGAGAAGGTGTCGGTTTTTTTTGCTCGACAATCCCATTTTATTGAAGAGTATCTGTACAAGAGCTATGATGGAGAATTCTTTTACTTACTAAGAATACTCCCAATAGATTTAAAATAATTCACGACCGTTGTAGATATGATGGACTTAAGTTGATGTTTTGAATTGGGTTAAAATGAAGTAGTGAAAATCTTTGAAGATAATCACAGCTTCAAATTTATCTTTTAAGATATAAACCCAAGTCATCCGAGTGTGGTCATCAATTAAGGTAACGAACCACCATTTATTGGTGTAGCTCGGAGTTCGAGAGGGTTCCTATAAGTCGCTATGAATTAGTGAAAAAGGAGCATAATAAGTGTAAGAGGGATTGTATATGTGACACGATAATATTTAACTAACTGACAAATATCACATTTGAACCTATATAATTTTTATTAGTAAAACTCAAAAGATACAATTATTTTAAAATTTGAAAATTCGTATGACCCAAAGTACAATGTAAAAACATAATAGGACATCTAGTGGACAGAGAAAAACTACTATTGGATGAAGTGTCCTTGTCATCAATGCTTTTCCATTAGAAGTAGAGCTTGACTACCCGCTTAGCAGTTCCAACTCTCCCCGAAAAAAGATCCCGAAAGACACAAACATCAGGTGAAACACGAGCAACACAATCAAAGTCATATGTCAACTTATTGACAAGAGGTACATGTAACACGGATTCCAGAGTCAAGCTGACTATTTTAACAATCTACATTTTACCCAAAATGAAACTACAGGAGTCGTCAACAATTTTAATAGTATTTGTCTCGGAGCACGTAAAATATGTCGAGAAGGCTTGAGAACATCTGGTCATATGGACTGTGGTACGTGAATCAATAACCCGAGATCTAGAAGAAACAAAAATAGTGTCATTGGAATGTTATCTTGACCGATATGGGAGTTTGATGGGTCATAAGAGAACTGACTAGATTTAAGCAGCTTAATTAAGTGCTCCATCGAACTCTTAAAGGAGTTTGGTGATTCTGGGATGTTTCGAGTGGGAGTCGGCTGTATCGTCGTGGATTCTGAGGTTGTAGCAAGCCCTTATCAGCTGAGGGTTTGGCTGAAGGTTTGTTTGTCGGTTCCCGTGGAGCTTCCAACACTTGTTATGGGTATGGTAGGGTTTGTGACAGAAATTTCATGTGGAGTGATTGGCTCATGATAGCGTGGAAGAGTGTTGAGCACAATTGGAGACCAAGGCGGAAGGTTTGGCTGAAGGAGTGGAGTTGCTAAGCATGGCAAGTTCCTGACTTTCTTCACGACAAATCTCGATGAATATTGCTCGAGTTGAAGGGGATCCTAGCCAAAAATATTGCTCCGGAATTTCATCGAGATCCTTGTTTAGGCTAGTCAGGAATTGGAACACGATCCTTTTCCACAATTTTTTGGAAGAGGAAAAGATCAGCCAGAGAGTCCCAAGTGTAGTCGTAGTAGAGATCACATCCATCCATAAGATAACTAAGTCATTATAGTATTTTGTGTCATAGTCCATCCCTGTTTCGTCTCGTGGGTCTTTTTAGAAAACTCATGAAGTTAGACGGAAATTCCTTCGTCAAAATAAGTATCACGAACTGCAATCCAGAAGGCACTTGCAGATGGAAGAAACAGATACGAACGACCAATCAAAGCCTTCATGGAATTAATTAATCATGGCATGACTATGGAATTCTCCACTTTCCACGTTGCATATGCCGGGTTGCGTCCTTTGACTAACAATGACAAAGCATCGAACCATTGGAGGAAATTAGAGTCGTTAAGTTTATGGGTGGTGATCAAGAAGTTCATGGGGTTTCTAGGTCCTCCGGTTTGCGAAGGGATTAATGTCGGTGTCGATCCTCCGGTGGACTCAAGTATACCCTCAGAAGGAGGCTCAGTGGTGGAGTCCGCCATGATTATGACTTAGCTAAAGTTAAGTTTCAGATGCCGAGATAGAAAGATTTTGGCTGCAGGAGGGAGAGCCTTCGGCGGTGGTCCTGCAGGGGATAGATCTTGCTACAAGAAGGTGCTTCCAGCAGTCTTGGAGGGAGGTTCGGCGGCTGGAAACACCTACTGGAAGGATCATCGGTAGCAGCCTTCAGAAAACCATTGACAAAATGCCTGATTAAAGCCAGGGTTGATACCTGCAGGGGAAGGTGCATGAAGTTTCGACGGCTTGGGTGGTGTTTTGGAGGCAGCTGGAGTTAGATCCTTGGTTTTGTCACTATGTTGGAATTCAACATGATAATGCTATTGATGTCAAAAGAGGTATAAATACATCATACAAGAGTTATAAAATAGGAAATACATAAACTAGGAAATATATAAACAAGGAAATAAAGAAACTAAAAAATATCCAAAAAGGAAAGTAAATAACTAAATGCTAATAAATAAATTCTAATAATTATAATATCCACATTTGTATATCTGATTCTATCAAGTGCGCATTACAACTTGCAATATATCATCCAAAATTAAGGACTATATAGAACATGAAGAACAATGATCTTTTCTATTTATGCACTATCTAACCCCATATGAGTGGGCCACTTCCGATAACTTTGGGATATGGTCCGATCAAGTTAACCAAATACCTGTTGTTACTTATTTTGTGAATTAGTAGGCAGGAAACTAGTGGAATATACATTGAGTGGAGTGGGACTTTTGCCTTCTATAGAATTTAACAAAGATGGTATTCCAAACTATCTGAATTATGCTTCTAGAAAGTGGTTTCATATGTGTAGCACAAGTCTTCAATTATCTTGGTGATATAACATCCTTCTTAGGACGTTAAATAATGTATAATTACAACATATTTTTAATTCACGCATAAAAACTTAGCTTTCTGAAACTCTTATGATATTGTTCTTATTAACTCTATGCATTATTTCATTGTAATGTTTGAATTTGCACATTTGGGTTTGTAGGCATTTTTTTGTCCATAGGGTGTGGGGTAAGCTTGTTGCATTTTGAGGCATAAGTCTTGTAATTAAAATATTAAGTTAATAAAAGTATTAAAAAAGCATTACCTTGCTAGATTGGATGGTCGACACGTTTTTATCCAATTATCGGATGATGAAGATTACACTCAAGTGTTGCTAGAAGAATCATTCGAATAGACAATCAGGTGATGAAGGTGTTAAAGTGGACGGTGGATTTTGACCACCGTCCTGAACCTCCCATCATTCATGTTTGGCTGCGCTTCCCAGATTTGCAGGTCTACTTTTACGATCAAAAGCTTCTATTTACTTTCACAAAGATATATAGCACACCACTCCAAACTGATACGCCTACAGAGAATCTGACTCGACCTTCTGAGGCTAGAATATTGATATAACGAGACATAACGTTACCTTTTCTGAGAGAGAAATTGATTGACACACAACATCAGAGATTTTGGCAACCAACGGAACTTATACAGATACCTCTTTACTGCACCCACTGTCGTATGTTTGGACATTCTCCTTCTCTGCGTTATCACCTGCATCCGAATGTAAAACCTCCACGTACAAATGCTACTGGGCCACACATTCTGCGACGGTTATACCCTCTTCCTCACTGCCTGTGATACCTACTGCAATGCCCACGCCAGATACGGCGCAAAAGTCTACTGATACTGATTCAAAGCATGTTGATAAGGATTGATTGTTGGAGGAGTGTCAGGTGGTTGTCCCTAGAAGACAAGATGCTGTCACTGCCCCTTCTTTTAGCCTTCTTCTATTGGAGTAGCAACTACCGTGGAGGGTGCTCAGGCTCCCCTCCTTGACGTGATTGAAGATAGGGAAGAAGCGAACATTCACATTCAGATGTCGGAAAAGGTGCCTACTACTGTTGAGGAAGAATTACTATCAAACGGTAGCCTTATTACTGCTACTAATCACTTGGTTGAACTACCCGATCGAAGGGCAGGAGATCCCCAAGTATTGGATGACTGTCCTACACAAACACTGGAACTTATCGCTGCAACTGCCTTTTCTTCTATGGATCAATTTTCAGAAGAAGAATGACAAGTATACACTTTTCGGCAGAAGAAGAAGGCTGGGGGTACTATTCAACTTGGAAACTTAATGGATGATACCTTGATCTTTCCTGGCAACGGAACATCACTTCAGAGTTTGCTTTCTGGATGCGCTACAAGATTTAGAGAAAGAGGAAGGCCTTGGTGACCCCGTCCATAGACACTGCTTATTTGCATTTTTTTTTCTGTCCTTTGTATCCTTTATTTGAGCTATCTTTGCATTTTGTTTCTTATGTGTAGAGCTCCATATATTGGGCCCTCTCATACTACTTGTTTTGTATCCCTTTTATTTCAATAAAATAGGCCCCAGGGCTTCTCTTTTAATATATATATATATATATATATATATATATATATATAACACATACATATACATACATACATATACATACATATACATACATACATACATACATACATACATATATAGACACACACACACACACACACACACACACACACACACATATGTATATTTATACATGTATGTGTATATACAATACATGTGCAACAAGTTTAGCTCAAGCTGTTTAGCTATTAGTAAACATTGAGCCAAATTGACCAACCTGGGTGGGACTGCTCCACATGTTTAGTGATCAAATTAATATTTTTGCAAATACTGTCATAACTGATCAATAGAGACAAGGAAATGAAAGTCCTCATTGGAGTTTGGTATAATCATAATATATGCTTCATTAAGTTTCAATGCTATGTTTTGTAATTTTTAAATCTCTTCATGCTCATGTTTAAGGCCTTGAATAATAGAACCAAGACCTTAAGTAACTTAAAAATTTTTTGGTATGATTTCCAATGAAATATTCTTGCACTTTCATGCGTTGTTTAGGCTCACATATTTTTGTCTTTTCCAACTTAGTAAGAATGTGAAACTCAAGTAATGTTTTATTCAGGATCATTATTTTGTTGATGTTAATGTTATGTTGCTTTTGTAATTGGCTAACTGTAATCTTCTTCTTCTGTTCCCACCCTCCATGCTAGACCTGGTCCTTAGTTGTTATAGTACGGTATAATGCTAATGCTACCCATGAAATCATTTGTTAAGGTTGAATGGTTCATATAAAACTTGTTGTACTTCTTAGTTCAAAATCTATTCTAATGTTTCATAAAACATGTTTTAAAACTTGTTGGCTTACTATCCTTGATGTAAAATGTCATTACGTACATTCAAGGCAGTATTTTCTATTTGATGCTAGATAAATGCCGTCTTACAGTTCCCATTTTTTAATAGGCATGAAGTCGGATCATACAGTTCACTTGGTTTGTGGTTCTGCGCCATCCACCACATCTACTAATACTTCAGTCAATCTTGGTACTTCTGCTACAGCAACTTTAAGAGATGCTAGTTCTACTGATGGTGGAGGCTTCAGTGGTGTTGGCTCTGCTTCTCCATTAGTTCCTGGACTTGGTTCTAATGGGCCTTTTGGTACTGGAGCTTCTGGCTTACTTGGGCCTTGGTTTCCTGAGTTTGATCAAGTGCAGCAGCAGCTTACTCAGAATCCAAACGTGATGAGAGATATTCTGAACATGCCAGCCATTCAAAATTTAATGAGTAATCCTGATTTATTGCGCAATCTCATTATGAACAATCCCCAAATGAGGGAGATACTAGACCGAAATCCCGATCTAGCACATGTTCTTAATGATCCGAGCACTCTTAGGCAGACTCTGGAAGCTGCTAGAAATCCAGAATTAATGAGAGAAATGATGCGGAATACAGACAGAGCTATGAGCAATATTGAATCCTCACCAGAAGGGTTTAACATGCTCAGGCGTATGTATGAAACTGTGCAGGAGCCATTCCTAAATGCAACGACCATGGCTGGCAACACTGGGGGTGATGATTCAAATCCATTTGCAGCCCTCTTGGGGAATCAAGGAAATGTACAGTCCAGGGATCGGTTAACGAATCCATCGGATGTGGAAAATGGTTCTTCACCAAATAGTAACCCACTTCCTAATCCATGGAGCAATGCTGGTATATACTATTTGAACTTTACTTTTAAACTACTGAAGCTTACAATCGAGTATTGTATTTGCATAAGTTGCTAATATATATGAGCAGCTGGACCTACAACTACAAATACAAGATCAACCCCTGCTACTGAGGCAAGATCTGCTGTATTTGGTGGGCTTGGTGTTCCAGAATTAGATGCTGGTGGCATTCCTAATCCATCTGTTCTAAGCCAGATGTTGCAAAATCCAGCCATGGCTCAAATGATGCAATCTATTCTATCAAATCCCCAATATGTCAACCAGGTCCTCTCTTGGCTATTTTTTGATGAAATCAGAAAAAAATCCCATAGACCATGCTAGTGATCTCACACTTCTTGCATCCTGTTAGATATTTAATACGAATCCACAGCTGCGTAGCATGATGGAATCAAATACACAGTTGAGAGAAATGTTGCAAAATCCAGAATTTCTTCGGCAGCTAGCATCACCTGAGGCATTGCAGGTTCTCATTGAATTAGCTGTTGTTAAGGTTCATTTTGAGGCTCCATCTGAAATTGCCTTTTGTTTTACCTGTAGCAAGCTCTGTCATTACAACAATCACTTTTTACACTGTTTGGTCAGCAGCCGTCGAATCAGTAAGCTTCATACCACCCCTCCTTCCTAGTCCACCTACAAATGCAATCTCATAGATTCTGTTGTTATCTTAAGCCTCTGGCCACCCTCTTCTTCTTGCTAGTTAGTCAATAAATGCAATCTCATTAATTTTTTAATCTTTTGAGTGTTATTAGTTCTACTACCACTTTCTTGATTCACCTGCTTTTATGTAATGTTTACGTGCCGTGATATATTTTCTATCTTACTATGGACTGTTAGATTTGTAAAACGTGCTTGAAAATTAAGTTTTTTATGCAAAAAATAACTAGGGTAGTTTGTTTTTCAGTTTAGTGATTATCTTTGAAAGGGAAAATCTTTAAGATCTGTGTTTTTCTTGCAGTTGTATATATATATATATGTATATATATATACATATATATATATATACATATATATATACATATATATATATATATATATATATACATATATATATGTATATATACATATACACATATATGTATATGTATATATATATGTATATGTATATATGTATATGTATATATATATATATATATATATATATATATATATATATATATATATATATATAGATGTATATATATATATGTATATGTATATGTATATTTTTATAAGGATTTCTTCACCTTTTGAAAGTTTTTTTTTTCTTTTCCTTCCTTTTCTATTTCCATCTTTTTTTCCCCTCAAAAGCCGAGTCCATTGCTAATATAGAGTGTTTGCATTGCAGGGTACGAAACCAGAGCAATGGTGCAACAGGTAATGGATATTTTCTTCGTTTTATTCAAATGTTATATTCTGTATTAGTGATAAATGTTATGATCAGGAAATATATTTGGTTTTGTTACTGTTTTACTATCAAACGAGGGGATAGGGTATTCCCAAGCTATGCAAAAAGATGTTTTCGTAATAGGCTTAATGGTTAAGACATGCTTTATATGAATGAATGGAGAAATTATTTAAGCCGCTCCAAACAGTCAGGATAATGCTAATAATTACACGACGGTGATTTGTTCAGATGTTGATTAAACCTAAACTCTCCCAGTTGTTTCATTATGCTTTAAAGTATTGCACTGGTAGAAACTATGACTTGTGCTCCTTTCATAATTATTTTTTTCGTTTATAAACTTTGACTCCCTTGCTTCACTTTGCTGCTTTTCACCACTTCATCCTTCTGGGTGTACTGACTTGCAACTGATGTAAGTGAAGTGGTAGAAACTTGCTAACGTTTTTAATCAGATGTCCTGCCTTTTTTATATTCAATAAATAAAATGTTGATTTCTTCGCTTTCAATTTTGTTTTGTTCTTAATTTTTTTACTTTTTAGTGGTGAACAAGTACTATTTCTTTGAAAATAGGGTTTCTAATTCCTCAAGGAAAGACTTAATTGTTTTAATGCTAAAGAAATTAGTCCCATCAAAAAGTCCCATTTCAGTTACTCGGGAAAGAAAAAATGAACAATCGGAAGAGTAAGTGAGTAAGTCGAAGAAGTGGAAGTAAGGAGTCTGGGAATCGAAAAGGAGAGAGGGAAACGTGGGTCGGAAGTCTAGGAGGTGAGTTGGCCTTATAATCGACACTAGAGGCAGGAACCTACCAGCAGAGCTGAAGCCACGTGCGGGTTCGATCGAAGGAGTTCTCGTGCAAGGAGGCGACATAGAGCTTCGAGCAGTTCAATGCGAAGGAGAAGCGTGAGGAAGGAGGGCGTGAAAGCTGAAGGAGTCGTCGAGCGGTTAGCATGGGAGAGGGAGTTGACTGCAGGGGAGGAAGGAGCGATCCAGATCTCATGTTTATTTAATTCATTTATTAATAATATACATACATACATACATACTATACATACATACATACTATATATATATATATATATATATATATATATATATATATATATATATTTTTTTTTTTCAAAGAAATCGGCATTTGGGTCCGGTGGGCTCCCGATTATCGATTTCCCATGTGCCTATTCGACCCGTCCGCACCACGGTAGGGATCAAACCCGGGACCTTCGGGCAACTTACGATGAACCCCGCCCAAACCACTGAGCCACGGAAAAAAAAATATATACACACACACACACACACACACACACACACATATATATATATATATATATATATATATATATATATATATATATATATATATTAGAAAGTTAAATGGGATTACATAAAGTAAATTTAATACTTAAATATTGAAAAGCTAATAATTTATTAAGATAATTAATTAATGAATTTTATACTTATTTGTTTTAGGTTTTCAAATTTAGATGGGTAGACGTCAAGTCAAATTAATCGCACTGAGGTGAGTACTCATGTTCTTATACTATAGTAATATTTTGTTTATCTTAAACCAAATGTCTTTACTCATAAATTTTACTAAATAATAAAAATTCACTAAAATTCAAAATCCCGAATTTGCAATAATTTCAATATAACTAAAATTCACTATATATATCTATATATTGAATAGAAAAATAAGTGGGATTACATAAAATAAATTTAATACTTAAATAATGAAGCTAATAGTTTATTAAAATAATAAATTAATTAAATTTTATACATATTTATTTTATGCTTTCAGACATCATGACAAATTAATCGATATCGAGTTGAGTACTTATGTTCTTATACTATGGTAATATTTTGCTTCTCCAAGACCAAATGTCTTTACTAGTACTATTATTAGTTATATTGAAATTACTGCAAATTCAATATTTTGAATTCTAGTGAATTTTTGTTCATATTATAGAAATGATATGTGTCACAACATAATTTAAATTATCATTTGAATGATTTATAACTATATTGTCTGATGCGCATATGGATTGAAATATATTTTTAGTAAATAGTAATTTAGAACGCATGTATGCACATGACTGACTATAATGAAGTCACCTCTTTATGGTACCAGCAGGGGAATACTAAGGTACTCAGACATGTAAATGAAAAAGGATATTGATATTGAAGTATCTTATGTGGTACAATTTTTAGACGATGTTCCTGTGACGATTTTACAAATATAGTATGATATCAGTATGCTATTGCTATTGTAAGATTCATTGAATAACATATCACATGATTATATTGATTTATTAAAAAGTTTAACTGGCTTGCATTTGCTTTCTTTTTTCTTGTATTATTGTAGTTTAGAAGATGAGTATTCACTGGCTTGTTTGGCTCACCGTTATTTTTTTAAACTAAATTTTTCAGGTTAATTAATTGATTAAAAGATAGAAAAGACAATGTTGATAGAAGATGCGGACAACCTGTATCGATTTAAATTGAAATATATTGTTTTAATTTTGATGCAATTAGTGGTTATTTCATTTATTACTAGTTAGTTATAGAAAATAATCATGAAAAATTTAAATTCTCACTGTTCGATTGTCTGTCCCTGTCTTGATTAATTCTAAGCCCCAGTTTAGATCGTGACACAATATGTTAGTGTTATTGACAGTACTTTTTTAGGTTTGAGTTAAAAGTAAACACTAATTAAGAATAAACATTATTCTTGCATTTCCAATTGTCGTAAACGTTATCCTTTTAATCCCCATCAGGTAAGAGCCAGAATAGCTTTTTAGCTTATGAATTTGACATAGAATCCTGGTTCAAGCTTGATCATAATTCAGAAATCACTATTGCATGTTTGCTTTGGACAAAAAAGTCGATTTATCTTACTGTGCCTCCAGAGCCAGATGGATAAAAGTATCAATCTTTACCTTCTTGTTGCCGAATTACTTGTTCTTTTTTTGTTTTGGTAAATATCGATTCTATTTCAGTGCCTGCTGAAAAAAATAAAAATATGAGGAGGAACATTCGGAATGAGAAACTATATTTTTATTAGCATTGCTTATTTCATATTCATATATTTTCTACCGTCCAAGGGAGTCAAATCCTTATAATATGTAGATTGAATTCATTATTTGTATTGGTAAACAAACAGAAGAAGCAACTTTGTTTGGCAACAATGTCTAATAGCCTGCGCTGCTCTCCCACAGTCCGTCTTAATAATGCTAGGGTACTTGGAGAGAGAGAGAGAGAGAGCTGAACCGTGATGCATATTAAGGGTTGGAAAAGGTGTCCAGAGCTAATCACTAAACTGAAAAAAAAAAAATCTAAAATGTATAATATATATACATATACATTTATAATACCAAATTCTTTATGTGAATTGGAAAAGGTGTATAAAACGATTTGGTTATTTTTTATGGGGTCTTTACAATCACAAGTGATTATCCCACATTTCCTGCAATGCGAGAAACTTTCAATTTAATCTGAAAGCCACTACCGTTATGACTTCCGAGTGTGTGGAAATTGGTGCCTTGAATTTTTTGTATTTGGGTTATTTGGTTTTGTAACTTTTCATTGAGAAAAGCTGACCCAAGGGCTTGATGGGGTCTGGTCTTAGCCTTGTTTAAGCCAAATAAAGTGTACGACATACCAGATAGGTTTTTTCGACAGTTTTTTTAAGGTGGAAGGTTGAAGTCTGACTTTTCTTAAAGCCTGTCTTAAGCATGATTAAGCTAATTATGCTAAAAAGTGCACTTAATGTAAGTGCACTACTTTGAGCATGAGTGTTCAAATTAATTTAATTTGATTAATTTGATTGCTTGGCACCTAATAGTTTAAATTTAATCTATCTAAAAACTTTACTTGATTAGCCAAATTTAATATGATAATCAATAATTAGTACATTATTAATTGCTTTTATCATTATGTTAGTACTTTTTAATGTATTTATCATTATTATAATCATAATTATTGGATACCTTAATCGGTGATTTGTTTATGATTATGCATTAATTTCTAATTAATTAGATTCTATATAATCAATATAATAATTTTATGTATTATTATTTCAATTAATTAATAATACGAAACCTTATTTTTTTCTTTTTTGTGATTTATGATATGCAATTTTAAAAGGTGTGATACTAATAATTATTAATTTATATTATTAGCTAAGATAATGATACATAAATGTATATAGAGTTATGATGATATAAATGAAGAGAAAACTTTTGAAGTTTGGAGTTGTGGCTTAAATGTATAAGAGCCTTATGCCATGAAAATTAGTGGCTATGCTATGTGTGCTTGAGTTTTGCACAGTCAAAAGGTTTGTGATAGCTAAGTTTTTGTGGTAGAATTAAGTAATTCGAGATAATATATAGCAAAATTTGATAAATTAGGGAGTGATGTGTTATTTTGTAAATAATTGGGTTGACGTTTATTGAAGAAAAGTCTATTGAAAATACATTTATGTGGTTTGTATATGTACAATAAAGGGTAGAAAATGCACCAGCATATGCAAAGATGAAATTAATGCGGAGGACTAGTAACTAAAAAATGACAAGACCTATGACAATATTAATAGAAATTGTTTAAAATAATTTTATACGAATGAGTTGAACTCATCAATTAGAACTCAATCTGAAAGAGTAGAAAATGAGAATTCGTAAAACCGAATCATATATTTGGATAAGGCGAATAATAATGATTACTTTTTAATTATTTATCAATTAATAATTAATAGTTAAATGTAATCAATAGATAATTAATTTAATTATTCTAGGCATTAAAATTTAGTTATTTTAAACCCTAATCGATCCAATAGTAGTTACCCTGTTGCCTATAATTAATTGGTTTATAATTACGTAAACTAATATAAGAATATAGTCATTATTTATCGCTTATCTCCTGATTATTTAGATCAAAATTTTGTTGACTTATTTTGTATTTAATTACTTTATCATTTCGATAAGAGTAATACAATAATTACTAGCCATTTATTCTAATTAATACCTACTAATTTTATTTTTTTAATTTGATTAATTAATTACTAATCATTGATTAATCCATAGACCATAACTAGTTACTTTCTTACTTATTGGCTAATTGTATAAATTCTAAATTTGATTAGTCTAATATGTAAATGTAATAAGTATTTAATTCTTAATTATTTTTTTACGATCACTGTTATTTTGAAGAATAACTAATTAATTATTAACTGCTCTGTGTAATTTATTCTTGTTTAGTTTACTTTATTTAATACTAGCAACCCCTACCTCCACCCCAAAATACACACACGCACATCTGGAAGATTTTGAGCGTATGTGGACTTATCTTTTTGGCCAGAACCACAAATGGTTCAAGTTCATTCAAGGCCTAAGATTCTAAGTTTCTTGCTTAGCTTATCTAAATCGGCAACAATTGGTTCTTAGCATGGAGGGTTTTGAGAATTGGTTTTAGTTTTGAACCAAATAGGGAAAATAACTACGATAAAATAAGGTTTTTTCAATACTTGTGTTCAGTTTATGATTTTGTTCAAGCAAAATTGTTAACATTATTTTGTTATTTGATGTGTTTGATTAAATTTTTGTTTGCACTAGAAAATTATAGTTAAACATAAATATTATAAGACAAATAAAAATAAATAAAGAATCAAAGCCAAACAAAATTATGTGGGAAATTCAATAAACATACCACTGTCAAAAACAAAATGAAGGATCGGGAATTAAATATTCAATGGAATGATCAACAAAAATTGGCAACTTTATTCTAATCTTTTTTTTTTCCTGATATAATGAAGATATGGTTTTGTTGTTGTTGTATAATGAAGATATGGTTATTCTAATCATTTTTTTAGATAATGAAGATATGGTTATTCTAATCATTTTTTTTTTTTGATATAATAGAGATATAGTTAATATGACTAATTTAAGCACATAAGTATTTGTAGAATCATAGCTAAATAAAAGAACATGTGTAATTAAATGAATCTGTTTCTTTCAAAATAAAAGATAGGATCAAGAATATTCACTCATTTGGTTTGTTGAATAATAGAATGTAACTCTGTTTTACACTTATTGATCTTAGCGAGCCATTAGATCTAAAGGCGTATTACTTCCCTCGTCTCATAACTCCTTTTAGTTTCCCCCAGCCGTTGACATGCTTATCTATTATCAATTTTTAATCATTCTTTCAACATGCATGAAGAGAATAACTAAATGAAATATAAGTAAACGAATGTGGGTAACTAAATGCATGTACCACTCTAACAATAAAATGAATGGATAAGAATTAGCCACTATTCTTTAAGATGAATGACCAAAGGAATTAACTTTATTGTATCCCTTGTCAAATCATGTTTATTTGCTAGATTCAAAGGTCTCAATAGACTTTTTACCTCATCACAAATCTTTTTTTATTAGGTCTCCGCTTTGGAATTCTTAAGCATTCTTTCATATTGAAGGAATGGTAAAGTTGCTCATTGTATGGAGAACAATGGATTTCGTACTGTTTCTTGAGAGGATTTGCCTTATGAGTGATGGATTTGGATGGATCATCTCAATGGAGATCTATTAAGAGGTATTTTGGCATAAGTTGTTTCAATCCCTACGCCTTTCTTCTCCATTAGAAGAAGTTTGATCGACAACTTTTTAGAGGGATATAAAAATAGTAAATAACTATCAGTGTTTAGTTTCAAGTATTAGGGGTTTAAAGTAAAGAAAATTATGGGGTTTTGGTATTAAATAAAATATATGCGAAGTACTTTTTAAGCAAATTTGGAATCCTTTGAAGCCTCATCTTTTGTGATTCCAATTTCATTTAAATGATCAAATTTCGAAGGCATCCTCCATTCACTTGTAACTCCTCCACTCCCACATGCTATTATCTTCACCCTTGCCAAATAACTTAAACGTCTAGCTTAGATCAGACTGACTTATATTCAAACCTCCAAGCCAAGTTATTATCTTTCCTCATCTTATTGCTTATTAATCAGTGACCACCTTGTTGGTCACCTACAATGAATTGATCTTACAAATTTTTAAATATCTTAGATCCACTCTGTGCTAGCAATAGAGATTCTTCATTGGTCATTGTTGGCATCATAGTCACGTTAACCTATTCTTTAGTCTATTTTTAGCTACAAGTTCTTATCATCGACTACTTGTACAAGCTTTTACTGTTGACTCGAGCAAGAAAACGACTCTCCTGCTTTAAGATCCACACCATTGCGACATCTTGGATTACCTTATAATGTTGCACTTTAGTTCATGTTAATTCTCTTCATAAGCCTACGATGATGCAGTCACTATAACCACACGACCACGATCCCCAAGATCGCAGAATCACAAGATCACAGAGCTGTCCGCGATGAAATTCGGAATCAATTCCAGCATATATTTCTTTTCATTTTATGTCTCTTTTCGGATTTTTTATTTATAACTATGTTTTTTCTACGAGGGAAATATATGTATCTTGTTATTTTTTGTTTTTAGGGATTTTAGTTTTGTTGGAGTATTTTTGAGACTGCAATCTTTGATTTCTACCTATAGAATGTTGTATCTTCTTTTTGCAAGTGGCGCATCTATATCTTGCTTAGGAACAAATGATTGAACATCATCAATATGGAGTTCCCTATACTGTTTTTAGCCGGGACAGCCACCACACGACTCCTATCTCGCTCTAAATATCGTCATTCACCTATATTTTCATTCTCTTACTATTTTTACACCTCTCCCCATCAAATATTTTTCCCAAATACTTTGTAAGAGCCATAGAACAACATTATCTAGTATTAGAGCTCAACAAATTTAAAATTTTTAGGTATTTATCTTCCTTACCCAAATCCAAAATTTCAAAAAGATAAAGTTAAAAAATTAAAAATAAAAAATAATTCCAACCATGCCCAATCTATTCTTCCGCAATTCCCAACCCTAACTTAAAATTTAAAAAAAATCAACCTTCATATGTCTACAAAAATTATGCCCCAATACTTATCACCAAAACCCCTCAATTAACCTTTTATGTACAACCCTACACCTGTCGAAATTTTGAATGATAGAAAAGGACACTGCCGTTTAGGAGAAATTTGTAAAGAGGTATCTATAAGCTTACTATGAAGGATATACAATAGGACATTCTCCAAATGTAATGGATGCTTGTCGACTTTGAGAAGAGATAATCCGATGAGGCCAGATCGATGAAAAGGTTATTAGTAAGTTTTCGTGATGAAAAATCATTTTCTCGATAATTTGGTATGGAATATCAGAAAGTCATGACCTTGGAGTAAATATTAATTTATCTAATTTTGACCGTCGCATGGATTCAGTTTATTTACTCAAGATAGTTGAACGGGCTTTTGAGTATAAGGATATCCTACCAGACAATGGGTTGCTAGCTGTACTAAGCTAAGAATAATGCTTCTTTATGATTGGAGAGCTTGACGCATCTTTGACAGCGGGAAGGGAAGATTAAATTATTACTTAACCAAAAATAAAATAAGAGATGCTGCACAAATACCTTCCAATATATTACAAACATGACCTATTCTTGAGGCTTCATCATTTGAGTAGCTTATGTTGAAATGTGGCCTAACAAAGCCTGAGGAGAACATCCTAACTTGATACTGGGAGGATTGAGATCGATCATAACGTGATACATTTACGACCCTATTTGACATTATAGGATGTTCATACCCTAGCTTCAAAGGTGAAGAAACAACAACATCGAGTGACCACACCTTATAGGTAGGGTTCAAGCCTAGGATCAAGCATCTAGAGTGTACTCGGTGGAGCATCTAAGCCAACCTCGTCTGAAAAGAAACTAGTTCAGAGTGGAGAACATGCGGAGCCAACCAACACTCCCGGATTTCTTTCATTAGAAAGTGCTTCAAGTGCCACGGTATTGGGCATAATGCATCAGATTGACCGAGTAAGAGAATATTTCTTTCATGGAGCTTAGAGCAGTTGATGAAATGCATAATGACCTAGCATATGATGAATAAGTCAAAGAGTCTTAATTTCCAGTGATGAGGAAGAGGTGCTAGTGTTTGTAGCTAAGCCCATGAGAGCAACTCTTGCTGGATTAATATTAGTTGTTATAGAAGGTAGTGACTCCGATGAGCCGATACCAAAAAAAAGGTAGCCCTTAGGTGGTTGCCATTGAAAGTGGACCATTTTATCATAGATTTCGTTTCTGAGTTGGTTCCTTCAAACAAACTTGTTTATCAGATATGCCCAATCGAGTATAAGGAGTGAGAGAAGCATATGTTAAATTTAATGGCTTGAGACTTGGTTCGTGAGAATACCCGTCTACATGTAATTTAAACTCTGGTTGTGTCAAAAAAATGATGGATATTTATTTTATCATGAGACTTTGGAAGGATATATTTGTTTCAGAGAGTCTTGGATGAACATGAGCATAAATTTTGTAGTGAGACTGCAATAGACACATCAAGGTAAAAACTTAATTATGATGGGGGTAGATTGACTCTAGAAGCCTCCAGAGAATACAATGAAGCTTCTCCTACCCATGGAAAATTAAGCAGGTGCTGAAAACACGCAGCCACAATTCACAAGATCGCTAAGCCGCTCACAATTTCGACTATTCTCCTGCACACGATGGAATTCAAAATCAATTCCAACATTTTTTTTACTTTCTTGTTTCTTTTCTAATTTTTCTATTTCTAATTAGATTTTTCTATGAGAGAGATGTATCTTGTTATTTTCTGTTTTTTAGGGAGTTTTTCTTTTGTTCAAGTACTCTGAATATTGTAATATCTGATTTCTAGTTATAACATTTTGTATCCTCTTATTTTTGCAAGCAACGCATATGCTTTTTTCGTAGGAATAGGTGTTAGAACCTCCTTGTAGCCCGAAAGTCGTCAACTGCTGCCAAATGACAACTATCCCCCTCTAACTATCATTAATTGCCCATATTTTCATTTCCTTACTATTTATCCACATCTCATCAAATTTGCTTCTCAAATGCCTTTTTAAAGCCTTAGGATGGTATCATATAAGTTACCTTTTACCTTCGAAAATCTTCTCCCAGTTGTTAGTTGTAGAGATGCCTCCGTAAAAGATACGCTCCTTGGATTTGGGGATGAAGATGGGTGGGGGATCTTGACTTTCGTTAAGGGCATAGCTTCTGTGAAAATCTTCATTGATTCCATAGAGAATTCACCTATAAATAGGTGAGTACAAGTAATAGAATGATGAAAGAAATTAAGTACTTCCTATAATTACGGAATAACATAAATACCCTAAAATTAAGGAATTAAAATAATGACTAAATATAGCAAATATTAAGTATACTTATGAGCAAAATTCCACACTCCCCCTCAAGTTGGGTTGTATAGATTGTACATGTCCAACCTGTTGTTTAGCTCATTAAAGCTTGACTTAGGGAGAGCTTTGGTGAGAATGTATGCGGTTTGGTCTCTAGGAGTATAGACCAATTCAATGATTCCATTGTCCACCTTCTTTGAAATGAAGTTTCGATCAATCTCAATGTGTTTTGTTCGGTCATGATGAACAGGGTTCTTTGCGATACTAATTGCTGCTTGATTGTCACAGAACATCCTGATAGAATTTTCTCCCATAATCCTAAGCTCATTGAGAAATCTTTTGATCCACATTCCTTCACAGATACCCAGTGCTAGTGCTCTGTATTTTGCTTTTGCACTACTTCGAGATGCCACCGATTGCTTCTTGCTTCTCCATGTCACTAGATTGCCACATACATAAAAGCAATACCCAGAGGTTGATCGTCGGGTGGATATATCTCCTGTCCAGTCAGCATCAGTAAAAACTTCTACCTTTTGACTATTATTCCTTTTGAATAATAATCCTTTCCTTGGAGTTATCTTTAAGAATCTTAAGATTCGGTTAACCAGCTCCCATATGTTGCTCGGTAGGACAGTTCATAAATTGACTCACTATACTTACTGAAAAACTTATGTCTCGTCTGGTGTGGGATAAGTAAATAAGTCTTCCAACAAGCCGCTGATATCGTCCTTTGTCGACTAGTAAACTATTCTTCTCCATTCCAATTTTTTTATACGGGTTTATTGGAGTATCTATTGGTTTGCATACAAGCATACCAGTTTCTTTCAATAGGTCCAATGTGTACTTTCTTTGTGTTACGGCTATCCCCATTTTGGATCTTGCAACTTCCATTCCCAAGAAGAACTTCAAGTCTCCGAGGTCCTTGATTTCGAATTCATGGGCTAGAAACTTCTTCAGCTTTGTCAATTCTTCAGTGTGATCACCGGTAAGAATGATGTCATCAACATACACGATGAGTACAACAATCTTCTTCTCGGATCTTTTTGTGAACATCAGTATGATCAGCCTGTCTTTGAGTATAACCGCATTTGATTACTGAATTGGTGAATCGGGCAAACCAAGCACGGGAAGATTGTTTGAGACCATGCAGAGATTTCTGGAGCTTGCATACTTTGCCACTAAGGAAGGATCCTTCTAGACCAGGAGGTAAATTCATGTATACATCCTCTTCAAGATCTCCATTAAGGAATGCATTTTTGACATCAAGTTGCATTAGCGGCCAGTCTCGGTTTGCTGCAATGGAGAGTAGGATTCTAATGGAGTTCAGTTTGGCTATTAAGGCGATTGTCTCTTGGTATTCAATTCCGTATGACTACGTATAATTTTTTGCAACTAGTCGGGCTTTCAACCGATCTATGCTTCCGTTTGCCTTACATTTGATTGTAAATAACCACTTGCATCCTACTGGTCTCGTATTCTTGGGCAAATTAGACACAATCCACGTTCCATTCTTTTCTAGTGCAACAACTTCTTCATTCACAGCTTTTCTCCATCCTGTGTGTGAGAGTGCTTCCTGAATAGAATTTGGGATCTCTATGCTGTCAATAACAGTGACAAATGCATGATAGGGAGGATATAACTTCTCATATGAAACAAATCGAGAGATAGGATGTTGAGTGCAAGGAACATCTGAATCATCTCTCACAGGCGGGGTAAACTCATAATCACTAGTGTCTATAGATTCCGTACCTGAGTGAGTTTCAGAGAGGTTTGGAGCCGGATTAGATTCTTGGACAGCAGCTGGAAGCGGTGTTTGGTTCTCTATTCTTTAGCAGCTCTGTTCCGTCTCGTATAGACCGAAGTTCCCGAGGTGCGGGATGTGTAGATGGGTTTGACATAGGAGATGGAGGAGGTTGAATAGGAGATGGAGGAGGCTCGACGTACCGGTGAAAGACACGTGTCGGCTTGGTAAAAGAACACGAGGTCGTTGTTCACTACGACTCTCCCCCGAACGACGTACTCTGCGGTAGTATAACCGATGCTCAAAAAATGTGACATCCATAGAATTATAGATCTTTTTAGTTGAAGGGCAATAACACTTGTAGCCTTTCTTATTGGCCGAATACTCTATGAAGATGCATTTGGACTGATCTGGGGTCTAATTTACTGCAGTGTTGTTTGTGAATATGAACAAAAACGGAGCAACCAAATAATTTGGTAGGGACAACTGAAGGGAGGACACGGGTAGTTGGAAAGGTGCGAAGGAGGACATCAATTGGACTAAGGAAACCCAGGATACGAGAGGGCATCCGGTTTATGAGATAGGCAGCATTTAATTTTGCCTCGCCCCAATAACATTTAGGGACCGATGTGGTGAACATGAGACTGCGGGCTACCTCCAACAAGTGGCGATTTTTTTCGCTCAGCAACCTCATTTTGTTGGGGAGTATCAACAAAAATGCCAAGGTGAAGGATGCCATGGTGAGTAAGAAAAGTTCTTAGGGAGTGTTGACCTCACTTTTGTCGAGGTTTAGCTTTCCTCCTAGGATTTAGGGTTCTAGCTTTAGGAGCTTCCCCGACGATCTTAGATTCTTAGCAATGGGCCTACCTCGTTTTAGAACGCTCGAAACCACTTCGATACTCTTTTGGAATCCCGGACGAAATTCCTGACCTCTAGCCTACGACGGAGTAGGTTTAAATTGGCGTTAGGACTCCAAATCGAGTTCCTATGAGACCACTGGACCTTAGGATAGCCTCGTGCACATTTTCTGCACCACCGAGCACAAATTCCTCGGACCACGGCCTCGACGCTTTCAACCACCTCGCAACGGGTCAAGATTGAAGCCAGAACGTCGGGACGATCGACGTCGAGTCGACTCTCGAAAATGTCGAACTTGACGCGCTTCGACGCGACCGTCAACGAGGTTGTACTGCGCGACCTCGGATGACGAACGGATCGCGCCGTTGCATCCGAACGTCGTTTTTGCCTTAAATTAATATTTGATTTGCGACGATCGCCCGCTGGAGCGAAATTGCGATTTTGGGCGTGTTTTTAACAAAATTAATAATATATATATATTTTTAAAACCTATTTAATCTATCCTAAATCCTACTCACGATTTCGTCCGACCCGCGCCTTCTTCTTCTCCTTCCCGCGGGTCCGTGCGTCTTTGCCCTAGCCTGCTTCAACTTGGCTTCTTCTCCTCGCCTAGTCTCGTCCCGCTGTACGAACCCTTGTCCCCTTCACGCCATGGGAGGGGACGTTCCACGCGCCTCTGCCCGAGCTACTCCTTCTCGACGCGTTGAACTTTCCTCTTCGGTGCTTAGGGGGCTGCGGCACCTGTGGCTTGACACACTTTGGGAAAGCTTCTTCCCTTCCCAACGACTCCTTCCTTCTTCTCTTCTCTACTCTCTCGAGGCTTCTCCTGTGCGTGGGTTCTGGAGACGGGTAGGACCCGCCCCCTTTGACCGTTGGTTCCGGGTGAACGTGTAGGTGAGTTTGGTTGGTTTTGGATGATTCTAGCTGGCCCCTCATCCTTCTGCTATTTAAAACCCCATTTGGGGAGGGCCTGAGGTTGGATACCCTGGATTTGAGCACTCCCTTCTCTTACTCTCCTCCCTGTTTTGAGTGCCCGTAGCTTGGAGTGTGGTTGTTTTGCTCGGCTTCTCTGTTGTCCTACCCGACTCTTGGTTTGTTTGTTTCACTGTTGAGGAGGAGAAATGCTGCTGGATCTGGACCTTGAACTTCTTACTTTCCTCGTGTGCTCTACACTAGCTGGTAACCTTTTCTCCTACCTCTCGTTCTTCTTGGTTTTGCCGATAGTGGTCGCGGTTTCTACGCAATCGGCTTGGTTCTCCCCGCTTGTTGTTTCGGCTGAGCATTTGTATGCCGTGGAATGTGTTATTTATTTGCTTAAGTAGTGGTTTCTTGCTCCCTATCTCTAGTGGCATGCTAGTATAATTGTGGTATTAAGAGTTGGGGGGCATTTTTTTACTCAAGCATTTTAAAAAATGGAAATATGAGCATGTAGTAGGTTTGGTTTTGATGGCAAGTTATTAGCTCCTCTTGCAAGTGTTTCGAATATGGCTCTTCACTCACTCTTTTTTTTTATGAAATATAGAGGAGCCTTTTTGTCTCTTTCATATGCATGTGGGGCTCAGCTTTTGCTCCTTGTAGCTTTACTTTGTCAAAATGGTATGCTAGGGAGAAGCTTTAATTTAATTTGGGAAGCCCCATGTTTGTTTTCATGTTAAGTGTATAGTGGCTCTATACATTGCTATGTCGAATATATGGAGGTGTTTGTTCTAGCCTCATGCTTAATTTAGTAGCTTGGATTCATCCTTACATCGAGTCGGATTTTGGGGGCTTTTTGAAGTTTCGTTGCTTGTTTTGGCCCCTTACCCGAGAACTTGTTTCGATGTTTTGGTGGCTGCTCCTTTGCACCTGTTTCGGGAGCCTTTTATTTCTCTCGTTATAGCACTATGGTGGTCGCTCCTTTGCACCTGTTTGGGAGCCTTTTATTTCTCTCGTTATAGCACTATGGTGGTCGCTCCTTTCGCACTGTTTCGGAGCCTTTTATTTCTCTCGTTTTCAAACTAATGTTGGTTGTCCCCTTTAGCATCCGATTTGGGACTCGTTTTTGTTTTGTTTTGTTTTCTCGTCGCTTGGTAGCTAGCCCCATTGCACTAAGAGGGGGCTCGGTTTTGTTTTGTTTTCTGTCGCTTGCGCCTAGCCCCATCGCACTAAGAAGGGGCTCGGCTTTGTTTCGTTTTACTCGCCTTTGCAGCTGCTCCCATTGCACTAAGAGGGGGCTCGGCTTTGGTTCTCGTTGTTCTCGCTTGTTCCTGCGAGCTTCCCGTGCGGCCTTTGAACGGCTCGGGCTCGGGTCTTTATCGGGCTCGGCTTGTACTTTTTTTAAGCTATAGGTAGGCTGAACTCTTTAGTTATCTAATGGATTTATTCCTATGTATTTGTGATGAATTTGAATTAGTATGGATGGTTTGTTGGGGCTTGGCCGTGAGCCTCATTGTAGTAGTTTGGCTTGTCGGGGCCTTACCTCTTGCTGCCCCTTTGTTGTAGCTTAGGCCGTGAGCCTTTGCTCCTGTTTTTAGCCCTGGCCGAGAGCCTTATTGGGGTAATTATTGTGATGATGGTCTTGCTCCTTGCTATTCTTGCATATGAAGTTGATTGACATGATTTGGAGATACCTCTTAAT
The DNA here is from genome assembly GCA_022702705.1 of Papilionanthe hookeriana x Papilionanthe teres. Taxonomy (NCBI): domain Eukaryota; kingdom Viridiplantae; phylum Streptophyta; class Magnoliopsida; order Asparagales; family Orchidaceae; genus Papilionanthe; species Papilionanthe hookeriana x Papilionanthe teres. Next base: position 93,271,681 of record CM040425.1, read on the forward strand.
CCACTTGTGAGAAGAAATTTAATACCATGTTTGGGATGTTTCATTTGATAGAATTGGAATTGGTTTGGTGGCTTATGGCTTGTCCATTCTCTTTCTTATGCATTGAAAGCTTACTGATTCTCTTATTGCTATAGCTTGAGTCCCGAGCCCGTAGGAGAACGTACCGGGGAAGTTTGTGTTTCAGGAATTGAAAATCAATGTGGGTACTTGGAGTTTGGAGGAATCCCGAGCAGTGGTCCAGAGTCCAGGACTTGGTCAATGTCTTTGTCTGTTTATCATGCTTTTACAGCTGTCGTTTGGGGAAAGGGCGTGTTCCGCAGGGTCTAGTCCTCATTCTCTCCGAGAGCGTCGTGGTGCCTTTGAGTACTTTTTCTAGGATATGTGAGGACGGTCGGAAGTGTAGGGTGATTTACTTACTCTGATCATCGGAAATCGGCTCACCTCTTTTCGAAATTGTGTTAGGTGAACCGCTTTCCTCTTCTTTCCTCGACCTCTCGTCCCTAGTTTTCACCTTGTTTCTGCGCTCAAAACACACACCTACAGGGGACGTGTGGGTGTGCACGACACATAACCCCTCGGGTTATATGTGGGGCCATCGAGCGCGCCGTAAGTGCGGTGGGGACATGGATGAGACCGCAAAAAGAAAAAAATTACGAGAATCGCAGAATGGGGCCGCCGACTCGTAGATCGTAGAAAGTAGAGCGGAACAACGGAACCGTTCGCCCGTCCTCGGGGCTTCTACTGCCAGACGGTCCTGAGGATGTTCGTAGTTCTGGTCCTATTGTGATAGTCAACCCGTGACTAAAATACTTTAAAATAAAAAATACATATGTTTGAAAAATATAAAAACTACCTCCACTACTACATGGACTTACTTACCTACGAGTTTTTACTTGCATGCAAACCAAAAATGAAATGTATGAAAATTTATAAAGGTCCACGGTTGGCTATTCGAGTCGGGTTAGGACTGCCTTCTGCAGAAAGTCGGTCTAGTAGTCAGCACTCAAGTCCGGATATTAGCACAGCTCTGAGTCCGAAACACCACCGTGCTTACGGGTCTTTCTTTCCAGATGCCCCATGGCTTTCTTACGGTTCGCCGTGAGTTTAGCGGGCCATCTGTACGTTTCTTCCGGTATTCCTTGCGGTTTTCTGCGACTTTTGTTTTGCTTTTTATTCGTGACTTTTCTCAGAGTTTTCTACGGACATTCTTTTTTCTTTCTTTCTCGATTTTCTGGCGTTCTTTCACGATTTTTATTCGCTCTCCTGTCGTCTTTCTTTTGTTTTACCGTTGGGTTTTCGTACTTTGCTCTTTTCGTACGTACCGTAAGTATTCTCTGTCGAGCTGGGTTCTCGCCCACTACTTGTTCTCTTCGTTTTTCCTCGCGCTAATAAATCTTCCGCAGGAAATAAAAAAATATGAAAATAATAATAAACAGAGTAACGATAGTGCGCGGATGAGAGAAACATACGGTACTCTCGTGACACAGCCTCTTTACTTTCTTATCGTTATGCATGCTTTACTTTTCAAAGATATACTCCATGTACTAATGCAGCGTCTTACTTCCAAGTATACATACTTGCTTAAGCATGTTTTATCTTTCCCGTACTTTTTCCCGCTTAAGCATGTTATTTTAAGCATATCTCTTGTTCGGTATAGACGTGTTCATCGTTTAGTCTGCTATAAGCATGCTCTCTCGTTTATCGTTCTTTCATTACACATGTCATTGTTCAGCACACACTCATTGTCGCAATAAAAATGATAATAAAATGAAATAAACGACTTGCAGTACTCACTTTAACTTAAGACTCAAACCTAAACTCGCGATCCTTGCTACGACGTGGAGCTTGGAGCACGGTGGGCAAGCATGGCCATCTTGTTCAAGAAAACTCGTGTCGACATCACAGAGACCCCATTCTTTAGCTTTAAATAACGAGCTCTTAGGATTTCGAGGTAGTCCGCGCCGCGACATAAACCCTTACCTTTTTTTAGAACTTTGCACATGCCCTCCTCGTGCGATATAAGCCCTAACTCGCTGAGTTTCCGAGGTTGTCGTCTGATACGACATAAATTCTCCTATCTTTCAGGTAGTTTGCATAATCAAGACATTATGTAAACGTAATTCCTATAATTAATTTGCAGGATTGAAATTAAAATAAATCTTTTTCCAAAATTTAAAGCCCAACCATAGGATAGCTCAGGACGTCCTCGAGGTCCTCCTCGAGATCCGTGACATCCCCTACCCTTCTTCTTTTCGACCCCGTAAATAACCGTTCCTCCTTGCGCCTTTCACCTATCGGATTTCCTACTACCAAATTTCGTCGAAAACCCTACTCTCGACTTCGTGAAGATAGAAGCCCGAGATCTAAATCGAGAGCTTTCTCGAGTGATTTCGGTCATTTGAGGGGTAATTAACTATGAGGCTCGCTCCGTAGGGAGTTTTAAAGACTCGAGATAATATAAATCCTATTTAATTCTTTTGTATTAAATAGTGGAATTTGTTGGTCCACATAAAGGTTCGCGAGCCGTAACGGATGTCGCTGAATTTTGTGGTTTATTTGATCGAGAGATATTGTCGAGTAGAGTGTCTATTCTTCGGAATAGATGCGTTACTCGCGATACGACGCTCGTTCATCCAAACTACTTAACGAATGAGATCCGTCCTTTCTCATTCTCATATTTTAAAACTTAAAATTTTATTTTCAAAAATCAATACATATATATAAATTAAATTAAATCCTCCAAGCCCTCTCTCTTAAGCGGCCGACAGGGAGGTGTTGAAAAAATCTCATGCATTATCTCGTTTTAAGAGCTCGAATTTTTGTGTCAAATTGAGTGAGTATCATTTGATAGAAGACACAAAATATTGGTCCTACCTCGGATTTATCACGCATAAGATAGATCCAGGTCACACGTGTGTGATCATCAATAAAGGACACGAACTATTGGGTCCCAGAAATATTTTTTTCATGAGAAAGACCCCATACATCACTATGGATCAGAGAAGAAGGACGAGTGGGTCTGTATGATAAACGAGGAAATGAAGTACGAGTGTGTTTGACAAGTTGACAAAATTCACAATTAAAAGAGGTAGGACTTTTATTAATAAATAAATAAGGAAACAGTTTCCCAAGTTACATAAAATTGGGATGACCTAAACGATAATGAAGTAACATGATTTCACTATCATTATTAACACTGGAATGAAAGACAGATGTACTAAGAGGATTTAAGCAAGACAGACTCGATACTGGAGCACAACCAGTGGGTGAAACAAGACCAACAGAGGGTTTGTTGAGAAGATAGAGACCACTGCGCAACTCAGCACTGCCAATCATCCTCCCCGACTTCAAATCCTGAAATTCACAAACATATGGAAAAAATTTAGCAACACAATGACAATCATGAGTGAGCTTACTAATAGAGACCAGATTACAATCCAAAGTAGGAACATGAAACACAAAAGTGAGGAATAGATCTGGAGAGATGCGGACAAAACCAAGACCAACAACTTTGGAGGCCGATCTATTAGCAATCCTAACAGTGAGGGTCGGATTACACGGTCCGTAATCCACTAATAAGGAGATATCCCCAGTCATATGATTGGAGGCACCTGAGTCAACAATCCATGGGCGAGAAGAGGTTGAATCCAAGACGAAAGCAGATGAGGAAATACCTTGTTGGGCAACAAGTCCGGTGGCACTCAATGTCACACTAGGAGGATGGACTGGAGACAGCTGACCGAGCATCTTCTGGAGGGCATGAATCTGTTCTTCACTGAACGGGCTCGTTCCTGGAGAGGCTTCGATGGTGATGGTGGTAGCTGCCCGAGGATCACGTTTGGGCTCCCATTGGCGGGTTTTCCATGATTCTGCCAACAAGTATCCCGAGTATGGCCAGGACGACGACAATGATCACACCAAGGGCGGCCCTAGCGTTGGCGGTTGTCTATGGTTGGGATGTGAGCAGCAAGGGCGGATCCGTCGAGGACTGAAGTGGACGTGGACGCACGTAATATGATCTTTTGGCGACTTTCTTCGCGGCGCACATCAGAAAAAACTTCACGAATTATTGGGAGAGGTTTCGAACTCAAAATCCGCGAGCGAGTCTGATCAAACTCAGATTTGAGGCCGAGGAGAAATTTGAAGGTGCGCTTCTGTTTCACGATTTGACGAAATATGATAGTGTCTTCGGGACACTTCCAAGGGTACACCTCAAATAGATCTAGTTGCTGCCAATACCGAGCAAGAGTATTGAAGTATTGAGTGACGGAGAGATCACCTTGACGAAAGTCATGAAGAATGGTCTCAACCGCAAAGAGTTCAACTGTATTATCCGAACTAGAATATGTCTCACGGGCAGCATCCCATATATCTTTAGCCGTGCTATAGAGAAGAAAATTCTCGCCAATATCAAGGGCCATCGAGTTAACAAGCCAGTCCATAACCATATTATTCTCGGATTTCCAAGTTTTGTATGACTGATCTGTCGTCGCCGGAGCTGGAGCATCACCAGTGAGGTAGTCATCTTTGCCTTTGCCGCATACAGACATCATGACTGACTTGCGACCGTTGGAGATAATTATGGCTGGTGAGTTTGTGGTTGGTGATGAGGACAGAGTTATTGTCTGAATTATTGGGCAGTGGAGGGGTGGCTAGAAGTGACATAACTAGTGGAGGAGTTGCAGGCATGGACGTACTTAGTCATCAGAGAGGAGAGGAGTCTAGTGGAATTACCGGAGAAGAGGTTGCGTCGACGAGGAGCATGGCTGGAACGGGCTGTGCTTGCGGTTGGTCGATCGGACCTGGACGATCGCGGAAGAAGAGTCGACAATCGGACGTGGACGATCGCGGGAGGGGCGTGAATTAGGGCTGTGCTCGGACGAACGATCGCAGGAGAGGACGATCGAGCGGGATGACGCAGACAAGCGGGACGCAGACGTCCGAGCGGGACGATCGAGCGGGACGCCGACGTCGAGCGAGACTCAGAAGATCTAGCGGGACGAGGCTTCTATCGAGCGGAACGAGGCTTCGATCGAGCGGGATGCAAACGTCCGAGCAGGACGCAGACAATCGAGCGGAAGAGGCTTCACCTATGGCTCTGATACTATGTGTAAATTTTGAATAATACTCTTCATTGATTCCATAGAGAATTCATCTATCAATACGTGGTACAAGTAATAGAGTGAGGAAAGAAATTAAGTACTTCCTATAATTATGGAATAACATAAATACCCTAAAATTAAGGAATTAAAATAATGACTAATTATAGCAAGTATTAAAGTATACTTATGAGCGTAATTCCACAACTTCCTATTTTGATTTTTCAAGTGGTTGCATTTCATTTCTTTTACTTTCTTAATCAAACCAGAATGCCCCTACTTTCTATTCTCATGCTATGCCAAGTGAAGTTGCATCAATGACTCGTATTTTTTCTAAAGGAACTGCTCTTCATTATGTATTTGATAAAGGAAGGGGAGATAGATTTTTCATTTTTTGGCAAATATCGGCTTCTAAAATATGAGAAAGTTTCTTTTGATTTGTTAGAATTTGGTTTCGTGGGCAATGATTGAGATCACTTGGCCACTGGTGGAGGCTAAACCTTGAAAATGTTTGAGTTATGCTCTCTTTTGATATTGTGATCCTAGACTATAGAACTGATGTTTGTTCTCAACTAATGATATTTGTATAGTTTTCAACGAGTGTTGGAGATTTTGGAGTTATATTAGTTCTTGACTAATTTTCCCCATGGGTGTTATCATATTGTCATTAAGAATTTTTGTGGGCGTGATAGAGGTTTTCCTTTTTTGCTCATGTATTAAATAAAGATCCCAGAATTGTATTAATAATCATTCCAAGTTTTGTCCTGATGTTTTGGATTCAGCTTATGTACTGCTTTCCTATGTGAATAACCTAACCATGAACATATTAAAAGCCCAAGTGGAGAAGAGATGACATTAAGGTGCCAAACTTTCATGTTAATGTGAAATCTCGAGGAGACTGACCTTTTATTCTGTCATTTGTATTTGCTTTTGCCCATGCACAATAGATGGGTCTTATAGTTAGGGCTATAATCGAGTCAAGTCGAGTATGTCATGGATTGAACATGGCTTCGTTCCATCATAAGTTGTTCATATTCATTTCGAGCTTGAGTCGAGCTTTCACATATATGTTCATACTTGGCTTGCTGGAATTTCTTACATCATAATTAATTTATACTTAGCTTGTTCATATTACTTGTACAAAGCTAAAAATTTTAATGTGCACTTGACTTTTTTAATAAAATTAAAAATTCGATTGGTACTTAACTTTATATATGACGTTAACAAATGATTTTACTAACCTAAATAAATAAACAATCGAATAAATTTCAAAGTGGTATTTAACTAGATTACCAAGTAAATAAAATATAAGTTATAAGTAAATTTTCTTGCAATTAAATAATATTAATAAGTACTAAATAGTTCATAAAAAAAATAAAAAGAATTACTTTAAATTTATATGCATATTGATATTAATTTATAATATATTTATATTAATCATATAACTAAATAAATTCTAGTTAATTAAATTTTATTTAAATAATATATCATGTAAGTATAGAGTATTTAAAAAGTTATTTGTTGAACAACAAACGAGCTTGTTTGTGAACATTAATAAACGAGTTGGTCCATATTTAAATTTGGTTCATTTTAACTTTTGAGTTCTAAAAAAATATTCAAACTTGTTTATTAACTAATTTGAACAAACATAATTGAGTATTAGGGTTTGTTTGAGACAGCTGCAACTTAATAATAAGTTCATTGATAATTTGATCGTCTGTTTGTTTTGCAGTTGAAAACGATTGTCATTGCAAATGTTTCTGAACAAATGATCATTCTGCCTCTATATAATAATGTTGTTTCCAACAGAACTGTTCATACCAATATATTTTATATTTTAAAAGCAAAATCTAGCGCAGAACACCAAAAAAAAGATAGACACCTCACTTAACAGTAACATGAATACTAAAATTAAGAAAATAACTATTAAAAATAATTGATAATATTATTTTTAAAATGCAGATGACGCATGTTATGAGCTAAAACGTCATTCAGGGATACTCTCCATGCCCGATCACTCTTGGCGGTGCAATCTTCCAACTTATTTGTCCACCGAAAATATTTAATTTTTCGTGATTCTCCGCGGACACCTGTAACACTCTCTCGTAGCTATGACGTGAAGTTAGCAAGAAACTTTGAAGTTCGCAGTAGCAATGCAATCCTTGGGACGTACCAGAAATCATCGAGCTCATCTTTGCAGAATGCTTTAAAAACATCCAATTCGACAACACAAATAAAAATTGATAATCAAAGTAATTAATTATAGATTTATGTAGCTGTGAGGTCTCAGAGAACTTACTATATAAACCAACGAATCTGTCACTACAAGAAAAAAGACTGATTTATAAAAAAATGTTCTTGGTTGCCTTTAACCTACGTAATATCAAGTTCGTGTGTGTCACATATGCATATAACCAAAAATCATCCAAAATAATTTTAAAAACCGTAGCACCAAAAAAAAGAGACGAACTTGGTTGCTTTCATTAGAATTTTATATATGACACAAACCAATAGCGACAAACAGACCATCCAGAAGAACCCATAAGGTCAAATGCCTTATTATAGATCTTCAAAATCCACCAACAGAAAAACAAAAAAATTACAAAAGAAAAATAACACAAATAGTGTCAAAAACCAAAACATTCAATATCAAATACATAAGAAACGAAAATAAACTTGAACTGTATATAATACTGATATAATAAACAGTGAATCTCTTCAACAACCGTTGCAATTAATAATATGATAAAAACTTCAATCACCCTCCAATTATCACATTCGTGATTCATTCCTTCAACTCTGCAATCTCACTTGCACATTTCTTATCTTTAGTATATGTTTTGGGAACATCAATTTCGGCCTGTGACGAAGATTGTCTAAGACGGTACTCATATGTCTTGGTAGAGACATGTTCATGATCCTCGTCCGCCCTATGGTGGTGATATTATTGTGAGAATATTGCTGCTAAATATAATTGTGGAGAGTCATCATGACAATCACACATGTTTGGGAAATGGGTAAGATGACATATCGCTAAGTATAATCTATTTCTTCCAAATACCAAAAGTCCTCTTAATAATGCCACGTATGAATAAATGTCTTTTGTTGAACATTTTTTTCCTGCACCGCACGACATTGCTGGCTAGCTCAAAATCATATATGCGGTATTTCGTATCAGGATAGGGCTTGAGATACCATCGCTGCAACGGATGTCCAACATCGATCAAATAGAATTTATTTGATATGAATTGAATGATTAGCGTTAAAGGAAAAAAGAATTAGGAGAATAGCTCAGTCTCAAGCGAACCTGTGGGTGGATGTGGAAAGTTGTATTTGTTATTTCGTGTTGCAGATTTCAAAATTCGATTGTCATGTGCATTGCTCTCCCAACTAACTATGATAAAAGTGAAACACATGTTGTAGTCGCATACCACCATGACCTTCTGCTTCGGGGTCTCATAACTGCCGATGAATGCAATCTTCTTATTATCTGGAACACGTGCATCAATGTGCGTTCCATCGATTGCTCCAATACACTTCAAGAAAGGTAACGAAGGGTTACATAATTACATTATTTATATGAAAATTGAATATAATAAATAGAAGAAATTATCTTAAAGTATGACATACCATGAATCGTGTGAAATCTCTGTGGGGATCCGTTTGAATGTAAAATCTTATGGTTTCATGATTTGTGAAGAAACACTTATAAGTGTATTCAACCTTACTGAGAAGTATCTGCAAATCATTTCAGATGAGTGCTGAAATCTCTTCGTAGGTCATTGCATTGATTCATTTTGCGATAATATATAGAGGGTTATTGTCAACACCTCTCGCGAAGTCTTTTTGAATGAGCCGTGAAGTCCATGAATCTGTATAGTTCCTCCAACAGATCGGTGAATACAGCCTGTGTTATACGGAACATAGTGCTAAATCTCGTTTGGTGGCTCGCAAACAACTCCGCAACCCATTTGTTTTCAGTATATGAGAATGTCATGGAAAGGGAGCGCTGTATGTATAAGTTATAATATTCATACATCAAGCACACGACAGCTGCAACTCTCCTTCTGCGTCTTTCTCTAGTTGCATCCATGTATTTCAGTATCAAAGTGACTAACGCGTAAGCATCAATAGATTAGCTACAATCATATAAGGTTACGAACAAAACCAACACAAAAAAATAATATTACAGAAATAAATAGAAAACATAACGATGAATGAAGAACTCTCAACTAAAGTGGCATGCTCAAAACAGATTAAATATCCAAAGCACCATGGGAAGCAATAAACAAATAGAAATGTTCCACGAGAATCTAATTAAAAAATGTTTAAATGTCACAGCTCACTTAAAAATAATATAGGTTAGTCACCATACGGTCAGCGGGCATCGCTATGAAAAACTCTCTCCGAGTTGAATCTTCAAGCAACTTCATATAGAATAAATACATCGGCATGTCTTTTGAATGGAGTTGCGTCCAAAATTCGCATAACTTGTTGGACAGAAGTTGTTTGTGTTGTGTCGTGGTCATTTGTGCATGAAGCCACCAACCGTGAGATCTAGCTTCTAAGGAAAGCAGCTCTCGCTTTCTTTTTATTTTCAACCCGGAGGTGCTTAGACCGGCTCATGGACTCAACTTCTTGAATGTTTGGGGCCTTCAATGGAATCACTTGTTTGGGCAGCTCATATTTTTGGGGATATAACCAAATCCTGTCTCACTAGGGGCATATGTATTGTTGCCCGTTGCCACGACGACACCCCTAAACATACGATCCGATTTCTGCTTCAACTCAGGATTGATTCCACTATATTTAAATTTTTTTGCAGTGGACATCACCTACAAATTCATATGACATATAGTTGAATTTAAAAATAAATTAAAAATTGACAAAATATGGGACATTTCAAAAATGCTCACCGCAAGTTTCTCTGCCCATCACTCATCAGAAAAATCAATCATTCGCTTTATCGGATCCCGCCCCAAGCCCGTTGATCCCCGCTTCAATTTCTTCCAACTTTTCAAATCCTTCTTTAGCTGATTCCCCTTGTTTTTTAATTGCATCCTATCATACTCTTTGTCTGTACTTTCCTTGAATTTTCCAATAATATTTTACCAGTTTTTCTTGTTGAAATAAGTTGTCAGCCTATTTCCCAAATCGACATTCTTGAGACAAATATTGTAAAATATTATTGTTGTCTCTTTACTCCACATTGCAGATGAACGGGTCTTTTTGCATTAACTATTGTATTACTAACTTGAAAATGAAAACTAATTAACATAAATAAAAATGCCACAATATCGCAGATAAGAAAAATAAGAAGGCCATAATGTCATCATCACCTCAGCCACACTAAGACATCGACACATCCACCACACCACCATCACCACCTCCACACACCAACACCTCTACATAAACACAAACACACGAACCATCATCTCCACTATCACACTTCAACACTCCACACACCACCACACAGACACCACCAAACACTATACATACACCACCAGACACCACACAGACACCAACAACTCTACTAGACACCAACAATTCCACCAGACACCGACACCTCTACACACCAACACATCCACCACACCACCACCAACACCAACACCTCCATACAAACGCAGCCGCACACTAATCACCACCTCTACAACCATACACCACCACCTCCACACTGACACCACCACCACCTCCACACAGACACCACCACCACCACCACCTCCACACAAACACCACAACCACCTTCACACAACACCAGACAACCACTACCAGACCACACAAGCACCGCATAGACACCACCTCTACCAGAAACCACCACCTCCACACACTAGCACATCAAGACACTAACACATCCACCACCCCACCACCGCCGCCTCTACACAAAAACACCTCACAAACACAACCACATACACACCACATACCACCAGACACCATCACACAGACACCACTAGGCACCACACAAACACCATCACACAGACACCACTAGACACCACACAAACACCACATAGACATTAACACCTTCACCAGACATCACCACCTTCACGCCAACACCTCCGCACACCAGCACATCAAGACACCAACACATTCAGCCCACCACCACACCACCGTCACCACCTCTACACACCAACACCTTAACACAAACATAACCACACACTAACCACCACCTCCACAACCACACACTAACACATCCACACACACGAACACCTCCACACCCCAGCACACAGACACCACCAGACACCACACAGACAGACATCAACACCTCGATGCATACACCACCACCTCCACATCAACACATCCACACACCAGCACATCATGACAACACCACATCAACCACCACACCACCACCACCACCACCACCACCACCACCACCTAAACACACCACGACCTTCACACAAACACAACCACACACTTAACCACCACCTCCACAAACATATACCAACACCTCCGCGCAGACACCAACACCTCCGCACACCGCCACGTAGATACCAACACCTCCACACACCAACCACTATCGCATTACATCATAATCAACACCACACCACACCACATTCTCCCAACCACACATCAACCACCTCAACGCCACTAACCACCAACATCAATAGCACACCACACCACTTCACCATCTCCACTTCATCTTCTCCCACAACACACCACCACCTCCTCACAATCTACAATCAAAATTGACACCCACTTTCATCCATTTTTCAAATTCTCACACAAACATTGAAGATAATGGAAAAACCCCATCCCACATTTTTCATTTGAGGCAATTACATACAGTCACCCGAAACATTGCTATCTACAAATCAAGGACTCTCTTTCATTTGAGGCAATTACTTACATGGACCTGAAGCAGTGTTATCAATCCACATTTTTCAATTGAGGCGGTGACATACAGGGTACCAAAACATTTCTATGTACAAATCAAGCTACTTCTTTCTTCCATTTTTCAATGCAGCGACATACATGACACTCGAAACACTGCTATCTACAGACAGGGCTCTCGAAACATCGCTATCTACATACAGGGCACCAAACAAATCGCAGAATCATTCACAGAACCATTGTAATCGCAGAACTCGCAAAATCCACAAAATTCTCACAATAACCATTGATAAAATTGAGAAAGCCACAAAATGAGAAAGCTCTGCTTGGTAAATGAGATCGATTCCACTAAATTCTCACATAACCCTACATACTGCCACAAATCGCAAAGAGAAAGCCATTCCATAAAAAATGAGAACAATATTTTCATATGGTGCACACTAACCAGAGATCGAATGGAGAAGTGAGGAGAAAGATAAGTTGCCATCGAAGCGAGCTGCTTGAAATGCGCAAGAGAGGTGCGAGAGAGAAACGAGAGAGATACCTGGGTGGCGGGGTAAAAACTTTGTGAGAGTGATTGAGAGAGGTAGCTAGGGTAGAAGAAACACGAGAGAGGGAGCCACGGGGTTGAGAGAGGCAGAAGAAACGCGAGAGAGGGCCGCGACGTAAAATGCACACGAAGATACGCAAGCTGTGGGGTCGAAACCGCTGCTGCGTTTTACATAAATTATTTATGAATGCCGCTGCATTGTTGTTTCCAAACGGCCAGCTACGCGTTTTCAGAAAGCCAAATTGGATTAGAGTTAAGCTGAGTTTAGAGTTGTTCATCAAGTGCATTGTTTCATTTACAATCTTACAAATATATTCAAACATTCTTGGTTTGAGGAAACTTCTGAGTGCCTCCGTTATGTTTTAGTATTTTTTCTCCTTGTAGAAATTGAATTATTCTGAAAGCCAAATTGGATTGGTAGGTCTGATATATTCAAATATTAAACTGGTCATTTAGCCTATTTGATTTAGCTCCCAAGTTGCTTATGCATAGAATTGGCCAAAACTGGTGGGAACTAGTGGCCGAACTAGTGAATTGATGTATCAGTCTGATTTTGTATTAATCTCTCAATTCTAAAATTGATCAATTTATTTTTTTGATTTTGATTATATGGTCAGAAATAATAGATTTTGATTAAGAAAACTACTTAAATCTTTGTGCCCTATTTTGAATTTGAATGTCTTTAAAATTTATGAAGAGATTTGTGACATTTCTTTTAATTTTGGTCGTTATTGACTCTCCAACATAGTGGTAGTAAATATTTTTGCAAGCATTTCTATAAGTGTTAGATTTAGATTTTATTTAAAATATTTAATAGTGAAGTATTCTGATTTAGAATATTTTATATTGAATCGGTTAAACTATCATTATTGCATCATTTAAATTATATTAAAATAAATTTTATTTTTTATTTGTCTTCCAATGGAACTCTGATTGTTAAATCTTAAAATTCTCTTTCCAGTTTAATTCGGTTTTCAAAACCTTGAGAAATTATATTTTGTAGCAAATTTATAGGATAAGAGGTTCATGTAGATTGACACAAGTTTGATATTCTTTCTCATCTAGAGTGATATCAATTTGATGACTTTCGCACACCCCTAATAAAATTTAGGAAAATATGCATATATACCACATAACTCTTATATAATTATATATCTGACACCTATAAGTCTGATTATAATTATAAAACTTTAATGTCATAATACTTTGGATCAAAATGTGTATATCACTTTTAAAAAGTTACTAATAGTGGTTTTTTTTATTGTAATGCGAAAGGTTTGTGCTATGAATCTGAATATGAAAGTTTATCTGTTAGGTATGTAAATATATAGGAATTGTGCGGTATGTTTTTAAGTTCTCCTAAAATTTATATCATACCAAGCAATATATATATATATATATATATATATATATATATATATGTATATATGTATGTATATGTATATATGTATGTATGTATTTGTGTTTGTGTATACATATACATATGCGTCTACACGTGGGTGCACGTTTGCATGTGCCCGGTTACACGTATGTGACCTGCACGTGCGTGTACACGTGTACGTCACGTATATGTTTACACGTACACATACATGTATAGGTATACATATATAATATGTGTGTGTATATATACATATAAATGTATATATGTATACACCCGTGTCTACATATACGTTGATATGTATGTATACATCTACATAAAGATGTATGTATACATATATGTAGACATATATATGTATGTATACATATACATATTTATACCTGTAAATGTACACACACACACACACACACACACACACACACACACACACATGCTGAATGCTAGTTGTAGCGGCATGATGCACACTCCTGTGAAATAACTGGAATCTGTTTCTATGGCCTTGAATGCTTCGGATACCCAATCATTTTTGCATGCAACGAGGTGAATTTAGCAGCCCCACCCACTTTTATCAGGATAAAACTCATTGCTTCAAGCAAAGGTGCAAAAAACTGACGGGAGGTCTGAAACTGATCCTTGCTGAATAACATATTTGTTTTGGTTGATTATACAACGACACTCAGAATTGATGCTAGCTGCTCAGTGGCACGTTTGAAACTTGAAGCATTGGTTTTCAGAGAAATCTGCATACGTCTCCGGCAACATTCTATATTCTATCTTCTGATATATCTACCTTTCGTCTGCTTGTAGATAGAAAATCGGGTTTGGAAAGAGGGATTTCCTTTTCATCCGCTCATCTCATTTGATTGGTTTTCGAAGTTCTTTGAGCATTTACATTCATATAATTGTTTTAGAACATGCTGTCATTTTTTAGATCGTATTTTCCAACTTCAAGAAATAAAATTGAGATCTTATGTTATTTTTGCTTTGCAAAGAAATGAAAGCGGTTTTTCTTTCTCTAGTTATCTAAACTCTATAGCATTAGACCAGCCTGTCTACGGCCTTTAATTAAGTTTGATAGTATTTTTTGATGAATGCATGTCTCAGCATGTATTTAAACATTCATTTACCATCCACTGCAGGAATGGAACATTTGATGCAGATGTTTGGCGGACTTGGAGCAGGTGGTAATCATGGCTTCGCCAGCAACCCAGATGGTTGTCACATATTCAATCAGACTGAAATTTTTTTTCAAGCATAGTTCAAGTAAGAAAAAATAAATAATAATTTGTTTATACCTTTCTGCAGTGCCCCCGGAAGAGCTGTACGCCACACAGCTTTCTCAGCTTCAGGAAATGGGTTTCTTTGATACCCAGGAGAACATCCGGGCTCTCATTGCTACAGCCGGGAATGTCCATGCTGCTGTGGAGAGGCTATTGGGAAGCTTGGGTCATTAGAATCTTGGTAACTCTCTCATGCTTTGTCCTTTTCCACATCAATTGAGGTTGGTCTGTATGGTCCTCCCGTGCTTGCCATGCTGCTGTTTTCCTTTTGTGATAACCAAGTGCAGCCTCACTGCCGCCTAGTTCCTGGCATGGAATAATTAGCAGTGTCGTTTAAAAGCTCTGTGATTTATTTGTTGCTATATGGGACTTCATAGTTTACTTTTACCTCTTTACTGAGTTGTTTATGCTAAAGACAGCTTTTGTATATACATTTGCTTGACGCATGTCATTTTATGAATTGTTCATAATCCATTGTTATGGCTGTGGGTAGTGATGCTGATATATGCTCCAGAATCTTTTGAAGAGACTACTCTCATCTACTTTGGTTCAGTTTTATATGAAAAGCAGAGTTCACTGTTATAATAAAATTGGTGCTTTAATTAAGTTAGACCTTAGGGAATATGCTGTAGCATATTATTGTTTCAAATTATGAGTTTGTGATATTATATGTAAAATTTTCCATATGATATTTTCTTGACGGCCACTTTACTGTGTGCAATTTATTGAGAGCTTTCCATCATTTATAATGAATATGTAATGCTTGGTCTTGATCTTTCGAAGAAGAACCCTTTATTTTAATAATATTTTTATTTAGATGGCATCAATCTTTAATTGTAGTGTGTTTGAAATTTGAGTCAATTTTATTAAATAATTTAATGTTTTTGAGAATGATCAAATGTGATTATGTACAATGGCAAGTTGACTTATGTTTATATGCCATCAAAATAAAGCTTAATGCGACGTACAAAATTATTATTAAAAAAATTTATTGAATCAAGCACTGATATTTGTTAATATCTTATTATTCTTTCGTTTGTGTTAGCGTATGATCACTGCTTGTGTTATTTTGTGAACCATTTGTTTAAATGTGAGATTACCAAACAACCAAAAATATTGCTTCCAGTGATATTTTGTACCAGAAAATGCACAAATTCAACAAGCTAGTTGTAAAATCTATCTCAAGGTATTGTTTCTTGAGCACTAACTCTGATAACCCTATATCAGGCCATGTCATCCTTAAGTATTTTGGACATTTACATCATTTAGATTTGATGAAGTTAGCAATTATCACTGAGAAATCCTTTTTGAGATTTGTGTCATATGTAATGAGTTTCTTATTAAGATCTGGAGATTCATGTCTTCATCATGATGTTGGTATGAATCTTAGGAGCATTGAAATTAGAATGTGATGATGCCCCTATAGTTTAAGGTCATTAATTACAATCTGATCTTGATAAACTTGGTGATTTTGATTTTTGGAATAATGACATAATTTCCTTGCATTGATTACAATTATTTTACCACTGCTTTTGATACAAATGATTGGATAAGTTGGAATTATGGAAAAACTATATTAATAACCATTAGAATGCTTTCCAGTAGCAGCCAAAATCTATTTAAGCATTGTTTCAGACTATTAATTGTGAAACGCAAGTGCAGTTTGCCTGTAGGGCTGAAGCCATATATTTGTGCCATTATGATTTGCGCTGGAATTGGATTTCTATGTTTCTGTTGAAATTGAACAATTAGATTGGCTGGGTTAGTTTGGATAGCATTTCTAATTCGATTTTGCAGATTATGTATGATACTCTCGAAATTCACTTGGGGGGAATGTAAATTAATCCTGTGCCTATACTAATCATATGCTCAATGCACTTACGCAATGATTTTAAGAGGATTATCAGTTGGCATTTAAGATTGCTGTTTATATGCACCTGTTTATCGGGATCAAATTGATAAAGTCATCTTAATGAACTAGGTACTCAAATTTGTTGAAATCACTTCAATATTAAAGCATTTTAACTTCATGTTTTTGAATTTTTCCTCCAAGCTGCGTAGCGTTGATCTCATGGGTGATTCTCATTGACACCCCTAAGGTCAATGGAGTAGATAACATAATCACCATAAAATCTCTATAGAGAAGCCACACCATTGGAACTACTAACAATGCCATCAACATTCTAGTTTTCACCCTAGAAGGTGAGAAAAGAGCCAACGTTTTTATTCTTGTAAGAGGGGGGAGGTCACCCATCAACATGTTACGAGGGTGCCCAACTTAAGGGAAAATTTATCTTTTATACGTCTAAGGGCAATTTAGTTTATTATTATTATTATTATTGGGTATAAGTAGGCCTTTTATGTCTAGGGTTAGTTTTTAGGCATGAGATTCAGTTGTGAGTCTGAGGTTTATATTCCAAGAAAGATTTCCTACCTCTCGAATTGTAGGTGTTTATCTTTTGTATTCGTGTGAGTTGTTGGGATTATTGAAATAAAATTTGTATTTGCCCTAATTTTCTGTGGAAAGACGTTTAGATTTTGACGACGAATCGTATCAAATTGGTATCAGAGCCTAACCCTAGATCTAGCAGCCCCCAGACTCCTCTGTCAGTTCCAACAGCCACCTCCTTTCCTAGCAGTTAGCCTCCCCCTGCTGCTTCTGCCGCCGAAGTAAATCAACCAGCCTCTCTGAAGCATCGCCGATCCGCCTTCTGCCGCTGAAGAGCTGATTTGTCGCTGATTTGCTTCTGCTGCTGAAGAGCTGATCTGTCGCTGATTCGCTTCTGTCGCTGATCTGCAAAAATAGCTTCTGACCGCTGGTTTACTTCTGCTGCTGATCTACAAGAAGTGCTTCTGTCGTTCTACCATTGATTTGCAGGAAAGGTACCTGCTACCCGCAACTTCCTTTGTCGCTGATTTGTAGCTTACTTTTGCCAACACTATTCAGATTGATGACGGGCATACATTCTTATGATACAAACCCACGAATCAATTGACGGGATTTCAGCGTGTAGGTGTTCTCATGCTTTGTGATCAAAATGTTTTGGGAGTGATGACAGCAAAAGGAGTGGATAATTTAGAGAAAAGTTGGAGGAAGATATCAGCCAAATAAAATCTAAGATGAAAGAAAGGTTCACCACCATAATGATAGATTTTCTTACATGGAAAACCGAATAGAAGACTGACTTGAGAGTATGAGGGAAATTCGAGAGATTTTAAGAGGCTGCTGATAGCTCATTTTACAAACCTTAACCGAAAGTTGACTGGAGAATCCGTGGCAAGATCAAAAGGAAAAGAGATTGAATGTGAGGAACATGAGGAAGAAAACATCCACCATACCTCCTCTCAGGGCTCCAATTAAGGGCGGCTTAAAGACTTCTGATGGAGGCGGTTGGGCTGAAACATGAAGAAGGGATTATGCCAGAGGTTTGGAGGAGCACGAAGGAGAAGGGAGAGAAGCAGGGACGGGATATAGCTATGGTTGAAGGAAGGAGTTGTGACGGAGGAAGAAGAAGTTGGTTGAAGATGTTAGAGTTAGGAAGTTAAAGATACCGATCTTCAAGGGGGAAGATGCACATGAGTGGGTATACCGGGCGAAGCGATACCTTGTGGTGAACAGCTTAGATGGGAGGAGAAACTCATGGCAGCAGGATTATGATAGAAAGAAAAAGCCTTAGTCTGGTTTCAATGGAGGGAGGCTAGATACCTGATTCGTTCGTGGGATGAATTTAAGGATTGTTTGTTGGAACGTTTCCCGAGTCATTCGGGAAGGAAACCTACACAAACAATTCTATACCTTGACTCAGGAGGGGACGGGTCATGGAATATAAGAAGAGATTTGAACTATTGTTTGGATGAATGTGGGGGATTTTTTAAGCAGGATTGGAGGGGGATTTTATGAAGGGCTTAAAGTCCGACATACGGGCAACACTCCGACCGCGGGAATTGAGGGAGATGATGAAGTTAGCCCAGATGGTGGAGGATAAGAGCCAAATAAAAGTCAGCAAGAGCAACACAGATGGAGCGACGTACAGAACTGTTGCAACCACGACGATGCCAAAATTTTGAACAGTGGAAATCCAGAAGGAGGTTGCACGGAACAAAAATAATGGACCACGACCAGGAGCAACACTCAAGCGCCTTACAAAGACAGAGATTTAGGAGAAGTGAGCTAAGGGTTTATGTTTTTGGTGTGATGAGAATTTTATCCCAGGACACCGTTGCAAGGATTGAAGACTATAAGTTCTCATAGTACGGGATGAAGAGGCGGGGAATGAAGAAATAGAGCCATCTTTAGGGGAAGAGAAGGGTCACTCTCATTTTTTCCCATCTTGAGGACAAGGTGTATTTATTTATTTTTTTTTGGGTGAGGGGTGGGGGGGGGGTGACTATTGTTATGAGTATGCCTAGCCTAGGGATAATTTAGTCTTTTATTATTATTTATTGTTGGATATAAGTAGCCTTGTTATGTCGAGGATTAGTTTTGATGCATGAGATTGAGTTGAGTCTGAGGTTTAGGTTCTGGGAGAGAGTTCCCACCTCTCAAATTGTAGGTGCTTACTTTTTGTATTTATATGAGTTTTTGGGATTATTGAAATAAAATTTGTGTTTGCTCTAAGTTTCTGTGGGACGTTTCGGTTTTGACGTAGAATCGTATCACAACACTTTCTGATCTAAACTCCACTCAGGGTTCCTTGTGAATGCCATGAGTGCAATTTATGACATGGAGTATTTTCATCAGCCACCATTTGTGATTCTGAGGTCTTATGCCTAGGGTCCATGAAAGTATTATGTTTTCTACAAAGATCGCATGCATTACAGATTATTATTGCTACTTTGTGAATTTATTCGATGAACATTTTCGTATTACGAATCTGAAGAGTTTGTCTTTGTTGACTCAAGTTGATGTTTCCATAAGGTGTCGGTGGAAGAAAAATAAAAGGAGCTTTTCCTGTTACATAGTAACCACATTGTATGAGTTTTCCCAATCATTTCTAAAAGAGTTGGAGTTAAGGTGGATGTGTCAAGACACTAACACGTCAAATAACTCTAATTGAGAGAGTGGCGCATGCCACCTCACATGCAAACTTTGAGTTTTTTTTCTAAGTTTCATAAACTCTCTTCAATGTCAACCAGCTGACCACTGAGTCCCTCAACAATGATATGATCATTTGTTTGATCTAATCGTCAACTAAGATTAGCAACATCCACTTTAACATAATGAGCTATGTTAACATCATTTGTTTGATCTAATCGTCAACTCAATTTGATGTTTTGATTAGTTGTCAATGGAAGACAAATAAAACGAGCTTTTCCTGCTACACGCATGGATTTTCCCAATCATTCCTAAAAGAGTTGGAGTTAAGGTGGACGTGTCAAGACACTAACACCTCAAATAACCCTATTTGAGAGGGAGGTGCCTGCCACCTCACATGCAAACTTGAATTTTTTGGAAGTTTCATAAACTCTCTTCAATGTCAACCAGGTGACCACTGAGTACCTCAACCATGATACGATCATGTCTTTGATCTTATCGTCAACTAAGATTAACAACATTCATATTAACGTAATGAGCTGTGTTAACATCATTTTTAAATGTCTTTGATTAGATGAATGCCTATTGTTGGGCCCTCTTATGGTTTGTCTGGTGAACAAAATTAGATCGACAATTTGATCACAGTAAAATTGCTTGGGAAGAATGCAAGTAGCAATATGCTCCTAACGAGTTACACATGTTTGATTTTCACACCTCAATACATTTAAAATGACTTCTTGATTTTATTGTGTGGGGGTAATATTTCCAGTACGATGGCATGCTTCCGAAGTCCGTGGAGATCCTGTCACAATCCAGAGCTTGTTCCTTGAAGGAGACCGGGGACATTTAAGAATAGATTCTACTGTTGTAGGTCCATAAGGAGCTAGTCTCAAGACTTTGAGATGGTTAAAGAAGTCACAATCTTAGACACAGGCTCATCTAGTCCCCTATGTGTAATTACTTTCAAGTCAAATTTTAGGAAAAAAAAGCTCATCAATATCCTTTGTCAAACAAAAACATCTTTGCATGATTCACATCTAAAATATAAGTGCTCAACTTTAATGTCGTTTGCTAGTATCTCAACATTAACAAGTCATCTTTGTTGATCATATAAACAAAAATTGCGAAGTCATTTTCACTTTGCTGAAGTTTATTCACTGTAAGCTCGTATTAGAGTTTGATTTAATTTGCAAGTGCAATACTTCAACTAAATCTCCCATATTTTTATTGTGCACAAAGTTAATAGAAACTGATGGGAAGTCATTTCAAGCTATCTCCTCACTGTCACCTCATTGTAAAATTCTCGTCACTTGATAATGGCATTATGGTGCAGAAGGAACTCATGTAGCCTACTAAATATTTCTTGATAACCATGAAAGCAAAAATCACGAAGAAGCTATATTGCTAAGGGTGAATGGGTGGAAAATAATGTGATCAATTGCCTGTTGCACTTGAAAGTGATCCTCCTAATAAGAATTTTGTTTATGCTTATATGTTGAGGCATACCATTATCAGATAGTGTTTTTGTTTGCAATTCCTAAAAAATGTTTAGGGTCAACTTATTCTATTTTTTTGGCTAAAGATTAACTCGAGTTGTTAGACAATAAGGCAGAAAAAAAATTCAAAAGCTTGTTGGGAAGTTAGTCAGCCGTAGTAGGTTCATCATGAAGTCAAGCGGGAATTGCATTGTGCTTATGAATTTTTTTTCTGCCTTATGATTATGGCAAAACTTCATTCGTGAGGTCCAATATCTTTAGTAGGTCTCTAACGTGGTTAGGGTACAAAAGCAAACAGAAGCTGGAGAATATTTGTGGACACCAAGAAGGTTAACAATGCATCTTTGAAGGATTATTACTTGTTAAAATATTGATGCATTAGTGGATTCGATTGCCAGGTTTAGAAGGCTCAATTTATTGGATGGGGGATGCAATCAAATCAATATGCATGCAAAGGGCGATACAATAGCTATTTGCACAACTATTGAAGGAACTTCTTAGTATGAGTATGTCATTTGGATTGATGAATGTTGCACGGCCTACTAAAGACTAATAAATAACTAATTTAGAGCTTCAAAAAAGTAAATATGTAGCAATTTATGTCAACGATGTGATATTAATGACTAAAGCAATGAATAATGACTGACAATTTTTCTTTTTTAGGGAACTATAATTATGCTGAACCCAATGAATTGTCTCTTTAGGGTCCTATCAAGAAAATTTCTTAAATATTGAGTCTAGATTTATGTAAGATTTAAAGAATCCTGGCACCTTTTGCCAAAATCATTAAGGGAAATTCAAAAGCTTGTTGGGAAGTTAGTCAGCCGTAGTAGGTTCATCATGAAGTCAAGTGGGAATTGCATTGTGCTTCTAAAAGAATGAAGAAGTCATATCAATTACAATGGATTAAAGAAGCAATAGACCACCATGCCTGTATTGAGCAGCCCATGGGTGGGGGAAGATCTTCACATCTGCTATGTAGTTGAAAAATCAATTGTTAGCTTTTTGCTTATTTAATAAGTAAATTAACATTTACTTTACCAAAACCCTTGGTGTGTGAGAGGTGAGCTATTCTACAATTGGTAAATTTTCATTAGTTTTTTTGTCACAATTATTAGTTGATTGTCTTCATATTGTATGAGATCCACATGTTCACTCACTCTACTCTTAAACATGTTCTCCAACAGCTCAATCTTTCAAATGTGCTCATTAAGTGGTTAACCGATGCTAAAAAAATTTACATCAATAATGCTTGAAGAACTGCCATCAAAGCTTTGATACTCCCTAATGTTCTATGCCTCAGGTTGATTGTTCATATGAATATAAGCATTAGGTCTTGAGCTAACAATATTTTAGGAAGAGATATTTCGAGGTTGATGTCTTCTTGAGAAGTTCATAGAGGTTAACTTTTCTTATCTTCTCTCAAATTAAGCTTTTAGGCTATAAATAATCAGGTAGAATATGAAGTATTGTTTATTAATGTATGCTCATGATTAGAGTAGTTGTCAAGCATATCTATAAGTTTATTTTGATGCTCAACTCATAGTGAATCGAATGTTCCAGATTTATGAATTTGAGATCCAAATCTCACAAAATATAAATAGATTTAAGGGATGAAGTGAAGAAAATTTGGAAGTTTGAGATAGCCCATATATCCTTAAAGAAAACCAAGATGTTGATTTACTCCAAGTTCAAATATGCTTGTGCCATGTCTTCTTAAGACTTGCTTACGCCTAAAAGAAAATCAAGATTTTTGACTTGCACATTAACTATTCTTATAAAAATAGTGTTACCCCCCATTTTTGAATATTTCTCTAAGGGAAAATTCTCTGAGGACAAAATAATGTAATCCAATCGGCTTGGTACTCATCTCAGGCTTAAGTGCTTATAAAAAAATTTTAAGAATTTATCTGAGATGTGTGGGAAATAATGAGGAAAAGGAGACAATGCAAGAAGTTTATTTTGGAGAATAGCGGAACCATTGCACTTTTTAGAGCCTCAATTCAAGGGTATTTTTAGTCAACTCTAAATGAAGATGCCAAGGAATTAACAAGAACATGTTGAAGCTATCAACCTTATGGAAACAGTTTTCACCAGCTAGCTTAATTATTAAGATCCATAATCTCTCCATTACCTTTTACATTATAAAAAATGGATTACCTAGGCCCATTTTTTTTTAGGATTAATGCAAAAGATGTTTAACTTGGCATTGAAAAATTACCTCTCAAGTGCGCAGAGGACATCACATTCGCTTGACCAACAATCAAAGGTTCACCAACTTATCATGGCTATTCACTAAAATCAAACTGCCTCTAGCAATTATATTGGATAACGAGCACTAATTTTTCAGTTGGAAGTTCAAACTATTCTAATAATTATATAAACTTGAAGCTCTACTTTGTGTTTCATCCCTGAACCAAATGAGTTAAAGCAACCAACAAGTTGATAATCAATCTCAGGGATCGAATAAATGAATGTTATAACATATGAGGGTCAGAAAAACCTTAGATTTATAGAATTTTAAATCTAAGGGATGAAATTTCCATCTCAGGACTAAAATATGCATGATCCGTTTACTAGCCTCTCATGATATGTGTATGTCAGATCTCAATTTTTTGAGAATTTACTTGCGTTGTCATGTTTTTAATTATTATTATTTTTAAGAATTAGATATACCTCATTGAATCTTTAAGACCTACATGTTCATTAAATGTGTTATCTTCATTCAAACGTGTCAACGTGTTCACCTTCATCTCTTCAAGTAAATCAAGGTTGTGTTGCGACGACTTATTTCTTCAACAAATGCTTGTTGCACCGGTCCAAGTTAGCGACATAGTGCGTATGAATGTGCAAGGTAAGATACACGATTTTCGTTGGAAAGATAGACTTAGCATTCATGCAACCAAAGAAGAAGCCCATTGGTGATAGTGAATACATGTTATTTTGTATGCCCATAATAGTGATGTTAATTCTTCTTTTTACTTCCAACAATTTTGTTATATTAATGGTCTAAATCTATAACTCCTTAGTTCGGTCATAAAGGATTCCATAAGCTAAGTTGGAACAATTGGTTTCAGTTGACTCAATTAAGAGTCAGCTGGGTTAGTTTCATGTATGATGAATCTTCTTATAAATGTTAATTAGCTGGGTTAGTGGTCATTTGGTGTATTTAGTCGAAGGCAATTTGATTAAATTAATCAAAATTGACCTATTAGATCATCTGGATCAATTTGATTAATTAGCTAAATTGGATTGATTTAGGCATTCCTTGAGGTGAAGTAAAGTATGATGATTAATTTGAAATAGCTTTTAGGGATTGGTTTGTCTCAATTAAGTCAAATTGGTCAAACATGAGGGGCTTGAATGAGTTAACTTGGCTAAAATTACAAATAGGCCAAATCAATGGTCAAGTAGGCTTAATTCATCTATGATTAACCTACTAAGATTAATTATAAGCCTTAGGTTTAGTTAATTTGGCCCATTTGAAGGTATAGGTTCTATAGGCTCAAATAAGTCTTTTTGGGCTAACATAGGGTCAAATGTCCACTTGGGCTAATTGAAAGGTTTATAAGGCTTTATTAGGTTACATCTAACTTGTTTAATCATATTGGGATGAATTCCCAAGTTGGATTGGATCAATTGGTCCAATAGTTCAAAAGTATCCAATTATGTCATGGGATTTAGTGGTTCAAATTGATTATACTTTAAACAAAAGACCACGATTCAATCAAGAGTTCAACGATCAATCAAAATTAATACAACTTCTATTACACCATTGGGGAAGATAATGAAATGCTTACACTACAACTAGGTTAACCTAGAGCTTAGCTCCAGGGTTGGGGCTAACTTAGCTTATTTTGGTCAATCCTGATAAAAAAAAAAATTAAGATCAAGTTTTGTATAACTCAAGTTCTCATTCTATGGATTTTAATATATTCAAAGAATTTTATAATCACTTTAGCATTAGATTGTCGTTAGCTTAATCTATATATTGGGTAGGATTTACAGTTAAGCTAAGCTATTGTTTAACCTAGAGATAAAGTTAAGAGTTAGAACTAATCTTGTAAATGAAATTTGGTGATAATTGATTTTGGTTCAATAAATAAAACTAGGACTTAGAATCAAAGTTTGCTTGTATCATTCTTAGAATGACCTTGATGCTAATCTTAATCATGTGCATATGCCTTTGGCTGGGCATGACTAACTCAATCTAGCATCAGAAGCGATTTGGACCAATTTGATTCAAATATCAAGTGGTAGCCTCTTAAGTAGATTACAGAATTGCTGAACTGAATCAAATTGAGAGGGGAGAATCATTCAAATCCTTATCATTCACTCTTAAACCCAAAACTTCTTTTTAATGAGCCTTGGGTAGCCCTCTTATGTACTTTATTGAATTGTTTTCCATAATCAAAGTGTCCTTCCTTTGGGTTCAGATAAACTTAGTTGAGATTTCTGGCTTCTTTAATGCCATTAGAGACTCAATAGTAAGTTCATGGAGAAATTAGGGAAGATAATTCAATCCAAACCAAGTTAAGCCTATGTCAAGCCTTAGGCACCTCAAAGAACCATTGAACCTAAAGTTAAATCCATTGTTGTATAACCCATTTTAGTGGTCCCAATTCCTTTGTTGGGTCCTCTTATGAGTAAGAAGGCTAGGTCAACTATATTAACCAATTAAACTCTTAGTGATCTCATGGACCCAGCAAAATTAAGTATTTTCTTTGCTCAAGATTCTGCTCCTAAATAGCTATACTAATTTAAAGCCAATTAATCCAATTTGATCCCAAATAAAACTGATGAGCTTAGAATGAAATTTGGACTCAAACCATTCTCACTTGAGGCTTGGTTAGCTCTCCTTAAGGATTTTAGTCTAGATCTACATACCAAATGATTCATTTTGAACTGTTGAACAATTATGCCCCGTTTAGGCCATATATGATGTCAAATGCATTAAACCAAATTCAAATTTATATAAACTTGTGCCAACGCTTGCTACATCATGTTCTAACTAATCAATTCTAATCCATGCTAATTGATCCCCGATTTAGTCTGATGGGCCTTAAACCCATCAAACTACATCATATTCTAACTAATCAATTCAAATCCATGCTAATTGATCTCCGATTTAGTCTGATGGGCCTTAAACCCATCAAACTACATCATATTCTAACTAATCAATTCAAATCCATGCTAATTGATCTCCGATTTAGTCTGATGGGCCTTAAACCCATCATTAACATTACTAGTATATTTTGTCATTCAACATATAAATTTTAAATAGTTTAATTTATTTGAATAATAAAATACGATATCAAAAGTAATATACTATCTCAAAATATAAAAATATCATTATTTGATGAATTAAATTACTCAAACAAAGAATTCATTCGAAATTTAATGGGTCTACATTTTAAACCAACAAATCTTTCTCCTACATAACTAAAAAGTTAAATAGGGTTTAGATGAATCAATGTTATTAACTTCTTATAAGGGAAATCCCTTCAATTAATTACATCTTAAGAGAAAAATTTTCTTAAGAAAATTCTAGATTAACACTGAGGTTATGTCTTCAAGAATTTTAAAGTTTGATTTCCACTATTGCTTATCTGAAATTTTAAATAGGAAAGATCAAAGTAGAATAGTTCTTTTCTGAATCTAAAGAGAAAAGACGAGATATGTTGTTGAAGTTGATTGACACTTTAGTCAACCTATTGTTTGATTTTTTTGAAATTGAAGAAATTTAATGTTTGAGTTGACATAATATTAGAAAATTTAGAATTTATATCATACAATATCCGATCTTAAAATAGCCAAGGAGGTGAAAACTTAGGTCATAGCTAGACATGCAACCTCAAAATCCTAAGATTTAAAAATGAGGTTTACTGAACAAGTAGAGCCTTAAACCCCACTCTAACGAGAAATGCAACAAACAAGGACTTTTGGCACAATCCTATAAAGGATCAAACAAGCCGGATTCTACTGGACTTACAACTATACCTGGATAAGTCTGCCAGCTAATCCCATCTAATGTCGTAAAATCATTCATGGTCAGTCTCTTAAAATGAAAGATATGATAAACTGTTATTTTTTTGAAAAAATTAGGTCAAATCAAGATGCTTATTGTATGAGTGATACACAAATATCTTAAAATTAAGGCAAAAATATATTTTTTATAAAGTTTTATTCTCACCATGCTTATATTTTATTTAGTCGACTTTTAGTGCTGAGTTACAAAGAAAACTATGTATGAATAAGAGCAATTTTATAAGTCAAGTCGGTTTGTAAATGTAGACTAAGGAAGTGATTCTCACAACACAAGTCACTCATTTTCGTACAGTGAGTGGAAGCCTAAAAGACAAGGAATATAATCAATATGTACATATATTTGCTTAAAGATGATTTTTTCGTGTATTCCTAAATTGTGGGATTACTAATTATTTTTTATTTTTATTTCATTTTATCATTTAAATGTTAAGATATTTCTAAAATGTTTTTTATTATTTTGTTATGAATCTTGATTTTTAAAAAAATAAAGTTGGTTTTGTTTAATTGGAGGTAGAAAAATTAGTTCTTTTGAGTATAGTGAGACAATCCATGCTAAAAAAACATAGATCGTCACCAATTGAATTAGGAAAAGATCCCAATTCTATAACAGACTGACAAGAAAATACACATACTTTTTATTAAAGCAACCTAGGCTTACTACGGTGCTTTCAAAATATAGTTAGCATATATAAAATAGAATTAGTAAATACTAACATGTAAAAAATTATGGTGTAAACAAAGTACTAGTTAATCAAATTAATATTTAAACTAATGAATGAAATTCTCTCAACTTAATAGGTCTACCGAGCAAACACAATAATCATAGCAAACCAAACACACAACACATTAATCCGACCCCGTCCTAATCTTGAAACTAGAATTGGCGACTAACATAACATCTACTGTATTTGCAGTCAAATTTAGGTAGTTTTATTTGATTTTAGATATTTTTTATTATTTATGTTTAGGTTTTACCCAAAAAAAGTGTTTACTTGAGTTTTTTTTATAATATTTTTTATCAATTTTTTTGAGTTTTTATGATTTTTTTAAAATTTATTATAATATTAATTAAATAGTATATATGCTTTTAAGGCATATATATGTATTTAATTAATATTGAAGTTTTATAAAATGCCACCAATGACTTGAGAAAGTATTTAGAGATATTCTAAAATAATAACAGTGAAATTCAGATAATTTTAAATATTTTATGAATTTTTATACTTAAGATTTGTTAAATTTGAATTTTTAAAATAATTTCTTTATTATGGGTTAAATGTTCTTGAAATCTCTTAAAATTATTTCTGGAAGCAATTATTAATTTCAAACAAATGTTGTCAAATGTTTGTGATTTTTTGAATTTTTATTTATTTTTTATTATTTCTTAAAACTTTAAGGTATTTTTCAATTAGAAATTCATAATAAATTCAAATGATCTTCAATTGATACGAATACTTAGAATTAAATCCTAAACAATCCTTAAAATTTTCAAGACATTCTAATTTTAAATGAATTTTTTATTGATTATGGGATTTTAATATAATAATTTAATTATTAAATTAATTTTAAATTAAAATTATTCAATTATTTTTATATTTATTGTTTTCTATCTTTTAATATTTTTCAATGGTAAAAATTTGATTGAACTTGGAGTTCAAATTAATAAATTATGAAATTTTTAATAGGAATTAGTATTTTTACAAATATAAAATTTAAAAAATACTAATTTGTTCCAAATGATATCTAAATTATTATTTTACTTATATTCTCAGTTATGAAGTGATTTATCCAATTCTAGAGCAATTTGAATTTTAATTTGAAGGTATTTTTGCAATTTAAAGAAATTACCTATATATATATATATATATATATATATATATATATATATATATATATATATATATATATATATATATATATATCTTCACTATAACATGAATTTTATCAATTTTTTGTTGTCATTACTTTGAATAATATTTCAAAGTTTTTTTTTTTTTAATCAATTTTTTCAAGCTTTGAATATCCAATTCATTGATTATTAATTTTAAAGGTAGATTTGTAATTTGTAATTTTATGTGTTTGCCTTTTTGAGTCATTAAGTTTCTTTTCATGAATTATAATCAATTTTACCCATTTCTTACAGTGATCAATATATTCAAACCTCATTTTCATATTGAATTAAATCATTACATTTTATGCTTAATAAAGGTATATGAATAAATTATACAATTTACAAATGTACCTTTATTCATACATTAACTTTTCAAATCAGTTTTTCTTTCTTCTTAAAGATTCAACCAATTAATTCATTAATTACAGGTTTTATAATTTTTTATATTCATTTTATTGCTTTAATAGAATTTAATACATAAATGTAATTTTGCTAACTTACACTTAAGTGATCATTAGTGATTGAATTAATTATTTAATTATTTCAGAGAGTTGAATTTAAACTTTGTGTTTTCTTTTTCAAATTTTATATTTATGCTTTATTATTATTATTATTATTATTTATTCTTTTTATCTATCTTTTGTCTTTTTAATGAAAATTTACAAATATTGTGATATTTATATTTTTTTATCCTTAAGAAGATTACAGAAGGTTGGAATCTTAAGAATGTACTTTCTGTAAAAGATTTCAAATATCTTTGATTTTTATTCTATTTATTATGAATCAATTGAGTTTCAATAAATTTATTTAATTTAAAACATATATTAGAACCTTGTATGAAATTATCATTCCAAATGAATCTCCTATTTTAGACGAATCATTGGTATTTTTCTTTTTTATTTATTTATTTTTATTCATGCAATTGGAAAGGATCACACAACATGATCATCTAAGTCTAATAGAGGAATTCATCTAAACCTATAATTCCTTTCATAAAACATCAACTATCGATGGCTTAAAGCTAAGATGAAGGCATAACTCGCGTGCAAGGGTATAGCAACCCTTCGAGCTCCTTTAGGTTGCTTAATTGCACTAATGGCTGCTTCACCTAGCTAAATTGTAAGCTTCACAAGCTCCTTCCACGATCACTATCAACAAGCTTCTTGGCTCGATCGAGAAATGGGTTAGAAAGCTTAAACCAAAGGGAATTCAATTGAGCAATGGATTTGTAGGCTAAGGGAAGCTAATGGAAGCTTGAGATGGTGGAGTCAGATAGAGGATTTGGATGTGTAGAAGTTTCTTGGTTTCAACTAAAGAAATCTAGTGGACATTTGGCATTGGGATGGGCAAGAATTGGATATGGAAGATGCTAAGGATTCTAGTAAATGCTTAAACAGGGTTTTAGGGTTTGAGAAGCTTGGTTTGAGTTGAATTTTGGCGCAAAGAAGGAAGCATCAATAAGTGGTGGCAAGGTTGAGTTGGCTGTTGAGGTGGAAGTTGAAGGATTGGTCAAACTTGGTGTGCTCGAGCTAGCTCCAATGTCAAGATGCAAGATGGAGAATGAAATGAGATTGTCTTGAGGTGCTCTAGTATGGTCTAATGACAAAATCAAAAGCAATAAGGCATTGCGTTAAAGGAGTTGAAGCCTTGATTTTGAGTTTGAATGAAGTTAGGAAGCTAAGCTTTGGAGGGAAGCTAGGTTGTTAAGGAGCTTTGGAAAAGAATTTAAGTTGTATTTTGGGTGCTCGGGCTAGCTTCATGGGTAAACTTGAAAGCTTAAGTATTGAGTTTGAATTGAATGTAGAGAACTGATTTAGTCATGTAAGAATAAAGATTTGAAACTTTTGGGTTGAGCTTAGAATTTCATTTATTCTCAAAATGAATTAAGAGAACTTTAGTGGTTTTAGGATTGAACTTGGATAAAATAAAAGCTAAATTTAACTTTTAACTTGAGTGTTAATTTATGTGTTAATTTAGATTAGATTGATTATTGATGTTATTTAACTATTAAATTCATTTTTGGATTTCAAATGAGCTTTGAATGTAAGCTTGATTTCAATTTGATATTATTTGGTTTATCTTTTAATGTAATCAATGAGTTTATTTCAATTGAAACATTTTATTTTTAGATGTATTAAATAACACAAATATTTTTGGTAGTTTAATTTGAATAGGATTTAAATTAATTTAAATTTGATTTAATAAATAAGTTTTGATCTATTTTAAGTATCATTTATATATATATTTATATATATTTAATTGAAATTTATATGTACTTTTTATTGACTTGGGTTTAAAAGATTTTATTTGATTTGAATCTAATTTTATGTTTAAAGCTCAAAAATGGTCTTATTCTTCAGGTTTTCTAAATTCATTTTTTTTTATTTCAATTTTTATCATGAAAATAACTTATTTTGAATTATTTAAAATTTATTAGATTTTATCATTATTTTATGAATTTTATTTGAATTTTTCAATTAAATCTTTAATCTTTTAAGGCATTTATAAGATTTAATTTTATTAATAATTATAAGATACCAGAAATCACTTAAAACTGATTATAAATCCTATAAGTCCAATTATACAAATTTTAAGAATTTTTTAGAATTTTATGATATTTAATGAATTAAATTAGTTCCAATTTTATGATTTTTAGGGATTTGAATATTTTGACTCAAATGAATTTAGATTGACTTGAACTTATTTTTGGAGATTTATATTGAGTTTAAAAGCCTTTCTATAAAAATTTTATGAATTTTTTAATTTTTCATGATTTACTAAAATAATTTGAATTTTAGGAGTATTCTAATTCAAAAAATCATATGAGTCCCAATAACGTCCAAAATTCTTGAAATTTTACAAAGAATTTTCAAATGGAATTCAAAACAATCTCAAAATTTTGTAAGTAATTTTTAATTCATTTTAAATTTTCTGTGAATTATTGAATTATTAATAAATTTATAATTTAAAAATTATAAAAAATTATTAAATTGAAAAGATTTAAATATATCTGAATTCGTCTTTGTTCACTTGATTTATTCGTAAGACCTTATTCATTTTTTAGTTTTCTTGAGAAAGCTTTTGAAATTTTAGTTTAGAAGTGTGTATTTGTGAATCTGTCAATTTTTACTTAAACCACTTTATTTTAGGTTAAAAATGACATCTACTTCACAACCCAAAAGGCCTTTGTTTTAGCAGAACTAAAACTGAATACTTGGAATGTAATTTTAGCAGTAGTAACTCTAGTGGCAGAGTTATCACTTTGGGTAATCAAATCATTAAATTGTGTGACCCTTTTAGATATCTTGAGCCTATTGTTCAAAGTATTGGTGATATAGATAGGGATGTTATTAGTAGAATTCAAGTTGGTTTGTTGAAGTGTAGGAATGCATCGGGCCTATTGTTTGATAGAAAAGTACCGCTTAGATTGAAAGAAAAAATTTATAAGATGGTAGTGAGACCTGCAATGTTCTATGGCGCAAAATGTTGGCCTTTAAAAGAGAAGCATAAAACAAAGTTAAGTGTTGTAGAAATGAGAATGCTTAGGTGGATGAGTGGCTTGCCACTTAGAGACAAAATCGAAATGTATATATTCGTGATAAAGTTGATGTAGCTCCGGTGGCAAACAAGATTTGAGAGAGTCGTCTTAGATGGTTTTGGTCACGTTAAACGTGGACCATTCTGATGATCTGGTTAAGAGAGTAGAAGTTTTAAATTCGACTTCTGTTAAGAAAAGCAGAGGTTGACCTAAAAAGACTTGGGCCTATTGTATAATAAATGAACTTAATTTATTAGAATTAAAATATGTCACTCAATAGGACGAAATGGAGAAAAAAGATTCATGTTGTTGACCCCACTTAATGGGATAAAGGCTTGTCGTTGTTCTTGTTGTATTTTTCAAATTTAATGTTGAAAAACATATGCTTTTAATTTATAGGGAAAATTACAAAACTACTCAACTTCACTATTAATGATTTCAAATCAGAACATTTTGGTGTCTCAAAAGTATTCTAATCACTTTTAATAGATTTACTGTTTGATTAATTATTCATAAATTTTTTTATTATTCATTTATTCAAATTAAAGAGTTAAAAGTACAAAATGGTATAATTGTAATTTTGAGGAAATTACTAATATACCTTTCTTTACTATCCTAATCATAATTTTTACTGAATTTTTTATTCTTTGATTATCAATCATATGAACTTAAATTCCATCAATTTTTATTTTTTGAACTTAGAGGTTTAAAAGTAAAGGGTAGATTTGTAATTTGGAGAAATTACAAATTTATCCATTCATACTTTTCTTTTAAATGAATCTTACTAGAATTTCATTTTGAGTTCCTTATAATGGTTTTTTGATAATTTCAAAAATTCAAAGTGCTCAAATTTCCTTTTAGGGTAGATTTGTAAATTTTGCCAATTTAATCAATTTTAACCAAATCTTTCTTAATTCAATTTGTAAATTTTTACCAAATTTAAGAGTGTTGAAAATAATGAATCAAACATTTACATGGAACTTTACATGAATTGACAATTTCAAGAATTTTTAAAATTTTAAATTCTTAACAATTTGATCATTGCAAATTTATCTTTTATATATTATAATCATCCAATTCAAAATCCAATTGAATCATGTCATTTTACATGTTTAATGAATCATATATTGAAGGATTAAAAACTTAATCTTATGTTTTAAACAAAATTTGAGAAACAAAGGGTTAATATACTAATTAGCATATTATAAATACACCCTTACTCTTTAAAAGATTTAAAATGAATTCAATCAATGAGAACATTGTTTTATTGTACAGACTTATTGTTTCAATGATTTTATAAATTTTCATAGGGGTTTTGTATTTTTCTGAATTTTATTTTATTTAATTTATTTATTTTTAGGATTTTATAAATACACCCCTACTCTTGAATGGTTTAAAATAAATTCAAACCACATGAGAGCATTGTTTTATTGTACAGACTTATTGTTTCATTGATTTTATAAATTTTTATAGAATTTTTGTATTTTTTTTCTAATTTTATTTTATTTATTTTTCTCTTTAATTGCAAATTACATGATAAAATGAAATTTTTTTATTAAATGATGGCTTCTGTTCATAAAAAAATCAGAGAAGCATACTAAGGTTAAGAGTCGTTAGTAGTTCCATTTTCCTTATTTTTTTATTTATTTTTAAATTTTAATGGTAATAGTTGATTAAAGGGTTTTAATTAAATTCATAATATATTAAAGTTTATTAGGTTTTAATTATATTTTTCATTTATTCTAAATTTTTCTGAGTTTGGAGAATTTTATTTCATTTTTTATTATTTTTCTTTATTTAGTTTTTAATTTTATAAGTTTCCTTCGATTTTTTTGAATTTATTAAATGGTTTTTAATCCGTAATTTCTTAATTAAACAGCGGATCCAAATGGATGTTGACTCAGCTTTTCGTTGTAAGGTGAGTTCACATGTCCTCTGTGGATTGGATGGCTAATCATTGGCTCTGCCATGTCAGCCTTGATCTTGTGCGCTATTCTGAACATACCACACTCTCTACAATTAATCCTAGTTGTCCACTTTTATTAAAATAAGGTAGATGTCATCGGTTTATCATACCCAATGTATGAACAACCAAAGTCTTCCAAAGATAATCACACAATCTACGTGATTCTAAGCACAATTCCACGATCCTTTGTCCTCAAAAGGTTCTCCAAGTCCTTAATGAAATATCCTATGGCTAAGATCTTAATTTGAACACCGAGTTTTTTAATGAGTTTTTGGAACATACCTTGATCCAGCAAGTTTCTTCTCGATCTAATGAACTTGCTCTAACTTTCAATTTTCATTGAGCTCTTTATATGAAATCGACTAATTTCGTCCACAGTTTGGTGTTTAAGTTAGTCGAAGAGCTTAAAACAGAGGGAATTCAAATGGAGAAGATGTTTTTACACTCAAGAAAGGTGATGGAAGGTTAATATTGGGAATTGAGTAGATGGATGGTGAAATCAGAAGTAGTTCATGTTTGCGTGAGGTGAATTAATGATGGAATGAAGGTAGTTTACAGTGGAATTGATGGGGGAGTGAAGATGTGGTTCTCAGCTTGGGCTTAAAATGCAATTGGGTAGGGCTTTTCCAGAGAAGCAATGGTATGGAAGCTCAACTCCATAGATCAATTTATAGGCATGGGTTGCTCGGATTGGCTCAAGGATGGCTTGGTGCACTAACTATTTCCCTTAAGATGATGCGGCAAGGTCAAAATTCAATATCTAATGCAAATTATCCAAGTGGCAAGTTGAAATTGGTTGGCTACCAATAAGAGAATGGTATTTGTGCTTTGAGATGTGTATGGCTTGCATAGGAAGCTAGGCGGTTTAGGTTAGAGTCAAGCTAGCTCACAAGGTAGTTAAAATGGTTAATTCAGTTGGAGAAGGTGGCCAATAAAGGCTTGACACTTGTTTTGGTCGGTTAGACCAATGTAAGCTCAAAGAAAGTGAATCTTTATGGCATGAACAAGGCTTGCATTTAGCTTGGTATAGGCTCAAGAAATGCCTCATGATTGGCTTGATTTGGGTCATAAAAATCCAGGAAAAATTTGGGCTTGGAAGTGAACCAAAGGATGGCTTAGGATTATCATTGGGATGACTTGGCTTGGGAGGGTGGATTTGGTTTGGATGTGGCATGTGGTGGTTTCGTGGTCTTAAAGACAATTTTGGGTGAAATTTAGTGTGAACTATTGGCCAATAGGAAGGTTTGAATGGGATGTCTTTGGTTTGAAATGGTTTGGGGGGTGGAGGGGTCTACGGGTGAGTCAGAATTTTGGTTTTATTAATTATTTCAAAAGATAACAAGATTTGAAAATTAAGGTTATTTGTGTAGTGATTTTGAATATTGTGTGAAAGATTTGGTGAGTTAAAGAGTTTAAAAAAATTTATTTGAACTAATAAAGGAATTTGAGCAAATTGAAAGTAAAGAGATAAACGCGAGAGAAGGTTGGAAAATGCATTTTATTATATATTTTTACTTTTATTTTCTTTTTTATCAAAATTTATCGGTGAAATTGATTATTGGGTTATTATTGCAAATTTTCATTCTTTATGGACTTTTTATTTCAATTTTCTTATTTTTTTCAAATTATATTTTTTCATTTTGAATTTTATTTGATTCTGAAACATTTTTTTCAAATTTAATTTTTTGATTTTATCAATTCATTTTAAAAATTTTATTTTGACTTTTGAATTTTTAATATTTTAATGGATTTTATTTCAATTTTATTGAATTTGTCATTTAATGAATTTTATTTTATTTTGTGATCTTGTGATGTTATTCATCTTTCTTTTTTTTATTTAGAGATAATTCTTTTCTTAGCTAAAGGAGACCCTCATATCCAAATGAATTCTCTACAAATTAAAGAAATAATTATCTAGAAAAATTTGAAAGAGAGTGTGAAGTGCTCAAAGGAAGGTTCAAGTATAAGACCAAAGTCTTTATGGTCAAAAGGTTGCTTAAGACATTTAAAGTCTATAGGAACTCAACTTAAACTTCAATGACTTGACCTTAATCAACTTATCTAAGGTTTGAGAACTCAAGGTCAAATATTTGAAACTATAAGAAGTTAAGAGATGTTTCAAATTATAAATTGGCATTGATTAGATCACAAATCCTCTAGAAAAAGCCACTAAGATAACCCTAAGGCTAAAGCCTAAGTTTTAGAAAGAGAAAGAGAAAGATAGACCTCATGCAAATATGAGGCCAACAATATGTGCGTGTGTGCTTGTGCGCGTGCATGTGTGTGTGTGTGTCAATATATATATATATATATATATATATATATATATATATATATATATATATATATATATATATGTATGTATGTATGTATGTATGTATGTATATGTATGTATGTATGTATGTATGTATATGTATGTATGTATGTATGTATATATATGTATGTATGTATGTATGCTTCTATCTCTTATGATATTATCTTGGTGGAATAGCTCGCCCCTAGAGTGTTGTAATCTGGAACACGTAATGATCGATCTTGTAGGTGGTATTGTTGCTCAGTGCATCTGCCTCCTATATGGCAGTAGACTACTAAACAGGATATGATGTGACATGGTTCTTCCCTAGTGTGAAACAGATACAGGCTCCCAAAATTGTTGTTTCTATAAAGGTGGTGTGGCAATGGACATCCATAATTTTCTATGGTGTTGAGCTATATAAGTTCTACTAGCTGGTGTCACCTAAGAAGATTGTTGACCTCACTTTTATTAAGACTCACCCCACCTACTTGCACATGACACTAGACCAAGGTTGTGATTTCTTAGGCCTCATCAGGGCAAGCCCAAGCCCTCAACTTTTGGTTGATTTGGTTTAGGGTTTTACGAGGTGAGGAACCCAAGTTGATCCCCATGGGCAAGACATGCCCTGGTCACCCAAATCAATCCAAGATCTTAGGAGCCTTCCTATGAACCCTAGAGGCCACTTTGACCACAAAATTCAATTTATAAGAGGGGTCTACCTGAATTGATCCATAACCTCACCAAAGGCCTCCCTAACCTCACCAAACTCCAAAAATCAACCCCTAAACCCTAACACATCCTTCTGACCCCAAAATTTGGTGGCACCTTAAGATGGTCAAAACCAATTGGCCCAAGTCCAGTTTTGTTCAAATCCTGACCAATTGACCACATTCCCATCTAGTTGAACCTCACCTAACATGGTCTTGACATCACACCATTTGGAGGACCCAACTGGAACCATGAGTTCAACCCCCATAATTCACTTAATTAATTAATTAATTAATTAGGAGTGTTATGAAATTTCATTAGGGCCTAAATTTTGGGCTAGACCCAACCCATTAGCCTAAGCCCAAAACCCTAAAATACAACCCAAAGCATATGGCACATGAAGCCCATAGCCCATTCTTAATGGGTTGCTTATGACCCAAGACCAACCCACCATGACATGTGGGTGACACTACAAGGCAACCCAAGTGAAGTTCAAGCACTAGAGGAAAAAACCACATACTTCACCACGGGGGAAGCCATATGGAACCTTGTTCATGGACCCTTTGACCCACCTTTGGTGAGGTTAAACCAGCCGTAGGGAAGCCAATACCAGACAAAAGCTGGTCATAGACACCCACTAAAAGGCTCCCCAACCAAACCAAGCCCTCCTCCATTCCTTCTTCTCCACCATTGGCATCACCATGGCCGAGGAATCAAAACTTGAAAAAGCTCTTCCCCACTGCCCAAAACCTCTAAAAAAACATTGGATATCTTCTGAGGAGTCGCCTATGTGTCTGCATGCTACAGAAATCCACACCAAGCTCTTATGGCTATAAAAGGAAGGAACCTAAGAGCCCTTGGTACACATCAAGCTCCCTATCCAGCCTACAAAACCACTTGCTCCCAATAGAAAAAACACTCCCTTTGACCTAACAAGTTGATCCCCACTGTTTTTAGGCCACCCTACCACTAGAAAACTCTAATTTATCCACCGAAATCTAGGTCTTTTGTCAGCCTTGACATGAACTTTTGTATAACCCAAAATTAACCCATCCAAAAGTTTCCTCAAGCCTAAAGACAATATTCCAAATCAAACTTTAGGCTTCCTAAGCTCTCCAACCTATCTCAACACTAACCTAAGCGACCTTTTAGCCTATCTCATAGTTTGAACCAATTTCAAATAAAATTGAGGCAATGAGGAGCTTTGTGGTGTCAAGATGATCATCTTTGTCAAGCCTAATCAAGACCACATCTCTTGGGACAATGTATGGGTCAAAGTACATAAATGTAGCTTCAGGTTTGGTCTTTTATGAAAGAAATGAACAATGTATGTCCACCTAGCCGTATACATAGCTTTGTCTTGACTAGATGAACGTGTAGAAACAAACCTCGAGCGATTTGGTTGATAATTGAGGGAGATCTTAAGGTTACATCATGGATAGTTCTCAGTTCTCTATCCCGTGGGGATGATGAACTGATGTCGTCCATTTCCGAGTACTGGAAACAGACGATGCAGGTCGAGTTGAACCATTGAATCGCGAGGGAGGAGAACACTAAACTGCAAGCCGCGTGAGAAGTGCTTCCAATCAGAAGAAGACGTGTGGGCTTGCAACGTTGCCGAGGTTGAAGTTGTTGTCACGTGGTTAGTAAATAATTTGGGTTTTCCAAATTATTTAAATCTAGAAAATTAAATAGAACTTAAAAAATTTTTAACTTAGTGTAGAATAATTACAAAAATAAAATAAAAATACATCTAGACTCAGTGAACATAGGGAAGAATATTGAAAAAAATTGAAAATAATTAAATTATATTTAATTTTTAATTAATTAAATACTCCAGAGAGTATTTTAATTATTAAAAATTAAATATAAATCCAAAAATATGAAAATTTCAGGGATTGGTCCCTCCACCCTTGGGAATATTTTCTTATTTTTCCAAGGTCAAGGACCTTTCAAAAAATTTAAATGACTAATTTCCAACCAAATTTATAATTATTTTGATAAATAATTATAAAAAAATCAGACAAAGAAAAATTAAAACGAAAATTAACAAGAAAATTTAGAGGAATAAAATGGATCCCTAAAATGATAATTTCTAAATTCTAAAATTGAAATTAGGAATCTAGGGGTAAAGATGTAAAATTGAAATTTTATATTTTAGCCCGAATTGTTTGCAAATTTGATTTAAGGCATTCAACCAACCCTAGGGCACAGATCTTAAGGGGCTAATAACATGGTTACCCTTCTAACCATGAATTTACCCTTAATGACCTAGGGTTAACTTAATTTGAGCCTAAACTTGGCTTAGGCTTAATTTTGCTTAACCAAACCCAAGTGAACCCACAATTAGACCCAACCCAATTGAGGTCAAATCTGAACCACAGTCCAATTTGACCTGGCTCATATTCACTTAGGTTTATCCTTGGGTCCAACCCATACTTGACCCAAGTTAGTCCTAAGTCCCTTAGGTCTAATCCAACTTAGACCTAAATTCAAATTGAACATCTTTTAGGTCTAACCTACATTAGACCTAATCCCCTTTTAGGTCTAACCCACATTAGAACTAACCTAAACCCTAGGTCTAACCCAACCTAAACTAGACTTAGTCTAAACTGTAGGTCTAACCCAAATTAGACCTAACCTAAATCCTAGGTCTAAAGTAACTTGGGCCTAGCTTAAACCTTTTGATCTAGCCAAAATTAGGCCTAAATGTTAGTTCTAACCCAAATTAGACCTAAACCAACGTTTTAGGTCTAACCAACATTAGACCTAACCTAAACCCTAGGTATGACCCAACTTATACCTAGTCTGAACCTTAAATCAAAATCACATTACTTCATCATTACAATTGAATTTAATATTTTGGATATGGATGAAGATGTTAAAATCCTAATAATCATAGGAAGTATATTTCGTGTAACTCGTTGAGAGAATATAAATCAATAAAGAATGAGTTAATTAATAACGCAAGAACAAGAAAAATTAAAAAAAAATATATGATCCAATTTAATCCCCTTCATATCCTCTTAAAGATTGTTCTAGAATCAAGATAAATAAGTTACGAGCAATACTGAAAGAAAGTTTAGAGTGCAAGATACTATTCAAAGAGGTGATAAATAGGCATTCTAGTTTCATGATTTAGGAAAATCTCCAATGGAACGACTATGTTGTGAGAATGATCAAGAATTATTAAGAAGAAAATTTAACCTTGGAGAAAACCCTAAAGACCGTAGCATAGTCAAGTTAAGAATTATAAACTATTTGTTGCTTTGGAGGTAACCCAAGGGTTGTTTGATATTGTGTATTAATATTCAATTATAGTAGTGTATTTAAGAGTTTGTTTAATGCATACTATCTATAGAAAAGTGGTTTTGTGCTTGTGAAATCAACTTGATTATCTTAGTCATCTAAAATTACCATCATATGACGCATATGTTTGATTCCTTTGGTAGTATAAATTTGACTCTAAAGAAGGTTAATTTCATTCATCGGGAAATTCTCTCTTGTATGTTATTGATTTATTTATTTTAATTGAATAACTAAATTTTTGAGTTTGGTGGAGAGAAATTCTTATATTGTACTTATGTTGGTATTATGTATTTTCATGTTGTATTGTTCTAAGTTATATTGTTTATAGCACCTAAGTGTTGTAGGTGCAGCGACACGATACTGGTGCTACAACACTTAGGTGGTGGTACTAACAAAATTTTCTTTTGTTAAATAATTAAGTTCAAGTAATTTTTGTATTGTTATGGCTTAATTAACTATTTTATTATCAAATATCTTAAATTCAAATGATAATTACATAATGGTTTAGAAACTTAATTAGTAATAAAATTATTAAATAAGGGATAATTAGTTAACATAATAATAATTAAATTTTATTCAAAATAAATATTTTTCAGTGATGTGTTCTTCAAAAATACTTGATTCACGTAATTGACTTAAAATGAATCTAGTTAATTAGTAGGTTCTAATTTTGAACATAGTATCATCGTTTTAATGTAATAAAGATAAGTATTAACTAAACTTGAGTACTTCCTATGAAAATTTCTTATAAATTTTAATAGATTGAATAGGAGAATCTAAGGGTGACCAAAATCATAATAGTAAATGGCCAATAAAGTGATCATCTAATGACAAAAAAAAAGTGAAGGAAACAATGTGTGTGTGTGTGTGTGCGCGCGCGCGTGTGAGGGAAAGAAAAGAGAGAGAAAGAGAGAGAGGGAGGCAGCGATGAAGAGAGAGAGGGAGGCAGGGATGGAGAGAGAAGGGGAGAAAGAAGGGAAGAGAAATCTTGAGTATATATGAATTTTGAAAATTAGTGCCTTATATTCTATTATATTAGTCATCAAAGTTTTGTTAAATTTAAATTTATAGTATTATATTTAGTGGAAAAAGTCTTAATTATGATTGTTAACATGATTAATATCAAAATTTTAAATTGATCGATTAATTAGTATTCATTAAGGTCAATTAGAAACACTAGAGCATTGAGGAAATCATATTTAGAAAATATTAATGAAAAAAAAATGTTTAGGACTTTTTTAGTTAATAAGTATTCCTATTTAATAATTTAATTTGAATGAATTTATCTATCTAAATTTATTATTTAATAAATTTTAACTTTTAAGATGATTGCTATCAAATTACAAGTTTACGGATGTATACATTTGATTACTTGAAGAATAGTAATAGTTTGAGTTTGTGAGTATATATATGTTGAGTGAGTTAAGTTAAATTATGAGTGAATTTTTAGTTAAAAGTTAGACATATTTGAATTATTATTATTAAGAATAGCATTTATTTTTCAGTTTATATGAGATGAATACTTCAAACTTAAATACCAAAATAATAGTGCAAATAGTACAACAATGAACCAAAGAGAAATGATTAGAAAAATGATGAAATTAATATAACAGTGTCATTATAGCAATGTTATTATAACTGTATATAACATAGGAGTTGTAGAAGTGTTACTATAATGACGTTGTAGCGCTATTATAGTATTCCAAAAACATATAATATAGTATTATGATGTCATGAACGTAGCGTTGAAGTGCCATGTGCAATGTTGTAGTGCTATAAAAGCAAGGTTGAGGTGCTACAAGTTGATAGAATCAGTTTGAAGTAGTATTGGAGTGGACTTGAGAGTTTGTGGGGTAGTTTTCAGAGTAGTTGTGGTGTGGGGATTGATGTTAACGTTAAGAGGTAGTATTGTAGTGACTAGGGAAGACTAGATGGGTTCAAATTAAGCAATTGAAGCACTTTTTTTCACTTATAATGGGTGGGTTAAGCATAACGTAGTTAAGGTGCTAAGCTTATAATGGGGCATGCAACATATATTGTGAGTTTACTGTATGATATATTTGGATTATAAAATAAAATGGTATAAGTGATTTAATGTTGGTTGTGGTGTCTAAGAAACATGTTAACTTTGTTTTCCCCAACATAGCTTCTAATATGATAAATATTATTTGGATTCGATAAAAGAATGGATATATTCTATGAAAGAGAAAACCAAATAAAGTTGTTGAATGACTAAAAAGCGTAGAATCATAAAACTTCATAAGCTCTCCAACACTCATTCGGACCAAATTTTCTTGCCATGACTCTTTGTAAGAAGCCATTCTTTTAACATAATTGGAAAACATACATATGTACATTATCTTTTATTAAAGAATATGATATACTTTACTATAAAATAACCAAAGCAATTAATTTTGGATAAATCATAAGTAAATAGACCATTTATAATTCAAAAAAATATATCTATATATATATATATATATATATATATATATATATATATATATATATATATATATATATATATATATCACAGAAGAACTTCGAGACAAACTCGCTGTCAAGAATAAGAAGGCCATAAAATATAGGCGATAAAATTATACCTGTAAATTTAGCTAGGAATTCATTTACTCCAGGTAAACTAATTTCAAGTGTAAAAAAGTGTAGAGCATGTGCATCAACATCATGATAAATCTGCTTGGTATGCATATCCAGAATTAAGATAAAAAGGAGTCAGCGTTGACAAAAGACATGAAAAATATAATGATAAATCATCCTGAGAAAGAGTCACAATAGAAAGATTAACTCCCTAAAAGATTAAAAATCTAAGGGACAAAAACAAAAAACAAGCACAATCTATCCATGACAATGCTTATTATATCAATGACTTCACTGCTTGAACCTGGACTCGGCCCTCCTTGCATCCTCTGGGGTTGATGGAAACAGTTCAACATATCGCGATCCAATTGTCATTTTATCCTTTGACATTGCTTTCTTCGCAACTTCCGCTGACACAAACTCCACATAAGCTTCCCCGGTAACCTTCCCATCAAGGCGGCGAACAATGTGCACACTCCCCTCTTTCACGTCATAATCTTGAAAGAAGTCGAGAATA
The DNA here is from genome assembly GCA_022702705.1 of Papilionanthe hookeriana x Papilionanthe teres. Taxonomy (NCBI): domain Eukaryota; kingdom Viridiplantae; phylum Streptophyta; class Magnoliopsida; order Asparagales; family Orchidaceae; genus Papilionanthe; species Papilionanthe hookeriana x Papilionanthe teres. The sequence goes on from CM040425.1 coordinate 93,316,215, forward strand.
TCCGTCTCCGTTGCAGAGTAGGGAAGCCCACGAAGCTTGAGAACCTCAGTATAATCCATCTGATCCTTGTCATCGTAAGTCTTCTTTAAACGGGGTGCTGGCGAGCTGCTCCGACGTTCGCCATCAAATGAGCCACCACTGTTAACCTCGTCGGCTATGGCATGATAATATTCTTGTTTCTTGGACTGGAAGACCTCGATGTATCTGCGTCCCATGTTTTGCCTGTTTCTCTGGAGGGCAAACTCTCCCTGTATTGGAGAAGAGAAGACGACAAAAGCCTCACCTGAAAAGCGACCGTTCTTGTGCACCAGCAAGCAATCCACGACATCCAACCCGGCAAAAAATTTGTGTACTTCAAGCTCATCACAGTTGAAAGGCAGGCCACGCAGACGAACCACAGGGAAGCTGTAGGTGCTGTTTCTGCTGGGGCCACCACCATAGCTCCCATATGCTGAAGCATAAAATGAGCCAGCACCATGCCCGCCAAAATAAGGGCTGGATTCCAGCATCCTAGGGCGCTTTGAGGCAGCAGCAAAGTCATAGCTGTCTGACACCCCTCCGCTGGTCACTGCGAAGTAGGGATTGGATTCCATCATTCTCTGTCTCTTTGCGCCCTCGTACCCGTCCGTAACCCCCCCGCTTCCCATCATTGCCCTTCATGATAACCAACATCCCAAAGAAAGAAAAAAAAGGAGATGGTACCCCCCAACACTCAATCCCCATTTGAAAATTTGAATCCTAGCAATCACTAGAATTTCACCCTAGGTGCTATCTATCTAGCTGAGTAATTTATCATGCTTTGCTTTGGTATAGAAACAATGCAAAATAAACAGCGGAAAAGGGAAACAAAAGATTAACGTACTGAACGACTACTCAAATTTAAAGGATAAAGAGAATGACAGGAAAAGCAAGCAGTTCATTCAAGAAAAGATTTAAATTTATCTAATTAAATGAATTCACTAGAAAATCAGATATCAATTTCTAACGGTATGGTTAACATTTGCATTTCAATTAACAACATTATGCAAAAATTTAACACTTGAACAAAAAAGAATAAGCATCAGCAAGTTTCCAAACTGCAGAAAGTAGTCTGCCGAAACACAAACTGATAGTGGGACAGCAAGTCAAAAAGAATCACATTTAAACAACCTCACAAGTTTCCTAATGCAACTCTTCCACTATTCCTTTTCTTCAATGTGGGTCATCAAACTGCAGATTAATAATTATACAGCCTTCAGACAACCGAATTTAACATTCTCCGTTCAATTTAAAGATGGGATTTTCCAAAAGCATAGCTTATGTGTGGGTTGAGAAGTATCATAGGTGCAAAAAAGAAAAAAAAAACCAAAAAGCATTGCACGTAAGGAAGATGAGGGAAGCGAAGGAGAGGGATCCGGATCAATAATACTGAATGGTAGCGCAATAGCTTTATATTTGACGTTATGTGGTAGATCATATAATGAAAGAAAATGCACTGCCACTAACAGCTTTTCACAGTAATTTGGTGCAAATGTAATCACACTTTGTGCTAAGGCATTCACCACGGATGGCAAATTTAAACAAAGATTAAGAGTTGGTATAACCCAATCAAAAATTGCAACCATTACTCTTTTACACAAGCCAAGTATAATTTCCAATTGTTAGTCAGCAATAAAAAGTTTAGAAACTTTCTGCTAGGTATTCACCAAGGATTCTTAGTTTTAACCTAAAGCTCTCCATCAGGGAACCATATTGGAAATTCCCAACCGTTACCGCTGCTCAAACAAAGCAACTGCATAGAAGCTAACATCTTCAGCAAATAGCAGGGCGATGTGCTGGATAGTGCAACAAATACAAATTGCCACGGTGGTATGCAAAAAGTCGGAGAGCTTATGATCAATAGGCAAAGCCACAGTGGAGATAATACTACTAGCTTGGAAACTTAATTCGGTGATCATGAAATTGGTTTTCAAATTTAGCCAAAAGGAGTAAAGGAAAAGTAAGGTTATTTGGTTGAACAGGTTGATTGCTAATTACATTGGTTTTTACATTTAAAACTATAAAAGAATACGTATAGTTCGGTCAAAAGTCCATGTGGATAGGATCAGCGGTAAGCTATGGGTCAATCAAATGGTACAACCAGCCGATTTGTTACAACAGCCTGTCCAATTCAACCAACAATTCACCAAAAGACAGCTTGGATCATCAATTCAGGCAGACAGCGTGTTGGGTTGGGCACTAGTCATCTGTAGCAATTCCTGTGATGAAATCTCCCGAGCAGAAATTGCACGACCTCGCCTATTTGCCACACCATTGGTTATTTGATATGTATTTTATTTCAAACTTACCAGTGTATATTTTGTTTCTTTTGTAGTGTTGTATGTACCGTACCTCTAACCAGCACAATCTACATATAGAGATGACGCCATGAGGTATCTAGCACGGGAAAAAAAAAACAAAAAGAGAAAAAAGGGAAAGGGGCAGGAAAAAGGGATCCTAGAGAATAAGATTCTAAGCGGTAAAAAATCTAAAATAATTGTGAGTGAAGGGATTTCTGGAGATTCCACGATCCATCCTTCATAAAAATTTCATAAGATAAAAAGATCCCAAGAATCTCTCTCCTCTATTTCTGGTTCTCCCATCCAAACGAAGTTCTTTCCTAGGTAGTATGTGGTCACAAATATTTAGGATCCAGCATCACAGTGAGCTGAACATGTCACAATCTACAAGAATCTCTCTCACTCTTGTACGCATGATGTTGGCAAAATGATCTCTATGGTTTTGTTCTGCTCCATGAATTGAATGAATTGAATGAATTGAATGAAATGAATGAGCAAATGACGATGATGATCAAAGAAATCTTTAGAGCATGCGCCGAGAGCACAAAAACCATCTAATGCACTGAAATTAGTGGTGCAAAAAAGGGACCTAGCAATTAGGACGAGATGAGCTCTATCATCTGCTACGACAGAGAAAGATGATAGATACTGCCTCGGCAGTGCAGATTCCTCTAGTGTAGAGAAGGCCTTCACCAAGATGCTTGCTGAGGCCGAGGCACCAAAGAATTTCAAGATTTCATCATTTTAGCTTCCCCAAAAGGAAGATCAGACAATGTTGATCATGTAGCATTATTTGATTCAGCATTATGCCTACACTCAAATGTCCTCTTCTTCATGACTCTTAAAAAGTCAATCATTTGCTGGTTCAACAACTTACGACTAGGGTTGATCACCTCATTTGTCAAATTCTAATACATGTTGCATAATTCCACAGTACCCAAAAGCCATAGAAAAATTCACAAGCCTTGTTGTGAATACGTCAAGAGCCAGGAGAGTCAATAAAGAGCAATATAACCTGCTTCCAGAAGGTAGAACTTATTGTCATTCATGTCGCTTTGGCTCAGGGCTTGATAGAAGGTCCTTTCTGCTACTCTTGGGTTGCAATGCCCAAGAACACCAGTTGAATTATTAGAGCTACCCAACAACCATATCTCTCTAGAAGAATACAACTCGCAACCTAGCACCTCCGGAATGAAGCACCAAAAGAAGCATTTACCAAGGAGAAACTTCTGTTGCTTCAGCCGAGAAGTTGGAGGATGCTATGTAGAAAGTAGCACAAGGTGATTCAAGAAGCATCAGATTCATCCCTACGGGGGATGTACTAATCAAGAAGAAAGGAAAATCGGTCATTTAGTAGAGAAGTCATCATCTCCCATTCCGCATCCACTAGTTGTGACCCCATTAAGAGTCTCGATAGCTCAAGTCATTGAAGAAAATCCAGAATAAAGAGTCTCGATAGCTCAAGTCATTGAAGAAAATCCAGAATAAAGAATATTTTCGAAGGCCAACATCCATGAAATAAGGTCACCTACGTGACCCAAAAAAGTATCGTACATACCATATGAACCACGACAATGACATTAATGAATGAATACAAACATTTTAAGGAATCTGAATAAAGAATTAATCAAAGCCAGAGAGCTGAAAGAGTTCAACGCACTGGGAGCAAACATAAGGAGAAGAGATATCACTCATTGAAGAAGCTTGAAACAAGCCTATCCCAACGCAAGCCATCCACATTGTGAGACTAGTCATAGACTGCCTTGGAGAAAATGAACCAGAAGCTCCTCATCAGTCAAATCTCAATCGACTTCAACCATGGAAGGTGAACTTAGGGAGTTATTCTCGACCATCAATAGCGAGTTAAACATCCATAATCTTCACTAACAAAGATCTTCATACTAAGAGAAAACACTACAATGATGTTATTATGATCACAAAGATGATTACAAACTATCAAATTGACAACATTCTCATAAACATTAGTAGTTTAGTCAATATCCTCCTCCAAAAACGTCTATGAAAAGATTGGCTTGGGGAGGATCTCACACTTTATCACCACATCGAACACACTTTTTATTTTTGTCATAAAAAGAAAGAGTTGTTGGACTTATTGCTCTCTCGATCATTTGAAGTTAAACAATTTACTGCCATGACTGACTGTCATAATCGATTCACCAATTATATACAATGTCATCTTTGACCAATCTTTATTGAACATCTTCAGGCTATAGTCTTAACTTATCACATGATTGTCAAATTACCATGAGACGAGCGAAATTACCATCAAGGGTTATTTGGTAAAGTCTCAAGCCTATTACCTAAGAGCAGTGGAAATATTTACAAAAAGAAATTTTGAACCTAGACACTGAGAAGTAGCCTAGACTAATGAAGTCGTCGAAAAATTTCCTCTGTCAATGGAGCCCATGGGAGGAAATTCTACCTCAACATCTCTTTCGATGCTGGATTGAGCGACAGATTGATTGAAGCTCTCCCTAAATGTTGACATGTATTTGTTGGTCGAACGACAAGATGCTAGAAATATTGTTTCCTGTCAAGCACTCGATGACAACAACTGAATTCAACCATTCGAACAGAAGATGAGGCTAACTGCCACTACATTAGTAAAACCTATTCGTCAAAAGGATTACAAGCTACTCAATGCAAGCTTCACTAGAGAAGTTCAAAACCTGAAGTGGGTCGCTAGCAAGGTGAAGGTGCCAAAATCTAACGATAAATAGTGCACGCATTAAGACTTAATAAACTTGAAGTTCACATGTGCAAAGTCCGTTTCCATGATCCAGGATAATGTATTAGTCGAATCTACATTTAGCTATTCAGTAATGAGTTTTTTAGATGCATTCTCTGGTTAACATCACCTCAAAGATGCACCCTGCAAATTCGGAGAAAATTGCATTCATCACAAGAGATGGGTTTTATTGTTATGATGTAATATCTTTTGGCTTTAAAAACGTATACAACTTACCAGAAGATGATGGATATAATATTCAAATCAAAAAAGAAACATTGAAGTGTTTGTAGATATATTGATTAAGAGAAAATCCCTTGAACAAAATTCATTTAAAAGAGAACTTTGAAACGTTGAGAATTCAACTTGAAGTTTAATTTGTTCAAGTGTAGGAACAGAGTCGAATAGATTTGGAACAGAGTCGAATACATTTCTTGGTTACCTATTCACCATAGAATAAATGAAGATGACTCATAAAAAAATAAAAAATAAAAACATAGTGGAGATGTCTACTAGAAACTCAAAAAATTACAGAAACTGATAGGCCAAATCTTTGACTTGAGATGTTTCTTTTCTAAACCAGGAAACAAATATTCTTTTTTTCAACCACTTCAAGAGTATCATACACTTCGTTTGGTCTGAAGAGTAAAAGCAGTCTTTCATCAAACAGAAGAACTTTCTATCATCTCCTTCGCTATCTGAAAGCCCAAAATTGAGCAAATATTTACTAATGTATCTTGAAATCGAAGTAGCTGACAGCTCAATGCTTCTTGGGGAAAGGAACCAAAAGTGATTCACTATATTCTACATTAGCAAGATCCTAAGAGATGAACTCAAATACCTGATCATGGAATGCTCACTTTATACTTCTTTGCAAAGCTTCGTCTCTAGTCCTTACTTCCAAGCTCATTCAATACAAGTAGTTGTGAACTATACATTGTGGTCGGTGCTTGCTAAAACATAGCATCCAAAAGCATATTCAAGTGGGCGGCCAAACTCACCGAATTCAATAACTCTTAAGTGCTAAGTCTACTTTCTTGTTGATTTCACAGAATCAAGCATTGAAGAAGCTTTAGTCTACGTTCTTGTTGATTTCACAGAATCGAGCATTGAAGAAGCGCGCACTGAAGATAAACTATAGACTTTATTTATTCACAGGCGGAGCAACCAGCAACCATATAGTTAGCATTGGGATGGTGCTCTTGGGTCTATCTGGCAAATCCTTGTACCATTTTGTGCAAATCTGTTTTGGAACTTCTAATAATCAAGCTGAATGCAAAGCCCTCATTGGCTTATGATTTGCTCAAAGTGAAATAACTTGTACATTCAAATTCATAACTGGTAGTGAACAAGGTGAATGCTGAATATGAAGCTCAAGAAGAAATCATATTGCAATCTCTCTTCACTGTGAAGACAAATTGGACAGCTCGAATATTCAAAGATAGAGCATATCACCAAAGAACCAAATCAATTTGCCGACTTATTTTCCAAAGATAGGGAACCTCAATGGAGAAACAATTCTTAGTTCAACCAATCATAAAAAAGCCCGATGTAATGGGAGTGGAGTCTCAAAAAAAACTAGGCAGGGTAGATCTATTTATTGCTATTATCATGTGTCAGACCCTAGAAGATTCAAAATCAAGCCAACCCAATACTTATTGATTGATATTGAAATATTTACAGGGTTGATTATTTAGTTGTGTTTGACATCTCAATGAAAATGAAATAGTTGACATCTCGAAATTTAATTCAAGCAAATGTGAGAGCTACTCAAGAGGTAAAACATTAAGGAGCAAAAAGGTATATTTCTGGCCAACTCTCTTCAAGGATGCAGAAAACTTCTACACAAGATGTAAAAATATCAAATCCGCTCCTATGCAGCTATGACCTTTCTCGCATGTTGCAATCAATCACAAGCCCAAGGTCATTCACAATCTGGGACATGGATCTTCTCAATTTTTTCCTCCAACAATAGGTCAAAACAAATTTGTCAGACATTATCAATTATTTATCTAGACGGATAATAGCCAAGGACTTAAACAAAGTCCACGTCGAAGTCATCCACAACTTCCTATGGTCCGACATAATCTGCATGTATGAGTTGACCATGGACATCATCATAGACATAATAACATAGTTCGTTGATAAAAGTGTCAAAGACTTCTATGAACTTCACTTGAAATTCACTTTAAATTATCATTCCAAAACCAATAGTCCAGTCGTAGTGGTAAATAAGCTAACTCTCAACTTACTCGAAAAAAGAGGTTGAAGGTGCCAAAAATAAATATATGTTGATTTTCTACCATTTGTTCTATGGGTCGCTCGAAACCCCTCCGTCAACCACTATGAGTTCATCCTCTCATAGGCCCAAAGTCGTGTTACCTGTTAAGTATGACTAACATAGCCAAAAACAATCACTGCGCAGAATTTTGAAGAAACCAAGGTAAATGAATGGAGATATGTGAATGGAGATATGTGAATGATGAATGATTGTGAACTGCAATGCACTTGAAGAATGGCGTAATCAGTCGTCCATGAAACAATGAGAAATTAAAAGGAGTGACAAAGTACGAAAATATACACTTAAAGAAAAATACCTTCAAAGCTAGACATTTAGTGTTAAAAGAAGCAGACTTGGCAGCTTGCAAACTTGCTCTTGACAAGTTAAGAGTCAACTTAGACCAGACCCTCCATCATCAAAGAGCAAGTGGGACCTGCAACTTGCAAGCTTACGACATACAATGATAATGAAATCCCAAGGACTTGAAGCTAGGATGATTTAAAAAGTTTTATCACTGAATTTACTATCAAATTCTTTCTTTTTACTTTTGTGCATTAGAAAAATATTATTTAGTCAAGTCATTGAATACTAGAGGAAGTCGGCCAAACCAGATTTGCCCTTATTTGCATGCCCTAACCAAAATGATGAGATTAAAATACAATGATTTTGGTTCATTCTAAAACCTCTCTCCTTAATAATCCACGAGATTGATTTTGACTAATGATAAGCTTAAAGTTGTGTGACTGCATCTTGGAAGAACATTTAAAGTCCCAAGAAAGAAATCCTGAAGTACCTAAAAAGCCACCTGAACGAATTTTGTAGGAGAGCTGAAGGCCCCAGGAAGAATGACAATCAGCACCTAGCAAAATCATTTAACACATTTTATATCAAAGTATACTCAAGGGGAAAAAAACTTTAAAATATTGTACTAAAACATGTCTTGAAAAGATATTTCTTAGCAAAAATCATTGATTTGAGTTTAGAACCTTTTATAGGAATGTTATATCATTTAAAGGTCTTTTGGGATAGAGGCTCATTCATTGAATCTTGCTTAAGGGAACTCAACATCCAACTAAGTGATAAAGAACCCAAACCTTAAATTACATATCAAAAAATCCACCTTGTCTTGAAAGCTCCAAAAGAAACGTATGGACGACCTACTTTGCGGCGCACAATCACAGACAACAAAAAAACCACCTTATCTTTCCATCCCTCTGAAAATCATTATCTTCGCTCAAAAACAGCCTCTACTCCGGGGAAGCAGACAAAACTAGAATTAGAAAACACATACATTATTTGTTTAGAGCCCGATAACTGTGGTTAAATAATAAATGCACAAAACATAAAATTTATGGTAAGTCTTTTACCAAAGACATTGTACTAACCTGCTTTATTAACATATTTCATCGATCTGTCATGCAGGAACAGACCACACTCACCCAGTCAATCAGTTTAGCAGCAATACATGGATCAGCAGACACCCGATGGCAAGGATAAATGAACAACCTACTTTATGCCACTCGGTACGAATTTTATAGGAGCAGCTTCAGGGCCCATGTGATGATTCCTTGAAGGAGAGCTAAATACCAACAAGAAGATGGCCAGCCCGCACTTAATAACAAGTCTTACATGCCTACACTATTCCAAATTCAATGCTCACCTCATAATCTCAACTCACCAACTCGCTAACAGAATCAAACCAAACAATCAATTTGAGGATCCATCCAAGAACAATTCATAAATCCTTAAAAAATTCAAACACCGAACTCATCAACATCCACACTTCATAAAATCTTTTTGTTCTATTAAAAGCATACTCTTGAAACACGAGTCAAGCATAAAAGGCGAAATTATCTCCATTAAGATAAAATCCAAGCATGCGAGCCTCTTTTATAGCAAACCCAAATTGGTACCACGATGATACGATAAAGCAATGGCCCATTAAAGGTGACAAAATCTAACTAAGAAGTATACAAAGTCCAGACAATGTATGACTTGAATCTAAGTTATTGTATAATCCATTTCAAAATTCACTCATATATGCTCAAGCATCACATATTTGGAATTCGGTCGTAAACCTCAAAAATTCAACATTGAGAATTTCTTTCAAATTTTAATATGAATTAATTGGCAATCCGTCATCACAAGCTTCTTAACCATCTTCTATTAGAATTTTCTTGTCAACTTCCTATTGTGAATTCTCAGCAACTAGATGGTCATTTAATCTGGTATTTTCTAATAGTATAATTCACGAAATTCACTTTCACAAATTCATCATAAAGATATAAACAATATCAATTTAACTACATTACAACTATATAATAGAAATTCATTTCAGTTAAATACATCACATCAAATAAAAAAAAAAGTTTCTCATTCCATCACTTTGAAAAAGGTTACAATTAGAACACCCAGAATCATTCGTTCAATTCACTAAAGGTGACTATCTCTATTTACAAAATAAGGAATGAAGAACTAAATGCAAGATTCAAAGGAGACGTTCAAAAGTACTCAGTTGCTCTCTATCAAGTGCTTCAACATAAACTCGTCACCCGCCTTGAACTTGACAGAGTGAGTTCACTCCAAATACTTGTAGAATGCTAAGAGCTTACCGGCCATGTCAGCTATCATCTTCTCAACTCAAACAATTGTTGTAATATTTCGGCCTTGTCTACAGAAAAGGCCTCATTTACATTACTTGGTTCCTAGGCGAGCTTTTCAACTCTCCTGAGCCACTTAGCATATTAATCTATTTGAAGAGAAATCAAAGTAGCCCTATATATTTTCGGATGTCTCCTCTTGGCAAGGGAATAGTAAATTTATTCACATCAATAATGCGCACTTTGGAGGTAGATGTGTTTTTTTCCATTTTAATCAAGCCAGCTCATCCGAAAGAACATCTATAACAAAGAAAATGCAATCTAGAATACTTAAATCAATCAGTTTCCAATAGAAGACATTAAAAAAACTCTTTATCTTCAACGGGTGAGTTCTCACTTCTAATCCTAAAGGACCCACATCTAGCAGGTAGAGGAGCACATTACTCAAGGACAAGCAGCATATGCCCCCTTTCATTAGAAATAAGTTGCCCTTCTTGGGCAACACCTGGTTTATTCAAATCCAATTCACCAACCATTGGTCTGTCAACAGATAACCCTTCGCTCATTAGCCCAATGACGTGAATTAAGCTATAAAACAAACTGAACCTCATTAAACATACAAAAGAATTAATTATATAAACAATTTTTTTTTATCACAATGTCTATCCGAACTAAATACAGATAGGAATTGACATATTGCATATTTCTTTGAACAATCCAATGTCACGTTAGGAGCCAAAGACCCTAATAAAGCCAAAGCCTCTTTAGCAGATAGCAAAATTTAAACTGAGAAGTCCCAAAAGTTGGAACCCTATTAGGGGCAAATCAAAAGATGGTGAATACATCACGGAAAGAGCCTCCATGAAAGCTAAGAGGTAAATAGCAGGAAGGACAGAGAATTTTCCACCTTGAGAGTTTTAGTATTTTCTTTTACAATCTTCACTTTCTTCCTCTTTCTCCCTGAAAAACCTTTCCTAAGTTTCCCAAACAATGCCTCAATAAAGCTAGATTCAAAAATTGTAAAATTTTCTACAGGGGCCTCTTCCATTCTTTACGATGCTAGGAACAGAGCCAAAAAAAAAAGGACGTGAAACGAAGCAAGGTTTGTCGGCAATAGCGCAATAAAAATCCCTCACCGGGACATAAATTACAGCAAAGCTAAAACATCATATATAAGTTTGTTTAAACACATTTATTATTAAGATAAATGAAATTATCACTTTGTGTTTTCTTTCAAAATTTCACGGTCAAAAGAATAAAAGAATAGAGAAACTAAATATAGATGATAAAAAAGATCTGAACCGGATTTAACGAGCTACAAATCAACCAGTGGATTCATTACAACAACTTGATCAGATAATCCAACCAAGCAATTTGCCCAAGGCAACTCAGCTAGGAGCTCAAATAAATAACTCAGCTCACCAATTCAAAGAGCCAGCTTGTTCAGTCAACACAACAGATTATCTAAAGCAAATCCTATGGTGAACTGTCCCAAGCAGCTTGCTCAACCTCTTCACATCGCCAAAAAACCGAATAGGCAACCACACCACATCAACTATTTTGATTCAAACTTTATTATATACTTGGTAAAATAAATTTTATATTTCTTGTGTAGCATTATATGCACTGTATCTTTGGCAAACCCAACCAATATATAGAGGTGACCACCATGAGGTAGAGGGATGGAAAAAAGGGAGAAAAGAAATGAATGAATGGGAGGAGAAAAAGAATTCCTAGAGAGTAGAAGCATAATTGTAGGTGAGAAATCCAGAATTTTTTAGTGAAAGGATTTTTGGAGATTCCATGGCCAATCCTTTGTAACCATTCCATTTATATCAATAAAATCCCAAGGATTTTTCTCTCTACTTGTAATTTCCTTCTCACAAAGCTCCTTCCTACATGCTATGTATCCACAAGCATTTCAAAATCCAACATTTATGCATTGGCTTTTCTAGGCATGCAAATTGGACATGTAATGAAGAGATAAAAAAAGAGGCTAATAATTCCAAAAGTATGAATCAAGATCAAAACCAAGTAAACAAATCTGATTCCAAATTTTGAGAAAGAAAGGTTGAAACATATAACTCGTGACATGATGCAGGTTAATCATAGACCAATGTAGATAATCATCATCATTACTTTTATCTCAAGTGGTTGGATTATGCATACTAATTTTCTATTTGTTCCTGTTAAGTATTGTTAGGGTAGTAATAAAATATCAAGCAAAAGTCATGAAAATGAGAGAACAAACACACAAACATTTGGCAAAACAAAAGACACAAGTTTGCACGATTTTGCAAGATTCACCGACATTCAGTTCCATAGATATTAAATATTCAATTAAGCCTTTAAAACAGGGGTTCTGTTAGGATTTATTTTCATACAGAGTTAATAAGGATAGAGAAAAAAAAAATCATGTCAATGATGGTGAGGAAACACAATCACCAATCACAAAGATGAGAGCTGGACATGTAGAAAAGATATAATAATTGTTAATATTCTACTCATTTTTCTCCTGAGTAAATCCAAATGAGAGATTCTCCATGTTATGGATGAAAACTTCTCTTTTCTTTATAAAATGAGAACTAGCTACACAATTTACTAGAAGAAAATTTCCACCCTACTAAATGCCCATGAAAAACTCCTCCCTCCACTCTTAGCTGGCAATTTCTCTCCACTCTCTCGCCCCCTTCTTTCAATTTGTTGTGATTCTCGGATGTCAAGCCCTTCCTTCAATAGCTCTACTCATAATGGTAAAGGAAATGAGTTTGAAAACAAATTATTACAAGGGTTAAAAAAATCTCTTAAAGCCCTCAAAAGATCTTATAGCCACAAAAGAAGTTTAACCAACACTTGAAAATCTTAAGCTAATTGCAATAAATCGATCCCAATCATATCTTATAAAAATTTTAACTAGAAAAAAGTTTACTCCAAACATTTACTGCTCCAAGAGTTAAACCTATTCTTCGTCAACATATAAAACAATTTCAAATGGACTAAAGTACAATCCCTCACTTTAATAATCCACTGACACAAATATTATCAAGTATAAAGAATGATTATTCTACCCCTTACTGTACATGTCTAAATAAATAATCTAAAAATCTATTTTTTATTATCTTATCTTCAATAAATATAACGTCAATGATTCCTCTAATTAGATAAATCCTTAATTTATCATTCCTAAATTTGCTACATTTTCATCCTAAAATTCTCATTTCGTCCACAATTTTGCTAATAATGACCTTTTAATTACCTAATGCTTGCATCCATATAAGGATGAGTTTGGGGGAGCTTTTGTTTATCCAAATAAGCTGCTTATTCGAAAACGCGGACAGCAGGGCTCAACCTGCGTTCTGACTTTAGTGTAAAAAACCAACTACGTTTTTGGATAAGCTGCGAAAACGCAGTTTCCAAACAGTGAGGCGGCGTTTTCAAAACACCACTGCAACAAATAAGATGCCCGAAACCCACCCTAAGATTGACAACTTAATTATAATTTTATAAGATTTATTTTTAATTCTCCATGATATCTCTTATCACATATAACTTCTTGAGCAACTCTCAATTTTCAAAAACCCAACTCTCAAAATGTAATATCTATATATGTGTGTGTGTGTGTCAATATATATATATATACACACACACACACACACACACACACATATTCACATTCTTTTGCATAATATTTCCAAAATATCTAGACATATTACACTTTAATATCACTTTATCATCTAACAATTTTATAACTATTAAAAAGGTAAACACTAAAATTACATATCATGTGCAATATATGTTGTACTAGTTCTAAGCCAATCATTTTCAAAAAAAATTCTCTGTTATTGTATCTTCTTATTTATTTTAACAGGTATCTCAAGCATATAAACATACACAAAAACACCTCACTTTTTAGATTCTTTGTAAACATATTAATAACCAGAACCAAAAGAAAAATGACTCAAATCCTAATCCTTCACATAATCCTATTATAAATGGAAAGTTGTTTATCGCTCTACAACTATTAATACTAATGAGGAATCTAGAATACATATCATTAATAACTTTATAATTTTGACACATACCTTTTTTAATGTGCCCCAGGTCAATTCTCATAATACTTGAATATGAATTCAAAAGATCCATAAATATCATAGAGAGACTCTTTTCTCAATATAATTTGCCATTAATTTTCTTAACACAGATTGCTTCCCTCATAAAATTTCTTGTATGAGATAAAATTGATTTCCAAAATCGATAATAATTATTATAAGTTGAAGCTCCATTACTATCTCCTATTGATTTTTGTATAACTCTTAAATTTAAATCTTCTATAATTATCACAATCTTTAACATTTCTTTGTTTAAAAATATTTCTTCTCCAATCATTTTTGCATCTTCTCACTCTTCAAAATTTGAATGAAATACTTATTAATTAGACAAGATAAATACTAATCATAATCTTCAATACTTTATACCTATCAATTTATGTTTTTTTTTTTTGTTGGTAACTTAAATTATTTTTGTTAATCAATCTATAAGAGCTAATTATTTCAGTTTTATGCTCCTCTAAAATAACCTCTTCCTTAATTTAATAAATTTTGAAAATATCTTTGCCACCTTTTCTTGATGTCATCCTTACCTAAAATCTTATGACGTTTGATTCTATTGTATCTGACTAGATCAAAATTTCAAGATTTTTCCTGTTGTATTGGTTGTTCTATGTAAATCTCCTTTTTTTTTGTTCGTAAGTACAATTATTATTACAAAAGTCATAAAAAATTGTCTACTGTGTGTGCTAAATTTTTTTAAAGTCTTCTAATATTTTTTATAATCATTATAAATATCAATAACATTCAATTTTTGCCACTATAAAGGTATGTTCTTTCCCTGATAATCTTTGAAATTCCTTGTCCACCAAATTACATTTCAAGTGTAAAGTCTATTTTTAGAATTTAAAACCTCTATGACAACCTTCCTAATAAACAACTTATCTTATCCTGCATCAAATTTAACTAAAGAATTTCAATACGCCTCTCAAAACAAAGTCACTTAAAAGATTAAC
Source organism: Papilionanthe hookeriana x Papilionanthe teres (assembly GCA_022702705.1). Classification (NCBI taxonomy): domain Eukaryota; kingdom Viridiplantae; phylum Streptophyta; class Magnoliopsida; order Asparagales; family Orchidaceae; genus Papilionanthe; species Papilionanthe hookeriana x Papilionanthe teres. Next base: position 93,331,225 of record CM040425.1, read on the forward strand.
AATTCGAACATAAAAAAATAAAAACTAATATAATTTCCACTATATAAGCAGGCAAAAATTTAAAAAAAACAAGGAATTTCTTAATGCAAATATATATGGCTAAAGTTAATAAGTCCCAAGTCTACTCAACAAGAATTTGTTAATGTAAACAGTCCTAGCAATCTTTGATATCAACACAACCGTACTTTGTTTAAAAATGAAAATAATGTATCAAATAATCAATTAATTTAGTTCCCCTGAGAGACATAACATTTGATTTTTATCATAACTCAATTTCAAAAAGAGTTAGCTGACAATAAAATTTTGCTAACATTGTTAAATAAAACAAGTGCATCATAATGGTCGAGTTGAAGACTTCAAGAAAACCAATTCAGGAGATAATTTTATGTGGGCCTTGAACTGTTCCGTTGTTCTCCTATTTCTAAAACAGAAAAGCATACATACCAAAAAATTTAGGCATTTTTAATATTAACACATTTTAATGTTCTATCACTAACAATTGTCGGTTGCTTAGAAACTGGCTTATCAAGTTCAAAATTTACATCTTGAAGTAACTTCTCTTGCAAGGTTTTTGTAATGTCAATCAACAACTAAAGTAGTGCCCAATAAGAAACAAGTTAGGCACACAAACACTAGTCATGTCAGGCTTCCTTTTTGTATTCTATTTTCTATTTTATGCTCTAAGAAAAAAGAAACAAGTTAGGTAGCATGTCTAAGTGAAGTGGAGAACACATCTGTTGCCTTTCTCCAAACACAAGCAACTCTGTTTCAAAAATGCAGAAGACATTGTCAGCAGTGTTTTCCTCATTTTTGGAACTAAAACGGTGAACCAACACCCAATTTCCACAAATACTGCAATGCAAAAAGATAATTATTATGTTCTATTATTTATTTTATTCAGTATATAAACCAGAATTTTAAATTAACAAAACAGCTAATACCTCTAATATTTTCATATAGCAATTTTAAGTTACAAACCAACCAAATCTTTAACGAAAATTAAAAAATATAAAAACAGTCAATGATAACAATGGTCTCCATTAGACTTCAATTAACAAACACTACATAATATGATTCCCTGAGCTTATTGTTTCAAACTAAAAATCAATTTGCATACCATTTAACTTCACCAAAAAATAGAGCTTCAAGTTAACCTCATGTAAACATGGATTTTAAGCTTCTTTTTCTTCTCCATCATTCTTTTAAATGTTTATTTAGGCATCATTTCATAAAGGTAAGACATTGCACGCTTTACCACAAGTCAAAAAATTGATATAACAAAATACCAAATGAGCCTGTATATGTAATTCTTTTTTCACCCCACATCTCCTTTCAACATTCTATAAAGGTGACATTTTAGCGTAAATCTCAACAAATCATGTACATTCTAAACAGGTAGGTCATAGGTCATGGTACATCAAGAACACTGCAATGGATTAGAAAAAAAGGATTGGATCCAATGCGTGTGATACAAAGTATATTTAGGTTATAAAATCTCATGCTCTCAAATCTAAGAAAAAGAATTCATAAAAACTACCAACAGAATAATTACTTTATGGCGCTGCATATTAATAAGCCATATATGACATTAAGACAAAGCTAGCGTCCAAGGTCAACTTTAATCCTACCACTATCAATTCTTGATATATTTTAAGCCGTTCTAAAAGAAGCTTCACTAGGCCCTCTGTTAGACACAAAGTTCAAAACAAAATGGCCCATGGAAAAGGGGTTTCTTCAGGTAACAGAAGTAAAAAGGTACTTCAAACAGGTACATGCTCAAGCATCATTAAAAACTTTCAACCAATTTCCCTTCGCCATGTGTGCCTTATAGTGAAATGGTAACTGAAATCCATATGTCATTCCAAGCTAAACGGATCAAACCTAATAATAAAGTTCCCTATTCAAACTATCTACAAACCAAAGGAATCCCTACATAGAAAACATCACAATCAACCAATAAAATAGGTGTTTCCAGTAACTGCCATCCTGGCCAACGACTTGTCCTCCTGACCTAACAGTTTCCATGTACAAAACTATACTTTGGACAGGAAAAAAAGGGGCCTGCTAGGAAGGATTAGTCAGATGAGCCAAATAGATTTTATCAATGAAGAAGCATGCACTCTGGATAAGTATCACCAATGATCTCGACGCAATAAACTTTGCAGCAATAACTAAAAACCAATGAAAAAAAATCTTACCTATTACAAGCTACTTGTTCAATCTATAGGGGAAAAAAAATGCCTCAGTCAAAGTTCTCAGATTTCTTATAGGCAACTCAACATTCAAAACAAGCAATAAGCTCTCCAGTAAATTCCCTCTCTATCACAACTCACATGCCCAAATCCCAAACTAGCAGCGACAAAATAGAACGACCAGGATCAGGAAAAAGAGACAAAAAAACGCCGATAACAAAACGTTTAAAAAAAACAGCCACAATAATGGTAGTAACCAAAGAATGCTTGGAGAAAAGATTACCAAGAAGCTAAAAATACATAATTTTTTGGCGAAAAGACAAAAGCATTAGGGTTGATGTTGTTTATCTTACCCCCTTGACCTGTACATGGCCTCCGACTGGCTTTTCTTCCGCACAAACTTGCACGAAACCGCTGTCTCCTATCCGAAACCTCAAGCGAACCTCTCCGCGAAGGCAACACAGAAGAGATGAATCGATCGAGCTGAAGGGAAACCCTAGTGCCTATCGGTAAGACAAATCTCTATTTTATATTTGCATATTTATTACTGCGAATTTCCAAAAGCAGATGCCGGCAAGTGGCGTTGTATCCGACCATATAGACCGTATACAATTCAGGAAACTTATCTAATGTGATAAATAATTTCGGGTTTTTTATACTATTTATTCAAATTATTAAATATAATATTTTAATCATAAATTTTAGATATGATATTTCAACCTCTAAGTTTTTTTTAAGTGAATTTTGAACAATAGTTGTAATGAAAAAAGAGTTTAAAATGTTATATTTAGTATTTTGGGTGGTTGATATGTAATAAGTCTAAAAAAATATTTTTTGATTATACAAATTCATAAACATCCCCCTATTCATTTCAACCACGTGCTTGCCATCTGACTCGCCCTATAACGCTTCGCTCGCCTTCGTCTCCCATCTCATCATTCGCTATCTACCATCTCGCTCTCCCATATCATCTCCTTGTATCTGTTACCCGCCTTTCCTTGCAATCAAGCTTCTCGAAAAGGCTCCCTTCTCGTGTCACCTTCTGTAATAACTTGAATTCTTACCCTTCAAAATATTGTTTGCTTTAGCCAAATAGGCTCATGGTTTTGCCTCATTGGTGTAAACTCCTCGAAGGTCACCCATCTTAGAAGTGTTCTAGCACGAGCACGTTTACCTTGGAGCTTCTAAAGAAATTTTACCGTTACATTAAAAGGTGTCTCAATGTTTAAGAGTTCAGCTTCATTTGACTTAAGAGGCTTCACAATCACCCCTACTTAAATATCGACATCCTCGTCGACAATCTAAACCCAAAGTTATCCCTCAAGCAGATAGAATTCTATAGGCGGGCCCCTATATATTCAATAGGCGACTTTGATGCTCGAAATTACTACAAAGAAATCAATCAATCACACAAGTATACGTGTCAATCAAATAATATCATGATAAAGAGTGTGTATATCAATCCCAAGAGGAAATTTGTCAAAATATTTCTGAAAGTGAATATTCTAGTGTAATAAATTACTTAAATCTAATTTGAAGGGATCAAAATAAAAATGATAAAGATTCAATTGTCTTAAAAAATAGCAGTAAAACAGAAAAAAAATAATAAGAAAATAGCAATAACAAAAAGGGCAATGAGCAAATTTGAGTTCTTCAGATATGAAGAGGATCGTATTTCTGTGAAATCGATATAGTGATCTTTTGATATTTTTCTTATGATTTTGTCTATGTGAAAGTTAACAATTGATGAAAAAATCTTTTAATCTATGTATATGCCAAAAGAAGAGTTGGAAACTATATTACAATTAAAAGGGACTACCATCTAATGTTTCCCATGATTCCTCTGATTCTTTATCTATATTGCAATTTTTTTAATGGTAATATAGTTATTCCACTATATTATTATGTGTTGATCTACTCGTTCTTCTATTCAATAGTTAGATGTTTTGGATTAAGAAAGGTTTTAAATTCTTAATTTTTCAGTTTATGAGTAATGAAGATCGAAAGGCTAACAGATCAACTTATGAAAGTCAAATTATAAGAAACATTTGCAGGGAAAATTTGTTAGTAAAAAACATGAGAAAAACTCTGTCCTTACATTGCTAGAGCATGACAGAAGATTAGCTATGAGACATTAAGTAGAAAAACATGTAGATTTCATTAAAAACTTTGAAGATACAAATGCAAAAGTATAAAAACTGACAAGCAAGTCAAATATTTTTGGCAATGCACCAAGTCCTCGCCTTATAATGAAAGCTTTCCATGATCTCTCTCACATAACATCACTCAATCACTCTCTCATACAAAAAATATCTCTAACTTCATAGGAAAAAAGAGCCCTAGAAGCTTTCTCCCCAAAGAAAGAAGGATGAAGTCCCTATGATTTGAATTATAAACCCTAACTCTTGTTTGAAGAAGCCTCCAAAGTATTGTCAATCTTCCTTAGGACGTTCTAATGCATCTCCTTATATATAACTCACCCATGAATAGGTTGCCAACAATGAACTAGATGGTCCGCGACGTAGTTATGTCAGTGTCCAGCGTAATTATTTCGCATGAAAACTTAGCTACGTTTAGGCATGGTGTAGTATGTCGGACACAGCTCTACAGGATCTTCGAAAATAGTAAGACTAGAATAATTATGTCGTACAGTGGCATAATTACGCCAGTTTAGCACGTTGCCCACTTAATATTTTGGCTTCACAACACATATTCAACTTCTGTAACCTATAAAATACCACCAAAGACACCATTCACAAGTATAGAATCATGATAAATAGGGATGCAACATAGTATTTAAAGTCAAAAATAATGTAAATATGCATTGCATTAATTATCCCAAACTTACATATTATTCACCATCAACTAGTCTCATATCTATATTTTGACTAAGTGATAATAATAACTCTCATGTGAAACTTCATGATTAATTAACAATTTTCTATGTGTAATAAAAGACGTGGAAGTATCATTTCAAGGTTGGATTATCATTAATATTTAACAAACTAGCCCTATCATTAACTCCCTTCTTTTTTAGTCTAAGTAGTTCTTAAAACTTGCATTCTTGTGTGATTGAAATATTTCAATTTTTCAATGATAATTTTAACTCAATTAATTCTTAATCAAACATCTCTAAATTCTTGTATCTTTCATGAATATAACATTAAGAATTCCATAAAAGAGCTTTACGTTTTATTAATTAGGAAAGGGTTCAGACACAAACCTTTTAATTTTTTATGCACAACCTCAAGTTTGTTCTTCAAAGATTACTAGGCATTTCTTCCTAAATTATTTTCTTGAACACTTCGTCCTTTTCTTTTATTATCTTAAGGACCAAAATTATTTTTAATTTCACTAAGAATTGTGATATCTGGTCTAATCTCTTAAGGGGCACATTTCTTTTAAGGATTTTGAATGTCTAATCTCTCCCAATTGCTAATCCTCAAAAAAGCCTTAATATGATTTCCAAAAGATTAAAATACATTTAGAAGTTAAGATCTATTAGCTTGTTTGAGCTGAAAATTTAAAGACTTACTTTTTCCTGGTTAATAACTTATACTTTTTTAATTTGTTCTAAGACCTCTTAGGATTCATATAGAAGTTATTAAAGTGAAAGACTTAATTACTAAGAAATTAATATTAAGCCTCATTTAATGAATTTTTATATTTCTAATTAATTTGTTATATAACTTAGTCAAATCATCATGAGTCATGAGTCACCACTCTAAATTATAGTTCACAGCTCAGGTATGTCAGTAACTTTTAGGAAAGTATACAGGTATCCGTCTTTCCCCTAAAATTATATTTTATCCTAAGCATATCACATGAAAGGAGGAAAGAAAGAAAAAGAGTATAACATGTAATAACATGAAATCAAAAGCAAAGATGGTAAACATCCAAGTCAACATATGTGATGCGAGGAAACATCAAGTCAACATAGAGGATGCATCACAGCAAAATAAAATCACAGAAAGATCATTAAAGTATAGTGAAACCTACTCTGGTAAGGTCTATAAACTAGCACTAACATAAAAAACTTCAAATCAAAAGTACACAAAAAATAAATTTTAAAGCAATTTTGAAGCAAAACAACGAAAATATGAACTCAAACCAATGGATAATTCTCAGGTTGCCTACCAATATAGTGCATGATTTAACATCCACAGTCAAACCATGCGGGACTAAATCAAGCCTAAAGGGTTTTCCATTGTCAAGTTGCCTTCTCAATAATCTTTGATCAGCTAACTATCTAACCCAATGCTATATATATGCGTACTAAAAATTCAATCCCCGGCAACGACGCCAAAAACTTGACCCGCAATCCGCTTATGACAAATATGATAATTAATGCTTTCAAATATATGTAATAGATAATAATAGCAACTAGTGTATACAAATATAATTTTATTGAAAATATTTTACACACTAAGGATACTACGCAAGTATACGTATCGTATCAAGTAATATAGGGCTTTGAAATAAAGACCCCAGTATCGATCCCACGATGAGTGAGTTATGGATTTTTAAATATTTAAATTTTTATTTTTATGTATTTCTTTTATAGTTTAAAATTTTGATATTTTTAATTTACTAGATGCAATAATAAAGCATTAATGAAAGATGCAATAATAAAGCAGTAATGAAATGATTGGTGTAAATAGCAATAAAAACACAACTTTCTTCCTTTCAATTAATCTAAGATTTTCTAAGATAATGATAATATTCGTGGAGAATATAAATTTATGGTATTATGACAAATAGAAGCATTCATATTCTTTAACCTTTGATCCAGGTGTAACGAACATTGGCTAGCCTATAGATCAGGTCCGGATGTATTGTTAGTAGAATGGGTTAATCTAGGCTCAAACTACTAGATGTCCAAGGGTGGCTATGGTCGGCCCTACTAGTGACCCTTTCCTTCTCTATAAACCAAAACATAAGAATTTAGTCTGCCACTCTAAAAACTTATTAATTCTACGCCCATTATATAATATCTTCCTATTTATTTGCACTTCACATTGAATAACCCGCACAAGGCCTTCGACTACCCAAGGATTCATGTGATATCTACTAGTTAAGAATTCATCTCCTTATAGGTATCAAAACTCTTCAACATATTTTAATAATACAAGTGATCAATTTGTAAAGTAAATGAAGATCCAGTATTAATATCATCATAATGTTTTAAAATATAAATAGTTTTTAATTCTCCATCGAATTTTATATTATCTTATTTATCTTTTCATAATTGAAAGGAGAAAGTAAACTAACTACTCGAACACATTGAATTTAAACAACAAAACATGATATTAAAACTTTGAATAAAATTACAAATACTTATCTCAAGTGTTTCTCCTACTGAACCTCTGAATTCTTCTGACTCCAAAGCAAATAAACTTCAAAAGCACCAACTCTTTAAACTCTCAATACACACTCTAAATAAACTCACTAATTAATAAAAGTGGCCCTAAAGTATTTCTCTAATTCTCCCTCTAGATGGGGCTCTAGATAGGGGGATGTATGGGGGCGTTTTTCTCTGAAGGAGTACCCTCCTATTTATAGGCTTCAAGGGTTGTCTTGAGGCACCTCTTCAAAATGTGTCCACATTCAATGAATCTTCTAGAAGGTGTGTCTGGCGCCTAGGCGCCGGACTCTGCGTCTAGTTCTTCGCACCTCTTAGCGATTAAAACCGTTTCCAAGCGTCCAAATACATTGTATCACATGTCCTATAAACCAGGAACAACTGCCAGTCTTCTAGAATGTCCAATAACCGCTAACACCGTCAAAATAACCGTCCAAAATTCATCAAAAATCTTGACAGATCCCGTATCAACCTGGCGCTTAGCCGCCGGATTCTGGCGCCTAGGCACCAGACCAATAATTTTGACAATTTTGCATTTTGGCTCCATTTTTGCTCCTTTTTGCTCCTTTTTCACTTTTTTCTTCTTGAACATTTTTCCATCACCTATATCCAAAAACACAAAAATACCTTTCATTAAAGCATAATATCCTTAAAAATTTGATAAAAATCAAGGCATAAAAATCGGTATTTTTTTCATGGATCAAAATCCCCTAAACTTAAATGTTACTTGTCCTCAAGTAACCTTTTTAATATATAAAATGTAAAACATTTGGAATGAAAGATAAATATTTAAGACTTATTGTAATTTTTGATCTTATAAAGGCTTTAGTAAATCATTAACCAAATTTCACTAACTAAGTTTAATTTTAAGAATTTAAAGAATATTCAACTACCAAATCATAAGACTTCAAAAAATTTTCATTCATTTCGAAAATAATAGAAGTTTATTATATTAAGATCACATAGCTTATTTACAAGAAAAAGATTTTCATGAAAAGTCTTTCTTAAATAAAATTTCATGCATGAAAATTAAGTAAAAGTATGTAACTAGTTTTCTTCATATAAGATAATTCAAGTGAAGCCAATTTTTGATTAGGCATATCCTCAAGCTTCTCCTTTTTTTTTTCACAGTGAGGATTTTTGTATCTCGGATAACTTGTTAAGGATTTTGAACTTCACTATCCTTAACTTATATTTTCAAACTTTTACATTTTCACTTAATTATTATAACATGAATAGAATTTCAAAAAGATTTTCAATCTTTTCTTTTTCAAGTTATAATTTTTTATTTCTTAATACTTCTAAAATTCAATTATTTCTGTTATGAATAGAAAAAATTTCTTAATCTTATTCTTCTTTAAGTTAAATAATTATATTCTTAAAATCAATCAAAGTTATTAAAATTTTGGTTAAGCCCACTAAATTATTTATAATTTCAAAATTTTAAGTGATCTTAAATAGATTCTTCATTCCTTATGTTATGTTAAGATTTTTTTTAGAAAATATTAGTTTATTAAGGACAAATAAAATTTAAATTTGCATGTATTTTCTCTTCCCCTAAACTTAAGTTTTGGTATGTCATGAAAATAATAAAATATGAGAGAAAGAAAAGTATAATTTAAAAAGGAATTTTATAAGCATGTAAAAAAAATTCTAGAAAGAAATATAATTTACTTCTACACATGCTTTTTATGAATATTACAGAAATAATGGAGTATATAAAAGTAAGCGAGCTCAAAAATTTTATATAGCAGTAGTTGAATTAAATAACTATATTACTAACGAAATAAAATAACATTACTAACTATTCTAAAATACTAAGCAGTATGCTGAAACCAAAAATAAACACAAATTCATTCAAATTTCAGTCTGCAACTAAATATCTAAAACAGTCTCAACATCAAATAATTCATACAAAGTCTCATAAATAAATCTAAACTAGTAAACAACAAACAACAATCAGTACTAAGCAAACAAAAACTAAACTAACAACGGACTCAACGACATCTCGGAGGTAAATCGAAGCTACTAATCACTGTCTATAGCCTCGTCATCATCATCACTAAAAGAAAACTCCACATCCTTAGGATCAACATATGGTGAAAATCTAGGACAGGTGGGAAACTGAATATCATGCTCACCCTTCAAGCATCTGACTAAAGACTCTGAATACTCAACATCATATTCACTCTTCCTGCCGGTGTAATCGGATAGGTGATCAATCTTCTTATCCATAAGTATCAACTCTGCGAGTGAGTTAGAAATAACTCATTCTGTTGCTCCAGAAATTGATCATGCATCGATTCCCAAATATTAGACGGTGGCTCAGCAGTAGAAGTTGAAGGTCTGGAAGTGGAAGCTCTACATGGAGTAGGTGTAGAAATAGAAGGGGCTGTAGATCTCTTCCCACTAAGACGATCATAGATACTAACACTCTCCTGCCCAATTGACTTGGTAGACTTCAGCTTCTCCTCAGAAATATCAGCAGTGACTCAATTGTTCACACATAAAGAATAAATCAGAGATGGGAATCCTAGTCCTACAGAAGTACTGGATCTAGCGGTAGACTCCACATAATCATAAATAATACTACCGACATCTATCGGCTTCCTCTCCTGAATGCAGTAGTTTAAGATAGCTCGATTTCAAGTCACTTCGCTCAGGTGGTTGGAAGGTATAAGTCTTGCAGAAATAAAGTAATGTCATGCCTTTGAAATACCATTGTTGACCTCATTTTTGATGAGGTCTTCCCTTCTTCTTTTTAGTGCTTAGGATCTAGACTTAGGCTTTTCCTTTGACTATCTTAGAGGACTAGAATTGGGACCCACCTTTTAGAAATTCAAACCACTTCTAAACTCCCTGCAAACTCCACAAACTTGACTATAGACCCCTAATCACCTAGAGGGTTGAAATCAAATGTGGAAGTTTAAAGGATGAGTTCCTATATGACTCTTTCGGCCTAGGACCGCCTCAGGTGGCCCGGTCCAGTGAAGGGGCCGACTTACACTACACTTACACACTACATTTCCACACACTTCCTAAAACCACACCCATACCCAACTTAACCTCCGACTCATGTAGGTGATTCACATGGATGGTCCTTAACCCCTAAGCCCTCGGCTAAGAGGGTTAGGAACAACATAATGAATGCCTCAAATGAGTCCTTTCATAGCTCATATGGGCTTAAAATGGCTTCATGGCTCAACCAAAATGATTTCTTTCCACCTAGATTCACCCAATCTTCAATTTCCCAAATTTTCAATTTTTGACCCCGGGACCCTACACCTACTAAACCTACCCAAAACCTTGAAATTACCCAAATTTTTGCAAAATTTCCAAATTACCCAAAATTTTCCAAAATCAATCCCAAACATCTCCACCTCACTCAAATTGATCATCCATACCCAAAAATACCAAAGATTCCAAAAATACCTCACAATACCCTCCAAATACCCAAAATACCCTTCTTGGCCTAAAAATCCAAAAATTCAGAAAATTTCCAAAAAATTCCAGAAAATCCTAAATATTCCCAATTTCATTTTGTCCAACTACACCATGGGCCAATTTTGTCAATTTACCCTACTTTTGTCAAAACCCCCAAATTGACCCATTTTAACCCAAAGTGAACCCAATGTCAAACCAAACCTACCCAATTGACCCCAATTTTGGTCCAATTCAATTCTAAACTTCAATTCAACATCCCCAATACCAATCTAGACCAAATCCAAGTCCAATTTGATTGACATTTGGATCCAATTTCACTTTTGGCCTTAAAGCCTAATTTGGACCCATGACCCAAACCTAACCCAAACTCACCCAATTCAACTCCAATTAACCCCAAATCTTTTCTAAATCTTCCTTAGCATCCCCACAAACAAAACCCTAGCATGATTTGCCCAAAATTTGAACCCAAATCCCACCCAAACTCAACCCAAAGCTAAAAGGCCCATTTTTGACCTAAACCCAAACCTAACCCAAATGAACCCAAACCCCAAAATCAAAACCCAACCAAAGTCAAAACTCCTTTGAAACACTCCCATAAACATTTCTCAACATTAATTTTACATCAATTTCAACCCTAGCTCAACATTGGCCCAACTCGGCCCACTTGGACCTATATTGGCCCATTCACCAAAAGAATTCAAATCCAACCAATTCAAACCCAAACTACCCCAAATTTGCTTCAAGTCACTCATGACACATCCATGAGCTAAACCCAACAATTATTTGGCCCAACCTTTTACAAAAAATTCTCATCCATGAACACATTCATAAACTTAAAAGCCCACTTCCCTTAAACCCTCCTAAAAGCCCATTTCCTTCAAAATTCAAAAGCCCAAATCATCCTAAAGCCCACATGACACTTCCCCTCATCATCCATTTGATCAAAATCACCCCTAAGTTGCAAAATCATCAATTAAACCATTCCAAATCAAGCCACAAGTCAAATTACCCCCTAAATGCCAAATATTTCTAAAACCCTTTTTCATGAAATAAGCCAACCTTTTCCCAAGCCAAATGGAGCCATGAACAAGCCATTCTCAAGCCACATGAAGCCATGAGGGATTTGACTTGTCATTAGTCCATTTATGGCAAGAAGAGGGGGATCTTTCTTAAGCCTCCCTTAAGCTTTTTTACCTTAAGCATGTCACACTCTAAACCATGCTTTGCCACCTAATCCTTGATGGAGACTCCACCACACATGGGAGGTTGACCCACCCGACCTCCTCGGCCCAAAACCAGGTCTTGGGAGGTGCACCCAACCCATTTGCATGGGTTGACCAAAATAAGCTAAAATGGCCCCTTCCCTTTCTACTTTGATTCAACCACTTTACACATGTCCATGGCCAATTGATTGCACAAACCTCCAGCCACGACCCACCGACCTCGAGGGTGACCCATGCACAGCCGGCCGGCCACCGGCCGCCGGAAAACACCATGGCCGAGAGCTCACATGTGAGCCAACATTGAAATTCTCACTTCGTCGAGCCGCCCCATCCCCAGTGGCTACCATGGCCGATCTTCTCCTCACCGAGCAAGCTGATCCCAAGCCCTAACTCCCCACGGAGGCCCCCAAGCCAGCTCTATTTAAACTCCGCCCCTCTCGGCCATGAGAGGGAGAGAAGCACAAACCTTGCCAAAACTCGCCAAAATTGTTCCGGCACCCTTCTCCATCCTTAGAGCACTTGATCCCAGAGTGAAATCCCCCTGCCATTTCTCCTCTGTAAGCTCGATTTCGAGTTGAAATTCCACCCAAAACCGGGACACTTCTCCACAGTGAGCCAATTCCCAAATTGATTGGCTCTACACCTTCACCGGACCAAGAGAAGGTGTCCACCATCAAAAGCCCCATCTCCGGGCCACCCGAGTTGCTCCAGCCTCCAAGCTTTGTGATCGGGCTTGGTCGAAATCATATCCGGACAATTCCCTGGACCGAGGAGACTTCATCCGGAGCTTGCTGGGACCCAATCGAAGGTGCAACAACTCTCGGATTGAAGCCACACTTCTCCGAGCCAAGGTATGAGCTAACTCTTCATCCCGAGCTTCCGGAGATTCTCCATTTCAAATGCCTTAGTTTCGATGCATGTTAACCGTATAGATGTGTTCGTCTCTTCAAGACGAATCCATGGAGTATAAGAACATGAAAATCCATTGAGAATCGAGTGAGATCTTAGGGATTTAGTGTGGACGGCTCTCGGGTGAGAACACTTGGGGACGATGAACGGATGCCGTCCATTCAATACACGCGCGGACGGACGGCTCGGATGGCGTCGGACCGGGAGACGGTACGAGAACCGCGGGGCCGGGCTGCCGACTCAGGTGGCGGCGTCGAATGGGAGCTCGCCGCGTGGTCTTTCGGAGTCGCTGAGGATGCGCTGGCGCCGCGTGGATAAATAGAAAAATAGGGTATTTTCGATTTATTTAATTCCCTAAACTTCAAAAATTCATATCTCTGTGTAGAAAAATCGGAAAAATAAAATAAAAATACCCTCTTGCTCGGTGAAGAGAGGAGAATAATGTGGAAAAGAAATCACTTAATTTCATCGAATATTTTATTTTTTATAATTTATTTACTCTCTCGCATTGTTTTAATTCTCCATGCATGCATACAATTCACCATGGCATGAGACCATAGGGCTTTTGAAGCCTCTAAATTTGGGAAGATTCCCTGAATTTTCCAAAGTCGGAGGCCATCCCTATGAAGAGTTCTTGATTTTTCAAGTTCGAGTCACTGTTTTGAGTATTTTAATTCCAGTAAATAGCATGTTGTGAAATAAATTCTAGGAAAATTTGGTGATGTTCCTTATGACCAGAGAACCCTAGGAAAAATAGATTTTGGCTTAGTTCATTCAAAACAACCCTAATTGGCTTAAACACCCAAAATAGGTCTTTAATTAATTAGAGTTAACCAGGCAACAAATTGACTTGAAATCAATTCTCCACTGACCTATAAGATCAGAGTAATCCACCATAAAAATTTGAGGTCAATTGGACTTGGTTAGCCCCACTAATTGGGTTGATTAAGTCACTTAGCCATTTTAAACTTTAAAAATTCATAACTTTTAAAATACTTTTCAAAAATTCACCAAATTGGTTTTGGAGCCTCTCTGATATCAGGGGAACCTAAGAAAATTAAAATTTCAATTTTCTAAAAAACTTGATTTTTAATAATATTTTAATATTTTTAATAATTAAAAAATAATAAAAATCACAAAAATAATAAAATGCACCAAAATGTCACATTTTGAATTTTAATCACTTAGGAACAAATCCCACTTTTTTCTTAGGTCTATTTAATGAGATATTGAATTTTAAAGCCCTAGGGTAATTTTAAAATTAAAAAAAATGTATTTTCTAGCATTTTCACTAAAATAATTTTAATAAATCATAGAAAAATCAGAAAATTGCAAAATTTGCTTCTCTGGTTTCCTTGATATCAGAGAGATTTTTGAAAAATATAAAATCCATTTTTCAACATTTATTTTATTTTTAAATTAATTAACACTCCAAAATTTAAAATAATTATAATAAAAATAATATAATTTAAAAAATCACCAAAATTGATCCAAGTGCTTCTCTGGTCATTAGGAATGTCCCCTAATTTTCTTAAGGACAGAAACTTTCATTTGGTCATGTTATCAAATTTTCCTTGAAAATCTCTATTTTCCATCAAAAATAATTATATAAATAAATTAAATACAGAAAAATCACATTTTCTCCTCTCATGTCTTTATTGACATATGAGTGAAGTCACATAAAAATTTCAAGTTCATTTGAGTTCAATTTAGTGAGTTATGAAATTATTAAGCTTAAGGGTGAAATGGTAATTAAACTTTTAACCCTTAATTAAAACTTTAGGTTTAATAAAAAAATCAACAAGTAAAATATTTGATCTTAATCTGATTTGGATGATTGAAATTTAAATAATTAAAGGGTAGAAACCCATTAAACAATTTTAAAATGATTAAACTTTAATTAAATAATAGATTAAATTTGGAGGAATAATAAATTGGAATTATTAAAATAAGGGATATTTATTAGGAGGAGATTTATTCTTTAATTTAAAAATCCCTAAACTAATTATATCATTAATACTTAACTCTTAATTAAAATGATAACTCAAATGTAAAACATTAAAAGACTTAATTGAATTATTAAACTCTTTTAAAAATAAATTAAATTAAAAATTAAATTAAATTAAATTAAATAATTAAATTAAATTAAATTAAATAATTAAATTAAATTAAATTAAACAATTAAATTAAATTAAATAATTAAATTAAATTAAATTAAAAATTAAATTAAAAATTAAATTAAATTAAATTAAATTAAATTAAATTAAATTAAATAATTAAATTAAATTAAATTAAATCAAATTAAATTAAAATTAAATCAAATTAATTAAACATCAAATCAAATTAAATTAAATTAAATTAAATTAAAACTCAATTAAATTAAGTTAAATTAAATATAACATCACCTAAAACAAGAAAGAAAACTAAATATAAAACGAACTTGAACATTATTCCAAATTTAAACTCTTTAACTTAAATCAAATCATTTGAATACTAATTTATCCTTGAAAGCTTTGATTATTATAACTCCTAAATGAAACATTAAATGAAGTGCTACTTCACTCATAAAATATTCAAATGTCTTAATTCACCTGAGCAAGTTAACAAAACTTGAAAACCTCGGACGATTGATTCATTTATATAATTAAATTCATTTGGACTTAAAACAATCCTAGAAATATTGAAAAGATGTTTAAGATTCTTCTTAAGCACTTCCTCAATATGATAGGATATTTACAAGAACAATTGAATTTAATTGTTCCTTGATGAAGAAAATCGTCCTCAAACAAAAACACAAAGAACCTAGACGTCATAGGAGATGACTAGCTATAGGATTAGGAATTTGGTAGAAAACCATAACCTTTCCCTTAGCTTTACCTAGGAACTTGCTTAAATATTCTAATTGTGTTTTAAGTGCAGCTTGGGATGACGGGAAGACCCTCCAGGTACGCTTTTATTTTATTGCAATTTACTTTATTGCAATTTACTTTCTTGCAACTTACTTTATTGCAAATGCACTTTACTTTTCTTGCATGATAAAATAACTGTTGCATGAAAACCCACACCTTTAGGATAGTCCTTAAAACTGAAACCAAAACTAAGTTAAAAGTCATTGCAAGATAAAATTCACCGCCACAACATTTTAAAATATAAAACAACTCAAAATTTAATCACAAACGGAACACAAAACTACAATTGCAACTAAATTAAAACGTCCCGTTGGATGATCGGGAATACCTCGGATGATGTAACCTACGTGTTGCTAACGGGATTTCCCACGGTCTAAATGAAAGTGTGGAACTCATTCGATTGAGTTTAGCAAATTCATCCGGACTAAGTGAATCCGATAAAAATAATGATGCCGGAAGGATGGAACCAGTGGGATCTTAACCGGTGTCGTTATAATCAACTTTAAGATTTGTTTTAATTAAAACATAAAAAAGAACACTTGGAAAATTAAGATTTCTCTAAACCAAAACACTTTTCTCATCTCCTGATTTATGATTTCTAAAACTAAACCTCTGCAACAACAAGGAGCTCGGAGCATGGAGGGCAGCACGGCCATCGTCGTCAGCAAAACTTGAACCTACTTCAAGAAACTTGAACCTACTACAGCAAAACCTTCTTAGAATTAAACAACAAAGCCATAGGACTTCGAGGTAGCTTGCTTAGTGCAACATAAATCCTCAACTCTTCGTTAGGCATTTGCATTGCAAATTAAGCCCTAACCGGACTTAGGATTCCGAGGTAGTCGTCCGATATGACATAAACCCTCATATCTTCCAGGTTATTTGTTTGATTTCATCATACAAATATAAGCCCTAATTAATTAAAATTGGCAAGATTGAAATACTAAATAAACATTAGGACTTTCCTAAACTCGAGCCAAACAATAGGATAGTCGGGAAATTACCGAAATTCGCTTCGAATCTGTGATTTCTCCTACCTTTCTCCCTTTGGATTCCCAAAATAAAATGTTCCAAACTTGATCCATTCCCTATTGAAATTCCAAAATTCAATCTTTGAAAACCTTAAACTTTGAAATTCTTGAGAGCAGAATTATTGGTTATTATCGAGAGTTTTCTTAGGTGATTCCCGTCACTTAAGATGTAATTAACTATAGGGGCTTGCCCTTATAGGGAATTTTAAAGAACCTGAGTAATATAAACCCCGTTTAATGCTTTCATATTAAGCGGGGAATTTGTCGGCTTATAAAATTGGTTCGCAGACCAAACGGATGTCACAAAACTTCTAGTTTATTTGATCGAGCCCCACCGTCAAGCGATGTGTCTATCCTTGGGGATAGATACATGGTTTATGGTGCGGTGCTCGTTTATATAAACTATTTGGGATGTGAGATCGGTTCAATCTCAAATTTAAAATTATTTTCAAAATCAAATACTACTTTCTAAATTATATATATATTTAAATTAAATTTAAAATTTAAATTCGCCGACAACTTCTGTTAGGCGACCCCTTTTAAAATACAACACAACCTAAAAATATGCCGACAACTTCTGGCGACTCCGCTGGGGAGAATTCCTCTCTCCATTATAATCAAATAATTCTGCTTTCAAAATCGGTAGTGTATCCATGTCCCTAATGGATCAAACTACCCTTCTTTCCGTTGGGATGCTATGTTCATTTCTACCTTGAACAAGTATAGCCAACATTCTCTCGGATTTAGGAGCCATTGTTTAGACACTCCTAAACGAGAGAGGTTCCGAGATCCTTTTACCTCATTTCGAGGTGGGGTGGACCCCGATAGGTGTTAATTTAGGAGTGATCCTTCGAGTCGGGAGGTCTTGCTTAAGACTTTCTTTTCCTTTCTGAATCGGATTCCTTACCTTCTCTACACCTTTGAACATTCCGTTCTAAATAAACAAACCCTCTAATAAGTGACTATTTTAACAAATGATTCCTTCTTATAAATACATGAACAAAAAATGAGTTCGGACTCTTTTTAATTCCTTTCTTTCGTCCTAAAGAAAAGAAGCATAACTTGGGACTGACACCCAGAATCTACCTTGCAGAAATGGAAGCCCCGAAACTGATTTTCTCCTTCACCAACGGACTGGACTTCGCTGTCTATAAGGATGAGCCTGCCCGACAATGGGGTCATCCAATTTGGACGAGGATTTGAAAACACGAACGTCAAGGTCACCGACGTCTCCCTCTTTGCACGCGACGAACAAGGTATCCGAAGCCGAGGAACCTGCGTCGAGTTCGACCTTAGGTCGACCCAAGAGTTTCCTCCCCTGCAAAGGGTCCCGACTAGGAGGAGTACTGCTTGTCCGCAGGAGGACCGTTCTTACTACCCCCACTCGGTCTAGTTGTTTCGCACCTACCCCGACTTCGCCAAATCAAAGGGGAAAGAAATCCGGAACTATGGTAAACCCGTTACCGTGGAGGGTACGGATCTTCTGTAAGACCTTCGTCTTCGAAATCGGGTCCGGTTCAAAGATTCCGTCGCCGACAAAGACCCAAAGAAGAAACAGAAATAGAAGGATCGCCGAGAAGCCGTAGCTGCCGAGATTGCTTTCTGGAGGAAATTCCGAGTTGCCGAATATACACCGCTACCGGAATATACACCACTGCGCCGACTACATACCACTTTCGGGAGGAAGCGGGTTCCATCCCCTCTCCGCCGCGAGAGGATGAGGAGAATGTTCGCAAGATTGCTGCCACATTACCACGACCCGCATACTACAACGATAGCCGCAAGAAAAGAACTAGAACTACGCCATTTGCTCGACTGCAAACTTTGGTGAAAAGCTAGCAAGGAAGGAAAAGCGCCCGTATCGGAGATTCTACGAAGGATAGGGCGGGTGCCGGTCAAATCCCGTCTTGGGCCCCGAGTAGAGCCCACCGTCATGACAGAAAAGCCAAGCAAGAGGATGAAGGCTAGCCCGCCTGTCGTAGTCTCAGGATTACAGATTAGGGAGGATACCACCTTCCAGCATTTGGCCGACAGACCATCTGGTCCTAGACCTTTTGCTGCTAGAAGGATGGTGTGGCGTCCCACTACGGGGCGATTGAGACCGAAACGACGGCCGAGAGAGAAAGTCTCGCCGGGAGGTCGGAATGCGAAGAAAGTGCTACTGCGATAAAGGGGACTCGTGAAAGGGGACCGGCAACCATCGCATGACAACCGCAAAGACACACGAAAGCTCCGCTAGAAGATGCCATGGAAAAGTTGAGAACCGACATCCGACGGTTGGCAAAAGAAAGAGAAGAAAAGTTCGGAGATGAGATCGACTCATCGGAATTCATGGACAACGAATATGCGGAAATCAACATGGTTGAGACACGAGCTTCATCGGCTTCACAAGGTGCTCCTGCGGCCGCAGAAGAGAGGAGCCGAACCGATGAGGAGACGGCTTCGGGAAAAGGACGACACGATCGCTCAAATGGCGAAGAGGATGGAAGAGATGGCCGTAGCTCTGGCCACTCTCCAGAGTCAAGTACAACCACATAGAGAAACACCCCCAAGAGTTCATTCACATCGTAGACGGAGGAAAGGAGATTACATCCGTCAATGGGGATGACCAGCTAAAAAAGGATACAACACAAAGTATGATCCCTGAAAAGGATATCAAGAACTTGGTAGAACAGCAAGTGCGAGAAGCCCTAGCACAATCGAAGAACGGGACATCTATTCGGACGGGTAGACCTTACCCGGAAGAATTCGACGCCGTCCGATACCCGAAAGGCTTCGTACCACCTCTGTTTAAGACCTTCGACGGAACCGGGAACCCCCGACAGCATGTTGAACACTTTCGTGCCACTTGTTGCAATGCCGGCGGGAGCGATGCACTACTCTTTCGACAGTTTGTCAGCAGTCTGTCAGGAATCGCCTTCGACTGGTATGCATAATTACCCAACGGTTCTGTGAAGACATTCTCAGAGCTAGAGATCCTCTTCATCAAGTGATTTGCCGGAGCTCAGCACCACATCACTATAGGTGATTTAGTGGTAGAGAAACAAAGGCCGAATGAAACTTTAGTGGATTACATACTTCGATGGAGAAATTTAAGTATGAAGTGTGAACCACAACTGCAAGAACAACATGCAGTCGACATCTTGCTTAAAAGCATTCACGGCCCGATAGCACTTCTCCTCAAGGGATTCACTATTAAGACTTTTGAGAAGTTGTTAAGCAAGGCCGAAAGCTTGCAAGAAGAGGCGAAGCAATTAAGTTTTGCCGACAAGATGGACAAGCAGAAGCCGGTGAAGACTTTCGAAAAGAAATCCGGGATCATTGCAGCAGTTGACAAAGGCAAGCAACCGATGCAAATACACACCGAACGGCCGCAAGCAACCACAACGGAATTACCAGGCAACCCCGATCCAGCTATCAGTCGTCTCCGCAGTATGAACAACCGTCTCGTCCGCAACGTACATTGAGGGAGCTTCTGAGCAGAGAATATCCGTTCAAAAATGAAGCGATACCGAAGATGTTCCATAGCCTAATGAAAACTCCAGATTTCCAGTTGCCAGAGCCCAAAAGACCAGAGGAAGTCAACAAGAAAGGTGATCCCAACTTTTGCCCCTACCATCGGATGCTTGGGCACAAGATAGAAGATTGCATTACCTTTAAAAGTTGGCTCAACGACAACCTTCGGAAAGGAAATATAACAATCCCGAAGGAGTACATGAAGGAACCCCAGAAAGGAGATTCCGTCAACGTTATCTCAACCGATCCCGTCATTCCGATAGATCCCTATGCAACCGACGATGGATGGACTACCGCCTGGACGAGATCTTCGAAGAAGATTTTAGACAACATCTGAACCGCTTCGGTGCGAGCTTCAATTCGGAGTTCGAGACCCGTTAAGCCGGTACTATCACTTGCGATAGAAGAACCACCTCGACGGAGACAATCGAAGAGAAGAAGAAAATTGACGAAGAAGAGGGGACCGAGATTCCTAAGGCTGGACTAGGGGCTGCTTATCCTAGGATAGTTGTTTCGATTCGGGGAGAAATCCCTCGAACCTCGATTTTGTATGATTATCTCGCTCACTTCGGTGGGATCATATAATGATAAGGGTGATGGCGTTGGCTACGTTTTGAATGTTTCTAACGATTACGTAACTAGCGACAATCCGGGCGTCGATTTCGATACCAACAACAATTCTCAAATCATACACAATCTCGACGAGCAAAATAACGAAGAAAACGTCCATCAAGGAGGCTACGAGAGTTCAACAAGCAACGGATCTATCTGTGAGTTTCGAGGAGCTCCAGTTACGATAGAGTTAGAGCCTTCAGATTTTGAAGATAATCCGGAAGAGCCAGTCATTCCGATTCAGGAGGAGACACCGGCAAATTCAACACTAGATTCAGAAGAAATTACAGAAGTCAACTTAAGAAGTGGAAGAGTTCTACCTCCGAGAATGGGTCCAAAAGACAAAGGAAAGCAGTGGTTGTTCAAGAAGAACCAACCCCAGGCAGGAAGAAATACCCATTCGAGAAGAAGCCGAGACGCAGGAGAACAAAGTGGACTACATCGTGCTAGCCCATCTTAGGAAACTACCGGCCAAACTGAGCATCTACGATGCTCTCATCTTATCAAAGGAGATGAGAGAAGCTCTGATCAAGGCCTTACTTGATCCGGAAATTTGCTTAGCTCAAATGGCCTGAGATTCCTTAGATGAGGTTTGCTCGTTAAAGGAACAACGAGGTGTTACCTTCACGGACAATGACCTACTACTTGGGACGACAGATCACAACCGACCGTTGTACATTTCAGTTACAATCGAAAAATTTACACTCTCCAGAGTATTGGTGGATCCAGGAGCATCAATCAATATAATGAGTCTTCGAACACTAGCATATTTGGAAATTGATGCTCGCGAGCTCGAAGCCGACAAAATGTTATTAAGAGGATTCAACCAGAAAGGAGAAAGAGCCCTCGGATCAATAACACTACTAATGAAGACCGGTGACTTAGCAAAGACAACCGCAAAATTTCATATAATCGATTCAGAAACGTCGTTCAACGCTCTACTGGGCCGACCATGGATACATGAAAATAGGATGGTACCATCATCTCTGCATCAGTGCATCAAGTATTACGATGGAGGGGAACAGTGCATCAAAGGCGACTTACAACCATTCTCCGTACATGAGATTGGAATCCATGAAGATGCAGCTTATTATGCACCGCCAAAGAAAACGATCTTCACCAGAGATACCGTAACAAATGAAGCAAAGAAAGTTCGAGACAACGAAGAACCTGAAGTTCTAGTCCAACAGTCACTCACCACTCCCTTCCGGCGAGATGGTGAAGGTTTCTCCACAACTCGCATCCGAGGTCGAGGCCGGGGACGAGGCCGTGGTAGAGACATTAGGACGATTGGACGGAGAAAACCAACCATCAATGTTGATTGGGAAGATAGTTCCGAAGAAGAAAAAGAAATCAAGCAAGAAGCAAGCAACAATAAGTCAAAAGAAGCCGCAATACAAGATCTCCTCGAAGATGAAAAGAACGAAGAATACAAATCAATGTACGAGAAGATTAACCACTACGTACATACTATGACCCTAACTCCGATCCATTCTAATAAGATCGAGGGTATGGAGGTCAAAGAAGTATGTAACGACGGTGCAAAGCCGATCAAATTCTACCGTGGTGCTTCTTCCTCCAAAACTGAAAATAATGTACAATTCGAAGATGTCACTTCATCAGAATTAATGGAATTACCTTTTGAATGGTACTCTCCCTGTGTTCAAAATTTAATTCAACGTGGTTTCTTACCTCGACAATGGACAAAAGGCCAATCACAACATTTTGAAAAGTTATGGAATAATTCTGGTCGTCCACCCAATTCAAAGTATGGACTCGGATTCGGCACGATAGGATCGGCTGACGATACCGAATTTTGCTAGTTGTCACTTGCGAACCTAAGGAAAATTGCATGGAAACTACAGACGAACTCGAAGATTTACAAATTGGAGACACTCCACCAGAATTCGAAGAAGAAATTAAATCCACAATAGATGAGTTAATGGAAGTTAACTTAGGTACTAGCGAAGAGCCTAGACCTACCTTTGTTAGCTCCTTACTTAACAAAGAAGACTCCGAAGAAATAATCAAATTGTTAATGGAATTTAAGGACTGTTTTGCTTGGAACTATGATGAGATGCCAGGATTAGCCCCAGAGGTTGCAGTCCATAAGCTAGGAGTGGATCCTACTTCTGTTCCGATCAGACAAGGTCCCAGAAGAATGCGTCTAGAAATCGAACAACAAGTCATAGCCGAAGTTAAAAAGCTAATAGACGCTAAATTTGTCCGTGAAGAACAATACCCGACTTGGCTAGCCAATGTAGTGCCAATCGAAAAGAAGAATGGTCGGATCGGAATTTGTGTGGACTTCGGAGATTTAAACAAGGCATGTCCAAAAGATGAATTCCCTCTACCGATTCCAGAACCGATGATCGATATTGCTTCAACGCATGAAATATTTTCATTCATGGATGGATCTTCGTGGTACAACCGGATAAAAATGGCTCCGGAAGATGAAAAGCTTACGACGATTCGGAACGCCGATCGGAGTATTTTGCTACACGAGTGATGCCATTCGGATCGAAGAACGCGAGAGCAACCTACCAAAGAGCAATGACAAGAATTTTTGATGATCTCATCCACAATCAAGTCGAATGCTACGTGGACGATGTCGTCATCAAAAGCAAAGTAAAGGAAAACCACCGTATGATTTGAGAATTGTTTTCGAACGATTAAGACAATTTAACCTTAAGATGAATCCCTTAAAATGCGCCTTCGGCGTCACCTCCGGAAATTCTTAGGATTCGTTGTCCGACATCGTGGAATTGAAATCGACCCGGAGAAGATTAAAGCCATCTTAGAAATGCCGCCTCCCAAAACCCTAAAACAATTACGATCTTTTCAAGGAAGTCGGCATATCTTCGACGCTTTATCTCAAACCCGTCGTAGTAGGTGTCGACCTTTCTCGGCACTAGTTAAAAAGGACGCCAAATTTATTTGGGAAGAGAAATGCCGAGATGGCCTTCGAAGACATTAAACAATATTTAATGATACCTCCCGTCTTAGCAGCCCCGGTCTCGGGTAGACCGTCGATACTTTACACCGCGGCTTTAGACGACTCTCTCGGAGCCCCGTTAGCCTAGTGTCAATGATGAGGGTAAAGAAAATGCTCTTTACTACTTAAGCCGTCGTTTACTTCCGACGGAAGTAAGGTATCCCGCAATTGAAAAGCATTGTTTGGCCCCGATCTTCGCCGCTCAAAAGCTCGAGCACTACATGCTTTCTCATAAGGTCAACTTGATTTCGAAGTTTAATCCATTGCAATACTTGATGACTCGTCCAACACTTTCCGGCGGACTTGCCGGATGGTCAATGATATTATTGCAATTCGATATAACTTTCGTGCCTCTGCGTGCCGTAAAGGGACAAGTCTTAGCGGACTTCCTCGCGAGCACACCCTTTCGCGGCCGAATCTCCTCTCAATGACGATCCGCCGGATGAACAAATAATGAACCTAGAAGGCCTTGATGATCGACGTTGGGAATTATATTTCGACGGAGCATCTTCAGGCACACAAAGACTTAGAATCGCAAGTGATAGTGCCGTAAAGGCGGGAATCGGGCTAATCTTTATAACACCGGAGCGGGGGATGTTAAGATACTCCTACCACTCGACGTAACCGTGTACAAACAACGAGCGAGAATACGAAGCCCTCATAATGGGATTGGAATTAACTATTCGAATGGGGATAACGGACATCAACATCTACGGGGATTCACGAGTTAATCATTCAACGGATCGACGGACAATACGGAATTTTTAAACCAAGACTCGAACAATACTTCCGGTATGCCATACGAGTTGTTGGAACGATTCCAAATGTGACAATCTACAAAATTCCCGTAAAAGAAAATGCTTTAGCGAGATGCTTTAGCTCGTCTCGCAAAAGAGTTTGCCTGTTTGCAAGATGAATCGAGTGGAAGTGTCGGTTCACGGACGTCGAGTCCTATCACGGCTTGACATAGACATGATACACAAATCGAAGAAGAAAAAGAATCGATTGCGACGAGTGACGAAAAACACGAAGATCGGCGACGGCCATTGATAGACTACCTACAAACGGGAAAACTACCGGATGATAGGTCGCTGCCCATCGGATCAAGAAAAGAACTGCGTCCTACGCATTAATAAACAACACATTGTACGAAGGTCTTTTGATCAAATGTGGCTAAGGTGCCTAAGCGGGTCCGAGGCCCGTGAAATTGTTAAAGAGGTGCATTCGGGACTCGTGGCGCTCACCGATCGGGTCCAAAGATGAAAATGAAAATTAAGAGACTAGGGTACTACGGCCCTCGATGATGACCGACCGCATGAAAATCGCCAAGAGCCGTCACCAATGCCAAGTGCACGGAGTGGTTCTACACCGACCTCCAAATGTGCTACACCCGACAATTGCGTCGTGGCCATTTGAATGTTGGGGCACGGATATAGTGGGTCCGATAGAACCACCATCTTCGAAAGGACATCGCTTCATTCTTGCGGCTACGGATTACTTTTCCAAGTGGGCGTGCGAGTTCCACTTAGAGAAGTGAAAGCACACCACGTGCTGCGGTTTTCAAGAACCAAGTTGTCTACCGTTTCGGGTGCCGCGCGAGATCATCTCGGATAATGGGTCGGCATTCGAAGCACACAAATCAACAATTTTGTCAGGAGACACGGAATCGACTGGCTATACTCAACAATTTACTACCCAAAAGCAAACGGCCTCGCTGAGGCTTTTAATAAAACTCTCGTTCAAATTTTAAAGAAAACCTTGGACGATAATAAGAGAAATTGGCACGAGAAATTGTTAGAAGCCTTATGGGCCTACCGGACAACCTTCGAACTCCTACTCGAAGCTACACCTTACGCTCCAGTGTATGGGTCCGAGGCGAGTGTTACCTTTAGAGGTTCGGCTTCCTTCACTCGAATTGCAGCTTGCAAACAAGATCACGACGAAGAAAACGCCAAATTACGACTCGAAGAATTAGAAAGCTTGGAAGGGAAAAGACTTGCGGCGCAACGAATTTAGAACTATACCAAGCTAAGATGGTTCAAGCCCACGACAAACCGGTCCGCCCAAGAACCTTCAAAGTTGGTGACTTAGTTCTCGTTCTCAAGAGACCTATTCTCGCACACCGCAAGATACGAGGAAAATTTGAACCCACTTGGGAAGGACCGTTTGTGGTTGAAGCGATATACTCGGGAGGTTCCTACCGACTAGTGAATTGCCGGGGAGAACGACATATGCTTCCGATCAACGGACGATACTTGAAAAAGTATTACGCTACCTGATGTTTCGAAGGAATGAATTCTTCATCCCTAAGAAACACGGGCGAAGTAATTACTTATGATTGGGTCCGAACCCAAAAATAATAAAATGTGCTAAGATAAATAAAATCCTGATAATAAAGTTTTCCTTGTTTTCTTTTTCAAATCAAAATCTTTTTCCTGATCTTATCCTACTTCATTCCTGTTAAATTTCATAATATAGGAGAAATAAAAAATGTATCTTTAATAAACATTTTCTTAATGTTCTTGTTCTTAGTACGCCCACCGATCCTTTTCCTTGTCTTTTCGCGAGGAAATGTTGAACGGGCGGTTGGTCCCGAACTTTAAGAATGGCGTAAGCCTTGCACTCGATGAAAAGAGGGTGAAAGATGGAGCGATAATCGAGATCGACTCGGATTTCGCACCAGCGAGCCTACAGTATGAGGAAAGTGACCGGGTCCCGCTAACCGAGAAGAACTACCCGGACGGACAAGTGATGAAAGTGGGTGGCCCAAGCCACCAATCCAAGGACGAAGAAGAGAAAGGCAAATACCGAAGAAGACAAGAAAATGAAATCAGTAGTCGCTACAGCGGAGGGCGAGGCTTGTCGGCGCCGCGCCCAGCGAGAGATTCAAGAGGTTCGAAGGGCTACTCTCGCGACCACGCAACGAAGAAATAAGAATCGCCGTATCCGTAAAATGTTAACAAAACTAGTCGCGGACCGAGCGCGACGAGACAATTGCTAATGCCGGCACACACATTTCGAGGACACCGGTTCACCGGGAACTCGAAGAAAGGAGGCCAGCTCCTAGGATAACGAAAGAACCGGGAAATCCCCGGAAGATCGGAAGAAAGAAGGTTACCACGCCACCGGATAGAACCACCGATAGTGCATGACCTTGTTGCGAAGCAACCCCGGGGATGTCCCGACGAGCATCATCCCTAAGGAGCCGAGGTATGCAGGGGAACGTGAAGGGATTGAACCATATATCCCACAATATGTCACAAGGCCTCGCCATCTGCAGATCATTCCAGAATACGAGCTGGAGAGAATGCAGAATGTTGAAAAGAAAACTTTCGAATACTTCGAGAGGATTAAAGGAAGAAGAATCAACATACTAGAGGGCCTCGAGCTACATACCGACGTATTCTCGGAGTATGAACAACGAGCAAATCGTGGATTGTATCCGGGATCCGAAAAGAATGGGCCGAGCGAGCCGCCCGAGGGAAAACACATACTCGGAACCCCGGAGATGGATGCCGTGGAAAGGAAGAATCACAATACAATGCGGATGTCGCTACTGACTTTCGTCGAAGACGAGAGGGAAACCCACCGGGATACTCCGTCATGGGCAAGTGGATCCGATGCCATTAGTTATCAAGAGAATGGTAAAAAGATTGATAACATGGAGGGTACCGCCGACGATTGCATACCCAATATCTGCATTATCAACATCTACAAACAGGGTGATCGCATACCCCCACATATAGATCACCACGACTTCGTCGGACCTTCTGCACTGATCTCTTTTTGAATGAGTGTAACATCATGTTCGGATCCGACCTCCGGATAACAGGCCCGAGTGAGTTCCGAGGGCCGGAAAGATACCTTTACCGGTGGGTTCCGTCATGATACCGCAGGGTAACGGAGCGGATATCGCAAAGCATTGCATACCGGAGTGCCGATGGAGCGAATCTCGGTTACTTTCGGGAGGATGGACGACAAGCAAGATACCTTACCATTTCCAACCGGACCCGGAGCCGGAGAACCTCCGGCACTTACGAGTCGTGAGTTACATGGGAAATATCACACCTCCAACGTACATCCAGGCTCGGCATCCTTGCCAAGGATGGCTTGGAAGGTGATGTTATCGACCATGTACCTCACTATTCGGACATGGATTTTTGATGGATGCTTCTTTGGATGAATCAACAAAGATCATACACGATCCGTTTGAGTCTACATGGATTGTATGAAATGTATTCCGAGATCGAGTTGTACGACGTATTTTCAACATGATTGGAATGAAAGTGACCATGTCACATTTTTGGCCTCCACCTCTTTTGTGCAAATTGATTGAGAAACGCCATTAAAGTTAAATGAACTTCGAACAAAGAACAGAAAAGAAAAAAAGAACAAAGAACATTTTTGGCCTCCACCTCTTTCGTCACTTGGACATCTGTGTTGGTTTTGTTGATCGCTTCGGTCAACGCCAATACGTGCGGTGTGCTCCGTCAGCTCACCACACCTATTGGGGGTCCATTTGTTGACCTCATTTTTGATGAGGTCTTCCCTTCTTCTTTTTAGTGCTTAGGATCTGCACTTAGGCTTTTCCTTTGACTATCTTAGAGGACTAGAATTGGGACCCACCTTTTAGAAATTCAAACCACTTCTAAACTCCCTGCAAACTCCACAAACTCGACTATAGACCCCTAATCACCTAGAGGGTTGAAATCAAATGTGGAAGTTTAAAGGATGAGTTCCTATAGGACTCTTTGGCCTTAGGACCGCCTCGGGTGCCCGGTGCAGTGAAGGGCGACTTACACTACACTTACACACTACATTTCCACACACTTCCTAAAACCACACCCATACCCAACTTAACCTCCTGACTCATGTAGGTGATTCACATGGATGGTCCTTAACCCTTAAGCCCTTGGTGCAAGAGGGTTAGGAACAACATAGTGAATGCCTCAAATGAGTCCTTTCATGGCTCATATGGGCTTGAAATGGCTTCATGGCTCAACCAAAATGATTTCTTTCCACCTAGATTCACCCAATCTTCAATTTTCCAAATTTTCAATTTTCCAAATTTTCAATTTTTGACCCCCGGGACCCAACACCTACTAAACCTACCCAAAACCCTTGAAATTACCCAAATTTTTGTAAAATTTCCAAATTACCCAAAATTTTCCAAAATCAATCCCAAACATCTCCACCTCACTCAAATTGATCATCCATACCCAAAAATACCAAAGATTCCAAAAATACCTCCCAATACCCTCCAAATACCCAAAATACCCTTCTTGGCCTAAAAATCCAAAAATTCAGAAAATTTCCAAAAAATTCCAGAAAATCCTAAATATTCCCAATTTCATTTTGTCCAACTACACCATGGGCCAATTTTGTCAATTTACCCTACTTTTGTCAAAACCCCCAAATTGACCCATTTTAACCCAAAGTGAGCCCAATGTCAAACCAAACCTACCCAATTGACCCCAATTTTGGTCCAATTCAATTTTAAACTTCAATTCAACATCCCCAATACCAATATAGACCAAATCCAAGTCCAATTTGATTGACATTTGGATCCAATTTCACTTTTGGCCTTAAAGCCTAATTTGGACCCATGACCCAAACCTAACCCAAACTCACCCAATTCAACTCCAATTAACCCCAAATCTTTTCTAAATCTTCCTTAGCATCCCCACAAACAAAACCCTAGCATGATTTGCCCAAAATTTGAACCCAAACCCCACTCAAACTCAACCCAAAGCTAAAAGGCCCATTTTTGACCTAAACCCAAACCTAACCCAAATGAACCCAAACCCCAAAATCAAAACCCAACCAAAGTCAAAACTCCTTTGAAACACTCCCATAAACATTTATCAACATTAATTTTACATCAATTTCAACCCTAGCTCAACATTGGCCCAACTTGGCCCACTTGGACCTATATTGGCCCATTCACCAAAAGAATTCAAATCCAACCCAATTCAAGCCCAAACTACCCCAAATTTGCTTCAAGTCACTCATGACACATCCATGAGCTAAACCCAACAATTATTTGGCCCAACCTTTTACAAAAAATTCTCATCCATGAACACATTCATAAACTTAAAAGCCCACTTCCCTTAAACCCTCCTAAAAGCCCATTTCCTTCAAAATTCAAAAGCCCAAATCATCCTAAAGCCCACATGACACTTCCCCTCATCATCCATTTGATCAAAATCACCCCTAAGTTGCAAAATCATCAATTAAACCATTCCAAATCAAGCCACATGTCAAATTACCCCTTAAATGCCAAATATTTCTAAAACCCTTTTTCATGAAATAAGCCAACCTTTTCCCAAGCCAAATGGAGCCATGAACAAGCCATTCTCGAAGCCACATGAAGCCATGAGGGCTTTGACTTGTCATTAGTCCATTTATGGCAAGAAGAGGGGATCTTTCTTAAGCCTCCCTTAAGCTTTTTTTACCTTAAGCATGTCGCACTCTAAACCATGCTTTGCCACCTAATCCTCGATGGAGACTCCACCACACATGGGAGGTTGACCCACCTGACCTCCTCAGCCCAAAACCAGGTCTTGGGGAGGTGCACCCAACCCATTTGCATGGGTTGACCAAAATAAGCTAAAATGGCCCCTTCCCCTTTCTACTTTGATTCAACCACTTTACACATGTCCATGGCCAATTGATTGCACAAACCTCCAGCCCTGACCCACCTGACCTTGAGGGTGACCCATGCCTGGCCGGCCGGCCACCAGGCCGCCGGAAAACACCATGGCCGAGAGCTCACATGTGAGCCAACATTGAAATTCTCACTTGCTCAAGCCGCCCCATCCCCGGTGGCTACCATGGCCGATCTTCTCCTCACCGGAGCTGACTGATCCCAAGCCCTAACTCCCCACGGAGGCCCCCAAGCCCGCTCTATTTAAACTCCACCCCTCTCGGCCATGAGAGGGAGAGAAGCACAAACCTTGCCAAAACTCGCCAAAATTGTTCCGGACCCTTCTCCATCCTTAGAGCACTTGATCCCCAGGTGAAATCCCCCGCCATTTCTCCTCTCGTAAGCTCGATTTCGGAGTTGAAATTCCACCCAAAACCGGGACACTTCTCCACAGTGAGCCAATTCCCAAATCGATTGGCTCTACACCTTCACTGGACCAGAGAAGGTGTCCACCATCAAAAGCCCCATCTCCGAGCCACCCGGTTGCTCCGGCCTCCAAGCTTTGTGATCGGGCTTGGTCGAAATCATATCCGGACAATTCCCGGACCAGGAGACTTCATGCGGAGCTTGCTGGGACCCAATCGAAGGTGCAACAACTCTCGGATTGAAGCCACACTTCTCCGAGCCAAGGTATGAGCTAACTCTTCATCCCGAGCTTCCGGAGATTCTCCATTTCAAATGCCTTAGTTTCAATGCATGTTAACCGTATAGATGTGTTCGTCTCTTCAGAAGAATCCGTAGAGTATAAGAACATGAAAATCCATTGAGAATCGAGTGAGATCTTAGGGATTTAGTGTGGACGGCTCTCGGGTGAGAACACTCGGGGACGATGAACGGATGCCGTCCATTCGATACACGCGCGGACGGACGGCTCAGATGGCGTCGGACCAGGAGACGGTACGAGAACCGCGGGGCCCGGGCTGCTGACTCAGGTGGCGGCGTCGAATGGGAGCGCGCCGCGTGGTCTTTCGGAGCTGCCGAGGATGCGTTGGCGCCGCGTGGATAAATAAAAAAATAAGGTATTTTCTGATTTATTTAATTCCCTAAACTTCAAAAATTCATATCTCTGTGTAGAAAAATCGGAAAAATAAAATAAAAATACCCTCTTGCTCGGTGAAGAGAGGAGAATAATGTGGAAAAGAAATCACTTAATTTCATCAAATATTTTATTTTTTATAATTTATTTACTCTCTGCATTGTTTTAATTCTCCATGCATGCATACAATTCACCATGACATGAGACCATAGGGCTTTTGAAGCCTCCGAATTTGGGAACATTCCCCGAATTTTCCAAAGTCGAGGCCATCCCTATGAAGAGTTCTTGATTTTTCAAGTTCAGGTCACTATTTTGAGTATTTTAATTCCAGTAAATAGCATGTTGTGAAATAAATTCTAGGAAAATTTGGTGATGTTCCTTATGACCAGAGAACCCTAGGAAAAATAGATTTTGGCTTAGTTCATTCAAAACAACCCTAATTGGCTTAAACACCCAAAATAGGTCTTTAATTAATTAGAGTTAACCAGGCATCAAATTGACTTGAAATCAATTCTCCACTGACCTATAAGATCAGAGGAATCCACCATAAAAATTTGAGGTCAATTGGACTTGGTTAGCCCCACTAATTGGGTTGATTAAGTCACTTAGCCATTTTAAAATTTAAAAATTCATAACTTTTAAAATACTTTTCAAAACTTCACCAAATTGGTTTTGGAGCCTCTCTCGATATCAGGGGAACCTAAGAAAATTAAAATTTCAATTTTCTAAAAAAGTTGATTTTTAATAATATTTTAATATTTTTAATAATTAAAAAATAATAAAAATCACAAAAATAATAAAATGCACCAAAATGTCACATTTTGAATTTTAATCACTTAGGAACAAATCCCACATTTTTCTTAGGTCTATTTAGTGAGATATTGAATTTTAAAGCCCTAGGGTAATTTTAAAATTAAAAAAAAATGTATTTTCTAGCATTTTCACTAAAATACTTATAATAAATCATAGAAAAATCAGAAAATTGCAAAATTTGCTTCTCTGGTTTCCTTGATATCAGAGAGATTTTTGAAAAATATAAAATCCATTTTTCAACATTTATTTTATTTTTAAATTAATTACCACTCCAAAATTTAAAATAATTATAATAAAAATAATATAATTCAAAAAATCATCAAAATTGATCCAAGTGCTTCTCTGGTCATTAGGAATGTCCCCTAATTTTCTTAAGGACAGAAACTTTCATTTGGTCATGTTATCAAATTTTCCTTGAAAATCTCTATTTTCCACCAAAAATAATTATATAAATAAATTAAATACAGAAAAATCACATTTTCTCCTCTCATGTCTTTATTGACATATGAGTGAAGTCACATAAAAATTTCAAGTTCATTTGAGTTCAATTTAGTGAGTTATGAAATTATTAAGCTTAAGGAGTGAAATGGTAATTAAACTTTTAACCCTTAATTAAAACTTTAGGTTTAATAAAAAAATCAACAAGTAAAATATTTGATCTTAATCTGATTTGGATGATTGAAATTTAAATAATTAAAGGGTAGAAACCCATTAAACAATTTTAAAATGATTAAACTTTAATTAAATAATAGATTAAATTTGGAGGAATAATAAATTGGAATTATTAAAATAAGGGATATTTATTAGGAGGAGATTTATTCTTTAATTTAAAAATCCCTAAACTAATTATATCATTAATACTTAACTCTTAATTAAAATGATAACTCAAATGTAAAACATTAAAAGACTTAATTGAATTATTAAACTCTTTTAAAAATAAATTAAATTAAAAATTAAATTAAATTAAATTAAATAATTAAATTAAATTAAATTAAATAATTAAATTAAATTAAATTAAACAATTAAATTAAATAAGATAATTAAATTAAATTAAATTAAAAATTAAATTAAAAATTAAATTAAATTAAATTAAATTAAATTAAATTAAATTAAATAATTAAATTAAATTAAATTAAATCAAATTAAATTAAAATTAAATCAAATTAATTAAACATCAAATCAAATTAAATTAAATTAAATTAAATTAAAACTCAATTAAATTAAGTTAAATTAAATATAACATCACCTAAAACAAGAAAGAAACTAAATATAAAGCAACTTGAACACTATTCCAAATTTAAACTCTTTAACTTAAATCAAATCATTTGAATACTAATTTATCCTTGAAAGCTTTGATTATTATAACTCCTAAATGAAACATTAAATGAAGTGCTACTTCACTCATAAGATATTCAAATGTCTTAATTCACCGGCGAGTTAACAAAACTTGAAAACCTTGGACGATTGATTCATTTATATAATTAAATTCATTTGGACTTAAAACAATCCTAGAAATATTGAAAAGATGTTTAAGATTCTTCTTAAGCACTTCCTCAATATGATAGAATATTTACAAGAACAATTGAATTTAATTGTTCTCGATGAAGAAAATCGTCCTCAAACAAAAACACAAAGAACCTAGACGTCATAGGAGATGACTAGCTATAGGATTAGGAATTTGGTAGAAAACCATAACCTTTCCCTTAGCTTTACCTAGGAACTTGCTTAAATATTCTAATTGTGTTTTAAGTGCAGCTTGGGATGACGGGAAGACCCTCCGAGTACGCTTTTATTTTATTGCTAATTTACTTTATTGCAATTTACTTTCTTGCAACTTACTTTATTGCAAATGCACTTTACTTTTCTTGCATGATAAAACAACTGTTGCATGAAAACCCACACCTTTAGGATAATCCCTAAAACTGAAACCAAAACTAAGTTAAAAGTCATTGCAAGATAAAATTCACCGCCACAACATTTCAAAATATAAAACAACTCAAAATTTAATCACAAACGAACACAAAACTACAATTGCAACTAAATTAAAACGTCCTCGTTGGATGATCGGGAATACCTCGGATGATGTAACCTACGTGTTGCTAATGGGATTTCCCACGGTCTAAATGAAAGTGTGGAACTCATTCAGTTGAGTTTAGCAAATTCATCCGGACTAAGTGAATCCGATAAAAATAATGATGCGGAAGGATGGAACCGTGGGATCTTAACCGGTGTCGTTATAATCAACTTTAAGATTTGTTTTAATTAAAACATAAAAAAGAACACTTGGAAAATTAAGATTTCTCTAAACCAAAACACTTTTCTCATCTCCTGATTTATGATTTCTAAAACTAAACCTCTGCAACAACAAGGAGCTCGGAGCATGGTGGGCAGCACGACCATCATCGTCAGCAAAACTTGAACCTACTTCAGCAAAACTTGAACCTACTACAGCAAAACCTTCTTAGAATTAAACAACAAAGCCATAGGACTTCGAGGTAGCTTGCTTAGTGCAACATAAATCCTCAACTCTTCGTTAGGCATTTGCATTGCAAATTAAGCCCTAACCGGACTTAGGATTCGGAGTAGTCGTCCGATATGACATAAACCCTCATATCTTCCGAGCTATTTGTTTGATTTCATCATACAAATATAAGCCCTAATTAATTAAAATTGGCAAGATTGAAATACTAAATAAACATTAGGACTTTCCTAAACTCGAGCCGAAACAATAGGATAGTCGGAAATTACCGAAGTTCGCTTCAAATCCGTGATTTCTCCTACCTTTCTCCCTTTGGATTCCCAAAATAAAATGTTCCAAACTCGATCCATTCCCTATTGAAATTCCAAAATTCAATCTTTGAAAACCTTAAACTTCGAAATTCTTGAGAGCGTAATTATTGGTTATTATCGAGAGTTTTCTTAGGTGATTCCCGTCACTTAAGATGTAATTAACTATGAGGGCTTGCCCTTATAGGAATTTTAAAGAACCTGAGTAATATAAACCCCGTTTAATGCTTTCATATTAAGCGATGGAATTTGTCGGCTTATAAAATTGGTTCGCGAACCAAACGGATGTCACAAAACTTCTAGCTTTATTTGATCGAGCCCCACCGTCAGCGGTGTGTCTATCCTTAGGGATAGCATACATGGTTTATGGTGCGGTGCTCGTTTATATAAACTATTTGGGATGTGAGATCGGTTCAATCTCAAATTTAAAATTATTTTCAAAATCAAATACTACTTTCTAAATTATATATATATTTAAATTAAATTTAAAATTTAAATTCGCCGACAACTTCTGTTAGGCGACCCCTTTTAAAATACAACACAACCTAAAAATATGCCGACAACCATTTAACTTAGAAGATTTGAAATTTACCCGTTTATCATTCCGGATCTTCCAAGCTCCAGTGCCGTCGATCAAATAAGCAATAATCATCTCGAGATCTCCCTCAGATGGAGATAATCCAGAATAGTGGCACTCGATGGTAGGTGGCAGTCCATAAAAAACATTGATCCTTTCTGGAGTAAATCCTACTCCAACACTTCTGACGAAGATTTCGTAGTCTTCCGCATCCAAAAAGTTAGCATAAAATTCACGCACGATTGGAATAACAGCAACATTGGTGAAATAACAAAATCGTTGCCAGTTGTGCGCAACGATCGTGTTCTCGATCATTTCACCGGGATTGTAAAAGCTTCGCTCTGAGATAAATTTTATGGACGTCGCAAATTCATGATTTGAAAATGCGTTGCCGCAGTCACGAACTTGCTACTGTCAAAATTTTCTCTTGCCTTTCCTCGCTTAGATTTCAGTGCCATCTAAACGTGAAAGAAAACACAAATAAATTAAGGAATCAAAGATTTAAACTCTTTTTAAGCTTAAGAAACTGAAAATGAGTTTATAAATTCATGAAGAAACACTAAAAATCAAAATTTTTCTCAAAATTTTGGTTTTTAGTCAAAAATAGGAAAAACTATGGTGAAAATCAAAAATAAATGGATTATAGTGTAGATCTGGCATTGAGATGAAGAAATCAAGTGATTTCGGGCTCAAAATCATGATGTTTTGACCTCAAAATGGATTTAGGAGGTGGGTTTTCGTGAAAAAGAGAAAGAAGATGAAGCTTAGGCATCAAAAATGGCTAATGAGGGTTTAAATGGTGTTTTTCGGGTAAGCAGACCGATCCGGCGCCTAGGCGCCGAATTCTAGCGCCAGACTCGCCTTTCCAAAAAAAATCTCTTAAAAATTTTATTTTCCACCAAAATTCATAAATTAAACTTCTAATTACTCATATAAGAGTATTGCTTCAGTTTCCATCTTCCAAAATATTTTCCAAAAATTTTAAAAATTAAAATTAAATCCACCAATTAAATACAAGTTTAAATCAAACTCTTCTAATTCCATTCATGATTTTCAATTTTGGGCTCAATACAATTCAGATAAGTATCATAACATGATTCAAGTTCTAATAACAATCAAACAACACAAATTTAAAAGCAAATACAACAGATATTGAACATGAAAGCAAACACACAAACAAACACAATCGATTCACTAAATCGATACAACGACACAATAGATAAATCACAATCTTACCACATCACTATCTAATTCCCATTATCTTGGCAATGAAAACAATTCATCCCACTTGGAAAGAATACTAACCCCCTCGGAAAATCCGTAGCCGTTTTCTCGTCGATTCAATTGTTCTTCGCATACATCTCCACTTGAGCATCTTGATAAACCGCTAGATGATCAAATTGAAGTTTCGCCTGCCATTCCGGATGTTCAATTTGATGATACATCTCATGGAGGCGATCTCCAATGCTTTTAAACTCTGCTTCAAACTTATCTAGACGACTAGAAATTTTCTCCAAACTTACAACGATGAAACCATTGAAGTAGGGTTGAGGATCCTTTGAAACATTGTCTCTAGCCTCTTCTCCAAGATTTCTCCTCTCCATTTCTTCAAAAATCCTCTCTAATCTCTCAAGAATGGAGTGTATGGGTCGAAATAATGATTGCATAAGGATTGAGGACGAAGATAGGGTCATTTATAAGAGAAAATCGTGTGAAAAACTGAAGATTTTCGGTTTTGACACGATCTAGTAATTGTGGCGCTTAGGCGCCAAATCTGGCGCCTAGGCGCCGGACCCATCGACACATAGTTTTACTCTGGCGCTTAGGCGCCAAATCTGGCGCCTAGGCGCCGGAACCATGTTCAACTCCATTTCGCTTAACGTCAAATTTCAAAGTTTCGTTACCCAAAATATGTAGTTTAGAATGGTAAGATCAATATAGACTCAGTAACACAAATTATAAGCAATCCTAATGAAGGTTAACTTGATCTCCTTTTTTCTCATATATGAAATAGAGTGATCCAATGTCTAAGCTTTATATAATTCAAGATAATTTTCAGCTTAAGTCAATAAAGACTTGTTAGCATTCAAATTTTCTAAAATAATATAAAATTAAACAAGACCGAGGCATAACCTTACATTACAAATATAAAAACACACAAAACAACAATTAACTATAGGTTGTCTCCCACAAAGCGCTTGGTTTAATGTCGTCAGCCCAACCTAATTAAGTCTTTTAATTAGGTAGACTCAACTCATAAGCCTCTTTATAAATCTTTTTAAAATCTCCCAGATAAGGCTTCAGTCTTAATCCATTAACTTTGAAAATTTTTCCCGTTTTAGGATCTTTAACATCCACAACTCCATAATGGTATACTTTTTCAATTATATATGGTCCTATCCATTTTGATCTTAATTTTCTAGGAAAAAATCTTAAACGAGTATTAAATAATAATACTTCTTGCCCAGGCTCAAATATTTTTCCTGAAATCTTTTTATCATGTAATATTTTCATTTTGTCTTTACAAATCCTTGCATTTTCATATGATTCATTTCTTATTTCATCCATCTCATTCAATTGCAATAATCGTTTCTCTCCTGCAAGTATTCAAATCAAAATTAAACTCCTTTATCGCCCAATAAGCTTTATGTTCAAGTTCAAAAGGTAAGTGACAATGTTTACCATAAACTAACTGGTAGGGTGACATTCTGATTGGTGTCTTATAAGCTGTTCTATAAGCCCAAAATGTAGAATCAAGTCTATCAACCCAATCAGTTCTTTTAGGATTAACAGTCTTCTCTAATATTTTTTTAATTTCTCTGTTTGATACTTCAACCATTCCACTTGTTTGTGGGTGATATGCAGTTGCAATTTTGTGTTTAATTCCAAGATTTTCCAATAATGATTGAATTCTTATATTTCTAAAATGACTTCCTGACAGGCCTAAAATATATACGCTTTTTTCTATATCATTTTATTCATTTTTGATGATATTACACTTTAAAGGAAGATATTTTGTATATTTTTTTGTTTTAGGTACAAGAAATTGTGATTGGAGCAAAAGGAAGCAAAAACGGTGCAATTTGGAGCAAAAACGAGCAAGAAATGAAATTCTGCCCTGACATCTTTCGATAAGTCTTTTGATGCTTAATCTCTTTTACACTTATTGCATATTTTTGAAGGAGATTACACTTTAAAGAAAGGTTGTTTTATGCTTATTTTGTAGGGCTATCTGTTACGAACGCAACGCAACTGAAATGGGGCGAACGAAGTTGAAACGGAGCCAAACAGAGCCAAACGGTGGAGCCGCGCAGCAGCCTGCTCGCCGACGGAGAGATTTTCCCGAGACCACAGAAAAGTGCCCAAAAAGGCTGCGGACAGCGGCCTCAAACCCGCCGACAGCGGCCCGGACGACCATGAACCGACTTTTAGTGGTTTTGGGCCAATATTTAACGTATTTGGACGCTTTTTCGAAGGGGTGCTTAAGGAAACTCTTCAGAATTCGTTCATGCTCTTTAAAAATGGAAAATTTGTGTTAGAAATGGGTAGATTAGAGAGGAAAAAAAATAGAGGAAATGAGAGAAAAACTTAGAGTAATGTTTAGGATTCTTAGATTAAGAGTAGAAATGTAGATTTCTACCCTTTTGGAGAGATTGGAGAGGAGATTTTGAGAGAATTTGTAAGGGATTTCACTAGCATTGCATGGATCGCTGGGAGACTTTATGGGAGAGATCTTCGTCTTTATTTCAAAGGGAAAAAGCTAAGTATTGTTCTTCATTATCTTATAATTTTGTAAATATTTATTTAGAGGATTTGCTTTGGTTACATGAAGTTTCCGTTATGTTTTCTTCGCGCTTTGTGACGTACCACTCTTACTCTTTCTTCTTCTTTGGAAATAGCGGCATGAGAAGATTATGCCATTATTTTCATTTTACTTTTCTATTGTAATGAGTATAAATCATGTTTAGGATTTTGTGATGCATGGTAGAAGTAAATTTAATTATAAATGTGATGGTTTTTACTTGCACTTCATTTACATTGCAATAAGGGCCCATTGTAGTGTTAAAATTCGTTGTAATTGCATCGATCCGAAAGGGCGGTGTAATTCTCAACAAAGTGAAACCACATTCAAATTTCATGGATGGTGAAGTTCATGGGGATTGAATGCAAATAAATAGGGAAATATAATTATCGGGCGTAGAATTGGAGATTTTAGAGTGACAGGCTAAAATCCTCAATTCGGTCCTATCGTTTGGGTGCTCGAAGTGTAGATGTTAGCCCTCGGGCAAGGGGAACGTGGGAGCTCCGAAGTGGCAGTCGGTATCCTCCCGACCTAGCCGCGGATTCGATAGCCAAGCATAGGATTAGTCAATGTTCTTTATGCCTGGACCAAAGGGTAAAGAATAGGATTGCTCCTATTTGGCACATACAATATTAAATGCATCTTATTCCTATACATTAGCTATTTCATTACATAAGAATAGTAGTTTTTAATATCTCAAAATTCTCCAAACCAACTCATCCAAAAATGGTTATTTTTAGAATTATTATTTGCATTTAGTTATAGTTACTATCTTTACATTTAACACTTGCATTTAGGAGTAGTTGTTAGATAAAACACAATTTTAATCGACATTCCAACCTAAGGAGTAATTGTAGTAGACTAGAATTTGACTAAAGACTTCTTACTTCACTTCCTCGTGGGATCGATACTGGGGTTTTTAAAGAAAACTCTATATTACTTGAAACGATATGTATACTTGCGTAGTACCCCTAGTATGTAAAATATTTTTCAATTTTTATATCATTTAAGATTTTGCACACTAGCCGCAATTTATAAATAGGGTCAAAGTTTTTGGCCATCTTTTGAAAGTTAATTTACTGCGTAATTGCGGGTCGGGTCAAGTTTTTGGCGCCGTTGCCGGGGAAGCTTCAGTAAGAAATTTAGGAGAATTTTAGTTGAAGTAATTAGGCTTAGACTTCGAAAACTGTAGTGTCGTAAAAAAATTTTTCTATGTGAAAAGTATTTTGTTGTATGAAAAACTGTTTTGAAAAAACTGTTTGTGCTAAAAATAAGGTGTTCATGAAAATGTTTTGTTGTGTTGAATATATTTCATTTATTATTTGTTTAATTGTTAATGTATTATTTGTTATGTTGCGTATGCGAAACAAAGGATCTGCAGGATTTGTACCTTATGATCCCGAGTTTGAAGAAAATAAAAAAATAAAAATACAGAAAGGACTCAAAAAATTAGAAATGGAAATGAAAAACTTTCATGAAAATAACTTAGAAAATCATCATAAATCATTGAGGGATTACATAAATCCTACGACAGATGAAATTCACTCTAGTATACAAAACCCTATCGTAGAAGCTGACTCGTTTCGAAATAAATCTCGAGATTATCCAACCGGTGCGTAACGACCGCTTAGGGGAACTCCTTCGGAGGATCCCTATTTACACTTATCAAATTTTCTAGAACTTTGTGCTACATTTCGCTATAACGGTATGTCAGACGATGCTGTTAGACTAAGGCTTTTTCCTTTCTCACTAAGGGATAAGGCTAAAATGTGGTTATACTCATTAGCACCTGGCTCTATTAAAAATTGGAAGGAGTTAACTCAGAAATTCCTAGCTAACTATTTTCCACATTCAAGGACTACTAAACTTAGAAACGATATTATCTAATTTTATCAGTATGAAGGAGAATCAATATACGAAGCCTGGGAAAGATTTAAGGAACTCCTAAGAAAGTGTGCACACCATGCTCTGCCCGATTGGTTAATGATTCAAACTTTTTATAATGGGTTAGTAGGATCCCTTAGGTCTATAATTGATGCTGCCGCTGGTGGATCATTAATGTCAAAATCATTTGATGAAGCGTATGCATTAATTGAAGAAATGGCTACAAATGAATTTCAATGGCCCTCTACAAGGGTAAATCATAAAAATGTAGCTAGTGTTCATGATACGGATACGATTTCAATTCTTGCATCTCATATTGCTGCAATATCAAGGAAGTTGGACCATTTTGGAATGAACCAATCTCAATTTACTCCTATAAGTGAGAAAAGTTCATTAAGGTGTATAATTGATTCTAAATTATCTTATGAGACTTTAAATATCACAAACAACCCATATTCTAACTTTTACAACCTGTGTTGGAAGAACCATCCTAAATTTAAATGGAATCATACTATTGATGGTGGAAACCAACAATGGGAAAATAATTATGCAAATCCTAATGGAAGTTGGAATAATCAGGTGAACAAAAACTATAGACCTTTATATCCACCGGATTTTAACAATGATCAACAATTTAAGGAAAAGAAGACGGCTATGGAAGAAGTGGTATTGCAAATAGGAAACCTGTTGCAAAGTCAAAATGCTGCGATTAGAAACATAGAGAATCAATTGGGACAAATTGCTAATTCACTTAGCAATAGACACCAAGGAACACTTCCTAGCATTAATGAGATCAACCCGAAAGAGAACACTAATGAACAAATAGAAGCTGTCCAATTAAAAAATGAAAGAGAGAAAGAGGATGTGGTTAGAAAAGAGAAAGATGTTGTAAGAGAAACAACGGAAACTAAAAGACATAAAGAACATGTTTCTAAGGATCTAGAAAAATTAATATCTCCAACTAAAATCAATTTAGAAAGACCACCACCTCTATTTCCTCAAAGACTTAAACAGCATGAGTTGGATAAAAAATTTTCAAAGTTCATGAAAGTACTTAAGAAGTTAACGATAAATATTTCTTTCACTGAAGCTTTGAAACAGATGTCAAGTTATGCAAAGTTTATAAAGGATATATTAAACAAGAAAAGAAAATTTAGGGATTATGAGACAGTTGCACTAAGTGAGGAGTGTAGTGCCATACTTCAGAAAAATTTTCCTCAGAAACTTAATGATCCTTGTAGCTTTACAATTCCTTGTGCAATTGGAAAAAAATTATGTGGAAAAGCTTTATGTGATTTAGGAGTGAACATTAATTTGATGCCTCTATCTATATTTAGAAGGTTAGGTTTAGTCGATATTTCTCCCACTACCGTAACCCTTACATTGAGCGATCGATCTATCATTTATCCAAAAGGAGTTATAGAAGACGTGCTTGTTAAAGTGGATAAATTTATCTTTCCTTTGGATTTTATTGTATTAGATATGGAGGAAGATAAAGAAATTCCAATTATTTTAGGGAGACCTTTCCTTATTACTGGACAAGCTATGATAGATGTGCAAAAAGGAAAGTTGACTATAAATATTAATGACCATGAAGTCACTTTTGATGTAATAAAGACTATGAAATATTCTGCTGAGAGAAAAGATGATGATTGTTTTTGGATGGATGAAATTGATTATCTAAGTAAAGACCATTTCCAAGAAAGTTTTGAGAGTAAGTTAAA
Source organism: Papilionanthe hookeriana x Papilionanthe teres (assembly GCA_022702705.1). Lineage (NCBI taxonomy): Eukaryota > Viridiplantae > Streptophyta > Magnoliopsida > Asparagales > Orchidaceae > Papilionanthe > Papilionanthe hookeriana x Papilionanthe teres. The sequence goes on from CM040425.1 coordinate 93,374,747, forward strand.
AGATGAGATTGAAATATATTTTCATGATGATTCGAAAACATTACTTAAAGAAGACTGTATGTATGTTCAGGAGAGATGTGAAATAATGGACGCTACCAAAAATAGTAATCTTTTAATTCCATTTATTGAAAAGTCTCATGAACTTAAGATGGATGTACCCCATACAATTTTAACGCCTATCTATTTAGAGAATTCATCTACACAACCAGTCTTTATATCTTTAGATTCGACTCAATCACAAGAAAAACCTGAATTGAATGATGAACATGATAAAATTATTGAACTAGGACTTGGAAGAGAATTTGAGGATAAATTTTAAAATAACTTTGAGTTAAGAAAAGAGGATAAGGATATTGAAAGACCATTGGAAGAAATTCCTAGGGAATTAGAAAAACTTATTTCCTCAATTAAGATAGACCTTAATCATTTAATAATTATAAAGGGGAAGAATTGGAAGATAACTTGAATCATAAGAGTGAAATAGAAGAATGTGATCCTGAATCTGAATTATCTAAAGAGAATTTGATAAAAAATTTGGAAGATATTGAAGTATTTTATAAAGATCCATTTCTAATAGATTTCAAGGATGATATTAATATGCAGATTGAAAAAATCAATAGAAGAATATTAGATCTAGAAAGAAATATGAGGAATTATGATATAAATTCATCTAAAAATGAAGAGCTGAATGAAAAATTAAAATTTGAGGATTTTATAGGAATCCCTGGATTTGGAAATGATTGGGCGATTGATCGAGGATTACTTAAATGGAATTTTGATCCGAGGTGGAATCATTTGTCGGGCTAATGACGTTAAACCAAGCGCTTTATGGGAGGCAAACCATAGTTATCAGTGTGCTTTGATTTAGTGTGCTTGAGAGTCATGATTGTTAGTGATCTATTGTATTTTCTTTATAGTGGATTGATCAGTTTGATTGTTGTTGGTATATGCTTGGATTATTAGTAGTTTGATTTGATCTTTGTGTGTCATGAGGGAGGTGATTCCTTAACTTCTTATTATGGCTAGAATTGAGCTCTTGTAGTTGTTGGATTAATGAGTCCGCTATAACTTGGGTCTCAACCATACTTAAGTTTTACAAGAGAAATGATGAATTTAAACATTGATAGTTCCATCTTAATTTGTTGCTTCTTTTCTCTAACTTTATTTTTATTAGGTAGGAGTTGCGAACCTATTTGATGAACACCATATGGATGATCTTACACTATCTTTATAACTGTTAGAGGTGCGTAATTATAAGGATTAGGTGATGTCTGAGATTGGTGCTTAGGAACCAATTTATTAGGGATAATCTTATCATTGGGATTATAATTTATAAAATCATTTTAAAGTACCTAATTTACTAATGTAGTGATTCCGTTAGAAATTGGAGGTAAGTTAGTAAGATGTGATGAGTTAAAGGATGAATTAACCTCATTTATCATAGGTGTGTTTATGTTTGTGTTACAACTTTATTTAGGTATTGAAGAACATTTTTATATTCCCATGCTGATACATGCTATGCTAGTTAGACTTTGGTTTAGTTAATTTCATTCTGGCATGATTAGTTTAGATTTACTTTCTGCTGCAAATTGTTTTGTCCTAATGAATACTTGCAAATGATTTGATAGACATTTGTGGTAGATAAAATTTCTAAATTATTTTCCTCCTGCTTATATTTTCTGTACTGAATGCTATATATGTTAAAAATTAAGTTTGGAGGTAGGAAGAAAAAAAATAAAATTTTAATGTGAAAATACTTCCTTTTAGTGTAATTTTATTACAAGCATGTTTTAGGTTAACTTTACTTTCTCCTATAGTCTTTCTATCCTGATTATGCATGTATATGAATTTGATAGGAAGTTTTAGTAGTAAGTAGATTCAACCTTTACTTTTTCTTCCTGCAGCATTTTATGGAATTAATTGCAAAATATTTTAAAATTTAAGTTTGGGGGAAGAAAAATATTAACTCTTATTTGTTCTCAATTATTATATTTTCAAAAATTATTAAGCATAACTTCGGCAGTTGAACCTCACTTGAGATAACTAAATTTTTTTTTTATTTCAGTTGAATATTATGGAAGGATTCGATGAAAGTTTTTAGTAATAATGGTTAATTTTATAAGGATAAGATATTTAGTATGAAAGAATTTGATTATAATTAACTATTTAAAGTAAAGAAAACTATATTTTTGAAATATTAGGAGACTTAAAGTATTGTGTGTTAAGAAGAGATTGTCACTTTATGATGAATAATAAAGCTCATACCAAATTATAAAGTAAGGATGTGTTTCAAGTTTGAACTTTAGCAAGAGGAGAGTGAAGTTCAAAATCATTACAGGCTCTCCAGATATAGTAATTCTCATTAAAAAAAAGAAAAAAAAGAAAAGAGAAAAAAAGGAGGATTGAAAATGATCCCGAAAGAAAGGAAAAAAAAAGAAAAAAATATTTATGAGGAGAAGCTTGAGGAGATGCCTAATCAAATATTGGCTTCACTTCAGTCACTCTAAAGCGAAAACTTGATTTCATTTCGAATTTATAATTAAAATATTAGCCTACATTCGATGAAGTTTACATGAACTTCTTTTTCACATAATCTTTCAATGCATTCTTAATGTAACAAATTATGGTTTATCTTAAAATAAATAGAGACTAGAACCCTTAGACTTGATTCGTCGAATATTCTTATACGTGTAGTGTTAACTTGAGTTACTGAATTTCTTTCTAAAAGTCTAACCAATATATTCTTTTAAATGAAAAATTTTAGTGTCTTACAGGTGAAAAGTACATTACCTTGAGTTATATTTTTATGTAGTAAAAGTGTTACTTGCGGACAAGTAACAGTTAAGTTTGGGGGATTTTGACAAGCCTAAAATATATAAGCTTTTTGCTATATCATTTTATTCATTTTTGATGATATTACACTTTAAAGGAAGGTATTTTGTATATTTTTTGGTTTTAGGTACAATAAATGGTGATTGGAGCAAAAGGAAGAAAAAACGGTGCAATTTGGAGCAAAAACGAGCAAGAAATGAAATTCTGCCCTGACACCTTTCGATAAGTCTTTTGATGCTTAATCTCTTTTACACTTATTGCATATTTCTGAATGAGATTACACTTTAAAGAAAGGTTGTTTTTATGCTTATTTTGTAGGGCTATTTGTTACGAACACAACACAACTGAAATGGGGCGAAACAGAGTTGAAACGGAGCCAAACGGAGCGAAACGGTGGAGCCCAAAAAGGCCGAGATTTTGGCGAGATTTTCCCGAGACCACCGAAAAGTGCCCAAAAAGGCCGCCGACATATGTAGATTAGAGAGGAAACTCTTCAGAATTCGGCCATGCTCTTTAAAAATGGCAAATTTGTGTTAGAAATGGGTAGATTAGAGAGGAGAAAAAAATAGAGGAAAGGAGAGAAAAACTTAGAGGAATGTTTAGGATTCTTAGATTAAGAGTAGAAATGTAGATTTCTATCCTTTTGGAGAGATTGGAGAGGAGATTTTGAGAGAATTTGTAAGGGATTTCGCTAGCATTGCATGGATCGCTGGGAGACTTTATGGGAGAGATCTTTGTCTTTCTTTCAAAGGAAAAAAGCTAAGTATTGTTCTTCATTATCTTATAATTTTGTAAACATTTATTTAGTGGATTTGCTTTGGTTACATGAAGTTTCCGTTGTGTTTCTTCGCGCTTTGTGACATACCTCTCTTACTCTTTCATCTTCTTTGGAAATAGCGGCATGAGAAGATTATGACATTATTTTCATTTTACTTTTCTATTGTAATGAGTAGAAATCATTTTTAGGATTTTGTGATGCATGATAGAAGTAAATTTAATTATAAATGTGATGGTTTTTACTTGCACTTCATTTACATTGCAATAAGGGCCCATTGTAGTGTTAAAATTCGTTGTAATTGCATCGATCCGAAAGGGCGGTGTAATTCTCAACAAAGTGAAACCACATTCAAATTTCATGGATGGTGAAGTTCATGGGGATTGAATGCAAATAAATAGGGAAATATAATTATCGGGCATAGAATTGGAGATTTTAGAGTGACAGACTAAAATCCTCAATTCGGTCATATCGTTTGGGTGCTGAAGTGTAGATGTTATCCCTTAGGCGAGGGGAACGTGGTAGCTCCGAAGTGGCAACCGGTATCTTCCCAGCCTAGCCGCAGATTCAGTAACCAAGCATAGGATTAGTCAATATTCTTTATGCCTGGACCAAAGGGTAAAGAATAAGATTGCTCCTATTTGGCACATACAATATTAAATGCATCTCATTCCTATACATTATCTATTTCATTACATAAGAATAGTAGTTTTTAATATCTCAAAATTCTCCAAACCAACTCATCCAAAAAGGGTTATTTTTAGAATTATTATTTGCATTTAGTTATAGTTACTATCTTTACATTTAACACTTGCATTTAGGAGTAGTTGTTAGATAAAACACAATTTTAATCGACATTCCAACCTAAGGAGTAATTGTAGTAGACTATAATTTGACTAAAGGCTTCTTACTTCACTTCCTCGTGGGATCGATACTGGGGTTTTTAAAGAAAACTCTATATTACCTGAAACGATACGTATACTTGCGTAGTACCCCTAGTGTGTAAATTATTTTCCAATTTTTATATCATTTAAGATTTTGCACACTAGCCGCAATTTATAAATCGGGTCAAAGTTTTTAGCCATCTTTTGGAAGTTAATTTACTGTTTAATTGCGGGTCGGGTCACTTCCACCATCTGTGATAATTACCTTAAGCATTCCAAATCTTGAAAAAATCATCTTCTTTACAAATTTTGAAACACTTTTGGAATCACAGCTAGGTAAAGCTACAGCTTCAATCCACTTTGAAACGTAATCAACCGCTAATAAAATATAAATCTTTCCAGATGATGGTACAAATGGTCCCATAAAGTCTAAACCCAATATATCGAAAATTTCAACTTCTAATATATAGTTTAAAGATATTTCATCTTTCTTAGATATATTTCCCATCCTTTGACATCGATCACATGTTTTCACATAATGTCTCACATCTTTAAATAAGGTAGGCCAATAAAATCCTGAATTTAAAATTTTAAATGCAATTTTATCTACTCCAAAGTGTCCTCCAAATTCGGAATCATGACATTTTTGAATAATAGCATAAGTTTCTTCATAAGGTACGCATCTACGAATTACAAAATCTCTTCCTAATTTAAATAAATGAGGATCTTCCCAAATATAAGATTTAGCATCATTTTTAAATTTCTTAATAAATTTGTTATCCTATCCATAAGGTAAAATATTGCTAACTAAATAGTTAACTATATCTGTATACCAAGGTGTTTGGTATTCTTGAATAACATACAAATGTTCATCAGGAAATTCCTCATTTATATTTTCTTCAGTAATAACCTCATTCTTAATTCTAGATAAATGATCAGCAATTTGGTTGTATGTTCCTTTTCTATCTACTATTTGAAAATCAAAGTCTTGTAGAAGTAAAACCCGTCTTATCAGTCTAGGTTAAGCATCTTTTTTCGTCATTAAATATTTAATAGCGGAATGATCAGTATGAACTATGCATTTGGTACCAAGTAGATAAGGTCTAAATTTATCAAAGACATATACTATAGCTAAAAGCTCTTTCTCAGTAGTAGTGTAATTTCTTTGAGTTTCAGTAAGAGTTTTACGAGCATAATATATAACTTTGAAAATTTTCTCATATTTTTGTCCCACTACAGCTCTAATTGCAAAATCACTTGCATCGCACATTAATTCAAAAGGTTTATTCTAATTAGGTGTAATAATTATAGGTGCAGTTATTAATTTATCTTTTAAAATATTGAAAGCATTAACACATTCTTCATTAAATTCAAATTTAGCTTCTTTTTCCAATAAATGACAAGGAGGTTTAGCAATTTTAGAAAAATCCTTTATATATCTTCTATAAAATTCAGCATGACCTAGAAAACTTCTCACATCAGTAACAGTAGTAGGGGGTTGCAGTTCAACAATAATTTTTACTTTTGCTTGATCAACTTCCATCCCTTTTTGTGAAACTTTATGACTAAGTACAATGCCTTATGTGACCATAAATTGACATTTTTCCCGATTAAGAACTAAATTTGTTTCTTCACATCTTTTCAGAACTTTGGAAATATTTTCCAAACAAGACTCAAAAGAAGTTCCAAAAACTGAAAAATCGTTCATGAATACTTCAATTCCTTTGTCAATCAAATCACAAAATATTGACATCATACATCTTTGAAAAGTTGCAGGTGCATTATATAAACCAAAAGGCATTCTTCTAAAGGCAAATGTTCCATAAGGACTTGTAAATGTTGTTTTCTCTTGGTCCTCAGGAGCAATAAGTAATTAATGATAACCATAATATCTATCCAGAAAACAGAAATATGAGTGTCCAGCTAATTTGTTAAGCATTTGATCCAAGAAAGGTAAAGGAAAATGATCCTTTCTAGTGGCGTCATTTAACTTCCGATAATCAATGCAAATTCGTCATCCAGTAAATTGTCTTGTAGGAATTAGTTCATTTTTATCATTGACATTGACAGTTACTCCTCCTTTCTTCGGAACACAATGAATAGGACTTACCCATTGGCTATCCGAAATAGGATAAATAATTCCAGCATCTACCCATTTTAAAATTTCTTTTTTAACAAGCCTTTTCATGATAGGATTTAATCTTCTTTACAGCTCAATAGTAGGTTTAAAATTTTCTTCAATTAAAATTCTATGCATACAAATGGAAGGGCTTATTCCTCTTATATCAGCAATAGTCCAACCAAAAGCTTTTTTATAATTCTTTAACACTCCTATTAATTTTTCTTCTTGATCTAAACTTAGCTCGAAGAAATAATAACGAGTAAAGTTAATGAATTTCCAAGAAATGCATACTTTAAATGTGAAGGTAACATTTTTAATTCCGAGTTCGGGGCCTTTTTTAATTGAGGGTAAAAGTATATCATTTTGAATTATGTCTAAAGTTTCCAGATTATCTTTAATATACTAAGTTTCTTTAAGTAATTCATCTTCTTTTAGTTCTTCATTTTCATCGATTAAAAATTTAATTTCTTCTTCGAGAATGATTTTACATTTTTCTCGATAGTGTTTTTCAATTATAAAATCAAAAATATCCATTTGATAACATTTTTCTTTATCAGGGTACTTCATCGATTTAAGAACATTGAATTTAATCTCTTAATCATTAACTCTCATAATTAATTCTCCTTTTTGCACATCAATCATAGCTCATCAGATAGCTAGAAAAGGTCTCCCTAAAATAATTGGTATTTCTTTATCTTCTTCCACATCAAGCACAATGAAATCCACAGGGAAGATAAATTTATCTACTTTAACAAGTACATCTTCTATAACTCCTTTAGGGTAAGTGATAAATCAATCAGCTAACTGAAGGGTTACAGTGGTGGGAGTAATCTCTCCTAAATTCAACCTTCGATAAATAGAAAATGGCATGAGATTAATACTTGCTCCTAAATCACACAAAGCTTTTCCCCAAAATTTTTCTTCAATAGCACAAGGTATATTAAAACTTTCAGGATCTTCAAGTTTCTGAGGTAATTTCTTTTGAATTATTGCACTACATTCTTTACTTAGTGCAACAGTTTCAAAAGCTTCAAATTTTCGTTTCTTACTTAATATATCCTTCATAAATTTTGCATAAGTTGGCATCTGTTCCAAGGCTTCAACAAAGGATATATTTATAGTAAGTTTCTTAAAAATTTAAAAGAACTTAGAAAATTGATGATCAAGCTTCTACTGTTTTAATCTTTGAGGAAAAGGTGGTGGTGGTTTTTCAACTTCCACATTAATAGAAATATTAGTTTGATCGTGATTAGGAGAAGGAGTTTCTTTATGTTTTTCAATCTCTTCAACCTCAATCTCTTTTCAATTTCATTCTGTATTCTTTCTTTTAATTCCTTTCCACTTCTAAGTTGTACAACTTTAACATGTTCACGTTCTTTTCCAGTTTCTTTTGGATTAATTTCAACATTACTAGGAAGTTTTCCTGGAGGTCTGTAATTAATTAAATTAGCTATTTGTCCCATTAGATTCTCAATATTACGAATAACAGTATTTTGATTTTGTAATTGATTACTCATTTGTAAAATTAATTCTTCTATTGATAACTTTTTATGTTGATTATTAAATCCAGGTGGTTTATAATTTGAATTTACTTGATTATTCCAGTTTCCAGTTGGATGAGATTAATTATTACCCCATTATTGTTGTTGATTATTCCAGTTAAAATTAGGGTGATTTTTCCATCTAGGATTATAATAGTTTGAATACGGATTATTTTTACTAGCAATAGCTTGTAAAGTTTCAATAGTTTAAGAATCTTGATATTAGATGAGTTGTTATGTGATATGTTGATGGCAAAATTATCTAATTTCTTAGATACTGCAGCTACTTGTGAAGCTAAGATAGAAAAGGCTTCGTTATCTTGAATACTTGACATTCTTTTAGGATTAATCCTTTCAGAAGGCCATTGAAAATTATTATTAGCCATTTCTTTAATTAAAGTATAAGCTTTTTCAAATGATTTAGACATTAAAGAACCTCCACCAGCAGCATCAATAATTGATTTTAGTGATCCAATTAAACCATTATAAAATGTTTGAATAATTAACCAATCAGGTAAAGCATGACGATGACATTTTCTTAATAGTTCTTTAAATCTTTCCCAAGTTTCATAAATTGTATCCCCGTCAAATTGACTAAATGAAGTAATATCATTTCTTAATTTAACAGTTTTAGAAGGAGGAAAATATTTAGCAAGGAATTTTTGTGCCATTTCGACCCATGTTTTAATAGAACCTGTTGCTAATGAGTTCAACCACATCTTTGCATTATCTTTTAAAGAAAAAGGAAAGAGTCTAAGTCTAATAGCATCATCAGAAACATTGTTATATTTAAAGGTAGCACAAAGTTCTAAAAAACTAGCAAGGTGTAAATTTGGATCCTCATTTAGTGTTCCTCCAAATTGATTATTTTGAACCATTTGAATGATAGATGGTTTAAGCTCAAAAGAATTATCATCTACAGTAGGTATTTGAATACTACTATGAAGTTCATCAGCTGTAGGGTTAGCATAATCTCTTAATGGTTTGTAAACATTTTGTTTATTAATTTCAATTTGATTTTGTAAATTGTTATGTAAATTAGCCATCTCATGATTTTTTTTAGTTTGTTTTTCTTTTTTAATTCTTTTAATAGTTCTTTCTAATTCAGAATCTAAAGGTAATAATCCTTCAGATCCAGCACTACGCATAAAAAGTAAATTAACAAGTAATAAAATCTCTATTTATAAAAAAAAATTATTTTATTATATATATATATATATATATTTTGGTATTTTATATTTTTGACAATAAAAGAAAATTAATAAAATAAAAATATTTAAAATCTACTCCGCTCCTCCCCGGGCAACGGCACCAAAAACTTGACCCAATGCTATATATATGCGTACTAAAAATTCAATCTCCGACAACGGCGCCAAAAACTTGACCCGCAATCCGCTTATGACAAATATAATAATTAATGCTTTCAAATATATGTAATAGATAATAATAGCAACTAGTGTATACAAATATAATTTTTTGAAAATATTTTACACACTAGAAGTATTTAAGCAAGTATACGTATCGTATCAAGTAATATAGGGCTTTAAAACAAAGACCCCAGTATCGATCCCACGAGGAGTGAGTTATGGATTTTTAAAAATTTTAATTTTATTTTTATGTATCTCTTTTATAGTTTAAAATTTTGATATTTTTAATTTACTAGATGTAATAATAAAGCAGTAATGAAAGATGCAATAAAAAAGCAGTAATGAAATGATTGGTGTAAATAGCAATAAGAACACAACTCTCTTCCTTTCAATTAATCCAAGATTTTCTAAGATAATGATAATATTCATGGAGAATATAAATTTATGGTATTGTGCCAAATAGAATCATTCATATTCTTTACCCTTTGATCCAGGTGTAACGAACATTGGCTAGCCTATAGATCAGGTTCGGATGTATTGTTAGTAGAATGGGTTAATCTAGACTCACACTACTAGATGTCCAAGGGTGGCTATGGTCGGCCCTACTAGTGACCCTTTCCTTCTCTATAAACCAAAACACAAGAATTTAGTCTGTCACTCTAAAAACTTATTAATTCTATGCCCATTATATAATATCTTCCTATTTATTTGTACTTCACCTTGAATAACCCGCACAAGGCCTTCGAATACCCAAGGATTCATGTGATATCTACTAGTTAAGAATTCATCTCCTTCTAGGTATCAAAACTCTTCAACAGATTTTAACAATACAAGTGATCAATTTGTAAAATAAATGAAGATCTGGTATTAATATCATCACAATGTTTTAAAATATAAATAGTTTTTAATTCTCCATTGAATTTTATATTGTCTTATTTAGCTTTTCATAATTGAAAAGAGAAAGTAAACTAACTACTCAGAACACATTGAATTTAAACAACAAAACATGATAATAAAACTTTGAATAAAATTACAAATACTTATCTCAAGTGTTTCTCCTACTGAACCTCCGAATTCTTCGACTCCAAAGCAAATAAACTTCAAAAGCACCAACTCTTTAAACTCTCAATACACACTCTAAATAAACTCACTAATTAATAAAAGTAGTCCTAAAGTATTTCTCTAATTCTCCCTCTAGATGGAGCTCTAGATAGGGGGATGTATGGGGGCGTTATTCTCTAAAGGAGTACCCTCCTATTTATAGTCTTCAAGGGTTGCCTTGAGGCACCTCTTCAAAATGTGTCCACATTCAATGAATCTTATAGAAGGTGTGTCTGGCGCCTAGGCGCCGGACTCTGCTTCCAGTTCTTCGCACCTCTTCACTTTGGATCGCACCACTTCGCGATTAAAATCGTTTCCAAGCGTCCAAATACATTGTATCACATGTCCTATAAACCAAGAACAACTGCCAGTCTTCTAGAAGGTCCAATAACTGCTAATATCGTCAAAATAATCGTCCAAAAGTCGTCAAAAATCTTGACAAAACCCGTATCGACCTGGCGCTTAGGCGCCGGATTCCGACGCCTAGGCGCCAGACGAATAATTTTGACAGTTTTGCATTTTGGCTCAATTTTTGCTCCTTTTTGCTCCTTTTTCACTTTTTTTTTCTTCTTGAACATTTTTCCATCACCTATATCCAAAAACACAAAAATACCTTTCATTAAAGCATAATATCCTTAAAAATTTGATAAAAATCAAGGCATAAAAATGGGTATTTTTTTCATGGATCACTATCAAATAGGATTTCTTAAGTCATCAAATGTCATTCTTAATTTAGGATCCTTCTAAAAATATGTGTTCTTTTCCACACCCATGCTCAGACTTTTAGTAGTTTCTTAATCTCACTTATGTTTTTATCTTTGGAAGAGTATGTCGAGGCTTGAATTGGATGATTATTCTTAAGAAAAAATTATTGATAAAAAACTCTTAGCAATATCCTTTCTTGTAATTCACTCGACTCAATAGAACTCATCAAGGCATAGTAGAGAATTTTCCTAAAATGTCACACTCTCTCCACTCAAAATAATTTTCCACTCTTATCATTAGGACTCCTTCTGTCCTATAGACTTGACATGGGTAGTGGTGTCCACAAGCTTAACTATCTCCCTAATAGTTCTAAAGTTTGTCTAAAAAATAATAATATATTATTTCTTAGTAATTTCACCACAAAATTCATTTACCATTAGCTTGCTCTTCATGATCCAATTCTACATAATAAAAAAAATTTGTTATCAACTACCACTGTCTTCACATATACACTATAGCCTTGTTCGTTCTTAGAGTATTTGGAAAACTTCATAGATTTTAGAACATCAAAAGTCAATTCCTGATCATTCAATCTCATGATAAATTTTTCCTTTTATACATCAATCGTCACTCATTTAGTGGCTAAAAAGGTTCTACCAAGTATAATGGGGATATTATTATCTTCCTCCATGTTCAAGACAATAAAATTAGCATGGAAGATTAGCTTTTCAACTTTGACAAAATTATCTTGATTATTCTCCTTGGAATGGTCACAGAGTGGTCAGCTAACTGCTCGATCACAATGGTGGATGACATCTTATAATCCTAGTCTTTTGAAAAATGATCAGAGGTATAACGTTGATGTTAGCTCCTAGGTCACACAAAGTACTCCCATTAAATTCTTTTTCTATGGCTCAAAGAATGATGAAGCTACTTGGGTCTTTCAATTTTTGGGACAACTTTTTAAATGGGATAGCATTACACTCTTAAGTCAGGGCAACAATTTCACCCTCTCCTAATTTATTTTTCTTTACAAGGCATCCTTCATGAACCCACCCAACATTCATTATATAGCTTTATCATAAGGAATATTAATGATGAGTTTAGTAACAACCTCTAAAACCTTAAAAATATGTTGGTCCCCTCAAATCTCTTAGAGACTATGGAGACATGGTGGTGGTGACCTCTCTTGCTCCTTCCTGGGAAATGAGGGCCTTTTTCCTAAACTTAGAGTACGTTCTTCACTTTGTATTTCTGACTTATGATTTAGCTCTATAGGTTTACTCACCTTTCCTAGGGATATCCCACTCTATCGTTGTCTTCACCTTGGTGTGCCCCACATATCCCTTGAATTCACTTCGGTGTTATTAAGGAGTGTTCCTTGGATTTTATTATTTATTGAGTTCGCCAATTTTCCAAGTTAATTTTTAATGTTTCTTATGACAATATCTTAGCTATGTAATTAATTCCTTGTTTGTAACACTAAATCCTCCATTGATGACCTCTTGTCCTTATGTTAGGTATGGGAGGTAAATCTTGGTGGGTAGGTCTATCTCATGTTACTACTGCCTTGGTTGTTCCAATTTCCTACATAACTAGATTCGGTATTTCCCAACTATTGGTTTCCTATGCCTAAGTTGTTATTATTCCAATTAAAATCCAGGTTATTTTTTTGGCTTGGCTCGAAGGTGTTGGAATAAGAATTGTTGAACAGGTTTTCTAGAACATTCATAGTTCTCAAATATTCTACCAATTCATAAATCATCTCATCAGTTTGTAAGGATCCTTACATAGAATTAATCCCAAAATTATTTAACTTTCTAGAGATGGTGGTAACCTATGAGGATATGATAGTCAAAACAACAGTCTCGTGCACACCAACTACTTTCTTTAGGGGTACAATTTTTTAGAAGATCATTGAAAATTATTAATTATCATTTTCTAATCAATTCATATGTCTTATTAAATGATTTAAACATAAGGAACCTTAGCCGCAGTGTCTATGGTAGACCTTACAGATCATTCTAGCACATTATAAAAAGTTTGAATAATCAACTGATCAAGTTGAGTGTGGTTAGGGTATTTAAGCAACTCTTTGAACCTCTCTCAAGTTTTGTAGATCGACTCCTACCTAATAAGGCGTAACATTATTCATATGTTTGACAATCTTGGATGGAGTGAAGTACTTAGCAAAGAATAGTTGGGTGAAGTTAGTCCATGCAGTGATGAATTATGGTGCTAAGGAGTTACGCCACATCTTAGCTTTATCCCTCGGTGAGAAAGAGAATATCATTAGTTTAAAGACATTGCTGGGGACACCGTTATACTTTATGGTGGCACAAAGTTCTACGAATTTCATTAAGTGCATGTTTGGATCTTTAGTGAGTGCTCCCCTAAATTAGTTTTTTTGAATCATTTTGATGATGGCAGGTCTCAAATCAATTGTGTTGGCTTCTAAGGGGGGGTAATGGATACTCATATGGATTCCCTCTACCAATGGGTTGACATACTCCTTAAGGGATTTCAAGTGGCCTTCCCATGAGTTTGCTATTTTTAAGCGATTCTTTTTTAATTTTTGGTTTTTCAAATATTTGAAGTGTTTTTATTTTTAATTTCAGGGTCAACTGAGTTTGATTCTAACCAGTCCTACATATGTAACTACGAATAGCCAGGTGACCCTAATCTAAGCAATAATACAAATATAGAAAAGATAACACATCGACAACACCCTTTTTAAAAACCAAAAACGCGCAAAAATAAGAACATCAAATAAACTATACAACTATTTTTTTTGGGATTTTATATTTTTTGAAACAAATAATAAAACAAAACTATAATAAAAACATGGATAAATTCGAAAAACATGACAAAATTCAAACTTAAACTCCAAGTGTTTAACTAAAATTCTCTTAAAGTTAGAATTTTTACTTGTTTTTCTGACAATAGTGCCAAAAATTTGATGCTCATAATTACTACGAAACAATTAACTAATCACACGAGTATGTGTTAATCAAGTAATATACAAATAATGAGTCCATATATCGATACTAGGAGAAAATTTCTCAAAATAATTTTGATAGGAGAAGTTTTAGTGTACTAAACCAATGAATATAGTGTGAAGTGATCAAAGTGGCAAGGGAGAAAATCTAACAGTCCTAAAAAGAATAAGACAATAGAAAAAGCAATAATAAAAAATGGCAATAACATAAAATGTTGGGTGTTACCTTGAGTTCTTCGGAGGTGAAGAGGTTCATGCTCTAGTGATATCAATATGGTGTTCTCTTGATATTTTTATATGAGTTCCCCTACGTGATAAAATGATAACTGAGGAAAAAATCCTCCTTATCGTGTTTATATAATAATAAGAGCTGGAAATGATAATACAATTAAAAAAGACTTAATCATTCAACATTTTTTATGGTTCCTCTGATTTTTTATATAGGTTACAATTTCGTAATAGGAATATGTCTATTATACCAAGTTATTTTGTGTTGACTTACTCATTCTCTTAGTCAATAATTAGAACTTCTAGATCACAAGGGGTTTTAACTTCTTAATTTATCAGATTAGGAGTAAACGCCAATCAAAATATTAACACATCAATATATGAAAATTAAAGGCACTGAAAATATTTATAAGAAAAAACTCACGGTGAAAACATTAAGAGAAACTCTACCCTTACTTCACAGGAGCATTAAAGAAGATTAGGTACAAGACATGAGGTTGAAAAACATGAAAGATTTTATTAAAAACTTTGAAGATACAGGTGCAAATAAATACAAAAACTTACAAACAAGTCAAATATTCTTTGTAATGCACTAAGTCTTCACCTTACAATGAAAGCTCTTTATAATCTCCCTCATACAATCACACTCAATCTCTCTCACATAAAAACCTCTCCAAACTGAAAGAAAAAAGAATCATGAGATTTCCACCCAAATAAAGAAGGTAGGGATTCCTAAGGCTTAACTTAGAAACTCCACCTCTTGCTAAAAAAGCTCCAAAGTGTTGTCAATCTTCCCCAGGATGTTACAATGTATCTCTTTATATGGAACTCACCATTGAATAGGCTACCAAATTAAACTGGATGAATCATATCGTAGCTACACCAGTGCTTGATATAGTTACATCACAAGCTAGCGCAACTACAAAGAGATTTGATGTGGGTATGTTGGACAAAATCTATCGAATAACTAAAATAGCAAGATTGGAATAATTACACCAAATAGTGGCATAATTACATTGGTCCACCACCTTTCCTGCTTCATGTTTTGCCTCCACAACTTATATTCAACTGATATAACCTGCAAAATACCACAAAAAACACATTTGACAAGCATAAAATCATAATAAATAGGGAAGCAACAAAAAGCAGAACAATAATATAAAATTGCATCATATCCGACTCCCACCATATAACACTTTCTCATCTTGGGTTGAAGATATGATTCTCATGGCGTAGCACTTTGTTCTGTATGACACTTTATTCACATCTTCAAGTTTGTGCAATACTTTGATATCATTTATGACTGCCCAAAATCTCACCCATCGAGCTATTTTCTGCTTAGGCCTAATGTCCTTATAATTTTGTCGCGTTGGTGTAACCTCATAGGAGGTAACTCATTCTAGGAGTGTTAGGGCATGAGCAAACTTAACATTAGAGTTTCTAATAAAATTTTACCGTAACACCAAACGTGCCTCAATATTTAAGAGTTCAAACTCATTCTACTTAAGGGGCTTCACATCTTCCTTCCTCCCTATTTTTATCATACACTTCTCCACCCCCTTCATCATTTCTTAGACTCTAAATCTAGTGCATCACATGGTACTCTTCCTCACAATCGGCTCTCTTTGATTTTCTATTCTTCTTCCCTTTGCATCCATTATTCTTCTTCTCTAGAATCGAGAACCATGATTTGTATAAAATTTAAGATATCTCACATGCCATGACCAGAATAATGTAAAATTGTGTGCCATTAGAATAAACACAAGAAAACATTCATAAATGTCATGATTCTGTGTTTGGTGGATATTTTGGTGTTGATAGAACTTCATATAAGATTTTACAATTAGAATTTTATTGGCCTACTCTATTTAGGATGTGAATACTTATGTAAAAACTTGTGATAGATGCCAGCAAGTAGGCAACATATCTAAGAGGGATGAAATGCCTCTAAACTTTACTTTAGAAATTGAATTTTTTTATGTATGGGGTTTAGATTTTATGGGACCATATCTATCATATTTTGGAAACATTTTTATTTCTAAATGGATTGAAGTAATAGCTCGACCTCACTGTGATGCTCAAAGTGTTGCAAAATTTCTGAAAAAAAATATTTTTAGTAGATTTAGGACGCTTATAAGCCTAAAAAATATTTGATTTTACATATACATTTTATGCTTAATTTTAATGATAGTGTACTTTAAAAGAAGGTATTTGCATGTTTTTTTCTTTTAGGTACAAGAAATGGACTTATGGAGAAAATAAAGTAAAAGTGGTGCAATTTGGAGCAAAAACGAGTAAGAAAACAAATTTTGGCTTGACACATTTCGATAAATCTTTCTATGCTTAATCTCTTTTACACTTCTTGCATATTTTTGAATGAGATTAAACTTTAAATAAATGTTGTTTTCATGCTTATTTTTTAGGTGAATATGTTAGGAACGCAACACAACTAAAACGGTGAGAAACGAAGCTAAAATAGAGCTAAACGGAGCGAAATGGTGGAGTTGCGCAGACCGGCACCGGGGGCGTCCAAACCGGTGCCTGAATCCTGAGAAGATTGAAAAGTAGGGCACCGACAACGCCCTATTCAGCGCCGGCGGTGCCTAAGACGGTTTAGACTCGATTTTAGGCTGTTATTGGCCATATACATTGAATATAAACGCTTTTTGGAAGATTTCTTGAAGCACCTCTTGGGAAAATGGTCCCTATACTATATTAGAACGATTTTATATCAAAAAAAGTGATAGAAAAGTTAGGAAAAATGTGGAGAATTCTTAGAGATATTAGAATAAGAGTAGAAATGTAGATTTCTACTTTTCTGGAGAGATTGAAGAGGGGATTTTGAGAGAATCTGTAAGGGTTTGTACTAGCATTGCATGGATCAGCGGGAGACTTTATGGGAGAGATCTTCATCTTTCTTTCAGGGGAAAAAACTAAGTATTGTGTTATTCATTATCTAATGATTTTGTAAACACTTATATAGTGAATTTGTTTTGATGAAATGAGATTTTTCGTTGTGTTTTCTTCGTGTTTTACGATGTATTTCTCTTACTCTTTCTTCTTATTTGGAAATAGTGGCATAAGAAGATTACTCCATTGTTTTCATTCTACTTTTCTTTTGCAATGATTATGATTCATTTTTAGGATATTGGGATGCATGTTAAAAGAAGTTTAATTATAAATGCGATGGTTTTTACTTGCACTTCATTTACATTACAATAAGGGTCTGTTGTATTGTTAAAATTTGTTATAATTGCATTGACCCAAGAGGGCGGTGTAATTCTCAACAACAAGTTAAACCGCATGCAAATTTCATAGATGGTAAAGTTCATGGGTGTTGAGTGCTAATAAATATGTATATATACTTTGATGGGCGTAGAATTGGAGATTTTAGGGTGACAGACTAAAATCCCCAATTCAGACCTAGTGTTTGGAAACTAAAGTGAGAGTCAGCCTTCAGGAGAAGGGAAGTGAGAGATTTGGAGTGAGAGCCAATATCCTCCTAGCCTAACCACGATTTAGGGACTAAACCTAGGATTAATTAATGTTCTTTATAACACTCGGAAGAGGGTAAACAATAAGATTGCTCCTATTTGGCACATACAATATTAAATGCATCACTTTCCTTTACATTATCCAATTCACTGCATAAGAATATTAGATTTTATTATCTCAAAATTCTACAAATCAATTTATCCAGAAAGGGTTATCTTTAGAAGTAATATTTGCATTTAGGAATTGTTATTATCCTTACTTATAATCATCTGTATTTAGAAGTAGTTGCAAGATAAAACACCACTTATATCGACCTTCCAAACCTAATAGTAGTAGACTAAAGGTTTGACTAAGGACCTCTTACCTCGCTTCCCTGTGGGATCGATAAACGGGACTCCACTAGAGCTTTGTATTACTTGAATGATACGTATACTTGCGTAGAACCTCTAATGTGTGCACTTACTTATGAACATAAAAACAAGTTAAAAATTAGCACATGCCCAAGGCACATCAGACGCCGAGAATAATTATTACAGACGGGGGAAGTCATTTAAAAAATAAGAAAATTGAGGCATTAGTATCTAAATTTTGTATTAAACATAGGATTGCCACGACTTATCATCCTCAAACTAGTGGTTTAACAGAAGTATTCAATCAAGAAAATAAGAGAATTTTAGAAAAGTGTATTAATCCAAATAAAAAGGATTGGTCTGTTGGACTGGATGACGCATTATGAACCTATAGGACTGCTTACAAAACTCCTACGGAATGTCACCATATAGGCTCATATTTTGAAATGCTTGTCACTTTGCCAGTAGAAATTGAGAATAAGGGTGAAGGAATTTAATTATATTTGAAAGATGCTGGCGAGAAAATATTATTGCAGTTAAATGAACTTGAGGAAATTAGAAATAAATCTTATGAAAATATGAAAATCTATAAGAAAAAGTTGAAAATTTGGCATGATCGGAAGATTTTGAGAAAATATTTCAAATCTGGACAATATGTTTTATTATATAATAAAAGATTGAAATTATTTTCTAGAAAACTTAAGTCCAGGTGATCGTGGTCACTTACTATAATTAAAGTCTATCCATTTGGTGCAATTAATATTAAAGATCCTAAAAGTGGTCAAATTTAAAGTTAACAGACAAAGGCTTATAAGTTATATAGGTGAAAACAAGCCTATGATTAATGAAATTTTAATGTTGGGTCAACTGTAGTAAAATATTGGGCTCGTCGAGTTGAGTATGTTAAACCAAGCTCTTCTTGGGAGACAACCCAAGGTTTGTTTGTCTTTTAGTATGATTTAGTTTTTGTGTTTTGTTTTAGCTTGCATGTAGTGTCTGTTGATTTATTTTAAATGGAATTGCTTTGCTTATTATCAGTTAGTTGTGGGTGTGATGATTCCTTGCTTCTCGTAGTAGCTAAGCTCAAATATGTTCTCTAGTGGTAGTTGGACTAACTAGTTCACCACGACTCAATTCTCAACCAAACTCAAAGATTTAACTAGAGTCATGTTGGGGTTTGGACATTGGACATGTCCATCAAGGTTATACTACTTCCTTTAGCTTACCTTGTAGTCATCATAATGATTTAATAAACTAGCTGGTGATAAAATTGTGGATGACCTTTTCAGTATTCTTATTATTTTTAGAGGTGCATATCTTGTGAGACGAGGTTGTAAATAGAGATGGTAACACATAAAGCATCGTATCAGGGACAATCTTGTTAATGTTTTATCCGATCAAAATATCTATAAGCACCCATTTGATCTTGGAAGGTGATTCCTTCACAAATTGGATTAAACAAAGGAGATGTGATGAGAAGAAGGAAGTGTTTGCTCTTTCAATCTTTTGTGTTTGTGAGTTTCTTGGAGCAAATGAAATCTGGGGGAGGATTAAAAATACAGAATTTAATTGTCAAAAATGAAGCTAGGTAGTACAAATTAAAAAGTATTCACCTAAGGTGAGGCGGTGCTTAATTAATTAATTAGTTAATTAATTCTAAAAATAAAAAATATTTAAAAATAACACCGATACATATGCGCCAAAAGTGGCTCCATGGTGCCGTATAATCTGGCGCCTAGGCGCCGGACCAGACGGCTTAGGCGCCTGAGCCTCGACCCTTTATTTCTCAAATTGGACATACCACCTCATTTCATTTTGTGCGACTTCCCTTCATCTTCTTCCCTGATAGATTTCACGAGCTTGGAACAGGGCTCCTTAGGGTTTCATCTCATTGGGTCAGGCTTGCTTTTTAGGATGAAAATTTTGTTGATCTCATCTTCTCCGAGTAAAACTCACCTCTACACCATGTGATTTTCTCCTTTAGCCATGGATTGTGTTTGCATTGTGGAGATTTCAGGATTTTTAGATAAAAAAAGGAGTATAAGCAAAAGAATCCTTGGAAAGAGTTTATAAAGCAATTAAATCGCATTTAGAAGCTTATACAACCTATATTTAGGTTGGTTTCTTCTTTGTTTGGATTTTCTTCAGATTTTCATGGCTCCTAAAACTAAAGGAGGAAAAGGAAAAGAATTATTTGAGAAGAAGAAATTTGTTAGTGGAAAAGCTCATGAACGCTACAACGAATTTCTCATGTCAAAGAAGCTAATAGAGGAACAGAGATTCCTTAGCCCCAGTGGAGCTAGGGATAGTCTTATTGTAACGCGTCACTAGGAGGCATTCGGTTACACAACAACAGCAGCAGTTATTTTTATCATTTGAGAGTTTTATACCAATCTCCCTGAGGTTTTTAATGATGCAGTCTTTGTTAGGGAGAGGAGGGTAGAATTCACTGCCTCACGAATCAATTCATTCTACCGATTGGGTGGCATATCTGATTGCTTTACTCCTCATTCGAGCCTACTGATTCACAACTGGATGAGATCATTATGTTTTTGACAGACATAAAAGAAGCTTGGAAAACCAGAAGCGAGCATAAGGTAAATTTTTCTTCTTTAAGATATTTAGTACGAAAGAATAGGAAAATGTGTTTACTATTATTAAAAATAAATTGTATTTTTGAAAAACTAAGATTCTTAGATATATACTTCATATGAATTTAGTCTCTATTAAACTCTATTTTTAAACTGATACTTACAAATCTCAAGTGCAGAAAGTGATGAGTTTTTAACTTTAAGAGAAAGATGGTGAAATTCAAAATCAATAAAGGCTCATCCAGATACATTAATCCTTACATAAAAAATAAAAAAGTAGAAGAAATGATTGAAAATGGTCCTAAAATAAAAAGAAAAACAAAGGAAAAGAAAATGAAAAATAAAAAGAATAAAAAGTGAAGAGAAGCTTGAGAAAAAGTCTAATTAAAAATTAGTTTCACTCGAACTATCTTAAGGGATAAAACTAAATTACAATCTTAAGCTTGATTTTATTTTAAAAAAGGTATTAGTTAAAGTTTTACTAATAGAGTGCTTTAAAAATTATGTCTCTTATGCTTTCTAAGAATCCTAAGTTTGACAAATTACAATTTGATTTTGAAGTAAGTAGAAAATCATGTTTCTTAAGTTGAATACAAGATAGTCCTAGCCCTATTCACTAAAATTTCTTCTAGATTGTTCTATAACATTTTTGAAGTAAAATTATAGAAAACCCTGAAAAAACACATTACCTCAAATCAACAATTAATTTTTTATATTATTGAATTACTTGATGACAAGTTTTGTTTAAGTTTGGGGGATTTTTGGCATGTCCTGTAGCGTGCTAATTTTCCTCTTTTGTTTAATACTTATTTTTGATGATATTGCACCTTAATGAAAGATATTTTTATGTTTTTGATGCATGTATAATAGCTAAAACAATTGGAGTGAAGTGGAGAAAAAACAAAGCAAATAGAGCATTGGAGCTGACCATTGAACGGACTCTTAGGCGCCACTTCATGGCGCCATGGCGCCACATATGGACGCCTAAGCGTCGAACATGCCCAAATCACCTGTGAAAGTGGCGTGCAAGAGCCACATATTGACGCTAGGCACCAATTCTTTTTCCAGGGCAATTGAAAAGGTGGCGCCTAGGCGCCAGAACTGTCCAGGACAGTTTCTCAGCGGTTTTGCACAGAATTGGGGGATTTCTTCACTGGAAAAGCAGATCATATGAGAAGAACATTTGGGAAGTCTGGAGAGTAGATAGAAGTGCAGGAAAGTGAAGAAAAAGTGAGTTTTTATTTTCATTTTTGTACTTACTTTGAGATAGTTGAGAGTATTATAAGGAATTGTTGTAAGATTGAAAGGACAACACTTGGGGTGGAGTTTAGTTTCTTTTAATTTCTCAGGGAAGAAGATAAGTTTATTTTGTTTAAATTGTCTTGTATTAAATTGATTTATAGTATTTGATTTTAATTTGCTATAAGATGATGTGCTTTGTTGTTTTCTTCATGCAATATGAGTAATTTTCTTTTTTCCTTCCTCTTGTGATGAGATAGTACCATGTGTAGGGAGTAGATTCAACTAGAATCATTTTAATTTAATGATTGTGATGGTTTTTCCTTTGAACTTCATTTATATTGGTAATTTGGTAAGTTGTAGTGTTAAAATTTGTTGTGAAATCATAAGATCTGGGAGGGCTATGGCTTCAATCAACTAGTAAGAACAACACTGATTTATAGGGTAAAGAAAAAGTAGTCCATAGGTCAATGCAAATAGATAAGGAGATGATTTTAACAGGGGTAACTAAGAGGTTTCTAGGGTGACAGACACAAATAATTCCTATGTTAACCTAGTTTCTTTATGCTCTTGGAAAAGGGTAAAGAAATTGCATGCTCGTATTTGTCACAAATTCAATTATAAATTTTAGTTGTTCTACACCTACACTAGCTACTAATTTCGTTACAAGAGGAGGGAACTTTTTAATAGCTTGAACTTTCCTGCTTCATTTAACTTAGTGTAGTTAACTTGTTAGTAAATTTAGAAAATTAATATTCGTTTGATAGAATTCCCTAGCACACATTAAAAATCAAACTTATTTCCTAGCTAAGGCTTAATAAATTCTGTTAGAGCTTTTTTTAAGCCATACGATTTACAGCCTTCATCGTGGAATTGATACTTGAGTTTAAAGAAAATCTTATATTACTTGAACGATAGTGCACATGCGTTAATACATAATGAATAGTGTTTAACAGTGGTAAATTTTGAGTTATATGACTTATAAAATATATTTAAGATTATAATATTAAACTCCTAAATCATTAGATGTACCGTAGAGAGAATTTCAATCAGTTACAAACTCTCTAGTACACTACATATTGTTGGTGTCTTTATTGTAGGATTATTTTCCTCGGGTTACTTATCTTATTGTTTGTGACATTATTCACGCTCACCGCACCTTCCAAGATATTAGATCTTGATTTATCCGTGAATCGCACCCAAGGAATAAATTACAAGCAAGGCAAAGAGAGACAAAGATACGAGTGAAATGTATGAGTAATAATCCATCATATCTTATTGATAAAATAATTTTTATATTATAAAAGAGAATGTATAATATTGTGATGTTACATTTTTGCCCTTTCTTTAAATAAATCTGTATTAGGGGTATTTATGATATTTTACATGAATGAGATAGTCGGCTGATTGCTCTCTTGACTACTAACTAAGGTTAATTGACTTTGCGTTGACAAGATCAGCTCACCGACTAAAATCAGATAGATCAGCTGAGCTTGGTCGATATGAGTCGGCCGGTTGATATGACATGACTAACGACCCTTGACCCTTGATGAGAAGTCTCTAGGCATCCCTAAGATGGTTGGAATATCAGGGAATCAAATTTTCCCTTAGATCAACTTTCTTGTGATATTTGATTCGAATAATCTGTCTTATTACTAGCTGAGTTACTCATTCTTGTATCCTATAGAAATCTTTAACATCTAGCTTTACAGTTGGCTTTGTCCTAATTGAATTAGCTCGAACAACTTCACTCAGTCGGGCAAGTGGCCTTCAAAATTTTTTATTAGTGGGCCCTCCTTCGCCAAATTATTTTCCTTTTTACTGTTCTATCTCCTACACACATGCATACATACATACATAGGTACATACACACACACATAAATTTTTTTTAAAATCAATGTATTTATATGAAACAAACTGTAGAAGAAAATGCAATAATTACCTGCCATAGATTGATGCTACACACAGTTACATTTAAAATGCCATGTAAATTTAGATTTTGGCAAATATCAACTTCGTAGATATAAATAGCATTGGTCTTGACATGATATTATTTTCATGATATTTCATAACAAATCTTCAATGCTCATCTGGACTGTTCTCCCATCACCTGTAACATTCTTATACAGATAATTGCTGATAACATATCAAAAAAATTATTAAAAGTTCTTGATAAGAGGGGAAGAAAAGTTTAAAAATACAGGCGTTTACATATATACCATACAATTTTTATATATTTACATATCTAGTACCTAAAGGTTCATACCCACATGCATTCCGCTCAAATATTAAATATCTCATGAGAAATATCACTATCATCACCTTTTTAAAAGTGAAATGTGCTTATTCATGCACAGGTTTATAACACCAATGTGTTCCAGGTGTAGGTATCAAACTTTGGGTATTAGATATGTAAATAAATAAGAATAATGTGGTTTGTATGTAAATTCCCCTTTAAAATATTAATAAAAAGTCTTCCAGTCATCTTCATTGAAAAAATGAAACACAGATAAACTCGGAACGTCCTCAAACTCTTCTGCAGGGAAAAAATTTGCGTACGTAGACCGTACGAAGCTCGCGTACGCCAACCAGTAGGAGGCGGCTACATATGTATGTAACCTCCATGTACCCTCCAAATAACAGAGAAGTTACATGGAGGTTACACAAATGTTACATGAGATAAAACATGAAAATTCTTTGTGTAACCTTCATGTACCTTGATAGACCGTACGCAACGCTGCGTACGGTCTACGTACGCAATTTTTTTCCCTTCTGCAGGGCCACAACCTCATCTTTTTCTCCAAAAATATAATAATAATAATAATAATGTTAAGAATATACATGAAATTCATTTTGAAGGCTCCAAATTTGAAAGCAAAAAAGAATAATAAAAACAAGGGTTTGCACAGAAGGTGAAACAAAATCAACATGACCTCTTGGAGAGCTCTGGTATCAACCATCAAAGCGAACAGCAGTTTCTGGCTGAACTTTGAGAAGTAGATCAGTCTGTTTTCTCTCGAATAACAGCATCTTCGCTGCAACTTCCGGAAGACATAGGATGATTAATACTGGCTTTCGCGGCTGCTAAGAATGATGGATCTGGCTGGTGCAGCCGATTTGCAGGCTCCTTCATGGCCAAGAATATATAGATTACAATAACAAGGTTCACCGATATGACCGCAAGAAACCCACTTATGAGAGTCATCGAGGAGGAAGATAGCTCACTCGAACCTGAAACATGAAAAATAACATGGAGAGGTTATCAACTTAATTTTAGGAATGTTATCAACTACGGATGGTAAGTGTTTTGATACCATATCCAAAATACAGACAAACTTGTATTATACAAACATAGCAACAAGAAAATGAGAGCCACTTGAAAAGAAGGAATCCTGTTGCCTTGATTTGACCATTAAAACATGCACTAATAGGCAAATTAAAGGGATGTCTGTTAAATGTGCAAGGAGTGTAGAGCAAATTAGGAATTGTAAAATTTGATTTTTAGTTGGAAAAAAATAAATTCGAAGTAAGTTATAGAGGGATTTAGAACTCTGCCAATAAATAATTTTCGGGGTACTTGAAATTTGCAAAGCATGCACACGTACATTGGTGAATAGAATAGGAGGCAACAAAAGAAGATGAGATGTAGACGCCAAAGATGAAATAATAACTCCATTTGAAGAAAAAAAGGGAAGGGATTCTACGGATGCAAGTGCCAACGTGGTGCCAGAAACCAACTAGTTGTTCCAAAAGATCCAAAGTTTTATATAGAGACAAGGAGATAAAAGAGGCAAACGCCTGAGCTAGATGTCTTGGAACCCCATTAGCATTCACAGAAGGCAAGCCAGAAGTTGGTGGAAGGGGAAGAGGGGCTGCATGGAGTGGTGAATTAAGCAATGACAGGAGCAGGCGAAGATGGAGATGTTGGAAAAAAGGAGATGATGACGAGCCAGTGTAAAACTCCTAAGGTACAGGTAGGGGACGCCAGTGTATCCACGCGGATAGATATTTTTCTATCACCCTAGACAGTTATGATGTTAGATTACTAACTGCTGTGCAGACAAAGCTTACCACCTTATACAACTCTGATGTTTAAATTACTAACCGCCGCACCGATATGAGAATATCGGCTAGGGGCGGGGAAAGGCACTTGATGTTTAAATTGCTAACAGCTGTAACGACGGGATAATATCGACAATAAGTGTGTTAAGTTATGTTTTGACGGTGTTATTGAGAAATATGTTAGTGTTATAGTATAAATAAAAAATAAAGTTAGGTTTACGGTAAAAGTAAATTAGAGTATTTTCAATTAGAAAAAATCATTGATACATGCAATAGTATATTCAAAGATTTCTTATACAAATATGAAAGATTAGCATATGCCAAGATTTCTTACAGAGATATGAAAGATTGAATTCTTTACCTTTGGTTAATGTAGCTTAGAAGTGTGATTGCTCATGAGTTATCTTTAGATAACTCATTATGTTGCTTTAACATTTTTTTTAGGTTTAAGCTTTTGATTAAGATGAATAAAAGATGAGATAATGTGTATAATAAGCAAGAACAACCAGAAAGGTACACTTTTCTACTTGTTAATTTAATTGTTTTCTTTATTGGCCTTTTATGAATTTTTTTGAATATTGAACTGTTATTAATTGAAATAGAATAGTAAAAAAAAATTTATCATCTGACCGTTCGAACGTCCGTTCTCATTTTGGTTAATTCCAAACTCCGGGTCGGATCGTGACAGATTTAAGAATGTGTTAGAAGTCTTAGTAAGTTATTAGTTAAAATAGGTTTGTAATTTCAATATAATGGACTCAATGGTGTGAGCTTAGGATTGGAAACATCCAATATTAAATACAACTTGTTAATTGATTAGTTGATTATGAGTGTCATTCACTCTAATGTTTTTCAAGTACATATTATGTTGCTTGTTTACCTCTTATTAGTATAAATTTCATTTTTATGTGATTTATACAATGCTTTTAAAAATAAAGCATGGCTCCAAGGAGCCTATGCAACATTTGCCATTAACAACTATTCAATTGATAATTTGGATTTAAAAAATACCAATAAGAATTTAGTTTGATGATTACAAACAAATATCTAGAGGTACTAACGTTCATTGATTTCAAGATTAGGTAAATGCTCGAATCAAGGTAGTTGGAAATATTCCGAAGATCTAAATGGCCAAGGTTGCTAAAGGTGAAATCTAGAACAAGCTCATTGAGTTCAAGAAGAATGATTCAAGAATGTCCTCAAAGTCTTTGTAAGTTATTAGTTTAAATAGGTTTCTAATTGCAATATAATAGACTCAATGGTGTAAGCTTAGAATTGGAAACATCCAACAATAAATACAACTTGTTAATTGATTACTCGATTATGAGTGTCATTTACTCTAAAGTGATTACAGTACATATCATTTTATATGCTTGTTCAACTCTTAAATTATTAGTATATTTTTCATTTTCATGTGATTTATACAAGGTTTTAAAAATGAAGCTCATGGTGCATTATGGCTCGAAGGAGCCCATGCACCATTATTATTTTTTTATTATTATGCAATTAATAATTGGAAGTAGACATTACCAATACTCATTATTCAAGTGATAACTGTCAGAAAGATAGACCTTCCCATTATTTACGACCAAATACCAAAATATGAACTATCTGTATGATGTAGAATGAAAACATGCATATAACTTCAGGATTTAGGATCCCATGGTCAGCATTGACAGTCACAAATCTCATATGGGGCAGCATTCAACCATGCTAAAATGCGAACAAAAGTTTTCACCAATTTTGATTACAATGTCAAAACCTACTAAAATACATTCATAAACAACTCTACCTAATTTCTACATAAATTACCTACCACCAAATTCCATGTATCTAACCTCTAAAAGTTGGTTCCGTACCATCTGTCCATCTCTAAGCAATATATATGGAGATGACTATATGGTGTTAAAGATCACGACTCATTCTTCTCCTTCATTTAGTTAGACTTAAAGGCGAAAGCTGAAGGGTTAGTTGGTGGCTTGATCAAAGTTGAGGGCTTCAAAAAACTAAATCACAAGATGTAATAAGGGATGGTAATTAATAAGATGGTCCAACATATATGGTGACATGTTATCCTCTTTCTGTAGTGAGCATAGCTGAAGGGGGATTTGCGCTCGAGATTGCGAGAGTAAATAAAAGATAGAATGACAAATATAAAAAAGATAAAAATAAAAAAAGTATTTGTTGGTAAATACTTGTATACTATTTTAGTCTCGAGATTAACAGACACACATCCTTCTGTGCGGTTGTGAGCATAAGTAGTTATCACCAGGTAATATAAACGCTGTAATTTTCTTTTACTAGTGTTTTACAAACGTTTTTTTTTCTATATTTCTGATCATCATTGCTCTCAGCATAGAACTTTTTAGTAACAACTAGTATAAAAGCTAAGTGTCCTGAAGCTATGCATGAAAAGTAAGAGCAATCGCGTATAAAGATAGGAAAGTTAGTACTAATTGATCATCTACCTCTCTGAGTAAAAGCATAATACAATGAACCAAATAAATTGTGATAAACAGGACAGACAGGCATTGTGAATTTTATGACTATCACTAGTGAAGAATATTGACTTCAATATAATACATGATATGACCACAATAAATGTGATGAAGGTTCTATTATATATGCATATGAAGCCTTTAACAGTAAATAAAATATACCCAATGAGAAGTTCTTAATCATGGGATGGCTGAGAGCATTCAACAAGAATGCAAATCAATAAGTTCAATATGATAACAATTCAACTGATCATGACTGATATCATCTTAGATGACAAAGCTCATACATTGAGCTCGTTATTGCCCCTACAAAAAAAATATGAGTATTTAATAGGAGGGCTGAGAGCGTTTTTACTTGTGGAAGCCTTTACTGGTAAATAAAATATACCCAATGAGAAGTTTTTAATATTAGGATGGCTGAGAGTGTTTCAACAAAAACATAAATCAATAAGTTCAATGTGATAACAATTCAACTGAACATGATTGATATCAATTTAGAAGACAAAGCTCATACATTAAGCTTGTTATTACCCCTACCAAAAATATGGGTTGGAACCATGACACCTATTAGCTGTTTCTACAGTTCCACAAAATTGAAGCTAAAAAAACTTTGCACGTCACATTCTGAAGACATGATTTGCATTATAGAAGTGTGGTAGAGGACCTTTTATAGTTGAATTCATATAGAAGATTTGAATATTTTCATTTAGAAAATGTTATTTATACATGCATTAGCATATATAAGATTTTTCATGAAAATATGAAAAACCAGATATTATAAGATTTCTAATAGAAATATGAAAGACCAACATGCATATTAATTTCTTTTCCTTGGATTATTGTAGTTTAAAAGTGTAATTAATCCTGTGTTATCTTTAGATATATCATTACATTGTTTTAATATTATTTTTAGGATTTAAATATTTGAACAAGATGAACAAAAGATGATCAAATACGTACAAGAGGAAAGAACAACAAGAAAAGTATATATTTCTACTTGTAAATTTCAATTGATTTTTTTTAGATGTTCTTTCTAAATATTTGAATAATACACTATTAGTGATAGAAATATAATAGCAGAAAATTGATTTTCACCATCCGATTGTTCGTTCCTGTCTTCGTTAATTCCAAGTAAGGGTGTACATTCGGTTGCTTCGAATGGTTCGGGTTTAAAATTGGGCCAATTGATCTAAACCAAAATCCAGAAACTGAACTACCAAACTAAATATCATTTTGGTAGAACAAAACCAGTCAAACCGAAGTTTAATCCATTTTAAATGATTCGGTTTTTTATAGACCAAAATATTTGTGAAAGGTCAAACATAAGGCTTATAGACTCAAATGCACTGCTCTAGAAACCTTCAAGAATAAACCTCTCATCATATTCTCTTAGATTTTATTGATTTACCTAAGAGCTATTATTTAAGTAAACCTAAAACTTGAGCAGTCTTTAACAACCAAAATTAAGTGCTTCGCCTTTTCTTGATTTCAAAGAAAGACTATGAGAAGTTATGAAGATAGTCGATACAATTCAAAAAAAAATTCAGGTTTTCAATTATGCTCATCACACCCCAGATTCAACTAGAACTATATTCATATAAGCATATATGATTAGCAAATGAACCGAATTACCCTAGTTTTCACCGAAAAGGCCCGGTATACAACATAAATAGAGAATAGAAAACTCTCAAAAACAAAGTGCCAATCAACTCTTAAAATCCAAAATCTTAATCAAATTCTTTAAAATGCAAATGAAGAGGAAAATTTTTAATTAAGCACTCCCAAATCCCAATAAGATTTAACTAAAAACTTTGTTTCTCTGTTGTAAAACAACACTTGCGAAAGAACAACATTCATTCGTCTAGAAAATCAATGAAAAAAAAAGAAACATCACTCGTTTAGAAAAAAGGCATGGTCGATTAGCCACATAGCCGCATAGGAAGCCATTGGTCATTAAGGCCTTAGGGTTAAAAAATGCATACCTTCGTTGTAGAAGAAAATAGAGAGCTCAATGTAAAAAAACTCAAACCAACCACTGGCAGAATTGCGAGACAAAGACTGTGCTTGAGTGAGCTTAGTGTGGTGAGATGGAGAGAGTGAAGAAAGCTAGAGGTAAGGGTGTGGTTAGTGAGGTGTGAGAAAGGCGAAAGTAGAAATTTGAAAAAATTAATAGGTGAGATTCTTGTGAACCCAAAGGTCCAAGGCTCTTCATGCCTCTCCTGCAGGTGTAGGTACAGCCCCATTTCCACCTTTGACGAAACCTCAACTTAGATCGTACCTCGATGAGCCTTCGGCCTTATACCAAAGAAGAAATTCCTGCAAATCGAGACAGAAGAGGGATGAGGCAGGGAAGATGGCCGATGGATTTGGGAATGGGGCAATTGCGAGCGGCGAGACTGTGCGATGAAAAAAGACAAAAAAGAACTACAAGGACAAAAAACCCGTAACCCTAAGCGCCTAAGTGAATATCACAACTTCAGTACTTCACAACGAATGATTTTGGTATTTGGATTAAGTAAATTTGCAAGTCTTCGCTTAGTTTGCTAGCTAGCTTAAGTAGTTTGGCCACGACGAATGATTTTGATTTTCAGTCGGTTCGGTCAATTTGTCTTAAGTTCGAACCGGAAACCGAAAACTAAATTGAAGACTTTTAAAAATCGAAATCAGAATTTCATATTCAAAACCAAACCAACTTATTAAAACGGTTTGGTTTCTTAGATAAATCCAAACAGCTCGTACCCCTAATTCTAAGCACTGGTAGGGTCATGACAAATACAAGGTGTTATGATTTTACCATAAGAAAGCAATGAAGCTATCATATATATATAAAAGAGAACACTAGAATAGTGTGAGCACCCATTAAATCTATTGCTAGTGACTCTAGAGATGCCTCGCAGGACAAATTTCTATTAAATAGAAACTTTCATAGGTTAGATGGGCATTACAGCAAATGATATTTTAGTATAAAAGAGTAGCAAGATAAGAAGACAAAGATGTGGTAAAGGATAATGAGTGATTGATTAAGTTATTGCAAGACCTTAATCGACATTTATGGATGATTGAGAGGAAAAGCTATGTAAAAAGATGATTCTCTCTAGTCAATACAACAAATTTTTATTATTTTTGAGATGTGAAGATAATTTTCTCCTCAACCTTGATTGCAAAATTAAAACATTTTTAATGTTCTTTTCTTGCATTCCTATAAGCTTCACAAAACCTCTCCTAGTATATTACCAAACACATAATGATATCTATCCAATCCCACAAAAATGTTGCCTAGCACCTATAAGCATATATGATAAGAATGGTAACATGTTTTTGAAAGGCAACCCTCATTCTTCTCATTTATTCAACCAACTATAAATGCGGAGAATGAATAAAATGGTTGGTGGAATTATCATGGGTAGGTAGTACTTTAGCTACTATCATACATAAAAAATTCTTCTTAGGAAGTTGATAAAGAGCACTGAAGGGCTAGAAATGACACTTTAAACTATATGTTTTCAAAAGTGGAAATTATTGATCTTCATAGGAGTAGTAACCAATGAGGAGGTCCGAGAGAAGATAAGATTTTATTTAACTTGGGTGAGCAGAGTCAATGGAAGAATCATGCTTTAATTTGGAAAGGTATTAACAGAGAGAATTGGGCAGATACAAATGAAATATATATATATATATATATATATATATATATATATATATATATATATATATATATATGATCAATATTTGCATAGCTTTGTTTCTTGAATAATGAATATTTATCTATGCTTGATCATGACTAACCCATGAAAATTGTCATGTTATATTTTCCAGTTTATTCCATGCAAATTATTTTCTCATTCTAGTTGTCATATTTTCACTTTAAAGAATGCTTTTCTAAACAATCAAATCTACTTTTTTATTTGTATTTTGTCATTTTCCCCTATAAGCAATCCCTCTTTAAGCACTCGAACTTTCAACTAGCTAGCACACACATTATAACCTTTAGATAGATTTTTTCCTTTAATTATAGTGCTTCTTCTTTCGTATTAGGATCTCCATTGACTGCACTACATTTTTTTTATTTTTTCTCTAAGATTAAGTGAATAATAAAAAGAATCTTTACTTAACTCTAGCCCTCAAATGTCCTAACTTAGGCTTAGGCCTTGAATATTATTTAAGTTTCAACTCCATAGACACAAATCTCATCATTGATGTTGTTATCAATCAGACCCAACTAACATATAATTAGGTTGAATTTGTTGAAAAGTCTACAATACTTTTTTTCATAAAAAGCTTAAATATTTTTCTCATTACAAATACCTTTTCTAGTCAATGGCTTCTGGAACATATCTAGTTTCTAGCTACACACACCTTATCAACTGTTGGTGGCCTCTCACGCATACAGGGAAATCTTTTAACAATCCAGTTGTCACCTTTTCGTGCAATATATTAAAGGAAATATTTCTTATAAGTGATAGGTGCAACACATCCACAAGAATTCCAGTTTTTTTGCTTACGATATAATATTTGGGTACCTTCTAGCACAGCAAAAAATCACATTAATTTACATTTTCACCTTTCAAGAACAACAAATCTGGTTGCAGAGAGTAAATTTTAGGAGGACGTGGCAGTACTTGGGTAAATGCCAGGTTATATAATTTCATTTACAACAAATGAACTAGTTCTTGATGCTAAGGAGCCAGACAGAATATCTTTGGCCAATCAGAGCATGAACCTTGCTCATTATATTGATCCATTCAATACTAGACTCGCGTGCTTACCTCAACAATAAAACAATAAAAAAACTACAATTTCTCTCAGAAAAAAAAAAATTATTTTTTTGCATTGCAATCTGTCCTGACTTGACAAAATATAATACAAAAAAAAAAAAAAAGAGAGATAAGGACTTCAGTAAGAGGCTGAGAAGTCATACATTGTAAACCCGTCAATAAATATTCCACCAAATATAATACGGCCATCAAGAACCGATGCCACTGGCCAGTAGCAATAAATAGATAAAAATGCAATGTTGACGCCATGGTTACACTACCCATTAAAGAAAAGATGAACAAGAACTGATTTTAATATCAAGAAAGCGATTGAAACAATGCAAGCAAAACGTTATCTTGTTTTGAAAGCCAAGGAAGCTTACCAGGAAATAAGTGGTGATTAAACCCATATAGTATTACGATTGGAGCAATCCACATGGCAATAGAAGCAAACAAAAACTTATGCATCACTCCTGCCATTGTTCCTAGTTATCTGCTCAAGATAAATTTCGGGAAATAGTTAACAATGTAACAATAATTCCAATGAACATATCCCAGGTTAACAAAAAAACTCAAAGCATCAAACAAAAGAATAAGCATCAGTTACTGTTCAGATAAAAAATGATATTGAAAAGATGAACGCTTAAACCCTTATCAAGCACTGTGACATTTTAGGATGACTGCAGTAATACAGTTTCATGGACCACTTAAATAAACAATAATGCTTAGTAATAAAAACAGCCATACCACTACAAATAATAAAACAAGACTGCCATGGAAATTGTGAATAACATTAGAAGCACTGATAAGAAAAATAACATTATAACTATAATTTTATAAAATGCTTCATTTTGGTACCTAATATATAAATGATAAATCAATTTGGTTCTCTCATTAACAAAGCTGTTAATAAAAAATAAAACGCCAAATTGGCCGGCATTTTCTAGAATTTTCATGTTGTTAAATCTAAATAAATTTTCTTTTCTACTAGACTCCTTTCTTTCCCTTCTTTTTTTCTTCCTCGGTGTCAAAAAGCCTAGTAGATCCCATAGTCGAAAAGAAACCGATGAAGATGAAGACACTTGTGCTAAAAGATAGAGGACATAGAAGGCCCAAGCAGAGACAAAATCTAATGGAAAGAAAACCATGGTAAATAACGAATTGCCGCCAAACAAGGTCGCCTCTGAAGCCAAGAAGAAGAAAAAGGCTTAAAAAGAGTCAACGATGAATAGCGTTTCTTACTAAACGAAAAAATTCTGGGTAAGTATTGCTTGAAAATTAATATAAACTATAATACTCTTTCCTCAAATCCTAACCTCTCTTTTCCAAGTTGGGACAGTTCCATCAAAAATAATTGAAAATTGGCAATTTAGACAAAAATCTATTCACATTGCAACATAACAGAGAATTTTAAATAGAACAAACCATCAATGAAGACTGAATTTAACTCAGCTTCAACTTGTGAATCAGAGAGCCACTAAGGACCTAAATGAACAACTTTCAAAAAATGCGAATGAAGATGAAACTCCTCATGCACCTCAAAAATCAAAACAAAAGCAAATATTTTCAAATGCATTGAATCCAAAATATGTTATGAAATAGGCTGCATTATAACTAAAAAAGGACTTCTACTAAAACTGATAGCTAACTGAGAAAATATGGGCCAGTGCCTTGCTCATTCCCATTCATAAATATTTAATTATCCACCTATTTTAAACATAAACTGACAAAGGATTTCATTTGCCGTCAAGAAAGGATCAAGCTCAAATCGAAATCACCAAGTTGACCAATACACTGAGTATAAATCCAGCTGTAACTGAATTCAGTTGAGGCTAGATTAATCGCACTAACTCAAAATCAAATTAAAAAGTCATATGATGTAAGAATGCATATATATATATATATATATATATATATATATATATATATATATATATATATATATATATATATATATAAGCTATGATGGGTTAACACTTCCTTTAGGAGATTAAAATCATCAAGATTAAACTGACTTTTGGCTAAAACTCAAATTGATGTTATCTAGTCCTGTATTGATGGAATTGAGCCAACCTATAACTAGGGTTGGCACAATTTGAGACCAAATCATATGAATTTGAGCTAAATATGAGCTAGGGTTTAGACGTCTCTAGATTCATCATATCACAAACCAACACAATACTCTAACGTAACTATATGCTCGAGCTTCATCACCATGCAATCAGAAACAAACATACAAGCCACACATCAAATAAAAATGAGAATGACAAAGTATGTAAAGAAGAAAATAAAGGTTGCATAAGCCAAAAGAATAAAGCAAAATTTTATTTTTGAAAAATTATGCACATGCAAACAAAATTTGAACTACAAAATAATACCAACCAAAAAATGAACAACCTAATATGTACTTTTGCTCTTGCCAGGTCAACTTATAAAAAATTTAAATAAATTGAAAAAAAGTTTGGGTTTATTGTGATTTTTCAGACTGGGGCGGGTGTTAATTTGTAAATGATGGAAGTAAGATGCTAGTTTCATCCATAGCCAGAGTTTGAGTCCAACAACAACAAAGCCTTAATCCCACTAAGTGGGGTCGGCTACATGAATCCTTTTTCTCCATTGCGTCCTATTTAGTGTCAAATTTTCATTTAATTCTAATAGATTAAGATCATTTTTTATGCAATAAGCCCAAGTTTTCCTATGTCTCGCCTCTGCCTTTCTTAACATAAGTTGTATTTAAAACATCTACTCTCCTAATCGGATCATCAGGTGGTCGACGTTTAATGTGACCAAACCATCTAAGGCGACTCTCTCTAATTTTATCCGTCACCGGTGCAACTCCAACCCTATTACGGATATATTCATTTCGCATTTTGTCTCTAAGTGTAAAGCCACTCATCCATCTAATCATTCTCATCTCGGCAACACTTAACTTAACATTATGCTTTTCTTTTAAAGGCCAACATTCAGCACCATAGAGCATTGAAGGTCTCACCACCATCTTATAAAATTTTCCTTTCAGCCTAAGCGGGACTTTTCTATCACACAATAGGCCGGACGCATTCCTCCACTTCAACCAACCAACCTGAATTCTACTATTAACATCCCCATCTATATCACCATCGCTTTGAACAATGGACCCGAGATATCTAAATCGTTCACACCTTTTAATAATTTGATCACCCAAAGTTACACTTCGTCACTAGACCTACTATTACTAAAATTACATTCCATGTATTCAGCTTTAGTTCTACTCAAACGAAGACCTTTAGACTCCAATGTAGACCTCCATAATTCAAGTTTTTCCCGGACTTTTTCTCTTGTCTTATCCACCAGGAGGATATCATCAGCAAAAAGCATACACCAAGGTACATCCTCTTGTAAATGGCCAGTAAGACAATCCATAAATAAAGCAAAAAGATATGGGCTTAAAGCCGATCCTTGATGTAAACCAACGTAAATAGTAAAATACTTGGTCAATCCTCCTTCGCTCGAACACATGTAATGACTCTAGCATACATATCTTTAATGATTTGAATATAAGTCAAATCAACACCTTTCTTCTCGAGGACTCTCCAAAGAACATCTCTAGGAACCTTATCGTAAGCTTTTTCTAAATCAATAAAAATCAAATGTAGATCCTCCTTATTATCTCTCGTACCTCTCCATCAAACCTCTTAATAAATGTATAGCTTCCATGGTAGACTCGCCCGCATAAATCCAAATCGATTATGAGAAATCTTCGTAATACGTCTTAACCTATGTTCAATTACCCTCTCCCATAACTTTAAAGTATGACACATCAATTTA
Source organism: Papilionanthe hookeriana x Papilionanthe teres (assembly GCA_022702705.1). Lineage (NCBI taxonomy): Eukaryota > Viridiplantae > Streptophyta > Magnoliopsida > Asparagales > Orchidaceae > Papilionanthe > Papilionanthe hookeriana x Papilionanthe teres. The sequence goes on from CM040425.1 coordinate 93,412,096, forward strand.
ATTCCTCTATAATTTGCACACTCTTGTGCATCTCCTTTATTCTTAAAAATGGGGACCAAAATGCTCTTTCTCCACTCCTCGTGCATCTTTTTTGTTTTTAAAATAATATTAAAAAGTTTAGTAAGCCGAAACCCCCAAATCACCTAAACATTTCCACACTTCAATCGGGATATCATCGTGTCCTACGTACTTTCCCCTGGTTTTCTTTAAAGCCTCATCAACTTCTTTTTACTAATGCGACGGTAAAAGTGAAAAGTTTTATTATTATTAACGATATTAAGATCACTAAGCGTCGATCGTACTTTCAAGATCATCATTAAAAAGTTTATCAAAATAACTCACCCACCTATGTTGAATATCTTTTTCTAAGAAAGACTTTTCGATTTTCATCTTTAATACACTTTACTTGAGCTTAAATCTTTACTTTTCTTTTCTCTTTGTTTCGCTAGCTTTATACATATATTTTTCACCTTCCTAAGTATCTCAACATGTTATAAAAATCACTAAAAGCGTAATTTTTAGCATCACGCATTATTCTTACACTTCCTGCGGCCATTTTATATTTTTCCCAATTCTCTACGCTTTTACATTTAAACCAATTTTTATAACATAACTTCTTATATTTTATCTTTCTCGTACATTATTATTCCACCACCAACTATTTTTATTTATAAAAACTTTTCTTTCGATTCTCCAAGACATCTTTAACCACTCGTTTAATAAGTATTAGTTAATTTTTCCCACATAACATTAGCGTCTTCTACGAAGCATCCCAAATATTTAAATCTTGAATTTTACTCATAAAAATAATTTTATTTCATGCCTTTTAGGTGCTCCCATCTTATTCTACGATGTCGAATCCTAAGTATTCTTTATTTTACAATTCTTCATCTTAAAATCTAACTAATAATCGATGTCAGTACTTAATCGCTCACTTGGAATGACCTTACAATCCTTACAATCTCGACGATCTCTTCTTCTCATAAGAAAATAATCAATTCGTGTTTTATTAGATCCATTCTTATAAGTAATAAGACGCTCATCTCTTTTCGAATAAAGTATTAGTAATAATCATATCATACGCTAAAGAAAATCTAAAATGACTCTACCTTCTTCATTAATCGCTCCATAACCGTAGCCACCATGAATATTTCGAAATCTTCTACCACTCTACCGACATGTCCATTTAAATCTCCTCCAATAAAAATTTTTTCTTCGAGAGTATCAAGTGTATAAGTCTTCTAAATCATTCCAGAATTTATCTTTAAGTCTATATCTAAACCAACTTGATGAGCGATAAAGACTTATAATATTAAAAATCTTAAGTATCAATAATAATCTTAAGTCGCTATAATTCTATCTCCAACTCTATTAATTTTAACAACATTATCTTTCAAACTTTTATCTATAATTATACCTACACCATTTCTAAGTACGACTCTTACTGTAATACCATAGTTTCAAACCTAAGTTATCAATTTCCTTAAACTTTTTCTCCAACCCATTTAGTTTCTCGAATACATAGGATATTTATCTTTCTATGGATCATAATATCAACCAATTCCATTAATTTACCATGAGAGTACCTATATTCCAAGATCCTATCCTAATACTAAGATATCATGACTAACTTCTTTACCCGCATCCGTCCGTAATGCGGGAACCCTGCTTACTCGACACTACACCTGTGCGCCAGCTGTAGCGGCCCTCGCACACTTTCCACCGTATTCAGTGCATACAGCGCGTCGCTCTGTGGACGCCCCAAGACTTACACAATGATCAAAAGGATTCATGTCATGATTTTTTTTTCGACAAGTTTTACGCCGGCTGTCGACTACCTAACGCAACCCTCCACTTTTCACATCCGGGCTTGGGACCGGCAACGGCAGTGTTAGCCAGAGTTTGAGTCCAATGTAGAAAAATGAATGTTTCATCAACATAAATCATATGTTGTTATTAAAGCAAATATTAAATCACAACGCATTCAATAGAGCAAAACTACAAATAATATTTCTTTTTATCCCATAAGCTCACTAAACATATGCATCTATGATCGTAAAAGGGAAACTTTCAATAAAAGCATGAATTAATTTGAGAAATCATACAAAGACACAACGAGGATCCTGCCATTATCATCATTATGGTTAAGCAATTATTGGGGTTCGTTAGAAGTTAATTGTATTGATCCTTATTACCATTCATTCACATGTGTTATAAATGTGATGTTTAATATATTGAAGTATGTCCACATAGCTTCAAGACATTGAACTTAGATCCACATTCATTTTCTTCCTACTCCTTTCAACTAAAAATATGACCCAACTTCCTAAAGCATCTTGTACACTCCATTTTACAAGCCTATTATCATCGTTAATCATAACCCAACCATTCAAAGTTAACCGCATAAATCCTTGAGCTCCATTTATTCCAGTTGAGTATTGTGCTAGGCATTAAGTATATTTTGGCACAAATATTCCATTGTATAGACTAAATTGCTAGGATTTATTGTCTAATAATCTTTAATAGATAATATTAGAACCTTCTTTCCAATAAAAAATCCAAGATCTAGGTTCTAAAACAAGATAAGGGCTACTTCAGCTTCATAGGAAGACATTAAAACACAATGAACCATAATTTTTGGTTGACCTTACTATTTATGATGCTAAGAATTTTATTTTTAGTGATATTTATAATAAATTAGATATTAAAGAGGGTGAAAGATAATATTTATGAACTAGCCAAACAAAAAAAAAAATGTAAGATTTTAGTTCAAGTATAGTGTATTAAATATGAAAAGAAATAGTAATTTTCTTAGATAAAGATATTCAACATAGGTGGAAGAGATGTTTTGATAAACTTTCCAATGATGTTCTTAAAAATATGATCAACTTTAGTAATCTTAATATCGTTAATAATAATAAAGCATTTTTATTTTTACCATCGCACTAGTAAAAAGAAAGTTGATGTGGTGTTAAGGAAACTTAAGGTTGGAAAATCATAATAATTGGTGAGGAAAGTTTCTTTGTGAGTACAAGATCTTATTCCACCTGTAATAATAGAAATTAAAAATAATAATAAAAAAGAGAGGTGCTGTTGTTTAGAGAAACGCATCCTCCAGGATGTATATATTTCTCTCCTTTGATCCTCATTCTTACCATCAACCGACAGAGGGAGAAAGTAAGTCGAGTGGTTCAACATGATAATCAAGAAGGAAGCAAAGGTGAGGAAGAAGAAAAAGAAGAAGAAATCGAAGAGAAGAAAGAGAAGGAATCAAAGCGACATCGAAGACTTACCTGGACAGAGCTGCGATCGAGGAGGAAGCTACGACTTACGCTAGTGCAGTGCAGCGGAGTGCATAATGTTTTTCACATTTCTTCACTCGTTAAGTATATTGCAGATAAAGCTAGTAGGGTGATAGAAAACTCAGTTGATATTCAACATGAACTGAGGTGTTTTCAGCCTGATATGGATGGTGACCTGGCTTAGTCAACCGTGCCATCTAGCACCCAAAGCACTTTACTGTTCGCACAAAAATTCAACCGAACTACTGGGAACACCTTGCCCGAAGCATTTTCATGTTCGCGTCAACGCCTCAGCCGAACTCCATCTATCACAACTCCTTCTGTGACGAACTTGTGAACTGTGCTTTGCCTCTGTCGCGATTCACCTGCCGCAAAATTACCTGCAACAAACCTGCGAACTCCGCTGGCCGAACTCCTCTGTTCGCAAAATCAGGTTCCTATTCACCGGAACAAAACTCCACCTGTTGCAAAAATCAGCTGCAACAACTTGCGAACTCCGCTGACCAAACTTCTCTGTTCGCAATGCATGATTCCTATTCACCGGAACCAAACTCCATCTGTTGCAAAATCACCTGCAACAAACTTGCGAACTCAGCTGGCCAAACTCCTCTGTTAGCAAAACATGGTTCCTATTCAGCGAAACCAAACTCCACCTGTCGCAAATTCTCATGTGACAAACTGACAAATTTGCTGACTCCACCTGTTACAAGTCCTCATACGACAAACTGACGAAATTCGCTAACTATACTTGTCGCAAATCCTCATGCAACAAACCGACGAATTTCACTAGCTCCACCTGTTGCAAATCCTCATGCGACAAACTGTACCTCACCAAACCGTGAAACTGTATCTTGTCAAACTGTTAAACTGTTCCTCATTAAACAACGAATTGTGCACCTGCTCCACCTCCTCTGCTCGCGCGGAACCTTTGGAAGTCTGTTGTATTCGACCAACTGTTCCTCCGATCTATTCCTGCGAGCCAATTATGATTTGCGAGTGCTTCCCTTGCCGAACTCTTTGGCAAACTTCTCCGCTCCTGCTGAATTCCTCAATTAACTTTTCAAACTTGCTAAGGCCAAAAATTTCTTGCTCAAAATCTTTCCAAAAAATTTCTTTTCCAGCAATATTACCTTAATTAAAATTTTCATAAAAATTATTTTCTTTTTCCGTGGACCAGAAATTTCTTTTTCCCGCAACAAAGATGAGGATTTCTTGTCTTTCTCCACCGCATTCAGCAGAAATCAATTTCCCGATTTCCTTCCTTCTTAAGAAATGAATTTTCTTCCAGCGGCAACAGCAAAAGATCCTCTCTCAGGGAAATTTTCTTCCTTTTATGGGAAGATTTACTTAATTGAGTCTCCCTTAATTAATTACCTTAATTGAGCTTCCAATTTTCTCATTAATCAAGTCGCTTAATTAAGCATTTTCTTAATTAAGCTTTCCTGTTTCCTCTCCATGCGCCTCCGACAGAAGGATTTCTTGATTAAGAAGAGAATATTCCTTGTAGGATTTCCAAAGATTCCCTTGCCTTCCTTCTTGGCCTCCAGTAGCTCCCGGTAGACGTTCCCTGTCACGCTCCAGAATCTCTTCTCCGACTCCAAGTGGATGCCTACTCGAACGCCGTCCGGGCCGGATGTCCTGCTTGGTCCTACCGAATATCGCGCGACTGCCTCGTCCCAGCTAGAGTCGCGAACTCCCGACTCCTCGCAAGTCCTGAACTGCACGCGAAAAACACTTCTGCCTGGTCTGATCGCGACCTCCTACAGAACTAACTGGTCCACTCCTGCCCAGCACGATCTCCGCGAACTCCCTGCAGCACCGAACAAACCTGCTGCTCGCGACCACAATCTGTGAACGCGCGCGACCTGCCTCTGTCTGCCCACGATCTCCTGTTCGGCCTGGACCTGACCGAAGAACTGCTGGCTTGCTAGACTCTCGCGCAAACTCCTTATGAGCGGCAAAACTCCTCCGCTCAACTGAACTTCACTCCAAGTCTCTGCTGTTTGCAGAACCGCTCGCTGAACAGCTTCTGCGACAAATATCACACCGCTACCTGTCACGCACGTTTCTCATCGCAAAACCGATGAAATCCACCTGCGTCGCGTGAACCTGCGAGGTTCCTCCTGCACCACTCCAAGTCTCTACTGTTTGCAGAACCGCTTGCTGAACTGCTTCTACGACAAATATCACACCGTTGCCTGTCACGCACGTTTCTCATCGCAGAACCGATGAAATCCACCTGCGTCGCGTGAACCTGCGAGGTTCCTCCTGCAGCACCTCGCCGAACTCTGAACTTGCTCCTGTCCGGATCTGAAATTCCTCCTACAGCAATGCAAACTATCACGCCGGAACCGAACTCCCTTCTCTTATGCAGCAAAACAAATCTCAAAAATCTTTCTTCTTCCCTGCGTCGATTTTCTCTGCACTCGAACCAGGCTCTGATACCAATTGTTGTGCAATTTAGGGCGAACAAAACGCAAATCCAGAAGAAGAACACAGATTTACAAGGTTCGACAAAGATGCCTACATCCTCGGGAGCAGAGCGACGAATTTCACTATTACAGAGGAGTTACAAATTTGGTTAACATACCCATAGGGTTACACATCTATTTATAGATAAAACCTACATAGATAAATTACTAAAACACCCTCGCTCCCCCCAACTCACTAAATTCCAAGAGATACTCCTTTTCACCAGGAGACACACCTCTTTATTCCAAGAGACTCCAAATTTCGGTACATGAGTCATACCTAACAATAATCAAGAAGGAAGCAAATGTGAGGAAGAAGAAGAAGGAGAAGAAGAAATCGAAGGGAAGAAAGAGAAGGAATCGAAGCGACATCGAAGACTTACCTGGACAGAGCTGCGATCGAGGAGGAAGCTACGACTTCTTACGCTAGTGCAGTGCGGCGGAATGCATAATGTTTTTCACATTTCTTTTCTCATAAAGTATATTGCAGATAAAGCTAGTAGGGTGATAGCAAACTTAGTTGATATTCAACATGAACTGAGGTGTTTTCAGCCTGATCTAGATGGTGCAATGCTTAGGAGTGCATAATATTTTTCATATTTCTTCATTGCAGATGAAGCTAGTAGGGTGATACCACGCTCAGTTGATATTCAATCTGATCTGACCTATGTTGAAGAGCTTGAAAAGATTTTGGATTATAGTGTGAAGAAGTTGCGGAACAGAGATTACTTTTGTGAAGATTTTATAGAGGCATAGATAGGAGAAGGATGTTACTTGAGAGAAGGTCTTTGAGATGCAAGAAAAGTACCAACAACTTTCAATTGAGGTATGTTCAAGTTCATGTTTAATTTCAAGGATGGAATTTTGTAAGAATGGGAGATTGTAATAAAATAAATAAATAATAATAATAATAATAATAATAATAATAATAATAATAATAAGAGGTGCAGCCATCTAGAGAGATGCATCCTTTTGGATAGAAAAAATTATTGTATCAGAAGTCCTGATACAATTTTATATCAAGACTCCGTCACTTCTACATGCAGACTCACATTTGTATTAAATTGAGGGCCTAACTGTCCAGTGAGTAGAGTCCTGATGCAAAACTTCAAGAGTACCCCTGATGCAATAATTTCTCCTCGAATGGACATATTTCTCTCCTTGGATGGTCTCCTCATTCTTACCATCGAACGAGAGGAGAAAGAAGTCAGAGCGGTTCGGCACGATACTCGTGAAGGAAGCGAAGGCGAGGAAGGAAAAATAGAAGAAGAAGAAACCGAAGGGAAGGAGAAAGGAAGTGGTTGAGCGACATCGAAGACTTACCTGGACCGAGTCGCGATCAAGGAGGAGGAAGCAACGGCTTCTTCCAGGGGTGCAGTGCGTAGGAATGCGTTGGAATGCTAGGAGAAGAAAGGAGGAGACGCCGACGTTGTGTGCTCGCGCAAAGGAAGAGGAGGAAGAAGAATACTGCGTGTACTCTGCGTCGAGTCCAAACCGAAGGAAGAAGAGCACGATCGAGCTGAAGCCACAGAATAAAGCAGCAGGGATCGAATTAGGGGAGTCGGCCCAAGACTTACAAGATTGAGATTTTTTTTATTAAATTATTTAATAATATATATTTATAAGAGTGAAATTAATTCACTCTTATAAACTAGACAGGCATCCTAGGGCTGTTAAGAAAGCTCGTTCTTTCAGAATAGTTCGTGTTCGATTCGTCAATAAGTTTGTGTTTTATTCGTGCAATAAACATATGAGAAGAACACAAACAATTTTTTTTGTTCGGTTTGTTAAACGAACCAAACACGAACAGTGATGTGTTCGTTCGTGTTCGGTTTGTTATTGTTCAAAAAATAAAATAATTTAAAATAATTATATTTATATATAATTTATGATATTTTAAAAATAATTATATATTATAAAAATTTATCATATTTTAAATAATTAAACTTCTATAAATTATAATATATGATAAATTATTATTAATAATAATATTATTATATTATTAATTATATTAATATAAATATTATAATATTATAATTAATATACTATACTATATATTAAAATAAAATCCTAAACAAAATCCTAAACGCCTTATTCGGTTTGCTTCATTTTGAGGAAGTATGGATTACCTGATGTGTACGGAATACCTGATCAATTTGCTTCATTTTGAGGAAGTATACTATCAAAACTAGGGTTGTCAAGAAGCTCGTTGTTCTCGAACAGTTCGTGTTCGGTTCGCCAGGAAGTTCGTGTTCGATTCGTTAGATAAACAAACGGACGAACACGAACAATTTTTTTTCATTCTGTTTGTTAAACGAACCAAACTCGAACAATGATGTGTTCGAACATTTCGAACACGAACACTAGCTCTGTTCGTTCACGTTCGATTTGTTTACACCCCTAATCTGTAGTGGAAGATTTTGATGCTAAGAAAAAGAGAGTTGGCTCATGCATGAAATTGGGCTCTATGTGTGAAAAGAATCATATCTTATGAGTATTTAATGTTTAATAATGTAAATTTTCTTAAATTGAAATTATTTATTTACTTACTAAATGTTAATAACATGTTTAACTTAATCAGATATAAAGTTAAAAGATTAGAGGTAAATCAATTAAAGTTGTATAAGAAAAAAGAAAATTTTGTGCAAATAAGCAAATAAAACTTTTAAGATAAGGAATTTTCTTATTGACTTATATTTGTCAATTTAGTTATAGGTCATTAGATATGCAAGTCTTTTTTAGAATGATATCCTTATGATTATATGCATATTTAATTAATTAGGTGTTAATTGGAGAAAGTAAAATGAAGGTTTAAATTACTTCAGAAGTCTCTTTAAATTATGAATGATTATATTTTTCTATGCATTAAATTAATGTTTGAGTAAATAAATAATTGATTTATTAAATGGTTAAAATAAGTTTTTCAATTATACCTTTCACATTGAAAGTCTGAAATATCATAAGAAATCGAAGGAAAATAATGTACATTTTAATTAATTTTAATTTATTTGGAATAAAAAGTAAAGGTTCAAGTCAATCAAAATTATCTCTAGATGGTATTGACGGGAAATGCAATGTAACCGTACACGTTAAAGGAAATAGTAAATGTGTATATTTGGGTACAATTTGAAGGTACATTCGGGTATAATTTTAAGGGGTGTCTTCGGACACGTTTTTTAGGGTACCTTCGGGTACATTTTTTAGGATACCTTCTGGTATAATAGTAACACATTATGATTTTTAAAAAGGTTAAAATATTAAATACATAAAGTGAAATCAGAAAGGATAAAGTTAAGGTGTTGTTGAAATAAACTACATTTCCTTTTGGTCGTTCATACATAACATAATGAAGCACCATCTTTGTTTGTATGCCCAACTAATGTGCATTTGCATGTGAGGTAGTGCTTCAATGTCTTTGTATATACAAAGAAATATAAACGAGTCGAAATTGGCAAATTAAATTAATTTAACTTTCTTGGATATCCTTTGTATCTTACGTGTTACTACAAATATCATGGAAATGTTTTTATATTAAAATTATTAATGTTTTCAATAAAACAAAATTAGAAGGGTCTTCGATGCACTCCATTTACTTTATTTCGAAGAATCTCAAAAATATAGTAGATTGAACACAATCGGATAATTCAATGAACATAATTTGAAGGTTAAACTATGAAAAATTCAGATAATTAAAAAGCATCAACAATGAGAGATAAAACACAATAAAGAGTGTTGTTCTAAAGACCTCTAACATTGAAAAGAACAAAAATCAATTGGACTCTCTATCCAAAAGATAAAAGCCTAGAACATTACAGGGATACATGCAAGTTCATGGTTATAGAAAGCCAAGTTCCAATCCTAAAGAGAAGAATTACTTTCATTCTGGATATTCTTTTGACAAAATTATTTTATTATTTATTAAACACATATGACGACCATTAGTATTTGTCGCACCATCAATTCAAAGCAAAAAATAGTTTTTATTTAGTTTTACAATTTCTTATTATGATATAATTTGCCTTATAATTACTTCTCACCATAAGTTTTATTAGGTTCCACAATCTCTTCTTTAGTGATGATTGAACTCAAATATTTTTTCTTTACAAATGGTAAAGCTACATATGATACAGTATACAATTATTTTCAATAGCAATTGTTGTTTAAATCATATAAGGATAATAGACTAAGAACCAAGGGCTTGACTTTACAAATCATCCAACTAATTAGATTTCTTAATCTCCATACTAATGGCCTTTGGTTTTTCCTTCAAGCTTAATAATATTAAAAAAAAAATCTACTCGACCATTGATGCAATACCAACTCTCACATAAGTTTTCACTAATATGAAAGCTTTTAAGTAAAGCCATTATCATTGAATAGAAGCACAATTGTAAAGTTTTTTGAAAAAAGCTTAATTTAGGCTGACTCTTAGCCCATGTAGACATTATTAAGAAACATATAATGGAGCACAAACTAGCATTAGAAGTAGGAGCAAAGTGACCCAAAAGTTTTTAGTTATCATCAATATACATCAAGGGCCAATACTTGGTCCATATATTTTTGAGCTAGTAATGAAGATACTACAGAAGATATTCAAAGCAACATATCTTTGTATATTGCTTTTACAGAGAATATAGTTCCAATCAGTGAGAAATCTACAAAAATGAGTGAAAAAGAAAATGGAGGAAATTTTAAAGAAAGAATATTTAAAATTAGCTAAAGATTAAATACAAGATATGTAATTTAGTGGGTAAGACTATTAGAAGATAATGTAATTAATGTGTGATAAATTTAAATATCATTGATTTATCATACAAAAGAATGGAAATTTAAACAAGGATATGAGGTGGATAGCCAAAATTAAGAAGAGCTTTAAGAGAATTGTATAATAAAAGTACAACATCTTTATAGATCCAAATATTAGGTTGAAAAAATCATTAATTTCTAAGTGAGGTGGAAATGAAAATAATATATTGGATGTAACAAAAGTAGGAATGATTTGTTAGGAAAAGATTGGAGTGACATCTTTTAGAGAAAAAATGATTGCAAATAGAATTAAATTATTTATAAAGATAAAATAAAAGGTAGAGAATGCAGCTGTTAAATGAGTTGATTAATTTAGTATCAAATCAGTACCAAGGTTTATGGGAAAACCTAAATTTACATGCCTATAAATATTTCAAATTGATTTTTAAGGAATAAGATCAATGCATCAGACAACATTCAACATTAATGAGTAATATATGGGAAATAGTAGACCTCAAATAGTTGGGACAAGACTAATGATGATGATAACGTCAGCTTACTTACATTCATATGGAGACAACCAGACATAAGATTGGTATAGTTTTTTTCCCAAAAAGTGCATTAAAAAAACATTAGATCTAGTTTCCTTTTATTACCAACAAAGACAAGGAAGATCATTGACTTCTAATTAATTTTTGGAGTCACAATTGTCAAAATGAAAACACAATATGAATTTGGCTTTTAATCATAATAATGGGAGTCGAAGAAGGATGTGCATCAATTTTTGAACATTCAACGCATGCATTGTTATATGTAGAGCTAATAATATGAATTATATTTTATAGGACTTTGGAGGAGGGTGACGCAAAGTTGTGGAAAAATATTAGTTAATTTTATGTTATCCATGCACAAAACCACAAATTCATTTTCTAGAAGGCTCATCAAGCCTTTCTTGATTTATTTTTTACATCCCTAAAAGATGTGCCTCACTCTCCAAGCAAGAGATGGACAGATAAACTCACAACCTCACCATCCACTAAACATTTAGCCACTCCAATAAAAAACCCTACTATAGTGGGGCTTGATTCCGTATAATCCAGCAAGAAATTGAGTAGTTTCCAACTTCGTAAAAATAGTTTATTAGAAATACAAATATATATTTTTTAACAATTAATAATAATTATTAAAATAAACAATAATATTTTAAAAATGTTTCAATTCCTAAGTAAAATTTCTAAGCACACCTGCTAGAACTTCACAGAGGCCACCTCCACCAATTTTCATTTTAGGCCTCTTTGGAGGTGGAACAAAGAGATCTAAAAAATAAGGCTCAAGGATTCCATCTGATAGGTATTTTGGTTTGTGGTGGATGTTTTTTATTCTCAACCAAAATAGGTGTCCACTGTAAACATGATTTTGGGTTTTCCTCTTCCTAGTCGAAGGGCGGCAACCATGGTGGCTAATTTCAAAAAAGGATGAGCATGGTTCTTATCAAGTGTAATAGAGTGCACATTGAGCTATTCAAACTGTCTCATTAGGCCAACACTATAGCATAGGTAGGTTGTCATATTTATAAAAATAGTTTCTTTGAAATACTAATAATTTTATTAACAAATTAGAAAAATCGTTAAAATAAGCAATAATTAACAAAAAAAATCAATTCCTAACTAAAATTTTTAAGCACACCTTCTAGGGCTTTACAGGGGCCACCTACACCATTTTTCTTTTCAAACCCCTTTTATAAGCAAGCAATCAACATTCAAAAGTAACACATCCAACCCAACCTAGGCGCTTGTGTGGATGTTGATGTCTTATCCCTAAATCCTAAGTAAAAATTGATATTAAATTAAAGCTTGTTATCATTCCACAAACCTTATATATTGTTTGCAAATAATCATTATCACTATCAGACTTGTTCCAACTATTCAGTGCAAAAAAAAATAGATTTCATACAAAAATTGGTTGAATGACTGCATTGTCTCGAGGAATATCAACTAGAGAATAACTATATTTTTTGCATGATTTTTTATGTCACAAGCGTAGAGTGTCCACCTACATGACTCAGGATGGTCAAAGGTATGTAAATAGCATCTGGTAGCTTAAGAAACCCACCCGGGACTTTCTAGCAATTGTTCGGGGCAAATAGCTAGGTTTGGTGGCAATTCAGCCATACCCAGAAAAATTCCCTCTAAAAGGCCCATCCGGAACATTAAGCGTGGCTAGTGCCTAATTTAATCATTAAAAGTCACTACATGCCCATCCATAGCCTCCCACGACCATGGTAAGTCACAAAGTCCTACTTGCGCTATAGGAAAATTAGGGTTCGGGAGACCCTACCCGCACCGCGATTTAGGACGACCGTTGGCATTAATTTCTCCAGTGAATGACCGATGAAATAATTTATTTTGAATTTATGGGACTATATTTCAGTCACATGGAGTATCCCAAGGGTTTTGAATAAAAAAAAAAAACTTTCATCGGGCGCTCTAAGCAGAAAACCAGAGTTTCGAGCTAGATCGGCGCCCCGGCATCGGCCCCATGGGCCATGTGCCAAAAATGCCTTCCTGGAACTTCAAGCACAATCCTATGGATGTCTGACACACGTTTAAAACATTTGGCATAGACCCATTGCCTAGGCTCCAAAAAAATAGGCTGCCCTTGACCAGTACCTAGGCTTCCAAAAAAGCTGCTTCTAGATGCCCAAGTAGCGCCTAAGCACCCAGAAAAGTGGCGCAAGGAGCCGACCAGTGCCCAGGTCACGAAAATGACCATTTCAAGGGTTGATTTGACTTTCTAGACCACCATTTTTGCCAGAGATTTGATCACGAACCTAAGGAGTGGTAAAAGGTGATGCAAAAGGACTATTTTGCCCTCACTTTAGATGTTTATATAGAGATTTTTAGTGGCCTTTGGTCATTTTAGAGGAGGCAAGTTATGGCTTAACCGAGGGATCCTTTTCCATTCGATGGATCAACGCCATTCGACCAGGGAGCCGGGTGAAAGCTGTAGGAGAGCTTGGAGAGTGTGGTGAGGGTTTTCCTTTGAGAGCTAGGGTTTTATTACTCCTCTTCTACTCCTCCTCCTTCATTTTCCTCCTCATTCTTCTTCTCCATTCCCTCTTCTCCTTTGGAGTTCTTCTCCTTCCATAAGGGCTTGAAGCTTGGGGTTTTCTTCAAGGAGAGGGTTAGAGGTTGTTCATTTCCCAACCTCTTCTTCTTGTGGGTTGCTCTTCTTCCTCTCTTGTGAAGCTTCCAAGGAGCATGGCTAGGAGAGCATCATCCTATCTTGAGGAAGGCATCTCCGAAAAACTCCGGCGACGAGAGCTTCTTCATCTCTTTGGGAAGAACTCATGGGTTTCTATCCTACCTTCTAGTAGAGCTTCTTCCTAAACTCCGGTGGGCATCAAGCAAACTCTGCGGTGGTGATAATTGATGCGACTTTTTTATATGAAAGAATGTATGAATTTGGATTTATATATTTAGAATGATTTTGTAAGATCACAATTTCAAACACAAGTATACATATCACTCAAGCAATACAAGGCTCTAGTGGAATCCCTTTTATCGATCCCATAGGGAAGCGAGGTAAGATGTCCTTAGTCAAATTCTAGTCTACTACTATTAGACTTTAGTTTGGAAGGTCGATATAAGTGGTTTTTTTTAACAACTACTCTTAAAAGTAAATCTTAATTTTAAAATAATTAATAACTACTCCTAAAGAAAAATATTAATACTTAAGATAACCCTTTATGGATAAATTGGTTTGAAGATATTTGAGATAATAAAAAATATTATTCTCAAGTAATGAATTGGATAATGTAAAGGAATGTGATGCATTAAATATTGTATGTGCCAAATAGGAGCAATCCTATTCTTTACCCTCTTTCGAGTGCATAAAGAACATTAGCTAATCTTAGATTTAGTCCCCAAATCCGTGGTTAGGCTGAGAGGATAGTGTCTCTCACTCCAGAGCTCTCACTTTCCTTCGCCTGAAGACTAACTCTCGCTTTAGTTTCCAAACACTAGGACAAAATTGAGGATTTTAGTCTGTCACCCTAAAATCTTCAATTTTACGCCCATCAAACTATATTTCCCTATTTATTTGCATTCAACCCCTATGAACTTTAACATCCATGGAATTTGAATGTGGTTTCACTTTGTTGAGAATTACGCCGCCCTCTCGGATTATAGCGCAACTACAACGAATTTTAACACTACAACGAGCTCTTATTGTAATGTATGAAGCGCAAGTAAAAACCATCACATTTATAATTAAATTCACTTCTAACATGCATCCCAATATCCTAAACATGAATCCTACTCATTGCAAAAAAGAAGTAGAAGGAAAATAATGACATAATCTTCTCATGCCACTATTTCCAAATAAGAAGAAAGAGTAAGAAATACATCATAATGCACGAAGAAAACACAACATAAAACTTTATTTCAAAGCAAATCTACAAAATAAGTGTTTACAAAATCATAAGATAATGAAGAACATCATACTTAGCTTTTTCCTCTTGAAAGAAAGATGAAAATCTCTCCCATAAAGTCTCCAGCTGATCCATGCAATGCTAGAACAAACCCTTACAAGTTCTCTCAAAATCCCCTCACCAATCTCTCCAAAAAGGTATAAATCTACATTTCTACTCCTATTCTAAGATCTCGAAACATTCTCCACGTTTTCCTAACATCTCCATTTTTTGGCTTCAAATTCGCTTTAAAATAGTGTATGAACGAATTTCCCAAGAGGTGCTTGAAGAAATCTTCCAAAAAGCGTCCAGATTCGACGTATATGGCCAATAACTGCTCAAAAACGCATCCAAACCGTTTGGGGCGCGGTCCGACGTTGTTTGGGCGTCGTTCGACGCTATTTCCATGAAATTTTTGTGCTTCTCGAGACACTAGCGCGGTCCGGCGCGGTTCGAAAATGTACTATGCAGCTCCACCATTTCGCTCCGTTTCAACTCTGATTTGCCCGTTTCAATTGTGTTGCGTTCATAATAGATAGCCTTACAAAATAAGCATAAAAAACCTTTCTTTAAAGTGTAATCACATTCAAGAATATGTAAGTGTAAAAGCGATTAAGCAAAGAAAGACTTATCAAAATGTGTTAGGCCTAAATTTATGTTTTTACTCGTTTTTGCTCCAAATTACACCATTTTTTCTTCTTTTTCTCCAAAAGTTATTTTTTATACCAAGAACAAGAAAACATACAAAATATCTTCATTTATAGTGCAATATCATCAAAAATAGGTATGAAATAGATAATAAAAAACTATCAAATTTTTAGTTGATCAAGATCCCCCAAACTTAACTATTACTTATCCTCAAGTAATTTAGTTAATACATAAAATAATGATTCACTGCAATGAATTTTTTTTCAAGAATATCATGATTTTGACTTAGATAAATACAGTAATAAAATTTTCAGAAAGATCTTTGAATAATTCAAGTAAATTATGCAGGTATAAGGTTATCTAGTAATCAAGTCTAAAAGTTATAGCCTTCTATTAATTTCAAGAATGACTGTAGATTGTCACATTAATGCACTTGAAAGTATTACATGAAAAGAAGTTTATGAGAACACTACTAGTAAAGATGCTAATTCATACATAAAAGTTCAAGAAAGTAATTAAGTTCTCCCCTTTAGGTAGATCCAAGTGAAGCCAATTTTTGATAAGACATCTCCTCAAGCTTCTCCTCACTTTTTCTTTTATTTTTCTTCTTTTTCTCTTTTCTCTTTCTTAGGGATCATTTTCAATCCTCTTTTTTTCACTTTTTTTTTCTTTTATTTTTTAATGTGAGGATTACTATATCTGAATAGCCTTTAATAATTTTGAACTTCACGCTTCTCACCCTAAATTTGGAACTTACCACAATCTTTTACCTTATAGGCATTTCTTTAGCTTATTATTGATTCATAATAGAGTTTCAATCATTTCCTTTCATGTAAAGTTTTAAGATTCTTAATATTTCAAACGTACAGTTTTTCTTACTTTTAATAGTTGACTATAGTTATATTCTCTTATAACAAATATCTTAGCCTACAAAATTACTTTTCATTATAAAAAACTATCATTCAAGTCAACTAAAGTACTCAAATAAAATTAAAATACAATTATCTGAAATTTAGTTCTATTACAGGAAATCATGTTAATAATTTTGAAAATACTTTTAAATGAGAACAACTATTTGTTAATTCTTTCTCTTCACCAAATTTAAATTTTTAAATATTTTGCAATTAATTCCATAAAATGTAGCAGGAAGAAAAAGTAATTGAATTTACTAGCAACTACAATATTCTATCAAATTCATATATATGTATCATCAGGATAAAATGACTGTAGAAGAAAGTAAATCTAGCATAAAACATACTTGCAATAATGTTACACTAAAATGAAGTATTTTCACTTAAAAATTTTATTTTTCTTCCTATCCCTAAACTTGATTTTTAACATATATAACATTTATTACAGAACATATAAGCAGAAAGAAAAATAATCTAGAAATTCTATCTACCATAAATGTGTATAAAAAACGTCTACAAGTATAAATCAGGACATAACAATATGCAGTAGAAAGTAAATCTAAACTAAGCATGTCAGAATGAAATTCACTAAATAAAAGTTTAACTAGCACAACAAGTATCAGTAAGGGAATATAAAAATGTTCTTCAAGTCTTATATAAAGTTGTAACACAAACACAAATACACATAATAAATGAGGTCTATTTATCCTTTAACTCATCACATCTCACTACTTACCTCCAATTTCTAACGAAATCACTACACTAATAAATCAGGTACTTTTTAAATGATTTTATAGATTATAATCTCAAAGATAAGTTTATCCCTGATGTATTAGTTTATGGACACCAATCTCAGGCATCATCTAATCCCCTTAATTATGCACCTCTAATAGTTATAAATCGTAGTGTAAGATCATCCTAATGTCATTCATCAAATAGGTTCGCGACTCTTATCAAATGAAAAAAAGTCAGAGAAAGGAAGTAATAAATTAAGATGGATTGTCGGCATATTTTTAGGTTGTGTGTTTTATTTTGAAGAGGGGTCGCCTAACAGAAATCCGTCGGCGAATTTTTAATTTAATTAAAATAAATAATTTGAAAAGTAGTATTTAATTTTGAAAATAATTTCAAATTTGAAGGTTTTAAGATATGAGACTAAACCGATCTCACATCCCAAATAGTTTATATAAACGAGCACCGCACCACAAACCGTGTATCTATCCCTAAGGATGGACACACTCGCTCGACGGTGGGGCTCGATTAAATAAACTAGAAGATTTGTGACATCCGTTTGGTCCGCGAACCAATTTTATAAGCCGACAAAATTCCCCGCTTAATATGAAAACATTAAACAGTGGTTTATATTACTCGGGTTCTTCAAAATTCCCTATAAGGGCAAGCCCCTATAGTTAATTACATCTTAAGTGACGGGAATCACCTAAGAAAACTCTCGATAATAATCAATAATTCTGCTTTCAAGGATTTCAAAGTTTAAGTTTTCAAGGGATTGAATTTTGGAATTTCAATAAGGAATGGATCAAGTTTGGAACATTTTGTTTTGTGAATCCGGAGGAAGAAAAGTAGGAGAAATCACGCATTCGAAGTGAACTCGGTAATTTCCCGACTATCCTATTGTTTGGCTTAGATTTAAGAAAGTCCTAATATTTTTAAATGTTTTGATCTTGTCAATTTTAATTAATTAGGACTTATACTTATATGATAGAATCATACAAATGGCCTTGAAGATGTGAGGGTTTATGTCGTATCAGTTGACTACCTCGGAATCCTAAGTCCGGTTAGGGCTTAATTTGCAAGGCAAATGCCTAACAAAAGGTTGAAGATTTATGTTGCATAAGGCAAACTACCTCGAAATCCTATGGCTTGGTTATTTAATTCTAGGAAAGTTTTGCTGATGTAGATTCAGGTTTTGCTGATGACGATGGCCGTGCTGCCCACCATGCTCCGAGCTCCTTATTGTTGCAGAGGTTTAGTTTTAGAAATCATAAATCAGGAGATGAGAAAAGTGTTTTGGTTTAGAGAAGTCTTAATTTTCCAAATGTTTTTTTTGTGTTTTGATTAAAACAAATCTTAAAGTTGATTATAACGACACCGGTTAAGATCCCACGGTTCCATCCTTCCGCATCATTATTTTTATCGGATTCACTTAATCCGGATGAATTTGCTAAACTCAACCGAATGAGTTCCACACTTTCATTTAGACCGTGGAAATCCCGTTAGCAACACGTAGGTTACATCATCCGAGGTATTCCCGATCATCCAACAGGACGTTTTAATTTAGTTGCAATTGTAGTTTTGTGTTCTGTTTGTGATTAAATTTTGAGTTGTTTTATATTTTGAAATGTTGTGGCGGTGAATTTTATCTTGCAATGACTTTTAATTTAGTTTTGGTTTCAGTTTTAGGGCTATCCTAAAGGTGTGGGTTTTCATGCAACAAGTTGTTTATCATGCAAGAAAAGTAAGTGCAATGCAGTAAAATAAATTGCAATAATGTAAATTGCAAGAAAGTAAATTGCAATAAAATAAAAGCGTACCTGGAGGGTCTTCCCGTCATCCCAAGCTGCACTTAAAAACACAATTAGAATATTTAAGCAAGTTCCTAGGTAAAGCTAAGGGAAGGGTTATGGTTTTCTACCAAATTCCTAATCCTATAGCTAGTCATCTCCTATGACGTCTAGGTTCTTTGTGTTTTTGTTTGAAGACGATTTTCTTCATCAAAGAATAATTAATTCAATTGTTCTTATAAATGTCCTATCATATTGAGGAAGTGCTTAAGAAGAATCTTAAACATCTTTTCAATATTTCTAGGATTGTTTTAAGTCCAAATGAATTCGATTATATAAATGAATTAATCGTCCGGGGATTCAAGTTTTGTTAACTTACTCAGTGAACTAGGACATTTGAATATCCTATAAGTGAAGTAACATTTCATTTAATGTCCTATTTAGGAGTTATGATAACTAAAGCTTTTGAGGGTAAATTGGTGTTCAAATGGTTTGTGATTTAGTTTAATTTCCATTAATGAGTTTAAATTTGGAATAGTGTTCAAGTTATTTTAGATTTATTTTTGAATTCTTTATGTCTTAGGTGATGTTATATTTAATTTAATTTAATTTAATTTAATTGAGTTTTAATTTAATTTAATTCAATTGAGTTTGATTTGATGTTAAATTAATTTAATTTGATTTGATTTAATTTTAATTTAATTTGATTTAATTTAATTTAATTTAATTTAATTTAATTTGATTTGATTTAATTTACTTAATTTAAGTTAATTTAATTTAATTATTCAATTTAATTTAATTTATTTAATTTAATTTAATTTAATTTGATTTAATTTAATTTAATTATTTAATTTTAATTTAATTTATTTAATTTAGTTTAATTTAATTATTTAATTTAATTTAATTTGATTTAATTTAATTTAATTATTTAATTTTAATTTAATTTAATTTAATTTTAATTTAATTTTATTTTTAATTTTAATTGAAATTTTTAAAAGAGTTTAATAATTAAGTCTTTTAATATTTTAAATTTGAGTTATCATTTTAATTAAGAATTGAATATTAATGAGATAATTAATTTAGGGATTTTTTAAATTAAAGAATAAATCTCTTCCTAATAATATCCCTATTTTAATAATTCCAATTTTATTATTCTTCCAAATTTAATCAATTATTTAATTAAGGTTTAATTATTTTAAAATTATTTAATGGGTTTCTACCCTTTAATTATTTGAATTTCAATCATCCAAATCAGATTAGGATCAAATATTTTACTTGTTAATTTTTTTATTAAGCCTAAAGTTTTAATTAAGGGTTAAAATTTTGATTACCATTTTACCCTTTAAGCTTAATAATTTCATAACTCACTAAATTGAACTCAAATGAACTTGAAATTTTTATGTGACTTCACTCATATGCCAATAAAGACATGAGAGGAGAAAATGTGATTTTTCTGTATTTAATTTATTTATATAATTATTTTTGGTGGAAAATAGAAATTTCCAAGGAAAATTTAATAACATGATCAAGAGAAAGTTTCTGTCCTTAAGAAAATTAGGGGACATTCCTAATGACTAGAGAACCACTTGGACTAATTTTGGTGATTTTTTGAATTATATTATTTTTATTATAATTATTTTAAATTTCGGAGTATTAATTAATTTAAAAATAAAATAAATGTTGAAAAATGGATTTTATAATTTTCAAAAATCTCTCTGATATCAAGGAAATCAGAGAAGCAAATTTTGTAATTTTCTGATTTTTCTATAATTTATTATAATTATTTTAGTGAAAAAGCTAGAAAATATATTTTTTAATTTTAAAATTACCTTAAAGCTTTAAAATTTAATATCTCACTAAATAGACCTAAGAAAAATGTGGGATTTGTTCCTATGTGATTAAAATTCAAAATGTGACATTTTGGTGAATTTTATTATTTTTGTGATTTTTATTATTTTTTAATTATTAAAAATATTAAAATATTATTAAAAATCAACTTTTTTAGAAAATTGAAATTTTAATTTTCTTAGGTTCCCCTGATATCAGAGAGGCTCCAAAACCAATTTGGTGAATTTTTGAAAGGTATTTTAAAAGTCATGAATTTTTAAAGTTTAAAATGACTAAGTGGCTTAATCAACCCAATTAGTGGGGCTAACCAAGTCCAATTGACCTCAAATTTTTATGGTGGATTCCTCTGATCCTAAAGGTCAGTGGAGAATTGATTTTAAGTCAATTTGATGCATGGTTAACTCTAATTAATTAAAGACCTATTTTGGGTTTTTAAGCCAATTAGGGTTGTTTTAAATGAACTAAGTCAAAACCTATTTTTCCTAAGGTTCTCGGTCATAAGAAACATCACCAAATTTTCCTAGAATTTATTTCACAACATGCTATTTATTGGAATTAAAATACTCAAAACAAGTAACCTCAAATTTGAAAAATCAATAACTTTTCATAGGTATGGCCTCTGACTTTGGAAAATTCAGGGAATGTTCCCAAATTCAGAGGCTTTAAAAGCCCTATGGTCTCATGCCATGGTGAATTGTATGCATGCATGGAGAATTAAAATAATACAGAGAGTAAATAAATTATAAAAAATAAAATACTTGATGAAATTAAATGATTTCTTTTCCACATTATTCTCCTCTCGTTCACCGAGCAAGAGGGTATTTTTATTTTATTTTTCTGATTTTTCTACACGGAGATATGAATTTTTGAAGTTTAGGGAATTAAATAAATAGAAAAATACCCTAATTTTCTATTTATCCACGCGGCGCCGCGTCAACCTCGGCAGACTCCGAACGCACACGCGTCGCGCTCCCATTCGACGCCGCCACCCGAGTCGGCAGCCCGGGCCCCGCTGTTCTCGTACCGTCTCCCTGGTCCGACGCCATCCGAGCCGTTCGTCCGCGCGTGTATTGAATGGACGCGCATCCGTTCATCGTCCCCGAGCGTCCTCACCCGAGAGCCGTCCACACTAAATCCCTAAGATCTCACTCGATACTCAATGGATTTTCATGTTCTTATGCTCTATGGATTCGTCTTGAAGAGACGAACACATCTATACGGCTAACATGCATTGAAATTAAGGCATTTGAAATGGAGAATCTCCGTAAGCTCGGGATGAAGAATTAGCTCATACCTTTGCTCGCAGAAGTGTGGCTTCGATCCGAGAGTTGTTGCACCTTCGATTGGATCCCGCGAAGCTCCGGATGAAGTCTCCCGGTCCAGTGAATTGTCCGGATGTGATTTCGACCAAGCCCGATCACAAAGCTTGGAGGCCGGAGCAACTGGGTGGCTCGGAGATGGGGCTTTTGTCTGGTGGACACCTTCCCTCGGTCCGGTGAAGGTGTAGAACCAATCAATTTGGGAATTGGCTCACCGTGAAGAAGTGTCCCGGTTTTGGGTGGAATTTCAACTCTGAAATTGAGCTCACAGAGGAGAAATGGCAGGGGGATCTCACTGGGGATCAAGTGCTCTGTGTATGGGGAGGAGTCTGGAACAATTTTGGCAGAGTTTTGGCAAGGTTTGTGCTCAGCTCCTTTCATGGCCGAGAGGGGTGGAGTTTAAATAGGAGAGGGTGGAGGGCCTCCCAGGGAGAGTTAGGGCTTGGGATCAGCTGCTCTTGGCAAGAGAAGAACAGCTACAATGGCCACTGAGGATGGGGCGGCTCGACGAGTGAGAATTTCAAAGTTGGCTCACATGTGAGCTCTCGGCCATGGTGTTTTCCGCGGCTCGGTGGCTGGCCGGCCGGGCATGGGTCACCCTCAAGGTCGGGTGGGTCGGGTCGGGGCTTGGTGCAAGCAATCGGCAATTGCCATGTGTAAAGGATTTGATTCAAAGTAGAATGGGGCATGGCTAGTTTTGAGTCTAAATGGGTCAATCCACCCATTTGGGCTTGGTGCACCCTTCAAGGTGGCTTTGGATGCTCGTGGGGGATCAAAGGGATCGACTGGTTTGGCATGGAGAAGTCTCCATCCAAATATATTTGGATTAAATTTAAGTTTAGGTGAAACATGATTAAGGTTAATGAGCTTTAGGGATTAAGGAAAGCCCCCCCTCTTCTTACCCAATATGGCATGGTGGAGTGTCCAAAGCTCTCATGGCTCACATGTGGCTCATGCATGGCTTCATGGCTCACCTTTGGCTTGGCAAAAAGTTTGGTCAATTTCATAAAAAAAGGATTTTAAGGATTTTGGATAATTTGGTGGAAATTTGGATGAAGCTTCATTTAGAATTATTTGATCATTGGTTTAGGACTTAGGGATGATTTTAATTGAAATTATGATGAGGGGAAATGTCATATGGGCTTTGGAAGAATTTTTGGGGTTTTGGATTTGGTGGAAGTGGGCTTTTAAAATGGTTTAAGGAATGGGCCTTTAAGTTTAAAAATGAATTTATGGATGGGAATTTTGTAAAGAGGTTGGGCCAAATAATTGTTGGGTTTAGCTCATGGATGTGTCATGAGTGACTTGAAGCAAATTGGGGGTGATTTGGATTTGAATTGGGTTGAATTTGGGCTCTTTTGGTGAATGGGCCAATATAGGTCCAAGTGGGCCAAGTTGGGCCAATGTTGGGCTAGGGTTGAAATTGATGTAGAATTAATGTTGAGAAATGTTTATGGGAGTGTTTCAAAGAGGTTTTGACTTTGGTTGGGCTTTGATTTTGGGGTTTGGGCTCATTTGGGCTAGGTTTGGGTTTAGGTCAAAAATGGGCCTTTTAACCTTGGGTTGAGTTTGAGTGGGGTTTGGGTCTAAAATTTGGGCAAATCATGTTAGTGTTTTGTTTTTGGGAATGTTAAGGAAAATTTAGAAAAGGTTTGGGGTTAATTGGAGTTGAATTGGGTGAGTTTGGGTTAGGTTTGGGTCATGGGTCCAAATTGGGCTTTAAGGCCAAAAGTGAGATTGGATCCAAATGTCAATCAAATTGGGCTTGGATTTGGTCTAGATTGGTATTTGGGATATTGATTTGAAGTTTAGAATTTAATTGGACCAAAATTGGGGTCAATTGGGTAGGTTTGGTTTGACATTGGGTTCACTTAGGGT
Organism: Papilionanthe hookeriana x Papilionanthe teres; assembly: GCA_022702705.1. NCBI lineage: Eukaryota > Viridiplantae > Streptophyta > Magnoliopsida > Asparagales > Orchidaceae > Papilionanthe > Papilionanthe hookeriana x Papilionanthe teres. The sequence continues at coordinate 93,436,212 of CM040425.1, forward strand.
TAAAATGGGTCAAATTGGGGGTTTTGACAAAAGTAGGGTAAATTGACAAAATTGGCCCATGGTGTAGTTGGAAAAAATGAAATTGGGAATATTTGGGATTTTCTGAAATTTTCTGGGAATTTTCTGAATTTTTGAATTTTTGGGTCAAGAGGGGTATTTTGGGTATTTGAAGGGTATTGGGAGGTTTTCTTGGAATTTTTGGTATTTTTGGGTATGAATGATCAGTTTAAGTGATGTGGAAATGTTTGGGATTGATTTTGGAGAATATTGGGTAATTTGGAAATTTTTGAGAAATTTGGGTAATTTCGGGGGTTTTGGGTAGGCTAAGCGGGTGTAGGGTCCCGGGGGTCAAAAATTGAAAATTTGGGAAATTGAAGATGGGTGGATGTAAGTGGAAAGAAGTCATTTTGGTTGAGCCATGAAGCCATATCAAGCCCATATGAGCCATGAAGGGACCCATTTGAGGCATTCACTATGTTGTTCCTAACCCTCTAGCCAAGGGCTTAGGGTTAAGGACCATCCATGTGAATCACCTACATGAGTCAGGAGGTCAAGTTAGGTATGGGTGTGTGAAATTGTAGTGTGTAGGTGTAGTGTATAAGTGTAGTGTGTGTAAGTCAGCCCCTTCACCAGACCAGGCCACCCAGGGCAGTCCTAAGGCCAAAGAGTCCTATAGGAACTCATCCTTTAAACTTCCACATTTGATTTCAACCCTCTAGGTGATTAGGGGTCTATAGTCAAGTTTGTGGAGTTTGCAGGGAGTTAAGAAGTGGTTTGAATTTCTAAAAGGTGGGTCCCAATTCTAGTTCTCTAAGATAGTCAAAGGAAAAGCCTAAGGCTAGATCCTAAGTACTAAAGAGAAGAAGAGAAGACCTCATCAAAAATGAGGTCAACATGGATCTAACACTACTTAAATTCATGATATCTCTTGTAAAACTCAAGTCCGAGTGAGACTCGATTTGTAGTGGACTCGTTAATCCAACTACTACAAGAGAACATATAAGTCTATCCATAATAAGAAGTTAAAGAATCACCTCCCTCATGACACACAAAGATCAAATCAAACAACTAACAATCCAAACATCCACCAATCAACAATTAAACTGATCAATCCATAGGGACACATAAAGTTCAAGTTAATCCACTCTAAAGCAAACACAATACAACACTAACAATCACGACTCTTAAGTATACTAAATCAAAGCACACTGATAACTATGGGTTGCCTCCCATAAAGCGCTTAGTTTAAAGTCGCGAGACCGACAAATGATTTCTCCTGGATCAAAATTCCAATTAAATAATCCTCCATTAATCGCCCAATCCTTTTCAGATCCAGGGATTCTTAGAAAATCCTCAAATTTCAATTTTTCATCTAGCTCTTCCTTTTCAGATTGATTTATATCATTGTTCTTTATATTTCTTTATAGATCTAATATTCTTCTATTGATTTTCTGAATTTGCATATTAATATCATCATTGAAATTTATAAGAAATGAATCTCTATAAGATAATTCAAGATCTCCCAAATTTTGGATCAAATTCTTTCTAGATAATTCAGATTCAAGATCAAAATCTTCTATGTTACTCTTTTGTTTCAAGTTATCTTCCAAATCTTCCCCTTGATAATTATTAAATAATAGAGGTTGTCTTTCTATATCTATCCTAGTTGAGGAAATATGTTTTTTCTAATTCCTTAGGAATTTCTTCCAATTGTCTTTCAATATCCTTATCATCTTTTCTCAACTCAAAATTCTTTTGAAATATATCATCAAATTCTCTTCGAAGTCTTAGTTCAATAACTTTATTTTGTTCATCATTCAGTTCAAGTTTTTCTTGTGATTGAGTTGAATCTAAAAATATAAAGACTGGTGGTGTAGATGAATTCCCTAAATAGGTAGGCTTTAAAATTATATGGGGTACATCCATCTTAAATTTATGAGATTTTTCAGCAAATGGAATAACAAGTTCACTATTTTTGGTAACATCCATTATTTCACACCTCTCCTGAACATACATACAATCTTCTTTAGATAACGTTTCAACTCATCATGAAAATTCATTCCGACCTCATCTATTAACTTACTCTCAAAACGTTCTTGGAAATGGTCTTTACTTAGATAATCAATTTCATCCATCCAAAAATAATCATATTTTCTCTCAACTAAATCATTGTTGTTTTGTTTAGGTTTGATCTCAGTGTTGCTAGGAAGTGTTCCATGGGGTCTATTGCTAAGTGAATTAGCAATTCGCCTCAATTGATTCTCTATGTTTCTAATCGTAGCATTTTTACTTTGCAACTGACATCTCATTTGCAATACCACTTCTTCTATAGACATCTTCTTATCCTCAAATTGTTGATCATTGTTAGAGTTCAGTGGATATGAAGGTATATAGCTTGTGTTACACTAACTATTTCAACTTCCATTAGGATTTGCATGATTGTTTTCCCATTGTTGGTTTCCACCCTTAGAAGTATGATTCCAGTTAAAATTAGGATAGTTTTTCCAAGCTGGGTTATACAAGTTAGAATACGGGTTGTTTATGATATTTAAAGTCTCATATAATAAGTTGGAATCAATCATACGCCCTAATGAACTTTTCTCACTTATAGGAGTAAATTGAGGCTGGTTCATTCCAAATTGGTCCAACTTCCTTGATATTGCAGAAACCTGAGATGCAAGAATTGCAATCGCATCTGTATCTTAAACATTGGCGACCTTTTTAGGATTTACCTTACAGAGGGCCATTGAAATTCATTTGTAGCAATTTCTTCATCAAATGATTTTGACATTAATGAACCACCAGCAACAGCATCAATAATGGACCTAAGGGATCCTACTAACCCATTACAAAAAGTTTGAATGATTAACCAATCTGGCAGAGCGTTATGTGGACAATTGTTTTCGCCATTCTTTTCTCTTTTTTTTTATTTTAAAAGGAGTCGCCAGCTTGTCAGTCGTCGTATACTTCCCCTATTCGAATAAATCTCCCTCCCGAATCAAATACGTGATTCAAAGAGGAGAGGAACCGATTAAGAAGGGACATAAGACAAAGTGACAAACAAGAGAAAAGAAAAACATGGAGAGTCTACGTGTGATAAACCTCGCAAATATAAGTCAAGCATGTCCGCCCAAACAAGATCGAGCAGAGGCACCTTGAACCAATATCCGCGAAAGAAGTATCTACGTAGACTACCCATAACCAGAGAGTCAAGTGTATGTACCTGTTCGGGGTCAAGAGCACTCCGGCAGGAACATATTCCTACCTGGTTAATTACATCTTGCGGGATACCCAAGAATACTCTCGATAAAAGGAGTTTCGCTTTATATTATCATAGACTCGGGGTATAGGCAATCAAAGGGAGATTATTCCGTGTGGGAAAGTCTCGACGCTTCAAAGCTCTCGCTAAGCCATCAGGCAGAGTGAGTCTCTCACATCCCAAATGGGGTCGCGGCTCATCGGCATACGGAACCCACGGAATAACCTAAATCATCTTGATGGGGGTATCCCAACACGTCAAAGCACATCCGGGCCATAAGGGCAGAGGACAAATCGTCGTATCCCAAACGGGCGGCAGCTCATCGGCATCGGGCCGTCAAAATGATATCAACGAAGTCAAGGAGCGAAAGGGCTCAACAGGGTAGTCAAAGGAAGGAAGGAGTAATCCTAAAGGGGTAGAGGTAGCCAAGTCGGGGTATCACAAACCCGTCATCCAAAGCAGTAGGACCCTAAGTCTATCCGAACGTGAAGGTAGTCGACCCAACACATCCTGAGATCCCCGGTCAGCAATCCAAGAATTGCATTATCCACGGGGACCTCGGTAGCCCTAAGGTCAAAGGAAGGAAACTTTATCCTATGACTATAAGCTGGAGCTCCAAGAGGTGGGTCTTACACCTGCCAAAGTGACAAGATGCCTCAGGAAAGAAGAGAAAGGGAGGTTCAGCTAAAAGCCGCAAACGCTCCAAACAAAAGGACTTACACCCTGTCTGGGTCGGGGAGCCTTCTAACACCCTAGGCGCACTAGACAACCACCTATAAAGGCATGCTGGGCCAGTCAGATTGGAGAAGCATAGGGACTCCTCCTCGGGACATGCAAATATGAATGCAGTTATCTAGAGCGATCCTTAAGTAATGTGGAGGCCCTATTAGTATGACTTGGGTGAAAGCCATGCAATGCAACCCATTTAAAATCCGGCCCGAAGGCCATGCAAGAATGTAAAAGTGCATATTTTAAAATCTTGAATATTTTAATCCTAAAATTCATTTATCTTGAATATTTTATTAGGATTTTTAACATATAAAGTTTACAATTTTAGGGTCCTTAAAGAGCCTAAATGATATCGCGAAATCCCAGATCACAGAAAGAAACAAGGAAAACACATGCAGGCATGCGGATATGTAATAAAAGCAAGAAAGAAAACACTCCATAATAAAATAAAAGAGGCCAAAATGCCGCTGGACCGGCAACATAATCCAGAAAAAGAAAAATGCGGCCGGACTCCGCATATACATGCCCGGTCCTAATTCTATACATCAATATAAAAATGCGAGACTAAGATACGGGGCACGAGCATCCGCTCCTAGTCCCCTCCACGTGGTTCCCGCGCAAAACGCCTCGGAACCCGTGCCCGTATCTTATTTCCGCTACGAGACTCTCCTAGACTATAAAAGTACAAAGGAAAATAAAAAGACTCAATCCTCGCATGAAAACAAGTGTTAGCGGGAAAGCTCACATGCAAATGACATATAATCGACCATGCTTTATAAATGGGGGAGCTAATAGCACCCGCAAACAAAAATGTCAGAAATCATCACTTGCTCCCCCCATAGCGGTACCTGTGTGTGTGTATAAATAAGCATGGCTCCCTGCAGAAAAGCGCCCTAACACACTACCATACATATGAAGCATGCAATCACATCACAAGCAAAGTGCATAAGAAAGATACCTGGCTAGGGCAACCAATCCAACAAAGAACAATAGCCAGACATCAAAAAGACTACCTAGCAAACTAAGTCCTAGCCTAGCACACCATCTAACGAAAGTGCACAAACCTAGTGCCTAAGTGCGGGATAAGTCTCGGTATAGTATGACTTTGACGGGGTCACCATACCGGCCCCGACCTAAAGATCCGAAGGATCTAAAGGGCGTCACGAAGAGGGGTGACACAAGTTAGATCAATTGGATCCTTAGCACAATCATACTTGTGCCGATCCCGATGACTTAACTAGCATTGCTCATTGGGATCAACCCAGCAAGCAATGCTCGTTAAGGCATCGCGACCGACACGGGGTCACTCTCCTAACGAGTAGGACAAGCCATTGAGGAATGGGTAAGCAAACAGTCATGCAAGAAGCCCACATTGTGACTGCTCGACCGAAGTACGAAACAATCACAACGGGCACCCAAAAGGGCAAGCACACACATCACGCAAAATGCAAAGATGCTACATGCAAAGAGGATGCACCAAAGTGGTGAGGGTGAGTATACCGTGAAAGCAGTGACTCAGAAAGAGCGGGCATGCCGTAGTGGCAGCGGTCCAAAAGGATGGGTATGCCGAGGAGGCAGTGACCCGAAGGTGGGCATGCCGTAGTGGCAGCGGCCCGGAGGTGGGCATGCCGTAGCGGCAACGGCCCGAGCAAATGAGTATGCCGAGGAGGCAGTGACTCGGAGGTGGAATAATTCTCAATAGGGAGAATCATAAAAGTGCGGTGCAAATGTAATTGCAAATGCAAATGCAAAAAAAAAACATAATAAGGTGCAACATGCAACCAGACCAACATGCACATGCCAGAAAACATGCAATAAAATGCAAAAGCATACAAACATGAGTGATCGGTCGACCGAACCGTGGTGGCTGGTCAGACCAAAGAAATGGGTGGATTAGTTTGGGGTAACCAATCCGACCCTAAAGGATAGGTGATCGACTTGGGACAGTCGATCGAACCCAACTGAGGATAGGGGATCGGCCCAGGACAGCCGATCAACCCGAAGTGCTCATGCGAACATGTATACAATGCAACAAATGACCACATGCAAAAATGCAACAAGATGATCCATGCACATGCGATGAAACCCAAACGGTCGACGACACGTCGAACTCGTCCTAACGACCTCACATAGGTACCTAGGGTTGACGCTCTTGGATGTGCGGCATCGCCGCCTCCAGTTTTGGCGTGGCTATGTAGAGGGTTTCCCGCTCCGATTTCTCGTAGGGGAAACTCTCCACCGTTCGTAGGGCGGACTAGCTACAAAGCTTTTTTCGCTCTACGAACACCCCGATCTTATAGGACGGACTAGCTACAAAGCTTTTCCCGTCCTCTAAGATCGAACTCAACTAATCCCTCCAAGGGAGATTAGAAGCGCCAAAACCGTGGGAAATTGGGATTCCAACCCAGCGAGACTAAAGCCTAAGGCTTACAACGGGAAATCGCTCGCCTACGAATAGGATCGGCCAACGCATATGATTCCTAACCTATGGCTCACTCTAGGTAAATCAACGATCCATCACATAGGCACGTCGACATGCCAACTCACGCTGGCGCACGCACCCCGTGTGGGCGATCGAACCCACACGCATAGACCAGACTAAACCTAGGGTCGGCTAAGGGACAGAGAAATCTCACCACCGTGACGGTTGAAGACGCGTTCTCTTTATGCTGAAGAAGAGCCCTCGATTCCGGCGAACCGCCGGTGTTCGGTCCGTGAGCCAATGCACCTCGCAATAAATCATGCAACGAGGAAAATACAACGCAATGAGGTATGCAAAGTACAAGAAATAAATAATTTTAGCATATAAAAATATAACTAAAATGTACCTTCATAAGAGGTTGGATCGAAGTCTTGCTTGACAATGTCTTGCAAGCGTAAATTTATAGATAAATGTTGGAAAGCTCGATGCAATATCTCTATTGCTTTCCAACATTAGGAGGGATCACAATGAAACATTGGCACTTCTTCGAAATGATTTTAAATCACCAAAGATCCACTTGTATGCATCCATGAATCAACATTCCAGCTTGCAAATCACAATACGTAAACTTTTGCTTAATTTTGCGAATCAATATCTACACATTCAAGAGATGTAGAGCAAGATTTTACCAAAATTTGAGCACACCTCATCTGCATCCATGGAGTTTACGGAAAGAGGAGATGGTCGCCGACGAGAAAGTGGCAGCGATAACTTCAGCAAAGAAGATTTGGAGAAGGAGGTGGCGACTCGACTGCAAGGCAGGGGTCGGCGCTGGAGGAAGCCGGCCGAATGCTGCCGATTAGGGGGAAGTTCCTGCAAGGCTCTGTTCACCAGCAAGGAGGAGCCGGCAGCGAGTTTCAGATGCGCAGGGGGAAATCCTAGCGGGAGCAGCTACGACGCGATAGGGTTCGCGAACAGGTAGGGATGTCAAAACGGCTCGTTGTTCGCGAACAGCTCGTGTTCGGCTCGTCAAGAAGCTCGTGTTTGGCTCGTTCGCTAAGTTAACAAGACTTAACGAGCCGAACACGAACCAAGATTTGTTCGTTCGTGTTCGGCTCGTTTTGGCTCGAAATACTATTTCTCAATTATATATATATATATATATATATATATTGATGAGAGCTATTTTTAAAAAGTTTAAAAGATTTATAGTCAATTAAAATTATTAATCAAGAAAATATAATAAAAATTATTAAATTAGATTCAAATAATGTTTTAATATAAACAATAATTCTTAAATCTTGCCCCAAACTTTAACATCTTATGGTTACGTGATTAGAGTTGTCAAAACGGCTCTTTGTTCGTGAACAGCTCGTGTTCGGCTCGCTAAGCAAACGAGCCGAACACGAACACACTTTTTGGGCTCGAAATATAAACGAGCCGAACACGAGCTAGCCTGAGCTCGCTCGTGTTCGGCTCGTTTACACCCTTACGAACAGGGGCTCAACCAAGGAGTCTCACCGGCTGGATGACGCGATGACGAGTTCGCCGTCGAGGAACGCCGGTCGGCGAGGCTCGAGCACGAGGAGATGGTCCGGAGCTAGGGCATTTCGCGAAGTGGGCTTGGCGGCTGGGAGGAATTGCGGTAGGGTAGAGAGAGGAGGCGTAAGATTTTATAAGATATGTTATTATTATTATTATTATTTTATATAATAATAATATTATTATTAATGATAATAATAATATAATTATCATTTAGCTCGTGTACGTCCTCGCAGCATAGCATATGCCATTCTTAGCTAAAATCGACATTCCGGACGCACTGACACAGTCCGTTTCGTCATCTGGAGTCGTTCGGGGCCGTTCGGGCCACTTTCTGAGCAATTTACCCAAAAAGGATAATTCACATATTTTAAGCCCACCCGCGACATCGCAGGAAAATGAACATCCTCCGTAGGTAAAATCGATGTCCCGGGCACAATCATATGATCTGTTTTGTCATCCGGAGTCATTCGGGTGATTTTTGATGATCAGACTAAAAAACAATAATTTGCACAGTTTTTACCCCGCCCGTGAAGTCGTAGCAAAATAGACGTCCTTTCTAGGTAATATCGATGTCCCGGACACACTCGCGTAGTCTATTTCATCGTCAGGGGTCATCTGAAAAAGCTCGCAGGTGGATGGACCAATTTAAGCCAATTTCCCGCACATGTAATATATATAAAAAAATGATGCCAACAAAGGACCCCCAACAAGTGTGGTGCGCCGCTGAGGCACAGTGCACTTGTTGGAAGCATCCTTAAAAGAGAGCATCTCTTGGTAGTCGATGTGACATCCCAAGAAAAGAGTAAAGGAAAGCTCGACCAGGCCAGATAAACTGGGCATGGTATGGTCGAGGGTGTGGCTAACCTGTCGTGACTGGTCAATCACCAAAAATAGGTTCAGAGGCCGTAGAGGCATAACCACGAAAATAGGTTCAGAGGCCGTAGAGGCATAACCTAGGGGTGGTTCAGAGGCCGTAGAGGCATAACCTAGGGGTGGTTCAGAGGCCGTAGAGGCATAACCACAAAGGATCCCAACCAGAGCCGAAAAGCTGGGCGGGGTATGGTTGGGGGTGGTGGTCGACGGTCGAAGCTAGCGTCCACCGAAGAACTCGGCCCGAGCCGGATAAGCTGGACATGGTATGACCGAGAAAAGATTTGCTCGACCTCATTCGAAACGGCAAAATCGATCCGTCCGACCTCATTCGAAATAACGAGTCGATGAAAATCTCATACACGACCACATTCAAAACGGTAGGAGAGAAAGGACCCGACCGAGCCGGATGAAATGAACATGTTTGGTCGGGGTTTTGCTCGACCTCATTCGAAACGGCAATATCGATCTGTTTGACCTCATTCGAAACAACAGAATCGATGAGAACCCCGTACCTGACCACATTCGAAACAGTAGGGGAGAAAACCCAGTCATCTCGTGTGACCAAATCTCCTGTTAAGTTTCCCCTGAAAGAGACCACAATTGCAAGTCTATTGATCTCCTTGAGACGAAACACCCAACTCTTTAATCAGGTGGCTATAAAGCACAACATATCATGATCAGAGGTAGCGATCAAACCAATGAGTATAAAGTATGGTTGACCCAAAAGAAAAAAAGAGAGGTGGTTCAGAGGCCGTGAAGGCATGACCAAACATAGTGGTTCAGGGGCCATAAAAGCATAACCACATAAATAGGTTCAGAGGCCTTAAAGGCATAACCTAGGGGTGGGTTCAGAGGCCATAGAGGCATGACCCAAGTAAAGTCCGAAGAAGAGATACTCTCATAAATGAACCGGCCCAAAAGAGACATATGGTCTGAGAAGTATCGAAAGACTAATGAGTCTGATATGACAATATGTCCTCATAAGAGCTGACTAGAGCGCCATATAGCTCGAGAGGTGTCGTATCAAACGACTACATAGCCATAAAAAGGATGAGATGTCCTCGTAACAGAGCCGACTACAGTGTCATATGGCTCGAGGAACATGGCTAGAAAGCCAAAAGCGTCCGGAGACGGGATACTCTCGTAAATGAACCGACCCAAAAGGGACATGTGGTTCTAGAAGTATCGAAAGGCTAATGAACCGGATATGATAATATATTCTCATAAGAGCTGACTAGAGCGTCATATAGCTCGAGAAATGTCATAACAAACGACTACGGAGCCAAAATGTCAAATGATGAGATGTCCTCGTAACAGAGCCGACTACAGTGTCATATGGCTCGAGGAACATGGCTAGAAAGCCAACAGTGTCCGAAGACGGATGTTCCCATAAGGAAGCCTACTAAAGTGTCGCATGGCTCGAGAAACATCAGGGTATATGGCTATGTGAAGCCGAAAAATGCTCTCATAAGAGAACCGACCGAAATGGGCATGCGGTTCGAGAGACTTCAAAGCCAAATGGCTACGAAACCCGACGTGCCTCATAATAAGGTCTTATCATCAAGGGTCGGCCAAGTGAAGGCAATAGTGTCGTTGATCGGAATATCAAATGATCAGGAAGGTATATATCCCGATCGAGGTAGTCTAGGAGATATGTATCCTGACTACACATCAAGTAGAGTAGGAGGTACATATCCTAGACACAGAAGGTATGTATCTTGGCCAAGCATCAGAAAGGACAAGAGTTATGCATCTTGCTTACACATCAAACGAGCAGTCATATGGCGCAACGACTCGAGGCAACATGCTCAAAGTATAGTCGGATGTCAAAACGCTCCGAAAGAACATGGATCGGTGATAAAATCGATACGACATGTGACTCGACGTGGTGGATAGAACCAACCGAAGTAGTTAAAAATATCAAATAGGACAGGGGAGGTATCCTGCCTATGCACCGAATGAGCGACCATATGGCTAAAATAGCCCGAGGTATCATGCTCGAAGTATATGCTGGATACATAGAGCGATCCAACTAAACATGGATCGGCGGTAAGGCCGATGCAACATGTTACTCTATGTGGCATACAGAACTAACCAATTACTCGAAAGAATTAACGAGGTTAGGTAACTGAAATGGTCTAACCAATAAAGTGCTTTTATGTAAGCACTAGTGAGACAAATCTCGCAGGGGATTCTCCCATTTAGCAAATAATTATGCTGGGAGGCATCAAATATCCCGGTGTAGACATGGATCAAGCGAGCGGTCGATACAACATGTCATTCAATGAGGCGGACCAAACTAACCAAGCCAATCGAAATATCATCGAGGTGGACTTACAAGTCCAAATGTAGAGTGCTTTAAGCAAGCACTAGCGAAATAAGTCTCGCTAAAGTGGCCCTCGAAACTAGCGAAGTAGTTGTCGGCGAGGAGAGCTCGATGGATATTTCTCGCAAGAAGCGGCTAAGGCAATTCTGTCGGGGGACAATACCGAGGCGAACGTCCCGCCTCGGAAGTGCAAGCGACTAGCGACATGAATCGAATAGAGAATAGACAAAGTCTAAAATCGATACAACATGTCGCTCCAACAAGGCAATGAAAATTGACCGGAGTCGAGAATATCGAAGAGGGTGGATGGTCAAAACATACCAACCACTATGCGATGCTGCTACCGGAAATTTGGTAGAATGAATTCCAATGGGGAATTACCACAGTATCTAAGAGTGGTTGGTAAAAAAAAAATAGCATTCCAACCGCATGGTTGCATGGATCTCAGACCAACCCAAAAACATCCTCCTAAGAGGGAAAATGCCACACTCATTTGAAATGAGCGGGAGACTCTAATTCGGACCCACACAGGGTGCTCGACCGAATAGAGGAGTCGAGGAAAGAAGTATGGCTTTCCCGCACAAAAGAGGCATCAATCGAACTTGACCTTAGTCAATCGAGACACCTTAAAAAGGTTGGGCAAAATAGAGCGAACCAACCAAATGATATTTAGCCGGAAAACCAAAACATATACCTTAAGAGGGAATACACCACACTCATCTGAAGTGAGTGGGCCCAAGCATATCCGTAAAAAGGTTCTTAGTTCGGACCCTATGTAGAATGGGTAACCGAACAAGAATGCTACGAAAGGGCATGACTTTCCTGCATAAGACAAATATCAATCGAAATTGACTGTCAATCGAGATATTGTGAAGGTTAGCTTAGCAAGGTATGATAACCATAACTGCTTAATCATAAAGCTAGACTCAAATCCTCCAAAAAGAGGGTATCTTCCACTCTCACTGTGACGAGAGGGACAAATGTATCTACCCCACTCATTTATGATGGGTGGGACACACTTGCTCGAACCCACTCAAAGCGAGGAGCCAAAGAGAAAAGATAAGAGAAGTACTTGGCTTCTCTTACACCGATTACTGGTTGCACCAGGTATAAGCCGCTCGTAAGACTTCCACTTTATCCGTTTAGAAATTCGAGCAATCAGTTTTAAGAGATGCACAAGACCTCTCTTACTTGCAATGAAGCAAAGGAATGGGTAGGTGTACAGTGTCGTACAACATACCCACAAAGAAGGCTAGTCAACTTCCGAAGGAAGGACTGCCAGGAACCCGAAGGTCAACACATAAAGTGTACAAGAAGGTGGGTAAAAAGCCCACAAGATGGCAAGCCTTTCTTCCGAAGGAAGGTCCACCGGACCCAGAGGGTTGACACATAGTGCATAAGGGTGGTGGGTGAAAAGTCCACACACAAAAAAAGAGTCAACTTCCAAGGAAGGACTGCCGGACCCAGAGGGTCAACACATTAAGCGTGATATAATGTGGGTGTACGGTACGTCGTACAACATGCCCACAAAGCTATTGAGAGCCTTCCATGCCATTTATATTTTTTTTATTGACATTAAATATTATTTTTCTCCCAACATAAGTCGTTATGGGGAATGATTTGGCGTGACATGCCAACTCAATCTGGTAAGTGGAGCTCTCAAGTAAGCATCCTAGACTCATGACCAGATATACCATGCAAAATATGAGATTTCCAAAATTCGGAGTCCGAGTGGAATTTTCCTTAAGTACTCTTCCCTAGCCCTTGTCCTTTAATTATTTTCACCCTTAGCCTAGATAGGCCTCGTCGTTCGTATCCGGGTGTAAAGAAAAAATGTTTTCATTTTGGAGATGTCTTTAAATCCATTACTAATTTATCAGTCATCCCAATGTCACTTAAGCAGTTATCTGAACCTTAATATTCTAAGGATCTTACCAGGAGAATTTTGAAATCAAAAGGTTCTTTATATCGAAATTTTTGATTTCCCACTCACCTCAAGCTTCTTCTCGGGAGTGTTGATCATTTTTTTTCAATCTTTTTTTCTTCTTTTTTTTTATTTTGAAGCCTTTCACATTTTTTTTATCTCTCCTGAGAATTACTATATCCGGTGAGCTTCTTTTTTTAATAAAGTAATTTATTGTGACTCAAAAATCTCCTGAAGAAAGATTCTTAGAATTTTATGGTACATTACTTGTCAAGCTTCCATCGGTCTAGCTGAATGGAAAAGTAAGAGATCTAAATAGTCTCTGAAACTACTCACATCTCAATGACACCCATCTAGTCACTCTGAGGTGTTCTCAGGACTTAGGTGAAATTTCATTAAAGTAAGGGATTCGGTCATCAAGACATAATTCGAATCCCCCGAACCATGAAGATCAGCAAATCCTAAGAAGGTGCATACATGGTCTGGCTTAAACCCATCCTCAGGATCTTTCATAGATTCAACCTCAAGAAACATCGAAGGGAAATCTAAGATAAGATCAACTAAGGAGCACAGTTCCTTTCGGAAGCGTCTCAACGGCCTCTATAAATGGAGCTGAAATATCAAGAGGTACAGGGATAAGAAGCCACTGCCTCTTGGCCAAGGTATATCTCGGTTAGATAAGTAGCGAGGTCTAACCGGTAGTGTCGGATATCGAGGTATCCCGACGAGTCATGGACTGATTTATCATGACGAAGTGTTTTGATCCGTTCAACATGACTATTGACAAGGTAATAAGAATCAACCAAGTCAAGCAAAATATCCACGAGGTTGGATATAGGAGATGAATCCATCTCACAGTGATGCTTTCTCACCAAGAACAGACTAAAAAGTTAATAAGATTCTAGATGGGTGAGGCACCAAATCCTAGTCGGGTTTAAAGTAGACCGACTAAGTCGAAATGCTTAGACATAAGTGGTCGTAGCAAAGAAATGCTCTCATCGAGAGCTTAGCCAAAAGGCAAACATAGCTCAAACTGAATGAGGCACTCTCAAATAGCCTGGGAGATGTGCATCCCAGCTAAACATAGATCGACTAAAACTAGCAAAATGGTCTAGTCAATACAACATGTTATCAACAAAAGATTTTTTTTGGGGTGTCCCCCAATCGAAGTATAAAACTTCAACTATGGCCTTGCTTAATAAATGAAAAAGATCGACTAAAGCACCCTTCAAAGCAAAGGCAAGTAAACTCCTCGCTGTCAAATGTGGAAAGTCATTCTACATGTAGCGTCGGAATATCAAGAGAAATGGTGGCAAGAATTTGCCAAACCCAATGAGTATTCGCCGAAGTACGGCGATCAACTTATGTCCTCAAATAAGGTGAGAATCGACGGGTTACGCCCCGGATCTCCCTTTATTGACATAGGACAAATTCATCTAGCGCGATGAAGAGGAAGCCACAAAATTTTCCTCATGATTTCAGGAAAGAGTTAGCACATCAAATATGGGCAAAAGCCACTCAAACATGATCATCAGTGATACCTGACACAACATCTGGCAAGTGGCACTAAATACCACGCCAATGGTTCCATGCAACTCCTCGGCGGGTCTCATGGCCTGCACAACAGATGGCAAACATCCAGATCTTGTAGTGGACTGAGAAGTATATCTCGGTCTCCTACTATAAGGATCATGGGGTATGGTAAGTAGAGGAGTTCTTACACAACATATTTAGATATTTCAGAGATCTAAGCAAGGAACTCATCTCTAGAAATAGGACCCTGCCCTCTCAAAGAATAAACTAGAGTCTCAACAGGTAAAGAGACCTGTGGCTGAATCAGCCACTATGGTTGCGACGAGTCTGTTCCTATTCTTCTGGACGCCCTTGCCTAATGTAGGGACAGGCGAGACCTCAGAGAAACCAGAACAACTGGGGCTGGGACAATCGTCAAACCAGCAAAAACATTTCCCCTCAAAGAGGAAGATGCTCCTACGATCTTCTAAGTCAGAGAACTCGTGGTAGCAACAACAATACGGACTGCAAGGTGAGAATGACTTGCATCCGAAGGAGGGAAGAATCCCAAGCAAACCTGACTGGAGTGTAGTCCACATAACCAGACAGAGGAGAGAAGATGATTTTTAGTTAATGGAATTTGGGCGTTATCCTATGCTGAATCTGAAACAAGTCATGGCGGGGACATGGTCCACATCGCTAGAAGATGAAGAGGTGATTCTCAGCCGACGGGATTTAGCACCATCCCGGGCCAGAACCAAAACAAGCCATGACGTCGACATGGTCCACAACGTCGGAGGATGAGAAATGTGATTCTCAACCTTCAAGATTTAAGTATAAATCTTGGGCTGGAACCAAAACAAATCATGGCGGGGACCCGGTCCACACCGCCAGATGACGGCACCATAACAGGTAACTCTAACACTCTTAGATAGTGCAACATCCGCGAGGATGGAAATCCTAAACATATGGAAGGACTAAAATAGAGGCTAGTAAACAGGAAAGAGCGTTGTAGCGTATCGACATCTGGCACTAGTCCTTTCCTCGAGGGAAAAGCAACACGTATATGAGTTGCTACAACAAAAGTAGTACTACTTGCACAACTCCTTTTCAAAGGTGGGCACATAGCAAATGTCCAATGAGGACGTGGTCCGCGCAACGGGGACCGTAGCAAAAATGACTCAAAACGGGGGCCGAAGGCACCTCCTAAACGGGAGTCAAAATAGGTATAGAAACCTGATACAAGCAATGCTGCTAAATTTGCAGCAATCTATTCCTAGTCCTCCTGGCCTTCCTGCCTGATCGATGGACAGGTGGATCCTCAGGGAAAACTGGAACAGAAAGAGAGTCGGGAAAAATGTCACAACGACGACAGTAGTGACAAACCTACTGCTAAAAGAAAACTCACCTGCC
Source organism: Papilionanthe hookeriana x Papilionanthe teres (assembly GCA_022702705.1). Lineage (NCBI taxonomy): Eukaryota > Viridiplantae > Streptophyta > Magnoliopsida > Asparagales > Orchidaceae > Papilionanthe > Papilionanthe hookeriana x Papilionanthe teres. Next base: position 93,452,215 of record CM040425.1, read on the forward strand.
TATGGTAAGGAGACACGTGAGAACACGGAGGGACAAGTCTAGAAAAGACCGTCAGGTGCGGCGGCGCATCGCTATCGAGCGTCGTCCTCTTTTGCAAAAGAAGCGAACGCGACGCGAGCCACCACAGTAAAAACATCTAAATGTGTACGACTCCCCTTTAAAGGGGGAGGACACGGAGGAAAACACCTCAGATAGCGCAGGAACAACGCAATATGCACGTCTCCCCTTTTAAAAGGGAGGGCATAGAGAAAAACGTCCGAGAGAGCGTAAGAACAACTCAATATGCACGTCTCCCCTTTTAAGGGGAGGGCATAGAGAAAATGCCTCAAATGGCGTATGAAAGACTCAATGTGCACGTCTCTCCTTTTAAGGGGAGGGCACGAGCAAAATGTCTCAAAGGGCGTAGGATTACGTAAGGTAACCCCACGGGGTGCTCGAAAGAGCCGAAGGTTATGACACCCTCGGGAGCACGAAACGCTTGAGGAGAGGGGAAAGAGTTCTCCCTGGCGGCAGCGATCATATCCATCTTTCTACTCTTCCGCGTAGCGGGGCAAAGAGGGACAATGATCAAAAATAAGGAAAGGTCAAGAAACCAATCACAAAACTACAACGACATCTATGCATGCGATAATGCTGCAACCGAACTGTAGAGGGTGAGAGAAGGGACAAAATGTACCACGTTGCTACCCCTAGCAACTGACACATGAACTGAAAACCAAGGTCTCACAAAAGGCTCAACTGTGACTCGAAGGAAGAGAACCAGGTCAAGATAATATGAACGAAACTCCAAGTATGGAGAGAGGCTATAATCCCAGAAAAAGCGAAGCTCCAAGTATGGAGAGAGAAACTCCTCCCCGGCGGAGTCGCCGGCTTTGCGAATACGGCTGGGATCCACAAGACTCATAAGCGAAAACTCCAAGTATGGAGAGAGAGACTCATCCCGACGGAGTCACCAGTTTTGTTTTCGCCATTCTTTTCTCTTTTTTTTATTTTAAAAGGAGTCGCCAGCTTGTCAGTCGTCGTATGCTTCCCCTATTCGAATAAATCTCCCTCCCGAATCAAATACGTATTCGAAGAGGAGAGGAACCGATTAAGAAGGGACATACGACAAAGTGACAAACAAGAGAAAAGAAAAACATGGAGAGTCTACGTGCGATAAACCTCACAAGGATAAGTCAAGCATGTCCGCCCAAAAAAGATCGGGCGGAGGCACCTTGAACCAATATCCGCGAAAGAAGTATCTATGTAGACTACCCATAACCAGAGAGTCGAGTGTATGTACCGTTGCGGGGTCAAGAGCACTCCCGGAGGAACGTATTCCTACTTGGTTAATTGCATCTTGGGGGATACACAAGAATACTCTCGATAAAAGGAGTTTCGCTTTATATTATCATAGACCTGGGGTATAGGCAATCAAAGGGAGATTATTCCATGTGGGAAAGTCTCGACGCTTCAAAGCTCTTGCTAAGCCATCAGGCAGAGAGTGAGTCTCTCACATCCCAAATGGGGTCGCGGCTCATCAGCATACGTAACCCACGGAATAACCTAAATCATCTTGACGGGGGTATCCCAACACGTCAAAGCACATCCGGGCCATAAGGGCAGAGGACAAATCGTTGTATCCCAAACGGGCGGCAGCTCATCGACATCGGGCCGTCAAAATGATATCAACGAAGTCGAGGAGCGAAAGGGCTCGACGGGGTAGTCAAAGGAAGGAAGGAGTAATCCTAAAGGGGTAGAGGTAGCCGAGTCGGGGTATCACGAACCCGTCATCAAAGCAGTAGGACCCTAAGTCTATCCGAACGTGAAGGTAGTCGACCCGACAAATCCCGAGATCCCGGTCGGCAATCCAAGAATTGCATTATCCACGGGGACCTCGGTAGCCCTAAGGTCAAAGGAAGGAAACTTTATCCTATGACTATAAGCTGGAGCTCCAAGAGGTGGGTCTTACACCTGCCAAAAGTGACAAGATGCCTCAGGAAAGAAGAGAAAGAGAGGTTCAGCTAAAAAGCTGCAAACGCTCCAAACAAAAGGACTTACACCCCGTCTGGGTCGGGGAGCCTTCTAACACCCTAGGCGCACTAGACAACCACCTATAAAGGTATCTCTGGGTCGGTCGAGTTGGAGAAGCATAGGGACTCCTCCTCGGGACATGCAAATATGAATGCGAGTTATCTCGAGCGGTCCTTAAGTAATGTGGAGGCCCTATTAGTATGACTTGGGTGAAAGCCATGCAATGCAACCCATTTAAAATCCGGCCCGAAGGCCATGCAAGAAAGTAAAAGTGCATATTTTAAAATCTTGAATATTTTAATCCTAAAATTAATTTATCTTGAATATTTTATTAGGATTTTTAACATATAAAGTTTACAATTTTAGGGTCCTTAAAGAGCCTAAATGATATCGCGAAATCCCAGATCACAGAAAGAAACAAGGAAAACACATGCAGGCATGCGAATATGTAATAAAAGCAAGAAAGAAAACACTCCATAATAAAATAAAAGAGGCCAAAATGCCGCTGGACCGGCAACATAATCCAGAAAAAGAAAAATGCGGCCGGACTCCGCATATACATGCCCGGTCCTAATTCTATACATCAATATAAAAATGCAGAATTAAGATACGGGGAACGAGCATCTGCTCCTAGTCCCCTCCACGTGGTTCCCGCGTAAAACGCCTCGGAACCCGTGCCCGTATCTTATTTCTCGCTACGAGACTCTCCTAGACTCTAAAAGTACAAAGGAAAATAAAAAGACTCAATCACCGCATGAAAACAAGTATTAGCGGGAAAGCTCGCATGCAAATGACGTATAATCAGCCATGCTTTATAAATGGGGGAGCTAATAGCACCTGCAAACAAAAATGTCAGAAATCATCACTTGCTCCCCACATAGCGGTACCTGTGTGTGTATAAATAAGCATGGCTCCCTGCAGAAAAGTGCCCTAACACACTACCATACATATGAAGCATGCAATCACATCACAAGCAAAATGCATAAGAAAGATACCTGGCTAGGGCAACCAATCCAACAAAGAACAATAGCCAGACATCAAAAAGACTACCTAGCAAACTAAGTCCTAGCCTAGCACACCATCTAACGAAAGTGCACAAACCTAGTGCCTAAGTGCGGGATAAGTACGGGTATAGTATGACTTTGACGGGGTCGCCATACAGGCCCCGACCTAAAGATCCGAAGGATCTAAAGGGCGTCACGAAGAGGGGTGACACAAGTTAGATCCAATGGATCCTTAGCACAATCATACTTGTGCCGATCCCGATGACTTAACTAGCATTGCTCATTGGGATCAACCCAGCAAGCAATGCTCGTTAAGACATAGCGACCGACACGGGGTCACTCTCCTAACGAGTAGGACAAGCCATTGAGCAATGGGTAAGCAAACAGTCATGCAAGAAGCCCACATTGTGACTGCTCGACCGAAGTACGAAATAATCACAACGGGCACCCAAAAGGGCAAGCACACACATCATGCAAAATGCAAAGATACTACATGCAAAGAGGATGCACCAAAGTGGTGAGGGTGAGTATACGCGTGAAAGCGGTGACTCGAAAAGAGCGGGCGACCGTAGTGGCGAGTGGCCGAAAAGGATGGGTATGCCGAGGAGGCGGTGACCCGAAGGTGGGCATGCCGTAGTGGCGGCGGCCGGAGGTGGGCATGCCGTAGCGGCGGCGGCCCGAGCAAATGAGTATGCCGAGGAGGCAGTGACTCGGAGGTGGAATAATTCTCAATAGGGAGAATCATAAAAGTGCGGTGCAAATGCAAATGCAAAAAAAAAAACATAATAAGGTGCAACATGCAACCAGACCAACATGCACATGCCAGAAAACATGCAATAAAATGCAAAAGCATACAAACATGAGTGATCGGTCGACCGAACCGTGGTGGTCATTCGGACGAAAGAAATGGGTGGATTAGTTCGGGGTAACCAATCCGACCCTAAAGGATAGGTGATCGACTTGGGACGGTCGATCGAACCCAACGAGGATCGGGGATCGGCCCGGGACGGCCGATCGACCCGAAGTGCTCATGCGAACATGCATACAATGCAACAAATGACCACATGCAAAAATGCAACAAGATGATCCATGCACATGCGATGAAATCCAAACGGTCGACGACACGTCGAACTCGTCCTAACGACCTCACATAGGTACCTAGGGTTGACGCTCTTGGATGTGCGGCATCGCCGCCTCCAGTTTTGGCGTGGCTATGTGGAGGGTTTCCCGCTCTGATTTCTCGTAGGGGAAACTCTCCACCGTTCGTAGGGCGGACTAGCTACAAAGCTTTTTCCGCTCTACGAACACTCCGATCTTATAGGACGGACTAGCTACAAAGCTTTTCCCGTCCTCTAAGATCGAACTCAACTAATCCCTCCAAGGGAGATTAGGAGCGCCAAAACCGTGGGAAGTGGGATTCCGACCCGGCGGGACTAAAGCCTAAGGCTTACAACGGGAAATCGCTCGGCTACGAATAGGATCGGCCAACGCATATGATTCCTAACCTATGGCTCACTCTAGGTAAATCAACGATCCATCACATAGGCACGTCGACACGCCCGACTTACGCTGGCGCACGCACCCCGTGTGGGCGATCGAACCCACACGCCTAGACCGGACTAAACCTAGGGTCGGCTAAGGGACAGAGAAATCTCACCACCGTGACGGTTGAAGACGCGTTCTCTTTATGCTGAAGAAGAGCCCTCGATTCCGGCCAACCGCCGGTGTTCGGTCCGTGAGCCAACGCACCTCGCAATAAATCATGCAACGAGGAAAATACGACGCAATGAGGTATGCAAAGTACAAGAAATAAATAATTTTAGCATATAAAAATATAACTAAAATGTACCTTCATAAGAGGTTGGATCGAAGTCTTGCTTGACAATGTCTTGCAAGCGTAAATTTATAGTTAAATGTTGGAAAGCTCGATGCAATATCTCTATTGCTTTCCAACATTAGGAGGGATCACAATGAAACATTGGCACTTCTTCGAAATGATTTTAAATCACCAAAGATCCACTTGTATGCATCCATGAATCAACATTCCAGCTTGCAAATCTCAATACGTAAACTTTTGCTTAATTTTGCGAATCAATATCTACACATTCAAGAGATGTAGAGCAAGATTTTACCAAAATTTGAGCACACGTCATCTGCATCCATGGAGTTTACGGAAAGAGGAGATGGTCGCCTACGAGAAAGTGGCAGCGATAACTTCAGCAAAGAAGATTTGGAGAAGGAGGTGGCGACTCGACTTCAAGGCAGGGCGTCGGCGGCCGGAGGAAGGCGGCCGAATGCTACCGGTTAGGGGAAGTTCCTGCAAGGCTGCGTTCACCGGCAAGGAGGAGCCGGCGGCGAGTTTCGGATGCGCGGGGGAAATCCGAGCGGGAGCGGCTACGGCGCGATAGGGTTCGCGAACGGGGGCTCGACCAAGGAGTCTCGCCGGCTGGATGACGCGACGATGAGTTCGCCGTCGAGGAACGCCGGTCGACGAGGCTCGAGCACGAGGAGATGGTCCGGAGCTAGGGCATTTCGCGAAGTGGGCTTGGCAGGCTGGGAGGAATTGCGGTAGGGTAGAGAGAGGAGGCGTAAGATTTTATAAGATATGTTATTATTATTATTATTATTTTATATAATAATAATATTATTATTTTATATAATAATAATATTATTATTAATGATAATAATAATATAATTATCATTTAGCTCGTGTACGTCCTCGCAACATAGCATATGTCATTCTTAGCTAAAATCGACATTCCGGACGCACTGGCACAATCCGTTTCGTCATCTGGAGTCGTTCGGGGCCGTTCGGGCCACTTTCTGAGCAATTTACCCAAAAAGGATAATTCACATATTTTAAGCCCACCCGCGACATCGCAGGAAAATGAACATCCTCCGTAGGTAAAATCGATGTCCCGGACACAATCGTATGATCCGTTTCGTCATCCGGAGTCATTCGGGTGATTTTTGATGATCAGACTAAAAAATGATAATTTGCACAATTTTTACCCCGCCCGCGAAGTCGTAGCAAAACAGACGTCCTTTCTAGGTAATATCGATGTCCCGGACACACTCGCGTAGTCTGTTTCATCGTCAGGGGTCATCTGAAAAAGCTCGCAGGTGGATGGACCAATTTAAGCTAATTTCCCGCACATGTAATATATATAAAAAAAATGATGCCAACAACACTTTTTTATGAGTTCCTTAAATCTTTCTCAAACTTCGTAAATTGATTCCCCTTCATATTAACAAAATGAGATAATATTGTTTCTAAGTTTAGTAGTCCTTGAAGGTGGAAAATACTTAGCTAAGAATTTCTAAGTTAACTCTCCCAATTTTTAATAGAACCAGGTGCTAATGAGTATAACCACATTTTAGCTTTATCCCTTAGTGAGAAAGAAATAAATCTTAACCTAACAACATCGTCTAACATGTCGTTATAATGAAATGTAGCACAAAGTTCTAGAAAACTAAAAAAGTGTAAATAGAGATCTTCCGAAGGAGTTCCCCCAAACTGATTATTCTACACAAGTTGAATAATCGCGTGATTTAGTTCAAAGGAGTCAGTTTTTATGACAGGATTTTGTATACTTGAGTGAATTACATATATCATAGGATTTACATAATCCCTCAATGATTTATGATGATTTTCTAAGTTATGATTTTGAATGTTTTCCATTTCTAATTCTAGTTTTTTAAATCCCTTCTGTTTTTTTATTTTCTTCAATTTTTCTAACTCGGAACCATAAGACACCAGTCTTACAGATCCTTTATTTTGCATACATAACACAACAAAAGTTACATTAACAATAAAACAAATAAAAAGAAAAATATATTCAACAAAATAAAATATTTTTCACAAATACTTTATTTTTCACATAAACAATTTTTTCACAATACTTTTTCATACAAAAATTACTTTTCACACTAAATCAATTTTAAGACACTAAAATTTTACAATTCTAAACCTAATTATTTCAACTAAAATTCTCCTAAAATTCTTACCAAAGCTTCCCCGGTAACGACGCCAAAAACTTGATGCGACATTTTTATATGTAAGAATTTATGAACCCAGATTTATATATTTATAATGATTTTGTAATGTCACAATTTCAAAAACAAGTATACGTATCGCTCAAGTAACACAGGGCTCTAGTGGAGTCCCGTTTATTGATCCCACAGGGAAGCGAGGTAAGAGGTTATTAGTCAAATTCTAGTCTACTACTATTAGACTTTAGTTTGGAAGGTCGATATAAATGATTTTTTTTTAACTACTCTTAAAAGTAAATCTGAATTTTAAAATAACTAATAACTACTCCTAAAAGAAAATATTAATGCTTAAAATAACCCTTTCTGGATAAATTGATTTGGAGAATTTTGAGATAATAAAAACTACTATTCTCAAGTACTGAATTAGATAATGTAAAGGAATGTGATGCATTAAATATTGTATGTGCCAAATAGGAGCAATCTTATTATTTACCCTCTTCCGAGTGCATAAAGAACATTAGTTAATCCTAGGTTTAGTCCTCAAATCTGTAATTAGGCTGGGAAGATACTAGCTCTCACTCTAGAGCTCCGACTTCCCTTCTCCTGAAGGCTAACTCTCGCTTTAGTTTCCAAACACTATGAGCAAAATGAGAATTTTAGTCTGTCACCCTAAAATCTCCAATTCTACACCCATCAAAGTATATTTCCCTGTTTATTTGCATTCAACCCTTATGAACTTCACCAACCATGAAATTTGAAAGTGGTTCCACATTGTTGAGAATTATGCCGCTCTCTCGGATCATAGCGTAATTACAACGAATTTTAACACTACAACGAGCTCTTATTGTAATATATGAAGCGCAAGTAAAAACCATTACATTTATAATTAAATCCACTTCGAACATGAATCCTACTCATTGCAAAAGAAAAGTAGAAGGAAAATAATGATATAATATTCTCATGCCACTATTTCTAAAATAAGAATAAAGAGTAAGAGAAATACATCACAATGCACGAAGAAAACACAACGTAAAACTTCATTTCAACGCAAATTCACAAATAAGTGTTTACAAAATTATAAGATAATGAAGAACACGATACTTAGTTTTTTCCCCTTGAAAGAAGATGAAAATCTCTCCCATAAAGTTTCCCGCTGATCCATGCAATGCTAGAACAAGCCCTTACAAATTCTCTCAAAATCCCCTCACCAATCTCTCCAAAAAGGTAGAAATCTACATTCATACTCCTATTCTAAAATCTCGAAACATTCTCCACGGTTTTCCTAACATCTCCCTCATTTTTGGGCTTCAAATTAGCTTTAAAATAGTGCAGGGACGAATTTCTCAAGAGGTGCTTGAAGAAACCTTCCAAAAAGTGTCCAGATTCGACGTATATGACCAATAACCGCCCAAAAACGCATCCAAATCGTCTGGGGCATGGTCCGGCGTTGTTTGGGCGTGCTATTTCCATGAAATTTTTGTGCTTCTCGGGACACTAGAGCGGTCCGTCGCTGGTCCAGGCGCTGTTCGGCGCTGGTACTGTGCAGCTCCATCATTTCGCTCTGTTTGGCTCTGTTTCAACTCTGATTCACCCCGTTTTAGTTGCATTGCATTCATAACAGATAGCCCTACAAAAAAGCATAAAAATAATATTTCTTTAAAGTGTAATCTCATTCAAAAATATGCAAGAAGTGTAAAAGAGATTAAGCAAAGAAAGACTTATCAAAATGTGTCAGGCCAAAATTTACGTTTTTGCTCGTTTTTGCTACAAATTGCACCATTTTTGCTTCTTTTTTTTCTAAAAGTCATTTCTTGTACCAAAAACCAGAAAACATATAAAATACCTTCATTCATAATGCAATATCATCAAAAATAGGTATGAAATAGACAGTAAAAAGCTATCAAATTTTCAGTAGATCAAGAATCCCTTACATTGTTTCCTTCCTCAGCTAGCCTTAGAGTTAGTGTTAGGCGTGTGGGTTTGATCATCCACACGGGGTGTTCGTGTTGGCATTCATTGGCCGGCGCGAGCATGTGTGATGAATCATCATTTTCCTTAGAGAAAGCCCTATGATAGAATTTCATGTGTGGACACTTCGTAGAGCCAAGTGAACCCCTTTATTGTGAACCCTAGTACAAATCCTAATGGGTTGGAGTCTCTTCCTCCCCTTACTTTGGATTCCCCAATTTTCCTTAGAGAAATTGGGAGGTTGGACTTGGTAGAGTGAGAAAAGCTTTGTAGCTAGCTCACTTTGTAAAGTCTTGAAGAGTTCGCGAAATGGAAAAAAGCTTTGTAGCTAGTCTATTTTACGATATCGTGGAGATTTCTCAAGCCAGGAATCTAGGGGAGAAACTCCCCACTTACCTCGCTAAAGCATGAAGCAACAATGTCACACATCCAAGCGCCAAACCCTAGGTTCCTAAGAGAGATCGGTATCATGAGCACGATTTACCATCGAGCACGTATGCTTGTCTTAGATTGTTTGATGCATGTCTTGTTTGGGAAATCTCACAATTGCACTTGCACTAGCATCACTTGTGCCTCGATCGGTCATCTCGGACTGATGGGCATCGATCGGTAATCCCAGATCGATCAACCCCAGTTGTGCCTCGGTCGGTTGTCCCAGACCGATCGACACCTCTTGTGCCTCGGCTGGTTGTCTCATACCGATCGACACCACTTGCCCCTCCACCGGCGACCTCGGCCTGGTTGGCATAGCACTTTGATTCAACCAAATACCCTGACCAGGTCAAACAACCACTTAAGCGATTGCATATTGTGTATGTGTGCGCGCATGCTTGCTTGCTTGCACGTTGCATCGTATCCTATATGGGTTTGCCTGTATGATCATTATGATTTGCTTGAGCTGCACTTTTCTGGGTCACTTCTTCCTCAAAATACAAATTTTTAGGTTGCTACCGCCACGACGTGCCCATCCATTTTCGAGTCACTAGTTCCTCGACATACCCTTTTCGAGCTACTGCCGTCATGGCATGCCTATCCCTTTTTGGCTCATTGCCTCCCCGACATACCCTTTTTCAGGTTGCTACTGCCGTGAGATGCCCATCCCTTTTTGGGTCACTATCTCATCGGATTACCCCTTTCAGGCCGTTGCCACCATGACATGCACATCCCTTTGGGTCGTTGCCTCACCGACATACATGTTTCAGGATGTTGCCGTCATGGCATGTCCATCCCTTTTTGGGTCACTGCCTCCTAAGCATACCCTTTTTTGGCCGCTGCCGCCGCGACCTGACCATTCCTATTCGGATCACTACCTCCTCGACATGTCATTTTCGGGCCGCTTCCGCCACGACAAGCCTATCCCTTTGGGTCACTGCTCACCAGCATACTCATTTCAGGTCACTACCGCCACGACGTGCTCATTCCTTTTGGTCACCATCTCCTCGGCATACCGTTTTCAGCCCACTGCCGCCATGGCATGCCTATCCCTTTGGTTCACTACCTTCTCGGCACACCCTCGAGCGTCATCCCAAGCCAAAATCAAAACGAGTCATGGAGGGGACATAGTCTACATCAAAAAATAACGAGAAGGTGATTCTCAAATGACAAGATTTAAGTGTCATCCCGGGTCGAAACTGAAAAGAGTTGTGGTGGGGACTTGGTCTGCACCGATAGAGGATGAGAAATGTGATTCTCAACCAATAGGATTTAGGCATATTCTTGGACCTTAATCAAAATGAGTCATGGCAAGAACATGTTCCACACCACAAGAGCATTAATAAAGGCGATTCTTAATCAACGAGATTTAGCATCATCCCGTGCTGGAACCGAAACAATTCATATTGGGGACTCGGTCCACGCTGCTAGAGGACAGTACCGTAAAAGGTAACTCTAGCATTTTAGATAGTGCAACATCAGCGAGGATAAAAATCCTCAAAATACAAAAGGACTACAAAGAGAGGCTAGAAAACGAGAAAGTACGTCTTAGCGTATCGTCATCTAGTACTAGCCTCTTCCTCGAGAGAAAATAAGCACCGATACGAACTACTACAATGAAAGAAGTTCCACATGCACAACTCCTTTTCAAAGGAGGGCATGTATCCAACGTCCGACGAAGACGTGGTCCGCACAACCGAGAATGTAGGAAAAACAACTCTCAATTCAGGGATCTGAAGGCACCTCCTAAACTGGAGTTGTAACAGGTATAGAAATCTGAAGCAGGACATGCTGCTAAATTTGTAGCATTCTATTTCTGGTCCTCCTAATCGGGGGACAGATGGATCTTCGAGGGAACCAAAACAAAAGAAGTCGAACAGAATTCACACTCATGACAACATTGACAAATCTACTACTAATAGAAGGCTCAACTACCTGGCAGGGAGATCCGTAAGAACACGGAAGGACAATCCGATCGTCCGGGAAAGACCGACGGGTGTTGCGGCACATCGTTGTTGGGTGCAGCCTCTTTTTTGCCAAATAAGAGGGTGCAACGCGAGCCACAGCAGCATGAACAACTTAATAGGCACGAGTCCCCTTTTAAGGGGTAGAGCATAGAGCAAAAGGCATCAAAGGGCGTAAGAACAACTCAATATGCAAGACTCCCCATTTAAGGGTGAGGGCATAGAGCAAATGCGTCAAAGGGCGTAGAAACAACTCAATATGCATGACTCCCCTTTTTTAGGGGGAAGGCATAAAGCACATGCTTTAGAGGGCATAGAAATGGATCAATATGCAGAGCAAATTCCTCAGAGGGTGTAGGATTACTTAAGGTAATCCGGAACCAAAGTATGATACCTTCCGGGAGAAAAACGCCTTCTGGGAGAGGGAAAAGAGTTCTTCCCATAGCATTTAACGTAACCATCTTTTTGGTCTACCACGTTACTTGTAAGCAAAAAGGTACAATGATCGGGGTCAGGGAAAGGCTAAGAAACTAATCACAAAAGTACAATGACATCGATGCACACGATAATGCAACAACCGAACCGTCGAGGGCGAGAGAATGGGACAAAATGAGCCGAGTTGCTAACCATAAAGAACAGCACATGTACCGAAACCAAGGTCTCGACAAAAAGGCTCAAAAATTAACATGTAATGAAGGAGGCTAGGTCGCTAAAAATGCAAGCCCTTAAACGGGGAGAGAGTGCACTACTCCAAGTGGCTCCACAACCAGGATTCGCCGGGATCAAGAGACCGAGCAAACACAACTCCATATAGCGAGAAGAGGTTGATTCTTCCTCACATCGCAGGTTGACCTTACGTATACAATAAAATACGCAAGAAACCCCCATATGAAGAGAAAGCCTCAATTTCAAATGCGAGTCTCCAGCTTGTTTTTGTTTATTTTTTTCTCTTTTAGCCTCAAGGAGTCAGCGTCCGTCGATCATCGTATACTTCTTTTCCAAATAAATCTCTTCATGTCATATGACTAACCAAGAGAAGGAGGAACCATAAAAGAGGGACATACAACAAAGAGACAAACATGAGAAAAAACAAAACATGGAGAGCCTACGCAACGTAACTTTGCAAGGACAGACCAAGTATGTTAGTCTAAATAAAATCGGGCGGAGGCACCTTAGACTAATATCCGTAAAAGAATGCCTATGTAGATCATATGCTTATTTTTTAGGTCGTGTTTTATTTCAAGAGGGCCGCCAATGTAACCGTTCTGCCGAATTTTTTTAATTTAATTAAAATAAATAATTAAAAGTAGTATTTGATTTTGAAAATAATTTTAAGTTTGAAGGTTTTAAGATATGAAATTAAACCGACCTCACATCCCAAATAGCTTATATAAACGAGCACCGCACCACAAACCGTGTATCTATCCCTAAGGATGTATTACACACCGCTTGATGGTGGGGCTTCGATTAAATAAACTAGAAGATTAGTGACATCCGTTTGGTCTCGCGAACCAATTTTATAAGCCGACAGTTTCCCCGCGCTAATATGAAAACATTAAACAGGTTTATATTACTCCAAATTTTAAAAATTCCCTATAAAGTAAGGGCCCTCTATGCTTAATTACATCTAAGTGACGGAATCACCTAAGAAAACTCTCGATAATAATCAATGATTCTCATGCTTCTCAAGAATTTCAAAGTTTAAGGTTTTCAAAGATCAATTTCCCTTGAGTTTCAATAAAGGAATGGATCAAATTTTTGAACATTTTGCTTCGTGAACTAGAAGAAAGGTAGAGAAATCACCGATTCCGAAGTGAACTTCGATAATTTCCCGACTATCCTATCGTTTGGCTTGAATTTAGAAAGTCCTAATGTTTATTTGATATTTCAATCTCGCCAATTTCAATTAATTAGGGCTTATATTTGTATGATAAAATCAAACAAATAGCCTAGAAGATGTGAGGGTTTATTGTCGTATCTGACGACTACCTCGGAATCCTAAGACCGTTAGGGCTTAATTTGCAATGCAAATGCCTAACGAAGAGTTGAGGATTTATGTTGCACTAGGCAAGCTACCTCGAAGTCCTATGGCTTTGTTATTTAATTCTAGGAAAGTTTTGCTGAAGTAGACTCAGAAGTTTTGCTGATGACGATGGTCGTGCCGCCCACCATGCTCCGAGCTCCTCGTTGTCAGTAGAGGTTTAGTTTTAGAAATCATAAATCGAGATGAGAAAAGTGTTTTGGTTTAGAAAAATCTTAATTTCCAGGTGTTTTTTTTATGTTTTATTTAAAACAAATCTTAAAGTTGATTATAACGACACCGGTTAAGATCCCACGGTTCCATCCTTCCGCATCATTATTTTTATCGGGATTCACTTAGTCCGTATGAATTTGCTAAACTCAACCGAATGAGTTCCACACTTTCATTTAGACCGCGGAAATCCCGTTAGCAACACGTAGGTTACATCATCCGAGGTATTCCCGATCATCCAACAGACGTTTAATTTAGTTGTAATTGTAGTTTTGTGTTCGTTTGTGATTAAATTTCGAGTTGTTTTATATTTCGAAATGTTGTATGTTGAATTTTATCTTGCAATGACTTTTAACTTAATTTTGGTTTCAGTTTTAGGGCTATCCTAAAGGTGTGGGCTTGCGTAACCGTTGTTTTATCATGCAAGAAAAGTAAAAATGCATTTCGTTATGAAATCGTAAGAAAGTAAATTGCAAGAAAGTAATCGTAATAAAATAAAGCCGTACCCGAGAGGTCTTCCCGTCATCCTGCCGCACTTAAAACACAATTAGAATATTTAAGCAAGTTCCTAGGTAAAGCTAAGGGAAAGGTTAAGTGGTTTTCTACCAAATTCCTAATCCTATAGCTAGTCATCTCCTACGATTACCAGTTCTTTTGTTTGCCAAGGACGATTTTCTTCATCAAAGAATAATCAAATTCAATTGTTCTTATAAATATCCTATCATATCGAGGAAGTGCTTAAGAAGGATCTAAATTATCTTTTCATTTCTAGGATTATTTTAAGTCCAAATGAATTTAATTATATAAATGAATCGATCGTCCGAGGTTTTCAAGTCTTGTTAACTCGCTTCGGGCACCAGACATTCGAATATCCTATGAGTGAAGTAACACTCCATTTAATGTTTCATTTAGGAGTTATAATAATAATCAAAGCTTTCTAAGGGTAAATTAGTATTCAAATGATTTGATTTAAGAAGGCTTAAATTTAATAAAGGTTTCAGCCGTTTTTACATTTATTAATTTAATTTTCTAATTCGAGTTTTAATTTAATTTAACATAGCTCAATTTAATTTGATTTGGTATTTAATTAATTTGATTTGATTTAATTTAATTTAATTATTTAATTTAATTTAATTTAATTTAATTGTTTAATTTAATTTAATTGATTTTAATTATTTAATTTAATTTAATTTAATTTAATTTAATTTATCTTTAATTTAATTTAATTTTAATTAATTTAATTTAATTGTTTAATTTAATTTAATTTAATTATTAAATTTAATTTAATCTTAATTTAATTTATCTTTAATTTATTTTTAATTTTAATCGAATTTCAAAAGATTTTAATAATTTAATTAAGTCTTTTAATATTTTGAATTTGTGCTATCATTCTAATTAAAAATCGGTATTAGTTGATATAATTAATTTAGGGATTTTTAAATTAAAGAATAAATCTCTTCCTAATAAAGATCCCTTATTTTAATAATTCCAATTTTATTATTCTTCCAAATTTAATCTATTATTTAATTAAAGTTTAATCATTTGTATCTGTTTAATGGGTTTCTACCCTTTAATTATTTAAATTTCAATCATCCAAATCAGATTAGGATCAAATATTTTACTTGTTGATTTTTTTATTAAACCTAAGGTTTTAATTAAGGGTTAAAGATTAATTACCATTTTACCCTTTAAGCTTAATAATTTCATAACTCACTAAATTGAACTCAAATGAACTTGAAATTTTTATGTGATTCTCACTCATATGTCAATAAAGACATGAGAGGAGAAAATGTGATTTTTCTGTATTTAATTTATTTATATAATTATTTTTGGTGGAAAATAGGAGATTTTCAAGGAAAATTTGATAACATGACCAAGGGAAAGTTTCTGTCCTTAAGAAAATTAGGGACATTCCTAATGACCAGAGAAGCACTTGGACCAATTCTGGTGATTTTTTGAATTATATTATTTTTATTATAATTATTTTGAGTTTTGGAGTGTTAATTAATTTAAAAATAAAATAAATGTTGAAAAATGGATTTTATATTTTTCAAAAATCTCTCTAATATCAAGGAAACCAGAGGAACAAATTTTGCAATTTTCTGATTTTTCTATGATTTATAATAATTATTTTAGTGAAAATGCTAGAAAATACATTTTTTTAATTTTAAAATTACCCTAGGGCTTTAAAATTTAATATCTCACTAAATAGACTTAGGAAAAATGTGGGATTTGTTCCCGTGATTAAAATTCAAAATGTGACATTTGGTGAATTTTATTATTTTTTGCATTTTATTATTTTTAATTATTAAAAATATTAAAATATTATTAAAAATCAACTTTTTTTAGAAAATTGAAATTTTAATTTTCTTAGGTTCCCTGATATCAGAGAGGCTCCAAAACCAATTTGGTGAATTTTTAAAAGTATTTTAAAAGTTATGAATTTTTAAAGTTTAAGATGGTTAAGCGGCTTAATCAACCCACTAGCGGGGCTAACCAAGTCCAATCGACCTCAAATTTTTATGGTGGATTCCTCCTCGATCCTAAAGGTCATGGAGAATTGGATTTCAAGTCAATTTGATACCCGGTTAACTCTAATTAATGTAAAGACCTATTTTGGGTGTTTAAGCCAATTAAAGGTTAATCTGAAAGTGAATTAACTCAAGTCCTATTTTTCCCAGAGTTCTCTCGGTCATAAGGAACATCACCAAATATTTCTAGAATTTATATTTCACAACATGCTATTTTTTGGAATTAAAATACTAAAAACAGCAACATGCATTCAAAAAAATAAATAACTTTTCGAGATGGTTTTCCCGACCTCGGAAAATTCAGGGAATGTTCCCAAGTTCAGAGGCTTAAAAGCCCTATGGTCTCATGCCATGGTGAATCGTATACATGCATGGAGAATTAAATGTATGTAGAGAGTAACAAATCATAAAAAATAAAATACTTAATTAAATTAAAGGATTTCTTTTCCACATTATTCTCCTCTCGTTCACTGAGCAAGGGGGTATTTTTATTTTATTTTTGTGATTTTTCTACACAAAGATATGGATTATTGCCAGGAATTAAATAAATAAGAAAATACTCCTAATTTTCTATTTATCCACGCGGGCGCCAACAAACCTCTAGCCTCGACGCACACGCGTCGGCGCTCCCATTCGACGCCGCCACCCGAGTCAGCAGCCCGGGCCCCGCGGTTCTCGTACCGTCTCCCGGTCCGACGCAATCCCGGCCGTCCGCGCGCGCGTGTATCGAATGGACGGCATCCGTTCATCGTCCCCAAGTGTTCTCACCCGAGAGCGTCCACACTAAATCCTCAAGATCTCACTCGATTCTCAATGGATTTTCATGTTCTATACTTGCGGATCTGCCTTGAAGAGACGAACACATCTATACGCTAACATGTATCGAAACTAAGGCATTTGAAATTTGAATTTGCCGGGATGGATAGTTAACTCATACCTTAGCTCGTGAGAAGTGCGGTTTCAATCCGAGAGTTGTCGTACCTTCGACGGGTCCTGCCAGCTCCGTATGAAGCTCTTCGGTCTCATGAATCGTCCGGATACGATTTTACCAAGCCCGATCACAAAGCTTTGAGGCCGAGCAACTGGGGTGGCCTCGGAGATGGGCTTTCTGCGGGGAAACTTCTCCTCTTCGTCCAACAAGGTGTAGGACCACTGGGTTCTTGAGGATTGGCTCACCGTGGCAAAGTGTCCCGGTTTCGGGTGGAATTTCGCCGAGAAATTGGGCTCGTTGGTGGGATTGTGGCAAATTGACACCGGGGATCAACTCACGGCGGGATGGTGAAGGGTTTGGAACAATTTTGCGTAGTTTCGGCAAGGTTTGTGCTTGGCTCCTCTTATGGCCGAGAGGTGGAGTTTAAATAGAGCTGGCCGGGGCCTCCTGTGGAGAGTTAGGGCTTGGGATCGCCTGCTCGGTGAGGAGAAGATCAGCCATGGTGACCACTAGGGATGTGCGCCTCAGCAAGTGAGAATTTCAATGTTGGCTCACATGTGAGCTCTCGCCATGGTGTTTTCCCATGGCCCCGGTGGCCGCCGGCCAGGCATGGTCACCCTCGTGGTCAGGTGGGTCGGGCCGGAGGTTTGTGCAATCAATTGGCCATGGACATGTGTAAAGGCTTGGATCCAGCGGAATTGTGGCATGTGCTGAATTGACCTAAATGGGTCAACCTACCCATTAGCTAGGTGCACCACCCAAGGCCTGGTTTAGGCTGAGGAGAAAGTGATTTGGATCACTTTGATTAGTGGGGTCAAGTCACAATCCAAGTACAATTAAAGTGCTTAAGCATGGTTTAGTGGAATCATGTAAGTGGTTAACCACCTTTAGGAGTTAAGGAAAGAGCCTCCTCTTTTGCCCAAAATGGCATGGTGACATGTAAAGAGGCTCTCATGGCTTGCATATGGCTTATGCATGGCTCCATGGCTCCATTTGGCTTGGGAAAAGTAAAGTCAATTTCATGGAAATGGATTTAAGGAAAATTTTGCATTTAGGGGTGATTTGGTATGAGGCTTGATTTGGAATTATTTGATGATGAATTTAGGACTTAGGGATGATTTTAATTGAAAGTATGATGAGGGGAAATGTCATATGGGCCTTGGAAGAATTTTTGGGCTTTTGAATTTTGAAGGAAATTGGCTTTTAAGAAGGTTTAAGGGAAGTGGGCTTTTAAGTTTAAGGATGTGTTCATGGATGGGAATTTTTGTAGAGGTTTGGGCCAAATAGTTGTTGGTTTTGGTTTAGGATGTTTCATGAATAACTTGAAATAGATTTAAGGTGGTTTGGGTTTGAATTGGTCAATTTCCGGGGTTTATTCTTGCAAATGGGCCAATGTAGGTCAATCGGTTAACTTGGGCCAATGTTATTGGGCTAAAATGAAATTGATGTAAAATAAATATCAAGAAATGTTTATGGGAATGTTTCAAAGAGGTTTTGGCTTTGGTTGGGTTTTTAATTTTGAGGTTTGGGCCTATTTGGGTTAGATTCGGTTTAGGTCAAAATCGGGCTTTTTGATTTTGGGTTGAATTCGGCGGGGTTTGGGTCAAAATCTTGGGCAAATCATGTTAGTGTTTTGTTTATGAGGATGTTAAGGAAGGTTTAGAAAAGATTTGGGGTTAATTGGAGTTGAATTGGGTTAGTTCGGGCTAAGTTTTGGGTCATAAGGGGTCCAAATTTGGGCTTTAAGGCCCAAAGTGAAATTGGATCCAAATGTCAATCAAATTGACTTAGATTTGGTCTAGATTGGTATTGGGGATGTTGAATTGAAGTTTAGAATTGAATTGGACCAAAATTGGGGTCAATTGGGTAGGTTTGGCTCGATATCAAGTTCACTTCGATTAAAATGGGTCAAATCGGGGGGTTTTGACAAAAGTAGGGTAAATTGACAAAATTGGCCCATGGTGTAGTTGGACAAAAATGAAATTGGGAATATTTGGGATTTTTCTGGAATTTTCTTGGAATTTTTTTGAATTTTTGGATTTTTAGGCCAAGAAGGGTATTTTGGGTTATTTCGAGGGTATTGGGGGTATTCTCGAATCTTGGTATTTTTGGGTATGGATAAGCCAATTTGAGTGATGTGGAGGTGTTTGGGATTGATTTTGGAAAATTTTAGGTAATTTGGAGATTTTGCAAAAATTTGGGTAATCTGGCGGTTTTCGGGGTAGTTTAAGAGGTAAATGGTCCCTAGGGGTCAAAAATTGAAAATTTGGGAAATCAAGACGGGTGAATTCGTGGGGTGTGAAATCATTTTCGTTGAGCCATGAAGCCATTTCAAGCCCATATGATGAAAGGACTCATTTGAGGCATTCACTATGCTGTTCCTAACCCCAACAAGGCTTAGTGTTGGGCGACCATCCATGTGAATCACCTACATGAGTCAGAGGTCAAGTTGGGTGCGGTGTGGTTTTAGGAGGTGTGTGGAAATGTAGTGTGTAAGTGTAGTGTATGCCGCCCCTTCACTGCACTGTGCCACCTGCGGGCAAACATTCTAAGGCCAAAGAGTCCTATGTGAACTCATCCTTTAAACTTCCATATTTCGATTTCAACCCTCTGTGTGATTAAAGGGTCTATGGGCCAAGCCTGGTGGAGTTTGCAGGAGTTTAAGTGGTCAATTTCTAAAAAGGCGGGTCCCAATTCTAGTCCTCTAAGATAGTCAAAGGAAAAGCCTAAGGCTAGATCCTAAGCACTAAAAAGAAGAAAAGGGAAGACCTCATCAAAAATGAGGTCACCAAATGGACTCCCAATAGGTGTGGTGAGCCGACGGAGCACACCGCGCGTATCAAGGCCGACCGAAGCGATCAACAAAACCAAATCACGATGTCCAAGTGACGAACTTAGGACGAAGTAGAAGAGCTTCGCCGGGAGGCCGTTGCCATCTCCGGAACTCGGAGATTCTCAACTCTCGTCATGAAAGGAAAAGGAGGTGAATCCCAAATCACATGATCTCGGGGAATTCGATTTAGATTTTATTTTGCTTTAGCTAAGTTTGATGTGTGAGTTTAAATTTTAGTTTGGAGTTTCAATTTAGATCGAAGTTTGTCAAAATTAATTCGAGGGATTCGATTTGAAATGAAAATTAGATTTTCGAGGTTTTAGATGTAACATCTTCAACCTCGAAAAAAAATCGAATCGATTAGATTGAATCGTTGCAATGAGAAGATATCTCGCAGCAAAGTGGTGTTGGATGTAAAATCCTTAACCTCAAGAGTTTGATTTTGGCGATGTATTTCATTGCGATAAAGGAAAAGATCCTAAAGTACGTGCCTCGGGATGTAAAATCCTCGACCCAAAGGTTAAATTTCGATGTATTTCAAAGGCACAGAAGAGGCGAAAAGTACATACTGATGTAAAACTCGACCCAAAAGGTTTGAATTTTGATGTATTTCTGCAATAGGAAGAGAATCCTAGCAGTGGGCCGATGTAAACTTCGACTCAAAAGTTTTGAATTTCGATTTATTTTGTGCCGCAATGGGTAGTTATAATCCTAGCATATAGCTGATGTAAAACTGACCCAAAAGGTTTGAATTTTGATGTATTTCAAAGGTAAATAAGAAGAGAATCCTAGCAAATTGCGCCTTGGATGTAAAACTACCCAAAAGTTTTGAATTTCGATGATTTCAACAAGCAATGGTGAAGAATCCTAGCAAGGCAAAGCCTTGGATGTAAAATCCTCGACCCAAAAGTTTTGAATTTTGATGTATTTCAAAGGCAATAGGAAGAGAATCCTAGCAAGGTGCATTTTGGATGTAAAATCCTCGACTCAAAAGTTTTGAATTTCGATGTATTTCAAAGGCAATGTAGAAGAGAATCCTAAAAGAAATATAGCCTGATGTAAAATCCTCGACTCAAAGTTTTGAATTTTGATGTATTTCAAAGGCACAGGAAGAGAATCCTAGCAAGGTACTGATGTAAAATCCCTCGACCCAAAAGATTTGAATTTTGATGTATTTCAAGAATATAGAAGAGAATCCTAGCAATGTTGGGCCGATGTAAAAATCTCGACCCAAAAGTTTTGAATTTTGATGTATTTCAAAGGTAATAGGAAGAGAATCCTAGCAAGAAAATTTTGGATGTAAAATCTCGACCCAAAAGTTTTGAATTTTGATGTATTTCAAAGGCAATAGAAGAGAATCCTAGCAAGGTGGCCGGAAAATCTCGACTCAAAAGTTTTGAATTTTGATGTATTTCAAAGGTAATAGGCAGAGAATCTTAAAGTGTGGCAAGCCTTGGATGTAAAATCTCGACCCAAAAGTTTTGAATTTTGATTTGAATTTTCGATTGAGATTTGGATTTGAGATCTAGAAGATCGGATTTCAGATTTGATGTAGATTTAATCCGGAAAGATTGAATTTGAGATTTGGAAAGATGAGCTTGAACTCGATTGAAATTTGATTTAAAATTTGATTTGAATTTCCGAAAGATCAAGTTGAAACTCGATCGAGATCGGATTTGGATTTTGATTGAGAATTTGATTTGGAATTTGTAAAGATGAAATTTGAAAATTGATTTTGAATTCGGGAAGGATGAAATTTGAGATTTGTGTTGATTTCGTTTATCTTTTAATGGTTCAAATTTTATTTTGTTGTTTATTTTCAATGTGCCTCATGTGAACTTGGTGTTTGTCATTTTTCGCATTTTTTTTTTTTTAAAAAAATTTTTTTTATTTCTCTTTTTTTTTTCTTTTTCTCGTTCTTCGTCTGAAGTTCATTTAACTTTAAATTGCTGTTTCCCAATCAATTTGCACAAAAGAGGAAGGCCAAAACGTGACATGGTCACTTTCATTCCAATCATGCTTCGAAAATACGTCGTACAACTCGATCTCGAATATATTTCATACAATCCATGTAGACTCAAACGGACCGGTATGATCTTTGTTGATCCATCAAAAGAATCATCTGTCAAAAAATCCATGTCTGAATAGTGAGGTACACGGTCAATAACATCACCTTCAAGCCATCCTTGGCAAGGATGCCGGCTGGATGTACATTGGAGGTGTGATATTTCCCATGTAACTCACAGCCTCGTAAGGCCGAGGTTCTCTAGCTCGTCCGGCTGGAAATGGTAAAGGTATTTTGCCGTCCATCCTCCTGAAAGTAACCGAGATTCGCTCCACCGGCACTCGGTATGCAATGCTTTGCGGAGACCGCTCCGTTACCTTGCAATATCAAGGATCTGGAATCCCACCTAAGAAAGGTATCTTTACCGGCCCTCGGAACTCACCCGGCCCATATCCGGAGGTCGTATCCGAACATGATGTTGCACTCATTCAAGAAAGAAACCGCGTAAAGGTTCGACGAAGTCGTGGTGATCAATATGTGGGGGCAGGTACTACCCCGTTTGTAGATGTTGATAATGCAAATATTGGGTATGCAATCAGCCGGGTAGCATTCTCCATGTTATCAATCTTTTACCATTCTCTTCGATAACTAACGGCATCGGATCTACTCGCCCATGACGAAAGCATCCCTGTGGGTTTCCCTTCCCGTCTTCACAGTTGTGAAGCAAGATCCGCATTGTATTGTGATTCTTCCTTTCCCCGGCATCCATCTCCGGTTCTCGAGTATGTGTTTTCTCGTGCGGCTCGTCGGCCCATTCTTTTCGTATCCCTTGACATGTCTAATTTTATTTGTCGTTGTTCATATTCGAGAATACGCTTCTGTGTAGCTCGAGGCCTTCTAGTATGTTGATTCTTCTTCCTTTAATTCTCTCGAAGTATTCGAAAGTTTTCTTTTCAACTTTCGCATCCTCTCCAGCTCGTATTCGAATGATTCGCGTATGGCGAGGCTCGTGACATATTGTGGGATATATGGTTCAATCCCTTCACGTTCCCCCGCATACCCGGCTCCTCGTGATGGAGCGGCCCGTCGGGACATCCCCCGGGTTGCTTCGCAACAAGGTCATGCACCGCCGGTGGTTCTATCCGTGGCGTTGTAGCCTTCTTTCTTCTCGATCTTCCGGAGATTTCCCCGGTTCTTCGTTATTCTGTGAGCCGGCCTCCTTTCTTCGTGTTCCCGGTGAACCGGTGTCCTTGAAATGTGTGTGCCGGCATTGGGGCACTGTCTGCGTCGCGCCGGTCCGCAGCTAGTTTTGTTAACATTTTACGGATGCGGCGATTCTTATTTTCGTTGCGTCAAGCCGTGAGAGTAGCCCTCCGAACTTCTTGAATCTCTCGCGGCGCTAGCCATGTGCTCGCTCCGCCGTAAAGGATCACGACTTCATTTTCGTCTTCTTCTGGGTGGCTTGCTTTTCTCTTCTTGTCGTTGGATCGGTGGCTTGGGCCACCCACTTTCATCACCGGCTCGTCCGGCATTTTTCCTGCTAACCGGGACCCAAATACTTTCCCTTCGTATCGTAGGCCTCGCCGGTGCGAAATCCGAGCCGATCTCGATTACCTCCATCTTTCACCCTCTTTTCATCGAGAGTGCAAGGCTTACGCCATTCTTAAAGTTCAAGACCAACCGCCCGTTCGACATTTCGCGAAAAGACAAGGAAAAGGATCGTGGGTCGTACTAAGAACAAGAACATTAAGAAAAATGTTTATTAAAGCATACATTTTTTTTATTATTCTTATATTTTGAAATTTAATGTGAATGAAGTAGGATAAGATGAGGGAAGAGATTTTGATTTGAAAAAGGAAACAAGGAAAACTTAATTATCATGATTTTATTTATCTTAGCACATTTTATTATTTTTGCCCGGACCCAATCACAAGTAATATTTCACCCGTGTTTCTTAGGGATGAAGAATTCATTCCTTCGAAACATCGTGTAGCGTAATATTTTTTCAAGTATCGTCCGTCGACGGAAGCATATGTCGTTCTCCCCGGCAATTCACTAGCCGGTGAACCTCCCCGAGTATACCGCTTCAACCACAAACGGTCCTTCCCAAGTGGGTTTCATTTTCTCCTATCTTGCGTGTGCAAGAATAGGTCTTCAAGAACGAGAACTAAGTCACCAACTCCGAAGGTTCTTTGGCGGACCTCAGCTTTGTCATGGGCTTGAACCATCTTAGCTTCGGTATAGTTCTAAATTTCGTTGCGCCGCAAGTCTTTTTCCTTCCAAGCTTTCTAATTCTTCGAGTCGTAGTCCGGCGTTTTCTTCGTCGCGATCTTGTTTGCAACCGCAATTCGAGTGAAGGAAGCCGAACCTCTAAGGGTAACATCGCCGGACCCATACAATTCGAGCGTAAGGTGTAGCTTCGAGTAGGAGTTCTCGAAGGTCATTCGAAGAGCTCCATAAGGCTTCTAACAATTTCGTGCCAATTTCTCTTATTATCGTCCAGGTTTTCTTTAAGATTTGAACGAGAGTTTTATTAAAAGCCTCACAGGCCGTTTGCTCTCGGGTAGTAAATTGTTGAGCATCGCGCCGATTCCGTGTCTCCCCGACAAATCGCTGGATTTGTGTGCTTCCCGAATGTCGACCCATTATCCGAGATGATCTCGCGGCACTCCGAAACGAGACAACTCGGCTCCTCAAAAACCGTAGCACGTGGTGTGCTTTCACTTCTCTAAGTGGAACCGCTTCCGCCCACTCGGGAAAGGACCAGAGTCAAGTAAGAACAAAACGATGTCCTTCGAAGATTAAGGGTTCTATCGGACCCACTATATTCGTGCCCCAACATTCAAATGGCCACGACGCAATTGTCTAGTGTAGCACATTTGGAGGTTGGTGTAGAAACTACTCCGTGCACTTGGCATTGGTGATGCTCTCGCGATTTTCATGCAAATGGGTCATCATCGAGGGCCAAGAGGAATTTCAGTCTTTTAATTTTCATTCTATCTGGACCCGACCTATGAGCGCCTACGAGTCCCGAATGCACCTTTAACAATTTCACGTCTTCGTACCCGCTTAGGCACCTTAGCCACATTTGATCAAAAGACCTTCTCAGATAATGTCGTTTATTAATGCGTAACATGCAGTTCTTTTCGATTCGATGGGCCAGCCGACCTATCGTCCGGTAGCTTTCCCGTTTGGTGGAGCCCATCAATGGCCGTCGCCACCTTCTCGTATTTTCCGTCACCGCCGCAACCGATTCTTCGCCGACTGTGCATTGCGGCCCATGTCGAGCCGTGATAGGACCTGACGTCCGTGAAATCGACACTTCCACTCGATTCATCTTGCAAACAGCAAATCTTTTTGCGAGACGCTTGCCAGCGCACTGCTAAAGCATTCTCTTTTCTAGAATTTTGTAGATTGTCACATTTGGAATCTGCTCCCACGCTGTATGGATACCGGAAGTATTGTTCGAGTCTTGGCTTTAGAATTCTCGTACCGTCCTAGCGATCTCGTTGAATGATTAATCGTGAATCCCCGTAGATGTTGATGTCCGTTATCCCCATTCGAATAGTTAATTCCAAATATCCCGTTATGAGGGCTTCGTATTCCGCTTCGTTGTTTGTACACGGTTCTCGTCAAGTGGTAGGAGTATCTTAACATCCCCGCTCCGTGTTATAAAGATTAGCCCGATTCCCCGCCTTTTACCGGCACTATCACTTGCGATTCTTCGTTCTCGCGTGCCGAAGATGCCCGTCAAATACAATTCCCAACGTCGATCGTCAAGGTCTTCTAGGTTCATTATTTGTTCATCTCGCGCATCGTCATTGAGAGGAGATCGGCCGCAAAGGGTGTGCCGCGAGGAAGCTCCGCTAAGACTTGTCCCTTTACTCGCACGCGAGGCACGAAAGTTATATCGAATTGCAATAATACTATCACCATCCGTGCGTCCTGAAAGTGTTGGACGAGTCATCAAGTATTGCAATGATTAAACTTCGAAATCAAGTTGACCTTGCGGAGAAAGCGGCATGCAGCTCGAGCGGAGCGGCGGGCATCATGGCCAAACAATGCTTTTCAATTGCGGGATACCTCCTTACTCTCCGTCGGAAGTAAACGACGGCTTAAGTAGTAAAGAGCATTTTCTTTACCCCCATCATCACCCGCTAACAGGCTCCGAGGGAGTCGTCTAGAGCCGCGGTGTAAAGTATCACGGCCTACTCCGAGATCGGGGCTGCTAAGACAGGAGGTGTCATTAAATATTGTTTAATGTCTTCGAAGGCCTTTCCTTCGCATTTCTCTTCCCAAATAAATTTGGCGTCCTTTTTAACTAGTGCCGAGAAAGGCTGACACCTACTCGGATGTGTCGAGATAAAGCGTCAAGATATGCCGCCTTCGAAAGATCGTAATTGTTTTAAGGTTTTGGGAGGCTAAGATTTCTAAGATGGCTTTAATCTTCTCCGGTGTCGATTTCAATTCCACGATGTCGCGATTAAATCCAATCCTAAGAATTTCCTCGAGGTGACGCCGAAGGCGCATTTTAAGGGATTCATCTTAAGGTTAAATTGTCTTAATCGTTCGAAAACAATTCTCAAATCATACAAATGTGGTTTTCCTTTACTTTGCTTTCGATGACGACATCGTCCACGCAATGATCGACTTGATCGTGGATGAGATCATCAAAAATTCTTGTCATTGTTTCTTGGTAGGTTGCTCCCTGCGTTCTTCGATTCGAATGGTACTACATCAGAAAAGAAAAATACTCCGATCGGCGTTCGAATGCCGTAAGCTTTTCATCTTCCGGAGCCATTTTTATCTCGTTGTATCCCGAAGATCCATCCATGAATGAGAATATTTCATGTGTCGAAGCAACACGATCATCGCCCGGAATCGCAGAGGGAATTCATCTTTTGGACATGCCTTGTTTAAATCTCTCTCAAGTCCACACAAATTTCCGATTCGACCATTCTTCTTCTGACCGGCACCACGTTGGCTAGCCAAGCTTCCAGTATTGTTCTTCACTTGACAAATTTAGCGTCTATTAGCTTTTTAACTTCGCTTATGACTTGTTGTTCACTTGGTCGTATCTTCCTCGGGACCTCGTCCGATCGACGAAGTAGGATCTACTCCTAGCTTATTGACCGCAAACTCGGAGCTAATCCCGGCATTTCATCGTAGTTCCAAGCAAAACAAGCCTTTAAATTCCATTAATAACTTGATTATTTCTCCGGAGTCTTCTTTGTTGAGTAAGGAGCTAACAAAGGTAGGTCTAAAGCTCTTGTTAGTACCTAAGTTAAATTTCCGTTAACTCATCTATTTGTGGATTTGATTTCTTCTTCGAATTCTGGTGGAGCGTCTAATTTTAAATCTTCGAGTTCGTCTCTGTAGTTTCCATGCGCTTTCATTGGACTTGCAAGTGACAACCGTTGTACCCGCATCGTCAACCGACCCTACCGTGCCGAATCCGAGTCCATACTAATCGAGGATCTACGGAAAGGTTCCATACAACTTTTCAAAATGTTGTGATTTCCCGTCTTTTGTCCATTGTCGAGGTAAGAAACCACGTTGAATTAAATTTTGAACATTGCGGAGAGTACCACTAAAAGTAATTCCATTAATTTCGATGAAGTGACATCTTCAATTGTACATTATTTTCGCTTGAGGAAGAAGCACCACTGCGAATTTTGATCGGCTTTGCACCGTCACTACGTGCACTTTTGACCTCCATACCCTCACCTTATTAGAATGGATCGGAGTTAGGGTCATAGTATGTACGTAGTGGTTAATCTTCTCGGCATTACTCGATTTGTATTCTTCGTTCTTTTCATCTTCGGTGGTGATCTTGTATTGCGGCTTCTTTCGACTTATTGTTGTCAAGCCAGCTTCGATTTCTTTTTCTTCTTCAGAATCATCATCCCAATCAACATTGATGGTTGGTTTTTCCTTCGTCCAATTGTCCTAGTGTCTCTACCACGGCCTCGGCCCCCGGCCTCGACTCCTGGACATGAAGTTAGAGAAACCTTCACCATCTTGCCTGCGAAGGGAGGCGCAGTGATCGTTTGACTAGAACTTCGTGTTCTTCGTTGTCCTGAACTTTCTTTGCTTTATTTGTTACGGTATCTCCGGAGAAGATTGTTTTCTTTGGCGGTGCATAATAAGCCGCATCTTCATGGATTCCAATTTCATGTACGGAGAATGGTTGTAAGTCTCCTTTCGATGCAATCGTTCCCCTCCATCGTAATATTTGATGCACCGATGCGCAGATGATGGTACCATCCCGTTTTCATGTATCCATGGTCGGCCCAAAGAGAGCGTTGAACGACGTTTCGAATCGATTATATGAAATTTCGTTGTTTGTTCTTGCTAAATCACCGGTCTTCATCGTTAGCGTTATCGGGATCTCAGGGCTCTTCTCCTTTCCCCGGTTGAATCCTCTTAATAACATTTTGTCGGCCCCGAGCTCACGAGCATCAATTTCCAAGCATGCTAGTGTTCGAAGACTGTCATATTGATTGATGCTCCCGGATCCACCAATACCTGGAGAGCGTAAACTTCCCAATCAGAATCGAAATGTACAAATCCAAGCTTCTGGCCAGGATCTCGCCGTCCCAAGTAGTAGGTCATTGTCCGTGTGAAGGTAACACCTCGCCGTTCCTTTAACGAGCAAACTCATCCAAGGAATCTCCGGCCATTTGACATGAATTTCCGGATCAAGTAAGGCTCGATCAGAGCTTCTCTCATCTCCCTTTCGATAAGATGAGAGCATCGTAGATGGCCGCTGGGTCGGTAGTTTCCTAAGATGGGCTAGCACGTTGTAGTCCACTTTGTTCTCCTCGTGTCTCTGGGCTTCTTCTCGAATGGGTATGTGTCTTCTCGCCGGGGTTGGTTCTTCTTGAACAACCACCGCTTTCCTTTCGTCTTTGACCCATTCGGAGGTAGAACTTTTCCAATTTCTTAGGTTGACTTCTGTAATTTCTTCGAATCTAGTATCGAGTTTGCCGGTGTTTCCTCCCCGAATCGAATGATCGGCTCTTCTCGGATTATCTTCAAAATCTGGAAGTGCTCTTAACTCTATCGTAACCGGAGCTCCTCGAAACTCGTCGTACAGATCCGTTGCTTGTCGAACTCGTAGCCTCCTGTGGATGCCTTCTTCGTCATTTTGATCGTCGAGATCATGTATGATTCGAGAATTGTTGTTGGTATCGTCCTCGACGCCCGGATTGTCGCTAGTTACGTAATCGTTAGAAATGCTCAAAACGTATTTAACGCCATCACCCTTATCATTATATGATCCCACCGAAGGAAGCAGATAATCACAAATCGGCGTTCGGAGGATTTCTCCCCGAATCGGGAACAACTATCCAGGATGCTGTGCTCTCAGTCTAGCTTCAGGAATCTCTGGCCCCCTCTTCTTCGTCAATTTTCTTTCTTCTCTTCGATTGTCTCCTCGTCGAGGTGGTTCTTCTATCGCAAGTGATAGTACCGGCTTGTCCAGGTCTCGAACCGAATTGAAGCTCGCACCGAAGCTGCTCTTGATGTTGTCGAAAATCTTCTTCGAAGATCTCGCCTTGTGCGTAGTCCATCCATCGTCGCTGCATGGATTTATCTTCCGAATGACGGGATCGGTTGAGATAACATTGACGGAACCTCCTTTCTGGGGTTCCTTCATGTACTTTCTTCGGATTGTTATATTTCCTTTCCGAAGGTTGTCGTTGAGCCAACTTTTGAAGGTAATGCGCCTTTCTCTATCTTGTGCCCAAGCATCCGATGGTAGGGGCAAAAGCCGGGATCACCTTCGTTGACTTCCTCTCGGTCTTTTGGGCTCGGCAGCCGGAAATTCGGAGTTTTCATTAAGCTACGGAACATCTTTTGTACCGCTCATTCTGAACGGAGCATTTCCTGCTCGAAGCTCCTTCAATGTACGTTGCGACGAGACGGTTGTTCATACTGTGGAGACGACCGATAGCCGGACCGGGGTTGCCGGTAATTTTGTCGTGGTTGCCGCGCCGTTCGGGGTGGTATTTGCATCGGTTGTTTGCCTTTGTCAATCGCCGCAACGACCCTGCATTTCTTTTCGAAAGTCTTCACCGCTCGCTTGTCCGTCTTGTCGGCAAAACTTAATTGCTTCGCCCTTCGCAAGCTTCCGGCCTTGCTTAACAACTTCTCAAAAGTCTTAATAGTGAATCCTTCGAGGAGAAGTGCTATCTAGCCGTGAATGCTTTTAAGCAAGATGTCGCACGATGTTGTTCTGCAAGCTTGTGGTTCACACTTCATACTTAAATTTCTCCATCGAAGTATGTAATCCACTAGAGTTTCATTCGGTCTGCTTTCTCTACCACTAAATCACCTATAGTGATGTGGTGCCGAGCTCCGCAAATCGCTTAATGAAAAGACTCTAGCTCGAGAATGTCTTTGCTGCATCCGTTGCAATTCCCGCATACTCGCCGAAGGCGATTCCCGACGTACCGCTAACGAACCGTCGGAAGAGTAGCGTATCGCTCCCGCCGCATTGCAACAATCGGCACGAAAGTGTGCAACATGCCGTCGGTTCCTTGCCTGTCGAAGGTCTTAAACAGAGGTGGTACGAAGTTCTTCGTACGGGATACGGGCTCCTTCCGGTAAGGTCTACCCGTCCGAATAGATGTCCCGTTCTTCGATTGTGCCAGGCTTCTCGCACTCCGCCGTTCTACCAAGTTCTCGATATCCTTTTCGGGATCATACTTTGTGTTGTATCCTTTTTCACTCGGTCATCCCCATTGACGGATGTAATTTCCTTCCCTCCGTCTACGCAGGTGAATGACTTCCGTGCCTCTCTATGTGGTCGTACTCGACTGAGAGTGGCTGAGCTATGGCCATCTCTTCCATCCTCGCCATTCGAGCGATCGTGTCGTCCTTTTCCCCGAAGCCGTCTCTTCATCGCCCGGCTCCTCTCTTCCCCGCCGGCGGCCGCAGAGCACCTTGAGAAGATGATGAAGCCCGTGTCTCAACCATGTCGATTTCTCGCATATTCGTTCGTCCATGAATTCCGATGAGTCGATCTCATCTCCGAACTTTTCTTCTCTTCTTTTGCCAACCGTCTGGAGCGTTCCGTTCTCAACTTTTCCATGGCATCTTCTAGCGAGCTTCGTGTATTTCCTTGTACATCATGCGATGGCTGGCGCCGTCCTTTTTCACGAGTCCCCTTCATCGCAAGAGCACTTTCTTCGCATCTCCAAATTTCTCCGGCGAGACTTTCTTTTCTCGGGTCGTCGTTTTCGCCCAATCGCCCCGTAGTGGGACGCCACACCATCCTTCTAGCGCGAAGGTCTATGACCGCATGGTCTATCTACCAAATGCCGGAAGGTGGTATCCTCCCTAATCCGTAACCCCGATACTACGATGTGCGGGCTAGCCTTCATTCTCTTACAGGGCTTTTCTATCATGACGGCGGGTTCTACTTCTAGGCCCAAGACGGGATTCACCGGCACCCGCCCTATCTCGTAGAATTTCCGAGACGGCGCTTTCCTTCGCGCCTTTTCTACCAAAGCTCGCAATGAGCAAATCCGCTTAGCTCGATTCTTCTTTTCTTGCGGCTATCGCCGTAGTATGCGGGCCGAGGTAATGTGGCAGCAATCTTGCGAACATTCTCTTCATCCTCCGCGCGAGAGGGGATGGAACCTCGCTTCCTCCCAAAAGTGGTATGTAGTCGCGCGGGTATATTCCGGTAGCGGTGTGTATATTCTCGGGCAACTCGGAATTTCCTCCCAGAAGGCAACCTCGCCAGCCTCCGGCTTCCCCGGCGATCCTTCTATTTCTATTTCTTCTTCGGGGTCTTGTCGGCCGAAGGAATCTTCGAACTCGACCCGATTTCGAAGACAAGGTCTTACAGAAGATCCGTACCCTCCACGGTTACGTGTTTACCATAGTCTCCGGATTTCTTTTCCCCTCGACGGCGTGTCGGGCAGGTGCGTAAACAACTAGACCCGCAAAAGAACGCTCCCTCCCGGCGTACGCCAGCATTCTAGCTCCGGGATCTCTTCGTGGAGGAAATCTCGGGGTCGACCTAAGGTTGAACTCGCGCGGATTCCTCAAATTTTCGCATACCTCGTTCGCCGCCGCAAAGAGGGAGACGCCATGACTTCGACGCCGTAGCCAAATCGGCCCAAATCGGATGACCCCCACGGGTTTGGCAGCTCATCCTTATGCATGTCGAAGTCCAGCCCGCTTCTATGAAGGAGAAAATCGCTTTCGGGGCTTCCATTTCTCGTGCGTAGATTTTGGGCTGTCATCTCAAGTTATGCTTTTCTTGTGACGAAAAGGAATCGAAAAGAGTCCGAACTCATTCTTTGTTCATGTATTTATAAAAGAATCATTGATAAAAGAATCACTTATTAGAGGGTTTGCTTTTATTTAGAACGGAATGTTCAAAGGTAGAGAATGTAAGGAATCCCTGCTCGTAGGAAAAGAAAGTCTTAAGCAAGACTTCCCGACTCGAAGGATCATTCCTAAACTAACACCTATCGGGGTCCACCCCACCTCGTAAATGAGGTGCTGATCTCTAACCCTCTCGTTTGTAAGTGCTCCAACAGCTGCTCCTAAATCCGAGAGAATGTCGGCTATACTGTCAAGATGTAAATGAACATAAAGATTCCAACGGAAGAAGGGTAGCTCGATCCATTGTGTGACAGCTAATACACTACCGATTTTTGAAAGCGTACCATTCGATTATAATGCAGAGAGGAATTTTCCCTACGGAGTCGCTTTAAATCCCGTGCGGCTTATTTTTTAGGTCGTGTTTTATTTTCAAGAGGGGTCGCCAATCGTAACTGCCTACGAATTTTTAATTTAATTAAAATAAATACTCAAAAGTAGTATTTGATTTTGAAAAAAAAATAATTTTAAGTTTGAAGGTTTTAAGATATGAAATTAAACCGACCTCACATCCCAAATAAGCTTATATAAACGAGCACCGCACCACAAACCGTGTATCTATCCCTATGATGATGACACCGCTTGAAGCAGGCTTTGATTAAATAAACTAGAAGATTAGTGACATCCGTTTGGTCTGCGAACCAATTTTATAAGCCGACAAGTTTCCCTCGCTTAATATGAAAACATTAAACAGTATTTATATTACTCCGGTTCTTTAAAATTCCCTATAAGGGCAAGCCCCTATAGTTAATTACATCTTAAGTGACGGGAATCACCTAAGAAAATCCTCGATAATAATCAATGATTCTCGCTCTCAAGAATTTCAAAGTTTAAGGTTTTCAAAGATTGAATTTTGGAGTTTCAATAGGAATGGATCAAATTTTTGGAACATTTTGTTTTGTGAATCCAAAGGAAGAAAGAAGGGTAGGAGAAATCACTCGATTCGAAGTGAACTTCGATAATTTCCCGACTATCCTATCGTTTGGCTTCAATTTAGAAAGTCCTAATGTTTATTTGATATTTCAATCTCGCTAATTTCAATTAATTAGGCTTATATTTGTATGATAAAATCAAACAAATAAACAGAAGATGTGAGGGTTTATTGTCGTATCGACGACTACCTCGGAATCCTAAGACCGGCTAGGGCTTAATTTGCAATGCAAATGCCTAACGAAGAGCCGAGGATTTATGTCACACTAAAGCTACCTCGAAGTCCTAGCGAAGCCATATTTAATTCTAGGAAAGTTTTGGCCGAAGTGTAATTTGGGGTTTTGGCCGATGACGATGGTCGTGCCGCCCACCATGCCCGAGCTCCTGTTGTCGGCAGAGGTTTAGTTTTAGAAATCATAAATCGTGAGATGAGAAAAGTGTTTCTGCTTAGAAAAATCTTAATTTCCAGTGTTTTTTTTATGTTTTATTTAAAACAAATTCCAAAGTCGATTATAACGACACCGGCTAAGATCCCACGGTTCCATCCTTCCGCATCATTATTTTTATCTGATTCACTTAGTCCAGATGAATTCGCTAAACTCAACCGAATGAGTTCCACACTTTCATTTAGACCGTGAAATCCCGTTAGCAACACGTAGGTTACATCATCCGAGGTATTCCCGATCATCCAACAGACGTTTTAATTTAGTTGTAATTGTAGTTTTGTGTTTCGTTTTGTGATTAAATTTTTGAGTTGTTTTATATTTTGAAATGTTGTGGCGTGAATTTTATCTTGCAATGACTTTTAACTTAATTTCGTTTCAGCTAGGGCTATCCTAAAGGTGTGGGTTTTCATGCAACCGTTGTTTTATCATGCAAGAAAAGTAAAATGCATTCGCGTACCGTAAGAAAGTAAATTCGCAAGAAAGTAAATCGCAATAAAATAAAAATGCACTGAGGGTCTTCCCGTCATCCTGCCGCACTTAAAACACAATTAGAATATTTAAGCAAGTTCCTAAAGTAAAGCTAAGGGAAAGGTTATGGTTTTCTACCAAATTCCTAATCCTATACCTAGTCATCTCCTATGACGTCTAGGTTCTTTTGTATTTGTTTAAGGACGATTTTCTTCAAAGAATAATCAAATTCAATTTGTTTTTTATAAATATCCTATCATACCGAGGAAGTGCTTAAGAAAGGATCTTAAACATCTTTTCAATATTTCTAGGATTATTTTAAGTCCAAATGAATTTAATTATATAAATGAATCGATCGTCCGAGGTTTTCAAGTCTTGTTAACTCGTTTTCGCCGAACTGTGACATTCGAATATCCTATGAGTGAAGTAACACTCCATTTAATGTTTCATTTAGGAGTTATAATAATCAAAGCTTTCAAGGGTAAATTAAACATTCAAATGATTCGATTTAAGTTAAAGGGAAGGTTTAAATTGAATAGTTGTTCAAGTTGCTTTACATTTAGCTTTTAATTTAATTTAATCGAAGTTTTAATTTAATTCTAACATAAGCTCAATTTAATTTGATTTGGTATTTAATTAATTTCCGATTGATTTAATTTAATTTAATTATTTAATTTAATTCTAATTTAATTTAATTTAATTTAATTTAATTTGATTTTAATTATTTAATTTAATTTAATTTAATTTATCTTTAATTTAATTTAATTTAATTAATTTAATTTAATTGCTTAATTTAATTTAATTTAATTATTAAATTTAATTTAATCTTAATTTAATTTATCTTTAATTTACTTTATTTTTAATTTTATCCGAAATTTCAAAAAGATTTAAT
This sequence comes from Papilionanthe hookeriana x Papilionanthe teres, assembly GCA_022702705.1. NCBI lineage: Eukaryota > Viridiplantae > Streptophyta > Magnoliopsida > Asparagales > Orchidaceae > Papilionanthe > Papilionanthe hookeriana x Papilionanthe teres. The sequence continues at coordinate 93,487,277 of CM040425.1, forward strand.
AATTTAATTAAGTCTTTTAATATTTTGAATTTTGAGTTATCATTCTAATTAAAAATCGAGTATTATTGATATAATTAATTTAGGATTTTTAAATTAAAGAATAAATCTTCCTAATAAAGATCCCTTATTTTAATAATTCCAATTTTATTATTCTTCCAAATTTAATCTATTATTTAATTAAAGTTTAATCATTTTAAAATTATTTAATGGGTTTCTACCCTTTAATTATTTAAATTTCAATCATCCAAATCAGATTAGGATCAAATATTTTACTTGTTGATTTTTTTATTAAACCTAAGGTTTTAATTTTTTGGTTAAAGATTAATTAACACATTTACCCTTTAAGCTTAATAATTTCATAACTCACTAAATCAACTCAAACGACCTCTAAATTTTTATTAGATTCTCACTCATATGTCAATAAAGACATACGAGGAGTGAGAAAATGTGATTTTTCTGTATTTAATTTATTTATATAATTATTTTTGGTGGAAAATAGAGATTTTCACATGAAAATTTTGATAACATGACCAAGGGAAAGTTTCTGTCCTTAAGAAAATTAGGGGGACATTCCTAATGACCAGAGAAGCACTTTGGACCAATTCTGGTGATTTTTTTGAATTATATTATTTTTATTATAATTATTTTGAGTTTTGGAGTGTTAATTAATTTAAAATAAAATAAATGTTGAAAAATGGATTTTATATTTTTCAAAATCTCTCTAATATCAAGGAAACCAGAGGAACAAATTTTGCAATTTTCTGATTTTTCTATGATTTATAATAATTATTTTAGTGAAAATGCTAGAAAAATACATTTTTTTAATTTTAAAATTACCCTAGGCTTTAAAATTTAATATCTCACTAAATAGACTTAGGAAAAATGTGGGATTTGTTCAAGGGATTAAAATTCAAAATGTGACATTTTGGTGAATTTTATTATTTTTGTGATTTTTATTATTTTTAATTATTAAAAATATTAAAATATTATTAAAAATCAACTTTTTAGAAAATTGAAATTTTAATTTTCTTAGGTTCCCTGATATCAGAGAGGCTCCAAAACTGACTTTGGTGAATTTTTAAAAGTATTTTAAAAGCAGGAATTTTTTAAAGTTTAAGATGAAGGGCCGCTTAATCAACCCAATTAGCTGGCTAACTAAAGTCCACCGAATTTTCAAATTTTTATGGTGGATTCTCTGATCCTAAAGGTCAGTGGAGAATTGATTTCAAGTCAATTTGATACCTGGTTAACTCTAATTAATTAAAGACCTATTTTGGGTGTTTAAGCCAATTAGGTTAATCTCGAGTGAATTAACTCAAGTCCTATTTTTCCTAGAGTTCTCTTAATAATATGAACATCACCAAATATTTCTAGAATTTATTTCACAACATGCTATTTTTGGAATTAAAATATCTAAAACAACAACATGCATTTGAAAATAAATAACTTTTCATAGAGATTACTTCTCCTCGACTCGAAAATCTGTGGAATGTTCCCAAGTTCGAGGCTTCAAAAGCCCTATGGTCTCATGCCATGGTGAATTGTATACATGCATGGAGAATTAAATGTATGCAGAGAGTAAATAAATCATAAAAAATAAAATACTTAATTAAATTAAGTGATTTCTTTTCCACATTATTCTCCCCTCCCCCGTTCACCGAGCAAGGGGGTATTTTTATTTTATTTTTGTGATTTTCTACACAAAGATATGGATTTTTGAAGTTTAGGAATTAAATAAATAAGAAAATACCCTAATTTTCTATTTATCCACGCGGCGCCGCCGAAACTCGGCAGCCCGAACGCACACGCGTCGCGCTCCCATTCGACGCCGCCACCTCGAGCGCGTTCGAAGCCCCGCGGTTCTCGTACCGTCTCCTCGGTCCGACGCAACTCGGCCGTCCGTGCGCGCCGCGTATCGAATGGACGGCATCCGTTCATCGTCCCCAGCCTTCACCCGAGAGCCGTCCACACTAAATCCCGCATCTCACTCGATTCTCACTGATTTTCATGCCTATACTCTATGGATTCGTCTCAAGAGACGAACACATCTATTACCGCTAACATGTACCGAAACTAAGGCATTTGAAATGGAGAATCTCCCGAAGCTCGGGATGGATAGTTAACTCATACCTTAGCTCGAGAAGTGTGGCTTCAATCCGAGAGTTGTTGCACCTTCGATTGGGTCCCAAACAGCTCCGGGCATTTAAGTCTCCGGGTTCTGGTGGGAATTGTCTCGGATATGATTTTCACCAAGTTCGATCACAAAGCTTCGGAGGCCGGAGCAACCGGGTGGCCTCGAGATGGGCTTTCAAAGGAAACTTCTCCTCTTGGTCCAGCCGAAGGTGTAGACTACTGACTTGAGGATCGGCTCACCGTGGCAAAGTGTCCTTGCTTCGGGGTGGAATTTCGCCTTCGAGAACAGTCGGCGATGGGATTAGGCAAATTCGACACCGGGGGATCAACTGCCGAAGGGGATGGTGAAGGGTTTGGAACAATTTTGCGAGTTTCGGCAAGGTTTGTGTCAGCTCCTCTTATGGCCGAGAGGGGTGGAGTTGAATAGAGCTGGATCGGGGGGCTCTCGTGGAGAGTTAGGGCTTGGGATCGCCCTCGCTCTCGGTGAGGAGAAGATCGCCCATGGTGACCACTGGGGGATGCGCCAGTTAGCGAGAATTTCTCAATGTTGGCTCACATGCGAGCTCTCGCTCATGGTGTGTTTTCCGCGGCCTGGTGGCCGGCCGGCCAGGCATGGGTCACCCTCAGGGTCAGGTGGGTCGTGGCTGGAGGTTTGTGCAATCAATCGTCATGGACATGTGTAAAGGCTTTGATCCAAAGTGGAATGGGGCATGGTTGTGATTTGACCTAAATGGGTCAACCCACCCATTTGGGCTGTGTGCACCACCCAAGGCCTGGTTTAGGCTGAGGAGAAAGTGATTTGGATCAGCTTGATTAGTGGGGTCAAGTCACAATCCAAGTACAATTAGGCTTAAGCATGGTTTAGTGGAATCATGTAAGTGGTTAACCACCTTTTAGGAGTTAAGGAAAGCAGCCTCCTCCTTTTGCCCAAAATGGCATGGTGACATGTAAAGAGGCTCTCATGGCTTGCATATGGCTTATGCATGGCTCCATGGCTCCATTTGGCTTGGGAAAAGTAAAGTCAATTTCATGGAAATGGATTTAAGGAAAATTTTGGTATTTAGGGGCGATTTGGCATGCAGGCTCGATTTCTCTGAATTATTTGATGATGAATTTAGGACTTAAAGGATGATTTTAATCGAAAGTATGATGAGGGGAAATGTCATATGGGCCTTGGAAGAATTTTGGGCTTTTGAATTTTGAAGGAAATGGGCTTTTAAGAAGGTTTAAGGGAAGTGGGCTTTTAAGTTTAAGGATGTGTTCATGGATGGAATTTCATAGAGGTTTCGGGGCCAAATAGTTGTTGGTTTTGGTTTTCAGGATGTTTTATGAATAATCAAATAGATTTAAGGTGGTTTGGGTTTGAATTGGGTTGAATTTGGGCTTATTTGGTAAATGGGCCAATGTAGGTCAAATTGGGCTAACTTGGGCCAATGTTGGGCTGTGGCTGAAATCGATGTAAAATAAATATCAAGAAATGTTTAAGGAATGTTTCAAAGAGGTTTTGGCTTTGGTTGGGTTTTAATTTCGAGGTTTCCGTCTATTTGGGTTAGATTTGGGTTTAGGTCAAAATTGGGCTTTTTGATTTTGGGTCAATTTCGAAGCGGGCTCAATGCACCAAGTAAATCATGTTAGTGTTTTGTTTATGGAGATGTTAAGGAAGGTTTAGAAAAGATTTTGGGTTAATCGAGTCAATCAAGTTAGTTTGGGCTAAGTTTGGGTCATGGGTCCAAATTTGGGCTTTAAGGCCCAAAGTGGAAATTGGATCCAAATGTCAATCAAATTGGACTTAGATTTGGTCTAGATTGGTATCGGGGATGTTGAATTGAAGTTTAGAATTGAATTGGACCAAAATTGGGGTCAATTGGGTAGGTTTGGTTCGACATCAAGTTCACTTTGGATTAAAATGGGTCAAATTGGGGTTTTGACAAAAGTAGGGTAAATTGACAAATTGGCCCATGGTGTAGTCAGACAAAAATGAAATTTGGGAATATTTGGGATTTTCTGGAATTTTCTGGGAATTTTTTGAATTTTTTTGGATTTTTAGGCCAAGAAGGGTATTTTGGGTTATTTGGAGGGTATTGGGGGGTATTCTCTGGAATCTTTGGTATTTTTGGGTATGGATAGTCAATTTGAGTGATGTGGAGGTGTTTGGGATCGATTGAAAATTTTAGGTAATTGGAGATTTTGCAAAAATTGGGTAATTCAAGGGTTTTTGCAGTTTAGTAGGTGTAGGGTCCCGGGGGTCAAAAATTGAAAATTTGGGAAATTGAAGATTGGGTGAATTTGGGTGGGGTGAAATCATTTTGGCTTCAGCCATGAAGCCATTTCAAGCCCATATGAGCCATGAAAGGACTCATTCGAGGCATTCACTATGTTGTTCCTAACCCTCTTAGCCAAGGGCTTAGGTTAAGGACCATCCATGTGAATCACCTACATGAGTCAGGAGGTCAAGTTGGGCAGTGTGGTTTTAGGAGGTGTGTGGAAATGTAGTGTGTAAGTGTAGTGTATAAGCGCCCTTCACTGCATCAGCCACCTGTGTAAGGGCCCCAAGTGCCAAAGAGCCCCATAGAACTCATCCTTTAAACTTCCATATTTGATTTCAACCCTCTAGGTGATTAGGGGTCTATAGTCAAGTTTGTGGAGCTTGCAGGGAGTTTAGAAGTGGTTTGAATTTCTAAAAGGCGGGTCCCAATTCTAGTCCTCTAAGATAGTCAAAGGAAAAGCCTAAGGCTAGATCCTAAGCACTAAAAAGAAGAGAAAAGGAAGACCTCATCAAAAACGAGGTCAACAAATGGACCCCCAATAGGTGTGGTGTCGACGGAGCACACTCGCGTATTGGTGTTGACCGAAGCGACGAACAAAACCGCAATTACGTATGTCCAAGTGACGAACCTTAGGACGAAGTAGAAGAGTTTCGCCGGGGAGTGTCAAGTATATCTCCGGAACCGGAGACTTCGAACTCTCTCGCCGGGGAAAGGAAAAGGAGGTGAATCCCAAATCACATGATCTCTGGGAATTTCGATTTAGATTTTATTTTGTTTTAGTTTAAGTTTTGATGTGTGAGTTTAAATTTAGTTTGGAGTTTCAATTTAGATCAAGTTCGTCAAAATTAATTGAGAGGGATTCGATTTCAAATGAAAATTAGATTTCGAGGTTTTAGATGTAACATCTTCAACTCAAAAAAAAAATCGAATTGATTAGATTGAATCGTTGCAATGAGAAGATATCTCGCAGCAAAGTGGTGTTGGATGTAAAATCCTTAACCTCAAGAGTTTGATTTTGATGTGATGTATTTCATTGCGACAGGAAAAGATCCTAAAAGATGGGGCTTCGATGTAAAATCCTCGAATCTAAAGGTTAAATTTCGATGTATTTCTGCAATAGGGAAGAGAACGAAAGCAAAGGCAGTCTTGGATGTAAAAACTGACCCAAAAGGTTTGAATTTTGATGTATTTCTCGCAATAAAGGAAGAGAATCCTAAAGCGTTGCGCTCTTGGATGTAAAATCCTCGACTAAAAGTTTTGAATTTTGATGTATTTCAAAGGTAATAGGAAGAGAATCCTAGCAATATAGCCTTTGATGTAAATCTCGACCCAAAAGGTTTAATTTTGATGTATTTCGTTGCAATAGAAGAGAATCCTAGCAAAGGTGCTTCTCGATGTAAAATCCTCGACCCAAAAGTTTTGAATTTTGATGTATTTCGCACAGAAGAGAATCCTAGTACTATAGCTTGATGTAAAATCCTCGACCTAAAAGTTTTGAATTTTGATGTATTTCAGTGCAATAGGAAGAGAATCCAAAGCGTTGCGCTCTTTGATGTAAAATCCTCGACTCAAAAGTTTTGAATTTCGATGTATTTTTGAAGGCACAGTAAGAGAATCCTAAAGGCAATGGATGTAAAATCCTCGACTCAAAAAGTTTTGAATTTTGATGTATTTCAGTGGAAGAGAATCCTAAAAGTAAAGGCAAGCCTTTGACAAAAATCTCAATCTAAAAGATTTGAATTTTGATGTATTTCAAGCACAGAAGAGAATCCTAAAGGCAAGCCTTTGGATGTAAAATCCTCGACCCAAAAGTTTTGAATTTTGATGTATTTCAGTGCAATAGGAAGAGAATCCTAAAGCAAAGGTACTGATGTAAAATCCTCGACCCAAAAGTTTTGAATTCGATGTATTTTAAAGGCACAGAAGAGAATCCTAAAGCAAGGTACTGATGTAAAATCCTCGACTCAAAAGTTTTGAATTTTGATGTATTTCATGCAATAAAGAAGAGAATCCTAAAGCAAAGGCAAGCCTTGGATGTAAAATCCTCAATCTAAAAGTTTTGAATTTTGATTTGAATTTTCGACGAGATTCGATTCGAGATCTAAGATCGGATTCGAGATTTGATAGAGATTTAGAATCCGGAAAGATTGAATTCGAGATTCGGGAAAGACGAGCTTCGAACTCGATCGAAATTTGATTTAAAATTTCAATTAATTAAAGATCAAGTTTGAAACTTGATCGAGATCGGATTTGATTTTGATTGAGAATTCGATTTGGAATTTGTAAAGATGAAATTTGAAAATTTGATTTGAAATTGGAAGGATGAAATTCGAGATTTGTGTTGATTTCGTTTATCTTTTAATGGTTCAAATTTTATTTTGTCGTTTATTTAATGTTCATGTGAACTTGGTGTTTGTCATTTTCGATTTTTTTTTTTTTAAAAAATTTTTTTTATTTTTTTTTTTTTTCTTTCGTTCTTTTGTTCGAAGTTCATTTAACTTTAATGGCGTTTCCCAATCAATTTGCACAAAAGAGGTGAAGGCCAAAACGCGACATGGTCACTTATTCCAATCATGTTGAAAATACGTCGTACAACTCGATCTGGAATATATTTCATACAATCCATGTAAACACTAAACGGATCGTGTATGATCTTGTTGATCCATCAAAAGAATCATCTCGTCAAAAATCCATGTCCGAATAAAGTGAGGTACATGGTCAATAACATCACCTTCCAAGCCATCCTCGGCAAGGATGCCGACGGATGTACATCGGAGGTGTGACATTTCCCATGTAACTCACAGCTCGTAAGGCCGGAGGTTCTCTAGCTCGGGTCCGTTGGAAATGGTAAGGTATTTGTCGTCGTCCATCCTCCCGAAAGTAACCGAGATTCGCTCCACCGGCACCCTTGCACGCTGCGATATCTCGCTCCGTTACCTTGCACATCATGACGGAACCCACCGGTAAAGGTATCTTTATCGGCCCGAACTCACCCGTCCGCTTATCCGAGGTCGTGATCCGAACATGATGTTGCACTCATTCAAGAAAGAAACCGTGCAGTTGTCCGACGAAGTCGGTGATCAGGTATGCAACAATTCCCGTTTGTAGATGCTGATAATGCAACATGGGGTATGCACCGTCGCGCACCCTCCATGTTATCAATCTTTTACCTATCTTCGATAACTAATGGCATCGATCTTACTCGCCCATGACGAAGTATCCCCGCGGGTTTCCTTCCCGTCTTCAAAGAAAGTTGTAGCAAGATCCGCATTGTATTGTGATTCTTCCTTTCCCCGGCATCCATCTCCTGGGGTTCCGAGTATGTGTTTTCCTCAGCGGCTCGGCTTCGCCCATTCTTTTCGCATCCCTGGACAGCCACGTCCACGATTTGCCGTTGTTCATATTCTGAGAATACGCTTTCAAGGTGTAGCTCGAGGCCTTCTAGTATGTTTCGATTCTTCTTCCTTTAATTCTCTCGAAGTATTCGAAAGTTTTCTTTTCAACTTTCTCTCGCATCCTCTCCAGCTCGTATTCCGGAATGATCCGCATGGCGAGGCCTTCGTGACATATTGTGGGATATATGGTTCAATCCTCTCACGTTCCCCTCGCATACCCGCCCTCGGGGATGATGCTCGCTCGGACATCCCCCGGGTTGCTTCGCAACAAGGTCATGCACCGCCGGTGGTTCATCCCAAGGGCGTTGTAGCCTTCTTTCTTCTCGATCTTCTCGGAGATTTCCCGGTTCTTCGTTATTCTAGGAGCCGGCCTCCTTTCTTCGTGTTCCTCGGTGAACCGGTGTCCTTTAAATGTGTGTGGCTTCGCATTAGCAATTGTCCTGCCGCGTCGGTCCGCGCCTAGTTTTGTTAACATTTTACTGGATGCGGCGATTCTTATTTCTTCGTTGCGTGGCCGCCAGAGTAGCCCTCCGAACTTCTTGAATCTCTGCGGGCGCGGCGCCGACAAGCCTGCCCTCCCGCCGTAGTGACTACGACTTCATTTTCGTCTTCTTCTAAGTGTTTGCTTTTCTCTTGCCGTTGGATCGGGGTGGCTTGGGCCACCCACTTTCATCACCGTCCGTCCGGCGCTTCTTCTCGGTTAACTCGGACCCAGTCACTTTCCTCGTACCGTAGGCCGTCGGTGCGAAATCCGAGTCAATCTCGATTATCGCTCCATCTTTCACCCTCTTTTCATCGAGTGCAGCGCGCACGCCATTCTTAAAGTTCAAGACCAACCGCCCCGTTCGACATTTCGCTAAAGTTATTATGAAAAGGATCGTGGCCGTACTAAGAACAAGAACATTAAGAAAATGTTTATTAAAGATACATTTTTTTATTATTCTTATATTTCAAATTTAACAAAAGGAATGAAGTAAAGGATAAAGATGAGGGGAAGAGATTTTGATTCTAACTTAATTATCATGATTTTATTTATCTTAGCACATTTTATTATTTTTGGGTTCGGACCCAATCACAAGTAATTACCACCCGTGTTTCTTAGGATGAAGAATTCATTCCTTCGAAACAGTAGCGTAATATTTTTTCAAGTATCGTCCGTCGATCGGAAGCATATGTCGTTCTCCCCGCAATTCACTACTCGGTAGGAACCTCCCCGAGTATATCGCTTCAACCACAAACGGTCCTTCCCAAGTGGGTTCAAATTTTCTCCTATTCGCGGTGCGCAAGAATGTGTCTCGAGAACGAGAACTAAGTCACCAACTCAAGGTTCTTCGGGCGATCAGCTTGTCATGGGCTCGAACCATCTTAACCTCGTATGGGGCTTCTAAATTCTCGTTGCGCCGGCAAAGTCTTTTCCCTTCCAAGCTTTCTAATTCTTCGAGTCGTAGTCCGGCGTTTTCTTCGTCGTGATCTTGTTTGCAATCGCAATTCGAGTGAAGGAAGCCGAACCTCTAAGGTAACATCGCCGGACCCATACACCAGAGCGTAAGGTGTAGCTTCGAGTAGAGCTCAAGGTTGTCCGGCAGGGCCCATGCTGGCTTCTAACAATTTCTCGTGCCAATTTCTCTTATTATCTATTCCGTGTTTTCTTTTAAGATTCGAACGAGAGTTTTATTGCCTCTGCGCCGTTTCGCTTCGCAAATTGCTGAGTATCGCTGCCGATTCCGTGTCTCCCGACAAAATTGTTGATTTGTGTGCTTCTGAATGCTGACCCATTATCCGAGATGATCCTGCGCGGCACTCCGAAACGGTGTAGACAACTTGCTCCCGAAAACCGTAGCACGTGTGCTTTCACTTCTCTAAGTGGAACTTGCCGCCCACTCGGAAAAGTAATCAGAAATGCAAGAATGAAACGATGTCCTTTCGAAGATGGTGGTTCTATTGGACCCACTATATCTGTGCCCCAACATTCAAATGGCCACGACGCAATTGTCGGGTGCAAGACACTGAGGTCGGTAGAACCACCCATGTACTGCATTGGTGACGCCTTCGGCGATTTTCATGCGCCGGTCATCAATGGTGCCGCAGTACCCTAGCCTTTTAATTTCATCTTCATCTTTGGACCCGACCGGTGAGCGCCACAGAAATCCCGAATGCACCCTTTAACAATTTCACGGGCCTCGTACCCGCTTAGGCACCTTGCCTATTACTCGATCAAAAGACCTTCTCGTATAATGTGTTGTTTATTAATGCGTAAGACGTAGTTCTTTTCGAATTCGATGGCCAGCGACCTATCGTCCGGTAGCTTTCCCCGTTTGCGGTGAAGTTCATCAATGGCTGTCGCCAATCTTCAGGTTTTCCGTCACCGCCAACCGATTCTTTTTCGCTCGATTTGTGTATTGTGTCTGGGCGTCGAGCCGCGATAGGACCCTCGACGTCCGTGAACCGACACTTCCACCGATTCATCTTGCAAATGTGCAAATTTTTGCGAGACGGGCTAAAGCATCTGCGCAAAGCATTCTCTTTTCTAGGAATTTTGTAGATTGTCACATTTGGAATCTGTCTCAGTCACTCGTATGGCATACCGGAAGTATTGTTCGAGTTCGCTTAATTTGCATCACCGCCGATCTGCTGAATGATTAATCAGAATCCCCGTAGATGTTGATGTCTGTTATCCCCATTTGAATAGCAATTCCGTCCCGTTATGAGGGCTTCGTATTCTCGCTTCGTTGTTTGTAATACCTGCTCGTTTTCAAGTGGTAGGAGTATTTTAACATCCCCGCTCCGTGTTATAAAGATTAGCCCGATTCCCGCCTTACCGGCACTATCACTACATTCTTCGTCTTTGTGTGCCGAAGATGCTCCGTCAAATACAATTCCCAACGTCGATCGTCGTTGGGCCTCAGGGTTCATTATTTCCGTTCATCTCATAGACGTCATCCGAGAGGAGATTCGGCCGCAAAGGGTATTGCGAGAAGTTCGGCTAAGACTCGTCCCTTACGCACGTTGCAGGCACGAAAGTTATATCGAATTGCACAATATCATCGACCATCCGGCAAGTCCGCCGAAAGTGTCGGACGAGTCATCAAGTATCAAGTAGTCGGGATTAAACTTCGAAATCAAGCTGACGACAGCGCATGTAGCGCCCCGAGCTTTCGAGCGGCGAAGATCGTGCCAAACAATGCTTTTCAATTGCGGGATACACCTTACCTCCGCTCTGAAGTAACGACTTCGCTTAAGTAGTAAAGAGCATTTTCTTTACCCTCATCATCGACCAGCTGGACAGGCTCCGAGGAGTCGTTCGAGCTGCGTGGGGGGTGACGATGGCCGACGAGACGGGGTCGTTAAGACAGAGGTGTCATTAAATATTGTTTAATGTCTTCGAAGGCCTTCGGCATTTCTCTTTCCAAATAAATCACGTCCTTTTTAACTACAAGCCGAGAAAGGCCGACACCTACTCGACAGTGCTCGGAGAAGGCCGAAGATATGCCACATTTCGAAAAGATCGTAATTGTTTACAGTTTTGGGAGGCGGCATTTCTAAGATGGCTTTAATCTTCTCCGGCCGATTTCAATTCCACGATACGACAACGAATCCTAAGAATTTCCCGAGGTGACGCCGAAGGCGGACAAGGGATGATCTATCTTAAGGTTAAATTGCCTTTAATCGCCCGAAAACAATTCTCAAATCATACAAAAGGTTTTCCTTTACTTTGCTTTTGATGACGACATCGTCCACGTAAGATTCGACTTGATTCGTGGATGAGATCATCAAAAATTCTCATTGTTTCAGTAAAGTTGCCTCGCGTTCTTCGGCCCGAATGGCATCACCGTGTAAAGAAAAATACTCCGATCGGCGTTCGAATGTGCTTTTCATCTTCTCGGAGCCATTTTTATCCGGTTGTATCCTCGAAGATCCATCCATGAATGAGAATATTTCATGTGTCGAAGCACATCGATCAATGGGCTTCCGGAATCGCAGGGAATTCATCTGACATGCCTTGGTTAAATCTCTCTCGAAGTCCACAAATTTCCGATCCGACCATTCTTCTTTCGACCGGCACCACGTTGCCACAGCCAAGCCGGTATTGTTCTTCACTTCGACAAATTTAGCGTCTATTAGCTTTTTAACTTCGCTATGACTTGTTGTTCGACGTACGCATTCTTCTCGCGGACCTCGTTCGACCTGACGTGCGGATCTACTCCTAGCTTATGACCTGCAACCTCTCGGAGCAGACCCGGCATTTCATCGTAGTTCCAAGCAAAACAAATTTTTAAATTCCATTAATAACTTGATTATTTCTCCTGAGTCTTCTTTGTTGAGTAAGGAGCTAACAAAGGTAGTTCAGGCTTCGTTAGTACCTAAGTTAACTTCCGTTAACTCATCTATCAGGATTCGATTTCTTCTTCGACTCGTGGAGCGTCTCCAATTTTGTAAATCTTCGAGTTCGTCTCCGTAGTTTCCATGCAGTTTTCATTGGACTTGCAAGTGACAACCAAGCAAAAATTCGCATCGTCAACCGACCCTACCGCGCCGAATCCGAGTCCATACTTCGAATTGGGAGGACGGCCGGAGTTATTCCATAACTTTTCAAATGTTGTGATCGTCTTTGTCCATTGTCGAGGTAAGAAACCACGTTGAATTAAATTTTGAACACAGGAGAGTACCACTCAAAGGTAATTCCATTAATTCGATGAAGTGACATCTTCGAATTGTACATTATTTTCAGTTTTGGAGGAAGAAGCACCACGGTAGAATTTGATCTACAGACCGTCACTACGTACCTTCGACTCCATACCCTCGACCTTATTAGAATGGATCGGAGTTAGGGTCATAGTATGTACGTAGTGGTTAATCTTCTCGTACATCGATTTGTATTCTTCGTTCTTTTCATCTTCGAGGAGATCTTGTATTGCGGCTTCTTTCGACTTATTGTTGCCGTTCGTTCGATTTCTTTTTCTTCTTCGTGTCCATCATCCCAATCAACATTGATGGTTGGTTTCTTCGTCCAATTGTCCTAGTGTCTTTCTACCACCGCCCTCGTCCCCGGCCTCGACTCCTGGACATGAAGTCAGCGGAGAAACCTTCACCATCTCGCCGAAGGAGCGGTGAGTGGATCGTTGGACTAGAACTTCGTGCGTTCTTCGTTGTCCCGAACTTTTCGCTTTATTTTTGTTACGGTATCTCCGGAGAAGATTGTTTTCTTTGGCGGTGCATAATAAGCCGCATCTTCAATGATTCCAATTTCATGTACCTGAGAATGGCCGTAAGTCTCCTTTGATGCACCGTTCCCCTCCATCGTAATATTTGATGCATCGATGGCAGTAGATGATGGTACCATCCCGTTTTCATGTATCCATGGTCGGCCCAAAAGAGGAGCGTTGAACGACGTTTCGAATCGATTATATGAAATTTGCGGTTGTCTTCGCTAAATCACCGGTCTTCATCGCAACTCGCACACCCGAGGGCTCTTTCTCCTTCTCTGTCAACTTCTTAATAACATTTTGTCGCCTCGAGCTCACGAGCATCAATTTCCAAGTATGCTAGTGTTCGAAGACTCATTATATCATCATGCTCCCGGATCCACCAATACTCCTGTGAGAGCGTAAACTTCCCAATTGTAACCGAAATGTACAACGGCTCATGCCAGATCTCTATCCCAAGTAGTAAAGTCATTGTCCGTGAAGGTAACACTCCGTCGTTCCTTTAACGAGCAAACCTCATCTCAAGGAATCTCCCATTTATTTGAGCTAAGCAAATTTCCTGGATCAAGTAAGGCCTCGATCGAGCTTCATCTCGATAAGATGAGAGCATCGTAGATGCTCGCCGTCGTAGTTTCCTAAGATGGGCTAGCACGTTGTAGTCCACTTTGTTCTCCGTGTCTCGCTTCTTCTCGAATGGGTATGTCTTTCCGCCTGCTGGTTCTTCTCGAACAACCACCTCGCTTCCTTGTCTTTTTTGACCCATTCTCGGGAGGTAGAACTTTTCCACTTCTGAAGCCGACTTCGCAATTTCTTCGAATCTAGTATCGAGTTTGCCGGTGTTTCCTCCCGAATCGAATGACTGCCTTTCCGGATTATCTTTCAAAATCCGAAGGCTCTAACTCTATCGTAACCGGAGCTCCTCGAAACTCACGTATAGATCCGTTGCTTGTTGAACTCCTCGTAGCTCTCTGGTACGCTCTTCGTCATTTTGATCGTCGAGATCATGTATGATTTCGAGAATTGTTGTTGGTATCGAAATCGACGCTCCTGGATTGTCGCTAGTTACGCAATCGTTAAACAAGCCAAAACGTACTAACGCCATCACCCTTATCATTATATGATCCCACCGAAGTGAGAAGATAATCATACAAATCGCAGGTTCGAGGATTTCTCCCCGAATCGAAACAACTATCCTAGGATAAGCAGCCCCTAGTCTGGCCTCAGAATCTCGGTCCCCTTCTTCGTCAATTTTCTTCTTCTCTTCGATTGTCTCCCGTCGAGGTGGTTCTTCTATCGCAAGTGATAGTACCTATTGTACTGTGTCTCGAACTCTCGAATTGAAGTCGAGACCGCTGCCTGATGCTGTCTAAAATCTTCTTCGAAGATCTCGTCCAGGCGGTAGTCCATCCATCGTCAGTTGCAGATGGATAGGGATTTATCTAATGACGGATCTGCTGAGATGGAACATTGACGGAACCTCCTTCGGGGTTCCTTCATGTACTCCTTCGGGATTGTTATATTTTTCCGAAGGTTGTCGTTTCGAGCCAACTTTTGAAGGTAATGCGCTTCTCTATCTTGTGCCTACATCCGATGGTAGGGGCAAAAGTTGGGATCACCTTTCTTGTTGACTTCCTCTCGGTCTTTTGGCTCGGGCAAATCGGAAACTGGAGTTTTCATTAAGCTACGGAACATCTTTCGTAATCGCTTCATTCTCGAACGATATTCTCTCTCGCTTCGAAGCTCCTTCAATGTACGCGTTGAATTTGTACGTTGTTCATACCGCGGGAGACGACTCGATAGCCGGACCGGGGTTGTCGGTAATTTTGTTGTGGTTGTCGCTAATGCTCGGTGGTATTTGCATCGGTTGTTTGGCTTTGTCAACCGCCGCAACGACTCCTGCATTTTCGAAAAGTCTTCTCACGGCCTCTCGCTTGTCCGTCTTGTCGGCAAAACTTAATTGCTTCGCCTCTTCTTGCAAGCTTCCGGCCTTGCTTAACAACTTCTCAAAAGTCTTAATAGTGAATCCTTTCGAGGAGAAGTGCTATCGGCCGTGAATGCTTTTAAGCAAGATGCCGATCGCATGTTGTTCGGCATTGTGGTTCACACTTCATACTTAAATTTCTCCATCGAAGTATGTAATCCACTAGAGTTTCATTCGGTCTTTGTTTCTCTACCACTAAATCACCTATAGTGATGTGTGCCGAGCCCGGCAAATCGCTTAATGAAAAGCACTTTCAGCTCCGAGAATGTCTTACGGCATCCGTTTACCCGCATACTGGGCCGAAGGCGCATTCCCGACGTACTCCAAGCAACGAACCGTCTAAGAGTAGCGCATCGCTCCCGCCGGCATTGCAACAACTCGGCACGAAAGTGCAACATGCCGTCTGGGGTTCCCGGTTCCGTCGAAGGTCTTAAATGAGGTGGTACGGCTTCCTTTTCGGGGTATCGGGATGGGCCGTCGACCCCTTCCCGGCAAGGCTCCACTCCGTCCGACGTATGTCCCGTTCTTCGATCGTGCTGTGGCTTCTCGCACCTGCTGTTCTACCAAGTTCTTGATATCCTTTTCGTGATCATACTTTGTGTTGTATCCTTTTTCGACTGTCATCCCCATTGATTCGATGTAATTTCCTTCCCTCCGTCTACGAGGTGAATGACTTCTCGGGGGTGTCTCTCTAAGGGTTTGCATTTCGACTTTGGAGGCGGCGAGCTAGCGGCCATCTCTTCCATCCTCTTCGCCATTTGAGCGATCGTGTCGTCCTTTTTCCCGAAGCTGTCTTCTTCACGGGGCCTCGCTCCTCTCTTCGCGGCCGCAGAGCACTCGAGAAGATGATGAAGCTCGTGTCTCAACCATGTTTCGATTTCGCATATTCGTTGTCCATGAATTCCGATGAGTCGATCTCATCTCCGAACTTTTCTTCTCTTCTTTTGCCAACCGTTCTGGAGCGTCTGGGTTTTCAACTTTTCCATGGCATCTTCTAGCGGAGCTTTCGTGTATCTTTGTGGTTGCTGCGCATGGTTGCCGTCCTTTTTTCACGAGTCCCCTTCATCGCAAAACAGCACTTTCTTCGTATCTCCAGCCCTCCTCGCGAGACTTTCTTTCTCGGGCCGTCGTTTCGCCTCTCAATCGCCCCGTAGTGGGACGCCACACCATCCTTCTAGCAACCAGGTCTATGACCAGATGGTCTATCGGCCAAATGTGCCGGAAGGTGGTATCCTCCCTAATCCGTAACCCCGATACTACGACAAAGCGGCTAGCCTTCATTCTCTTGCTAGGCTTTTCATCATGACCCGCGGGTTCCCACTGGGCCCAAGACGGGATTCACCGGCACCCGCCCTATCCTTCGTAGAATTTCCGACACTAGGCGCTTTTCCTTCTTTTGCTAGCTTTTCTACCAAAGTTTGGTACGAGCAAACGGCGTAGTTCGATTCTTTCGCGGCTATCGTCGTAGTATGCGTCGAGGTAATGTGGCAGCAATCTTGCGAACATTCTCTTCATCCTCTCGCGGCGGAGAGGGATGGAACTCGCTTCCTCCCAAAAGTGGTATGTAATGCGTGGTGTATATTCTCGGGTAGCGGTATTCCTGCAACTCGGAATTTCCTCCAGAAGGCACCACAGCCCGGCTTCCCCGGCGATCCTTCTATTTCTATTTCTCTTTCGTCTCATACGAAGGAATCTTCGAACCGGACCCGATTTCGAAGACGAAGGTCTTACAAGAAGATCCGTACCCTCCACTTAAGCATAAAGCCATTTCAGTTCTCGGATTTCTTCCCTTTGATTCGTTAAGTCGGGGTAGGTGCGTAAACAACTGCATCATGCAAAGAAGAAGAATCGAGTCCTCCCGCTTTACGCGCATCTCTCCTAGCTCCGGACCCTTCGTTATGTGAGGAAACTCGGGTCGACCTAAGGTTGAACTCTGCGTTGATTCCTTAGCTTCGTATACCTTGTTCGTCACAAAGAGGAGACGTCGGTGACTTTCGACGTTCAGAAGCAACTGGCCCAAACGGATTTACCCCATCGTCGCGCTTCATCCTTATGCATGCCGAAGTCCAAATTCGTCGGTGAAGGAGAAAACCGGCCAGGGCTTCCATTTCGCAAGGTAGATTCTCGGTTGTCGTCCTAAGTTATGCTTCTTTTCTTTAGGACGAAAGGAATCAAAAGAGTCCCAACTCATTCTTTTCGTTCATGTATTTATAAAAAAAGAATCATTTGTTAAAAGAATCACTTATTAGAGGGTTTGTTTATTTAGAACGGAATGTTCAAAGGTGTAGAGAATGTAAGGAATCCGGTTCGTAGGGGAAAAAGAAAGTCTTAAGCAAGACTTCCCGACTCGAAGGATCAGCCTCAAAACTAACACCTATCGTGGGGTCCACCCCACCTCGTAAATGAGGTAAAGGATCTGCGTAACCTCTCTCGTTTTAGGGGTGTCTAAACAAAGGGTTCCTAAATCCGAGAGAATGTTGGCTATACTTTTGTTCAAGATAGAAATGAACATAGTATTCCAACGGAAAGAAGGGTAGTTTGATCCATTAGGGACATGGATACACTACCGATTTTTGAAAGGCATCTATTTATTTATAATGGAGAGAGGAATTCTCCCCGCCGGAGTCGCCGTAAATCCTGTGCGGCTTATTTTTAGGTCGTGTTTTATTTTGAAGAGGGGTCGCCAATGTAAATCTGTCGGCGAATTTTTTAATTTAATTAAAATAAATAATTAAAAGTAGTATTTCCTGATTTCAAAATAATTTTAAGCTCCTCAAGGTTTTAAGATATGAAATTAAACCGACCTCACATCCCAAATAGTTTATATAAACGAGCACCGCACCACAAACCGTGTATCTATCCCTAAGGATAGACACTCGCTTGATGGTGGGGCTTCGATTAAATAAACTAGAAGATTAAGGATACATCCGTCGTCCGCGAACCAATTTTATAAGCCGACAAGTTTCGCTTAATATGAAAACATTAAACAGGTTTATATTACCTGGGTTCTTTAAAATTCCCTATAAGGGCAAGCCCCTATAGTTAATTACATCTTAAGTGACGGAACTACCTAAGAAAAACTCGATAATAATCAATGATTCTCGCTTCAAGAATTTCAAAGTTTATTAGTTTCTAAAGATCAATTTTAGAGTTTCAATAGGGAATGGATCAAATTTTTGAACATTTTGTTTTGTGAATCCAAAGGAAGAAAGGTAGGAGAAATCACCGATTCGAAGTGAACTTCGATAATTTCCCGACTATCCTATCGTTTCGCTTGAATTTAGAAAGTCCTAATGTTTATTCGATATTTCAATCTTGCCAATTTCAATTAATTAGGGCTTATATTTGTATGATAAAATCAAACAAATAGCCTAGAAGATGTGAGGGTTTATTGTCGTATCGGACGACTACCTCGGAATCCTAAGACCGGTTAGGGCTTAATTTGCAATGCAAATGCCTAACGAAGAGCCGAGGATTTTTATGTTGCACTAGGCAAGCTACCTCGAAGTCCTATGGCTTTGTTATTTAATTCTAGGAAAGTTTTGCTGAAGTAGACTCACAGTTTTGGCCGATGACGATGGTCGTGCCGCCCACCATGCTCCGAGCTCCTCGTTGTTGCGCAGGTTTAGTTTTAGAAATCATAAATCAGAGAGATGAGTGTTTTCGTTTAGAAAAAATCTTAATTTCCGTGTGTTTTTTTTATGTTTTATTTAAAACAAATCTTAAAGTTGATTATAACGACACCTGCTAAGATCCCACTATTCCATCCTTCCGGCATCATTATTTTTATCTGATTCACTTAGTCTCGCATGAATTTGCTAAACTCAACCGAATGAGTTCCACACTTTCATTTGCATCGCGGGAAATCCCGTTAGCAACACGTAGGTTACATCATCCGAGGTATTCCCGATCATCCAACAGATCGTTTTAATTTAGTTGTAATTGTAGTTTTGTGTTCTGTTTGTGATTAAATTTGAGTTGTTTTATATTTCAAACGTTTGCCATGAATTTTATCTTGCAATGACTTTTAACTTAATTTTGGTTTCGCTTTAGGGGCTATCCTAAAGGTGTGGGTTTTCATGTAACCGTTGTTTTATCATGCAAGAAAAGTAAAATGCATTTGCAATTGCAAGAAAGTAAATTGCAAGAAAGTAAATTGCAATAAAATAAAAGCGTACCCGGAGGGTTCCCCGCCATCCCCAAAGGCTCGCATTTAAAATACAGTTTAGCTGGTGCAAGTTCTAAAGTAAAGCTAAGGGAAAGGTTATGGTTTTCTACCAAATTCCTAATCCTATAGCTAGTCATCTCCTATGACGTCTAGGTTCTTCGGGTTTTGGGTTTAAGGACGCATTTTCTTCATCAAAGAATAATCAAATTCAATTGTTCTTATAAATATCCTATCATATCGAGGAAGTGCTTAAGAAGGATCTTAAACATCTTTTCAATATTTCTAGGATTATTTTAAGTCCAAATGAATTTAATTATATAAATGAATCGACGTCCGAGGTTTTCAAGTCTTCATAATTTCGTTTCGCCGAATCAGACATTCGAATATCCTATGAGTGAAGTAACACTCCATTTAATGTTTCATTTAAAGAGTTATAATAATCAAAGCTTTCAAGGGTAAATTAGTATTCAAATGATTTGATTTAAGTTAAAGGGTTTAAATTTGGAATAGTGTTCAAGTTGCTTTACATTTAGTTTAATTTAATTTAATTGAAGTTTTAATTTAATTTAACATAGTTCAATTTAATTTGATTTGGTATTTAATTAATTTGATTTGATTTAATTTAATTTAATTATTTAATTAATTTAATTTAATTTAATTGTTTAATTTAATTTAATTTGATTTTAATTATTTAATTTAATTTAATTTAATTTATCTTTAATTTAATTTAATTTTAATTAATTTAATTTAATTGTTTAATTTACTTAATTTAATTATTAAATTTAATTTAATCTTAATTTAATTTATCTTTAATTTACTTTATTTTTAATTTTAATTGAAATTTCAAAAGATTTAATAATTTAATTAAGTCTTTTAATATTTTGAATTTCGAGTTATCATTCTAATTAAAAATTGAGTATTAGTTGATATAATTAATTTAGGGATTTTTAAATTAAAGAATAAATCTCTTCCTAATAAAGATCCTTTATTTTAATAATTCCAATTTTATTATTCTTCCAAATTTAATCTATTATTTAATTAAAGTTTAATCATTTTAAAATTATTTAATGGGTTTCTTACCCTTTAATTATTTAAATTTCAATCATCCAAATCAGATTAGGATCAAATATTTTACTTGTTGATTTTTTTATTAAACCTAAGGTTTTAATTAAGGGTTAAAGATTAATTACCATTTTACTCCTTTTTTAAGCTTAATAATTTCATAACTCACTAAATTGAACTCAAATGAACTTGAAATTTTTATGTGACTTCACTCATATGTCAATAAAGACATGAGAGGAGAAAATGTGATTTTTCTGTATTTAATTTATTTATATAATTATTTTTGGTGGAAAATAGAGATTTTCAAGGAAAATTTGATAACATGACCAAGGAAAGTTTCTGTCCTTAAGAAAATTAGGGGACATTCCTAATGACCAGAGAAGCACTCTGACCACTCCTGGTGATTTTTGAATTATATTATTTTTATTATAATTATTTTGAGTTTTGGAGTGTTAATTAATTTAAAATAAAATAAATGTTGAAAAATGATTTTATATTTTTCAAAAAATTTCTAATATCAAGGAAACCAGAGGAACAAATTTTGCAATTTTCGATTTTTCTATGATTTATAATAATTATTTTAGTGAAAATGCTAGAAAATACATTTTTTTAATTTTAAAATTACCCTAGGGCTTTAAAATTTAATATCTCACTAAATAGACTTAGGAAAAATGTGATTTGTTCCTAAGTGATTAAAATTCAAAATGTGACATTTTGGTGAATTTTATTATTTTTGTGATTTTTATTATTTTTAATTATTAAAAATATTAAAATATTATTAAAAATCAACTTTTTTAGAAAATTGAAATTTTAATTTTCTTAGGTTCCCCTGATATCAGAGAGGCTCCAAAACCAATTTGGTGAATTTTTAAAAAGTATTTTTAAAAGCGAATTTTAAAGTTTAGATACAAGGGCTTAATCAACCCAATAATTAGTTGGGCTAACCAAGTCCAATTGACCTCAAATTTTTATGGTGGATTCTCTGATCCTAAAGGTCAGTGGAGAATTGATTTCAAGTCAATTTGATACCTGGTTAACTCTAATTAATTAAAGACCTATTTTGGGTGTTTAAGCCAATTAGGTTAATCTGAGTGGAATTAACTCAAGTCCTATTTTTCCTAGAGTTCTCTGGTCATAAGGAACATCACCAAATATTTCTAGAATTTATTTCACAACATGCTATTTTTTGGAATTAAAATACTCAAAACAGCAACATGCATTTGAAAAATAAATAACTTTTCACACAGATGGCCTCTGACCTTGGAAAATTCAGGGAATGTCTCTAAAGTTCGCAGGCTTCAAAAGCTCCTATGGTCTCATGCCATGGTGAATTGTATACATGCATGGAGAATTAAATGTATGCAGAGAGTAAATAAATCATAAAAAATAAAATACTTAATTAAATTAAGTGATTTCTTCACATTATTCTCCTCTCGTTCACCGAGCAAGGGGGTATTTTTATTTTATTTTTGTGATTTTTCTACACAAAGATATGGATTTTTGAAGTTTAGGAATTAAATAAATAAGAAAATACCCTAATTTTCTATTTATCCACGCGGCGCCGCCGAAACTCTACAGCCTCCGAACGCACACGCGTCGCGCTTCTCCCATTCGACGCCGCCACCCGAGCCGCAGCCCGGGCCCCGCGGCCTCTCGTACCGTTCGGTCCGACGCAATCCTGGTCGTCCGTGCGCGCGTGTATCGAATGGACGCGCATCCGTTCATCGTCCCCAAGTGTTCTCACCCGAGAGCCGTCCACACTAAATCCCTAAGATCTCACTCGATTCTCAATGAATTTTCATGCTCTTATACTCTATGGATTCGCTTCAAGAGACGAACACATCTATACGCTAACATGTATTGAAACTAAGGCATTTGAAATGGAGAATCTCCGTGCTTTCCTAGATGGATAGTTAACTCGTACCTTAGCTCAGAGAAGTGCGAAGCCACCCGAGAGTTGTCGTACCTTCGATCGGGTCCCGCAAGCTCCGCATGAAGTCTCCGGTTCCAAGTGAATTGTCCGGATATGATTTTGACCAAGCCCGATCACAAAGCTTGAGGTCAGAGCAATCGGGTGGCCTTGAGATGGGCTGCGGGGAAACCTCTCCCTTGTACCAAAAGCAGAAAACATATAAAATCTCTTCATTTATAGTGCAATATCATCGAAAATAGGTATAAATAGACGGTAAAAAGCTATCAAATTTTCGTAGATCAAAATCCTTACATTGTTTCCTTCCTCGGCTAGCCTTAGAGTTAGTGTTAGGCGTGTGGGTTTGATCATCCACACGGGTGTTCGTGTTGGCATTCATCGGTCTGAGGCGCGAGCATGTGTGATGAATCATCATTTTCCTGCAGAGAAAGCCACTATGATAGAATTTCATGTGCGCACACTTCGTAGAGCCAAGTGAACCCTTTATTGTGAACCACTAGTACAAATCCTAGTGGGCCGGAGTCTCTTCCCTCCCCTTACTTTGTGATTCCCCAAGTTTTCCTTAGAGAAATTGGGAGGTTGGACTTGGTAGAGTGAGAAAAGCTTTTGTAGCTAGCTCACTTTGTAAAGTCTTGAGGAGTTAGCGAAATGGAAAAAAGCTTTCGTAGCTAGTACTATTTTACGATATACGTGGAGATTTCTCGAAGCCGGGAATCTAGGGGAGAAACTCCCCACTTCACCTTCGCTAAAGCATGAGGCAACAATGTCACACATCCAAGCGCCCGAGCCCTAGGTTCCTAAGAGAGATCGGCATCAGCGAGCACGATTTACCATCGAGCACGTATGCTTGTGCTTAGATCAAGTCTGATGCATGTCTTCGTTTTGGGAAATCTCGCGATTGCACTTGCACTAGCATCACTTTGTGCCTCGATCGGTCATCTCGGAGCTGATGGGCATCGGATCCGGTAATCCCGGATCGATCGGCCCCGCTTGTGCTCTCGTGCCGGTTGTCCCAGGGCATCGATGCGACACCTCTTTGGTGCCTCGGCCGGGTTGTCTCATGCCGATCGACACCGCTCGCCCCTCCACCGCCGACCTCGGCCTCGGTTGGCATAGCACTCTTGATTCGACCAAATACCCCGACCGAGTCAAACAACCACTTAAGCGATTGCATATCGCAGTATGTGCGCGCGCATGCTTGCTTGCTCGCACGTTGCATCGTATCCTAATACGGGTTCTGCTCGTATGATCATTATGATTTTAGCTCGAGTCGCACTTTCTACGGGTCACTTCTTCCTCAAAATACCAATTTTTAGGCTGCTACCGCCACGACGTGCCCATCCATTTTCGTGTCACTGGTTCCTCGACATACCCTTTTCGAGTTGCTGCTGTCATGACATGCCTATCCCTTTTTGGCTCATTGCCTCCCGATACCCTTTTTTCAGGTGTTACCGTCGAGATGCCCATCCGTTTTGGGTCACTATCTCATCTGATTACTCCTTTCAGTCTTGCCACCATGACATGCACATCCCTTTGGGTCGTTGCCTCACCGACATATACATGTTTCTAGATGTTGCCGTTAATAGAAGGCTCAACTACCTGGCAGGGAGATCCGTAAGAACACGGAAGGACAACCCGATCGTCCGGGAAAAACCGACGGGTGTTGCGGCACATCGCTGTTGGAACAACTTAATAGGCACGAGTCCCCTTTTAAGGGGTAGAGCATAGAGCAAAAAGCCTCAAAGGGCGTAAGAACAACTCAATATGCAAGACTCCCCATTTAAGGGTGAGGGCATAGAGCAAATGCGTCAAAGGGCGTATGAATAACTCAATATGCATGACTCCCCTTTTTTAGGGGGAAGGCATAAAGCACATGCTTTAGAGGGCATAGAAATGGCTCAATATGCAAAGCAAATTCCTCAGAGGGTGTAGGATTACTTAAGGTAATCCGGAACCAAAAGCTATGATACCTTCCGGAGGAAAAAAAAACGCTCGAGGAGAGGGAAAAGAGTTCCCCCCGGCAGTAGCGAACGTAACCATCTTTTTGGTCTACCACGTTACGGGGCAAAAAGGTACAATGATCAGAAATAGGGAAAGGCTAAGAAACTAATCACAAAAGTACAATGACATCGGTGCACACGATAATGCGAAGAATCGAACCGATCGAGGGCGAGAGAATAGACAAAATGAGTTGAGTTGCTAACCATAGCAACAGACACATGGACTGAAAACCAAGGTCTCACAAAAAGGCTCAAAAAGTAACATTGCAATGAAAAAGGCTAGGTCGCTAAAAATGCAAGCCCTTAAATGGGAGAGAGTGCACTACTCCAAGTGGTTCAGCAAACTTGCGGATTCGCTGGGATCAGCAGAACGAGCAAACACAACTCCATATATGAGAAGAGGTTGATTTTTCCTCACACGTAGTTGACCTTAGCGTATACAATAAAATACGCAAGAGAAAGCCTCATCCCCAGTGGAGTCGCCAGTTTGTTTTCGTTTATTTTTTTCTCTTTTAGCCTTGAAGGAGTCGTCAGTCTGTCGATCATCGTATACTTCTCTTTTCCAAATAAGTCTCTCTTTCATGTCATATGAATGACCAAGAGAAGGGAGGAACCATAAAAGAGGGACATACAACAAAGCGACAAATAAGAGAAAAAGCAAAACATGAAAAGCCTACGCGCGGTAAACCTTGCAAGGACAGACCAAGTATGTTAGTCTAAATAAGATCGGGCGTAGGCACCTTAGACTAATATCCGTAAAAGAATGCCTATGTAGACTATCCAAAACTACAGTTTCAGGTATAGGAATATTTTCCGGGGTCATGAATGCTTCAAGTGGACGTATCTCACTTGGTTAATTACACCTTGGGGGTTGCCCAAGAACGCTCTTGATTTAAAAGGGTTTTGCTTTCCTAAGAGTGATAACTAGCATGAGGCTATCAAAGAAGGTTATCTCATTGGGGTAATGCTCCGATGCTTCTAAGCTCTCGCTAAGCCATCGAGCAGAGAGCGAGTCTCTCACATCCTATGTGGGCAGCGGCTCATCAGCATACTAGCCTACAAAATAGCTGTATCATCCCAACTGGGGATCTCAGTACGTTAATGCACATCTGATCCATAAGGGTAGAGTATAAACCATCGTATCTCAAATGGGTGGCAGCTCATCGACAATTCATCTAGATGATGCTAAAGAAGGCAAAAGAGGAGACATGGCTTAATAGGGGTAGTCAAAGGAGGGAAAGAGTAATCCCTAGAAGGTAGAGGCAGTCGGGTCAGGGTACCACAGACCCGTCATTCCAAGCCACTAAGACCCCAGTCCACCTGACCATGAAAATAGTCGACCCAACACATTCTGAGATTCACAATCAGCAAACCGTGAATTGCATCATCCACGGGGAATCTCGATGGCCCTAAGGTCAGAGGAACGAAACTCTATTCTATGACTATCGGTTAGAGCTCCAAGAGGCGGGTCTTACACCTGCCAAAGTGGCAACGATGCCTCAGGAAAGAAAGACAAGCGGAGGTTCAACTACAAGGATGAAAATGCTTCAAACAAAAGGAATTGCACCTCGACTCGGGGAGCCTTCTAACAACTTAGGCGTACTAGACAACCTCTTATGCAGAAAAAGGTATGCAGGGCCAGTAGGGTTGAAGAAGCACAGGAGTTTCTCCTCGTGACATGCAATATGAATGCAATTATCTAGAGTGGTCCTTAATTATTGTGAAGGCCTTATTAGTATGACTTAGATTATGGTCATGCTATGCAACCTATTTTAAAACTAGCCCGAAGACCATGCAAGGAAGTAAAAGCAGGTTTTAAAGTCTTGAATATTTTAATCCTAATGTTTAATTATCATTAATGTTTTATTTAGAATTTTTTTAAAGTAGAAAAATTATAATTTTAGGGTCCTTAATGAGTTTAAATTATATTTTTCGTGATATCCCAGATGCACAGAAAGAAATAAGGAAAACAAAGGCAGACATGCAGGCATGTAGTCATGTAACAGAAAATAAAACAAACCAAATAAAATAATAAACGGCTGGTATCGCTAGGTTGACAACATATCCCAAAATAGAAAAAGGTGGTAGGACTCCGCTTCTACATTCCTGGTCTTAGTTCTATAGATCAATATGAAAATGCAGAACTAAATTACGAGGCACGAGCGTCAGCTCTTGGTCCCTTCCACGTGGTTCTCATTCCAAACGCATTAGAACTGGTGTTTGTACCTTATTTTTGTTACAGACTCTCTTAAGACTCTAAAAAGTACATAGAAAAAGAAAAGACTCAATCATGCATGAAAACAAATGTTAGCAGAAAAGCCCACATGTATATAACGTATAATGAGTCGTGCGTTATGAGTGAGAGAGCTGAATAGCACATGCAAGCAAGTTGTTAAAAATCATCACTTTCTCCCCCCATAGCTGTAATTGTGTGTATGCCTATAAGTAGACACGACTCCCTACAAAAAAGCGTCCTAACACACTACCATGCATATGACTCATGCAGTCACATCAAAGGCACAATGCAAAAGAAGGATACCTGGCTAGGGAAACCAATCCGGTAAAGAACAAATAGTTAGGCATCAAAAAGACTACTCAACAACCAAAATCATAGCCTAGCACACCATCTAACGAAAAGTGTTCAAACCTAGTGCCTAAGTTTAGGGGGCAAGTCTCCGGGTACAGTATAATTTTGATGGGATAGCAGCACCGGCCCTGTCCTATGGATCCAAAGGCCCAAAGATTGAATTTTAAAAAAGTGTTGGCCTCACTTATGACCTATTTTGCTACATGCATAGTTTTAAAATATGAAGAATGTAGTAAGTAAAAATATAAAATTTATATTTCGAGATAAGGGTCATTAAATGCGAGTCCATAACATATAAGGGTGACATTAGTTAGATCTCTGGGATCCTTAGCACATTCATATTTGTGTCAATCTCGATGACTTAATTCGCATTGCTCACTAGGATCAATTTAGCAAGCAATGCTCGTTGAGGCATCAAGACCGACACGGGGTCACTCTCCTAATGAGCAGGACGAGCCATCGAGGCAAATGGGCAAACATACAAACATGCAAGAAGCCCAAATTGTGACTACTTGATCGAAGTACAGAGCAACTACAACGGGCGTCCAAAGGGTGAACATACATCATGCAAAATGCAAGGATACTACATGTAATATGACGCACACTAACGGGATGTACTAGTAAAAACAGGCTACCTATGAAAAGGAATTACACCTGTCCGGGAATCTGGGGCACCATGCAACTAACAGACACCGGCTACAAATGAGTTTGCATCGAGTAAAATGATACCTATGAAGAGGATTTGCGTCTTACCCGAGAGACACTCACCGAACACGCATGCAAACATGCAAGATATGCAACAAGCATATGAGGGTGCACCAAAGTGGTGAGGGTGAGTATACAGTGGAGGCAGTGACTCGGAAAGAACAAGTATGTCATGAAGGCAAGGGTCCAAAAAATGGGTATGCCAAGGAGTCAAGGACCCGGAGGTGGGCATGTTGTGGCAGCAGTGGCCCGAGCAAATAGATATTTCGAGGAGGCAGTGACCTAGAGGTTGACATGCAGTGGTGGCAGTGGCCCGAACAAAAGAGTATGTCGAGGAGGCAGTGACCCGGAGATGGGCATGCTGTGGTCATAGCGACCTGAACAAATGGTTATGCCGATGAGGAAGCGACCCAGAGTTGGGATAATTCTCACTGAGGAGTATCACATAAGTGCGATGCAAATGCAAATGCAAACACACAGGATATGGTGCAACACACGCATGCTAACAAAAAGACAATAAGATGCAGAAGCATACGAACATGCAAGTGATAGTTCGACACAACCACGGTGGCCGGTCAAATTGAAGAAGCGGGGGTGGACCGATTCGGGGTAATCACTTCGAAGCAAAATAGTGGATGATCAGCCCAAGGCGGCTGATCGAATCCAAAGTGGTTGATCGACACATAGCGGTTAATCAAACCTAAATGATTGGGTGATCGGTACGGGGCGATAGATCGAACCCAAAGAGGGATCGAGGATCAGTCCAGGACGACCGATCAACCTGAAGTGCTCATGTGATCGTGTATATCATATGCAATAAGTGGTCATATGCAAAAAAGATGCAACAAGATGGATCATGCACATGCAACACAACCCAAAGATCGATGGCATGTTGAACTCCTCCTAACGTCCTCACATGGGTACCTAAGGTTGTTACTCTTGGAATCACGACAACCACCTCAAGCTTTGGCGGGGAAATGTGGAGTGCTTCTCCCTCCGATTTCTCGTAGGGGAAACTTTCCACCATTCGTAGGGCGGACTAACTACAAAGCATTTCCCGCTCCAAGAATGCCCACAATCTTGTAGGATAGACCATCTATAAAGCTTTATCCATCCTTTAAGATCGAACTCAACCAACTTCTCCTAGGAAGGTTGAGAGCGCTAAAATCGTAGGAAATTGGAATTATGAACTGGAAGTATTAAAATTTAAGGCTCACAAAAAAAGGGAATCACTCGAC
Organism: Papilionanthe hookeriana x Papilionanthe teres; assembly: GCA_022702705.1. Classification (NCBI taxonomy): domain Eukaryota; kingdom Viridiplantae; phylum Streptophyta; class Magnoliopsida; order Asparagales; family Orchidaceae; genus Papilionanthe; species Papilionanthe hookeriana x Papilionanthe teres. The sequence goes on from CM040425.1 coordinate 93,515,947, forward strand.
TCGAAATAAGAGTGGCCAACACATGGTAATCCTAACCTAGGGCTTCCTCTAGGGAAAGCAACGATGCATCACACAGGCATGTGATCGCGTCGGCGTGACCCGTGTGGGCGATCGAACCCACACTCCTAGACCCCACTAACCCAAAGGCTGGCTAGGAGTTTTGATCTCACCGTCGTGACAATTGCGGACACGTTCTCTTTACGCTAAAGAAGAGCCCTGCGTCGAGCCGCCGATGTCTGGTCCGTGCACCAATGTACTCGCAGAATATGCACCGAACAACGAAAAGAGCCAATGAGAGGTACCTCGCACCGAACCACCCAAATGAATGAGGGCAAGAGAGGGAGTTAGTGAGATATGCAAAGTACATATAAATAAATATCGCATCATAAGAAAATATGACTGATACTTACTTTCGTGAGATGGGCTTCTATATGTTGCAATTTCGTTGCCACCTCGCTAATGGTTGGAGCTCTGGCAAAGGGGAGGCAATGAGGTTGTCAGAGGCTAGGTTCGCTGGCCCCAAGGGAAGGAGACCAGCAAGGTTCGGCGAACCTAAGCTGGCGAGGAGAATGGCGGGAAGGGTCTCAGGGTCGAGCCCGAGAGGGATGCACAGCGGTGAGGAGATTCGACAACGAGCCTTCAAGCCCTGGTGGGAAAGAAAGTCAGCGCAAGGTGAGGGCACCGGCGAGGGGACTAGGTCGAGGAGGAGCACGATGCGTGAAGTTTCAGGCAAAAGGCGCGACGCTGATCCTAGGGCATGCGAAGGATTCCGTCCGAAGGAGATTCGGGAAGGAGGTGTTGGCCGGCGAGGAGCAATGGCCGGCAGACTTCGGACGCGAAGGTGAACTTCGTGGCCAAAGGTGGTGACGGGATTTGGGCCACACAAGATATTTCAGCACTGAAGGAGGAGAAGGAGGTCAGACTGCAACGAGACACTGTCGGTGAGAGGGAGACATCGGTGCCAGAGTTCGCTGGCATGGAGCGCCAGATGGCGGGCTTCGGCTGCGAAGCAGGTGCCTTATCGCTGATGGAGCGAAGAGGAAAAGGCCTCGGGTTCGGAGCTTCGGCGACATGGAGGAGAGCGTCAACGCCTGAGTTCGCTGGCGAGGAACGCCGACCGGCGAGGCTGGCGATGGAGAAGGAGTACGGGTTAGGGTTCGTGAAGTGAGGGCCGGCGGCGAATCAATGTCGCGATAGAATAAGGGTGAGAGGGAGGGATGCGATACTTTTTAGTATAATATAATAATAATATTATTATAATAATAATAATTATTATTATTAATTTAATAATCACTGCCGTATTTTTAGCCCAAACGCACCATCATTTTGAAATGAAAGTCCTCACAATGTAAAATTGACGTTCCAGATGCGATCGTGCGTTTGTTTCGTCATTCGGGGTCGTTCGGACCACCTTCTTTTATGATCGGGCTAAAATTATAATTGGAGCATTTTTAGCTCGCCCGCGAAGCATATACGTAATGGACATCTCCCTTAGGTAATATCGACGTCCCGGGGACACTCGTGTGGTCTGTTTTGTCGTCTGGGGTCATCCAGACAAGTTTGTTGGTGGACGAGCCAATTTGAGCCAGTTTCCCGTGCGATGTGGTGAATAACACATGTTGACCTGACCGCAACTATCCGACCAGTAAGATATCGATCGGTCTTCACCTAAGTGATAACCAAAGTCTAGCAGAATGACCCTGGCTACGTGTCTTTCAACACGCACCGGGGGGGCTCAAATAGATGTCTTGAGCCATGTGTAACTCATTTGCATAACTTATGATCCTGATGCGCTTGAGTGAACATCTCACACACGCGGGATCAAAAAATGATGCCAACAGCGGTGCCAGGCTTCACCGACGGCTGGAGGGGCTCCATTAAGCACGCTAGGGTTTGCAAAGGAGAGGGCTGGCGATTAGGGTATGTCGCGATAGAATCAGGGAAAGGGGGAGAAGCATAAGTTATATAGGATTTTTTAAAAAAAAATTTATTATATAATAATAATAATAATAATAATATTATTATTATTATTATTATTATTATTATTATTATTATTATTATTTATAATTATCATTTGAGTATTATTGGCCTGCACGCGACACCGTGGTGAAATGAGTGTCCCCCTAAGTAACATCGATGTTCCAGACGCACTCATGCGGTCTGTTTTCTCATTTGGGGCATTTCAGACTTTTTTTTTTACGATCACGCTAAAATGATAATTCATGCATTTTTACCCAACCCACGAAGCCGCAGCGAAATGGACGTCTTTCTTAAGTAAAATCGACGTTTCGTATATGCTCACGCGGTTTTTTTTGTCATTCGGATTCATTCGTACAACGTTTTCAGCAATCGAGCTGAAAAAGATAATTTGCATATTTTTTGCCCGTACACAAAGCAGTAGCGACATGAACGCCCTCTTTAAGTAATATCGACGTCCCAGACACATTCACGTGGTCCGTTTCGTTGTGCGTGGTCATCCAAACATGCTCGCCCTTGGAAGGGCCCAATTGAGTCAATTTCACGCACGATGCGGTGAATGAAATCTGTTGGTCTGACCAAAGTAACCGACAAGTGACATGCTGATCGTCCTTCGCCAAAGCGAGAGCCCAATTCTTTCGAAACGACCTCGACAACGTGCCCCTCGACATACATTAAAAGTTTTGAAATGGATGTCTCACGCTAATAAAATCAACACATGCATCAAGCAAGGTTCCATAGCCCTCGAGCGGACATCAAAACTTGATGCCAACACCTCCCTCGCCCTACCACCACCCCCTTCCCCACACTCACTGCCGCCCCCGCCTCAGCAACCACCTCCACACACTCTCCTAATGTTACACCAGCCCCACCCTGAGCTCTGCCCCAACCCTACCCCAAGCCCTACCTCCACCCCAACTACAACGGGTTTGAGTGCATCAAAGGCCTACACCACCTCTATCGAGCAGGAATCGACATGTGGCAGCTACCGCGTAAGTTTTTTTAAGATACTGTCAGTAAAGTTGTTTATTTTTTCAATTGAATATAAAACTAACAAATTGTTGTTTTAAGGTTCTACCCCCAAACCAAACTATTCATGCTATTCAAGATATCATTCGAAGCAAGTACGACTCAACATACTTGTCGTGGAAGGAGATCCTGATGGACATTAGAGATCTTTAGTTTCAGAAGTTTGCGATAAGTACCATTCACTAATAGTTTAAGTTGTTTAAATTATTTTATCAATCAAACATATCCCCTATAATATTAACAAAAATAAATCTCCTAACAACATGAGCACAAGGCCCACGTCCGAGACAATTTCAAACACAAGGACAGTGATCACCTCCGGGACATATTTGGCGATATCCGGAAATCGCAACAACGTCCTCAGTGGCTCGGAGAGAATATTTTTTGCCACGCTGCTTAAGACTTGAGATTCTCCAGACTACCAAAAGAAGATGAAGCAAGAAAAGCAAAATAGACGGTTGGACTGTGGAGGTGTGGGTCTTCTAAGCACACTAGTGGGGCGCTCCCACATACATAATACAAGTGACAGCTGGTAAAATTTCATTTTTCCTATAAGATTTTCTATAGTTCGAATATGTATTCTAACTATTTTGCTTTATAAATAGACTGGGGAGATTGGACGAGAGCCCTCCGTCGTCGATGTACATGAGCGCACCCACAGGAGGATGTCCAATCAATCCTGGATCAATGATAGATCCCGTGTGACCCAGATAATTGACGAGCTAAACTTATTTGACGAGTACATGTTAGCTCTAACTGAAGGTAATTACTTTTTTGTATGAGAGATTCCAGCGGTTGAAGGAGAGTCGATCCCAGGCATTGGGAGATATTACGATCCGTGAGCGCGATCCTTCTGAGTACGACTTGTGGAGGGAGATTGCTAAAGGGGATGGTCGAGTCTACGGGCTTGGATCGCAGAGGTTTGCCTACGACACTCACCCCTCCACCAATGTTTCTACAGCTTCTACCTCTACCGCATAGGATGAGGAGATCCCAAGCATGTTGCAGCATTCGCTACCGAGATAGAGGCACACTTCTCTCAGATGAGGTCGGAGTTGGAGGAGAACATGGAGGCCAAACTGAAAGCTGACAACGGATGAGGGAGTGTGGCAAGGCAGCGATATTATTGACGGAGGAGGAAGCGACAAATGACAATGGGGATGAGGTTGACACGATAGAGAATAATGATTTGGAAGGCATTTATTTTATATTTATGTATATTTAGCCATAATTTTCTATAACAATGGTGTACATATTTTAGAGTTAATGCATTTTTTTATTTCATTATTTGATTGGATAATTTAATGTTTGGCAACTATCTTATTTCCTTAAATGCTTGGACCTATATATTAAATGTTGTGATAATGTAAATACGAAAGAAAAAACTTTTTTTTTGTTATGCTACAGGTTTCTGATAACTTACAGTCGATTTTGCGAAGGTTCTAAATTTTTACTTAGGCAAAATCGACAGCTAGCCGATAAACATTTTATCGACGCCTAACTGACACATAATTGACCACATATGGTGCGTCACACAAAAAACGCGACACTTTTCTGACAGATAAATTGTCAGCTATAAAAAGATGACGCTTAACCGACAGTTTTACCTACGTATAAAAACTAACGGATGCAACACTTTTATTTCAGCTAACCCGTCAGTTATAAAAAAAGCGACGCATAACTGATGGCTTTGCCTGCTTCAGAAAACCAACTGGTGTGACACTTTTTTCACGTGTATGTCGTCACTATTACGTATGGAGGAATCATCGGTTATATGAACTAACAATTACCGACGACTCAAATTTTCTCCAAGAAAACTATGACATTAAATCGTCTGATAAGCGTCGACACATTTATTCCGTCAGAATCGGTCAGTTACAAATATTTTACCTACAAGTTTAAAACCATCGGTAGACCATCAACAACATTAAAAGTAATGATTCTTCTTATCATAACCGATGAATTGCATCCGTCGAAAAAAACTTAAATTTTTACGTGCTTGTTCTAGTACGATAAATCTTTCGAAGAAATCATAACGTGAGAATAACATCAAATTCAGAAATTTGATTTTGAGGAAAATGATAAAAAAATATATTTGTAAAATTATATAGGTTCAGTTAATATGAAACTAACATATATACCTTTTAAAAAACCAGATTAACATGCCATATTATTATTTTTGTCAAACAACAACCTGTCTTAATACAACTTTATTTGGCTCTAAATTAAACAATCTTTTACACATGCTGGAGTTGATCTCACTTTGCGAATAGTTTGACCCGAGCAACTCGATCTGAATTCATTTAAACTTTTACAAGTCTTGTTTACACTTATTAACCAATAACTGGGTGTAAATTATATATATAAATCTATACATTGTTCGTCCGTATTGATAGGTGAAATAAATAAATGATTCCATATGTTTTACGAAAGGATGATTAAAGACAACCATTCTTAATAACCTCAGGATAGGTGAGTTTACTATATATATATATATATTAGAGTATAGGAACTATCAAATGATTTGAATCAAATACAGACGCTCTTGATGATAATTTGAATGTACTAAAACATTTTAATTGGTTCAACAAATTAAGAAAATTCATCTCTTTTGGCATTTACATCTAATGTGTTCATTCTTGTACATATCATAAACGAAAAGCCATTAAATTGTGAACAGAATTGACCAATCTTAATTCATTCCTAATGTTTATACTATAAATCCCATTCAACAATATATATATATATATATATATATATATATATATATATATATATATATATATATATATATATATATATATAGATATATATATATATTATAATATGCCGCCATCGTAGACTTGGACAAACAACAACGCAATGTCAAAATTTATTTTTCAAGGAATGAAGAATCACTGAATCCTCCCATAAATTAATCAACTTATATCACACGTAATGCATATGATGTAAATCACATTCAGCATCACATTGTTATTTGCAGTTATCATAGACTTTTAAAAAGAACAGGAAATGTCAAAAGCTGTACAGTGGCTTGAATGAACTAGAGATGTTCTAGCTGCAACCAAATGTTGTGAAAGAGAAGACAAACATGCAACTTGTTTTTAATGCGAGGGCTTAGGGCTGAGGATTGATGACATTGTTTGTTAATAAGTTATTAATGATGATTTATATCTTCGTGGTTACAATGATGGTTAAGAGATAATCAAAGGAAGATTGGAGGAAGTTCATAGGTTTAAAATACAAGTTGGGAATAGCTAGCAAAGCGAAAGCTTGTCATGAAAGTATAATGAATATATAGTTCAGGTTAAAATTAAGCACACAAAAGTGAACTCATGAAGAATTAAGATATATAGCCTTCAGCACTCACCAATGATTCATGTTAAAACGTCTAACTTGGGGAAAAAATTTGCATACGTAAGACGCACGCAGCGCTGAGTGCATTAGAAGGTTATAGGGAGGTTATTCAGATGTATTGGGGGGTGGAGGGGGGTGCGTATTTCTGTTTTATACCCCCTGTGACCTCCATGTAACCTCCCTGTAACCTACAAATAAGTTCTGCGCTTTTTATATATTTATAGGTTATTGCACTAACTCCCGTCAGGTATGGGAGCGTACGCTGTGCGCAAATAAATTTGAGTACCACCTGTGTTAAGGAGACACTGCACCAACATGGGATTCGAACCCGGGACCTGAGGGAACTTATGACCTTCATAGAGGCTGCTCTACCAACAGGGCACGAAATGCCCATACTCAATATATATATTTATATATATAATATGAACGATCATATTTCTATACCAAAAACCTGCACGTAACAAATACCAATGTCATAAATATTTATAATTGTCAGCGGCAGGCGGCAGGCAGTGAGCAGCAAGCGGCGGCAAGTTAGGTTCAGGGTGTCGCAGCTTGCATATAGCATTTTACATAAATGGTGTAATTAATATTTGACCAAATAAATCGAATTCTAAATTTATCCAAAATAAATTAAAGTCAAATTTATTCATACTTCACACCGTATTTATAATTCATTATGACAAACATATAATTTTCTCAAACATCTATAAAAAAATTACAGTACATCACAAATTCACTCAACCAAACAGCTCCCGTGAGAAACACGATAGCTCGAAGTTTCTTTCCATACTGCTATTGTTGACGCGTTCTATAATTAAAGTTAAGTAAATCATATTAATATTTCTTATAATAATTATTAAAAATATATAAAATAACAATATTGAATCACACTAGCGAAGTCATTTAACTTGTCCAACAAATGGATTTTTTTTCTTCTCATGCTGATGACATATCAGATCTTATGCCTCATACGCACTTATTTCAACTTATTTATATGTCGAAGACTATTGTTCAAACTACAATAACAAAAATTCTAAGCAGACAGAAAGCTGTTCATTATTTCGTCCAGACAGCATAATTATCAACAGGAATAATTAATATCTGTCTATTTAAAGCCGACTCAGTGTTCATCCTTAGTCAAAGTTCACAAACCAAACTTTAATCAGTTGTCAGCTGTCCGGCTTTCTTGAATAATAAATCAACTCCTTGGACCAACTTAACTAATACCACCGCCAACCCAACCATCCCGGTTAATACACATGGTCGACTTAGAAACATTTCACCGCCCTCACATGGAGCGCTATTTACGTACGGAGTACGCACGCAGTTCTACGTGTGTACTCTCCCTGAATAATCTTCCAATAACTCAATTATTGAGGGGTTATTAAGAGGTTATTGGAGTATTAACTCCAATAACATCTCAATAACTCCCAATAACCTACCAAAACATTCTGCGGTTTTGCACTCATGTTTGGAGGTTATTGTGAGGTTATTGAGAGTATTAACCCCAATAACACTAACATAACCCCCCAATACACTCAGAATACGCACGCAGAACTGTGTGCGTACTCCGTATGTAAATTTTTCCCCTCACATGGGAGAAGTATTATGTTCAGATGATGAATGTGTGGATGGAGAAATTATTCCATACCGAATATGTACGCAGAATACGCACGCAGCTCTCAATAAGCATGCAATACCCCCATAATAATCTACGAATAAGTCTAAAATGAAATCCATACAATAATCTGCAAATAACACAATATTTATTTAATACCTAATAACCTGCAAATAACCCCCAATAATCCCAAATTGAAGTTATTGGGGGTTATTCCGCAAGCAGCTGCTGCGTGCGTACTCCGTATGAAATAATGTCTTGTGTGGATGACGGTATTGATCGCACTATACCACCGAATATATGATGTTGTGCAATCCACACCATCATCCGCACTTCAATTAAAACTGCTCCCACACATCAGTCAATTCATATTATTAACAATTGACGGCTCCCCTTTGACAAATCTAATCTCTCATCGGAAAATATTAAGTCTCTTGCGGCCACTCGATTAGAGGAGAAATATTCTCCCTCTCCGATTAGCCTCCACGTCCGATGCACGGCATTACCCCGCCTACCAAGATCTGCGGGAAAAGTCGCAAGGGCCCACCTGACGTTGACCAATACTGCTTACCCGAATTCCTCGGCTTGTAGAAGTCAAAACTGAGTGGGAAATGGCAGCCAGTATCCACTTCGCCGGCAGTGGTGGGCCACGCGGTTGAATCGTTAATCCGTAAGATGTTTCGCGGCGCCTTGCACTATAAATGAAGCTCCTTGCATGACAGGGCTGAGTATTGGCAGACACTGAATTCTGAACGTCAGTTGTGAGCTTGAAGATGATCTCCATTAAAGTTCCTGTCCTGTTGTTCATAGCATGCTTTCTTCATTCCATTCTCTTGCATCCATGTCATTGTTTGGGTTTGCTGAATACTTATCAGTTAACAGAAGCTTATGCAAATGATGGTGAGTCCGTATGTATGTAATTATGTATGTATGTATATATATAAATAGATTGCACCTCTGTCGTAAGCCGTGGCGTGTTGGTTGACGGGATTCTCTGTAAGTCTCCTCAGGTCACGGGTTCGATCTCCCGTGGTGCGAGATTCTAGAATATATAGGCACATGGCGTCAGTCCTCCATCATAGGACTGTAGCGCATAAGAAATCAGTATTTGGGTCTCCGCCAAATATTGATTCTTATATATTTATATATATAGATTGCACTTATACTATTTTTATTATATTTTGTGATCGTTAATTAACTTATTGGATTATTGCATGCAGCTAAAGCGATAGACCAAGGAGTTGCTTATGTGCTTATGCTGATAGCACTTATACTGACGTATCTTATGCACTGAGGATTGATTTTTGCCGTATAAGAGTTCAGCTGTCAATCCTGCACTTCTTTTACTATTTATGATTTATAAATGCATGCTAATTAAGCTGCAATTTGTACTAGTTTGCTGTGAAACTATGAGATAGAATATTTTGTCAACGTAATAGTCTTCTGACTATCTCATTTGTAAAGTTCAAGATTTCTGTTTATGGATCTATTTTAATTACAACTTTATGAAACTTTAAGCAGGCCCCCACTCTCCTCTAGGTTTTTGTACATTCATAGTACTGCATGTTGCATGCTACTTATAACCCCACAATAATTGTTTGGGACAGATTATGATTATGGCATCAACTCAAGCAGACAGTAGACAATGAACCAAGTATACTTTCTGTTTGATCAGTCTTAAAAATCATTTTCCCATCAATAGAATGAAAACTGATCAAAATTACTGGTTTGATTTGTGAACCCACAAAGTTGTCCTCGTTATGTAGAATCAACTATTTCAAGCATAACATTTTTAAAAAGAAAATTGGAACGAGAAAAATTACACCAGAAAATACGACACAGAGATTTACGTGGTTCGGCAAATTGCCTACGTCCACGGAGCTGCAGAGGATTTTACTAGTTTGAGGAATTACACCGTCGAGAGTCTCGACGTTTACAAGAAAACTCTTTCTCTCTCTTTCTCCTTCTCTCCCCTCACCTTCTCTCTCACTCCTTCTCTCTCTCTTCCTTTTTCTCTCTACCAAAGCCACATAACAATGTAAAAAGAAAAACAATCCTTTTCTCCTCCTTATGCACGCACCAGCCAAGAGGGGAGAAGCTCTCCTCTACACAAAAGCAGCAGCCGAAAAAAACCAGGGAAAAAGAGGAAGCAATTCTTGCTTTATCTTTTCTCTTATGTAAAGCTCAAAAACGGGATTAATGGAGCAGGTGAGCAATTTAAGAAAGAAGGCACATTAAGGCAACCTCCTTAATTGCCATGATGAAGGAATCACAGCACTTTAGGGAAGAAGGAAATAATTAGCAAAGGAAATTGATTAATTAAGAAATAATTAATTAACTGCCTTAATTGACAGTGGACCGGGCTCCACTAATCCCAACAATTCTCCCACTTGGAGACTGGGACACTAGTTACGTCACCCACTGGCTTCCTCATCTGATGGCTGTATCGATCTTTCCTCAAACGTGATATCCTCCACCTCTGCAACTCAAAGTCCTTGTTCTTTAGTTTAGAAGACCAACTGAAGCTGCGCACAGCTTCAGTTTCTCAAGAGTAACACCCTTTGTCAACATATCAACAGGGTTCTCACTTCCACGAATTTTCTCAAGCAACAACTGTCCGTCATCTAATAATAACCGTATGAAGTGGTACTTGATCTGAATATGCTTGGTCCTGAGATCGAAATGCCGGATTCCCGCAAGCGAATATGGCACTCCGACTATCACCGTAGAGAATGCCCTTTTGATCTTTCTGCCCAATTCATCCAAGAAGCCCCGTAGTCATATCATCTCCTTTGCTGTCCTCCGACACTGCTACATACTCGCCTTCCAGTAGTAGACAACGAACCTGTCTTCCGCGATTTGAGCACCATGATACGAGCAGTACTCACCAAGAGTATAAACATAACCTCTGGTGCTCCTTCTGGTATCAATGTCTCCAGCTAGATCAGCATCAACATAGCCACATACCTCCAGGCTCTTTCCTGAGAAACACAAGCAGGTTTCTGTAGAGCCTCTTAGGTATCTGAAGATCCACTTCACAGCTTCCCAATGTTCCTTTCCTGGATTACTCATGTATCTGCTCACAACTCCCACTGCATGAGCAATATCTGGGTCAGTGCGTACCATAAGCATACATAAGTGAACCAATAGCCGAAGCGTAAGGAACCTTACTCATATAGTCTCGTTCCTCATCCGACGTGGGTGATCGACTCTTCGCCGAGTCCGAAATGATCGCCCAAAGGTGTGCCAACTGGCTTGGCCTTGTCCATATTGAACCTGTTAAGCACCTTTTTCACATATTCAGCTTGTGAAATCTTAACGTACCTTTGACTCTGTCTCTGATAATTTTCATGCCAAGGATTTGCTTTGCCGCTCCTAAATCCTTCATTGCAAAGTGTTTTGACATCTCGCTTCTTCGCATTATTGATCTCATCAATGCTTAGCTCTGCAATAAGCATATCATCCACATACAACAATAGGATGATATATGAATTGTCAAAATACTCGACATAGCAACGAATGATCCGCTCGACATCCGTTGTACCCTGCATTGAGCATGAATTTATCAAATTTCTTGTACCACTGTCTAGGAGCTTGCTTCAGGCCATACAAGCTCTTTTTCAATCTGCAAACTGAGTCTTCCTTTCCCTGTACCACGAACCCTTCAGGTTGGTGCATGTAGATGTCTTCTTCAAGGTCTCCATGAAGAAAGGTCGTCTTCACATCTAATCGCTCAAGGAAGAGATTTTCGCAGCCACCATAGATAGTACCATTCCGATAGTTGTAAGCTTCACCACAGAGAGAAAATCTCGAGTAATCAATACCATGCTTCGCTGAAAACCTTTAACAACAAGTCTTGTCTTGTACCTTTTATCGCCATCATGTTCAGCCTTTACCCGATACACCCACTTGTTGTGTAAAGCCTTCTTCCCTAGTGGAAGATCTGTTAGCTCCCAAGTCTGATTTTCTAGCAGAGAATCCATCTCCTCCTTCATGGCTAGCTCCCACTTGCTCGAATTTTCATCTTGCAAGGTTTCTTCATAACTCTGAGGTTCTCCACCATCTGTCATCAGAATGTAGTTTAAAGTAGGAGAATACCTCGTGGAGAGCGTCTCAGCCCTTTCGACCTGCGAACAGTAGTCGGAGTAGTGAATGACTCTGAACCTGATTGCGGAATAATGGGAATGGGTGCCCCGGACCCACTCTCGTCGTCATTCATATTTTGATCATGTACTGTGACCTCTGGTAAATCATCAAACTTTACCAGCTCAGATTTCTGCAGATCGTTGTTTCGTAAACCGTACTTAGACTTGTCTTTGTACATCAATTTCTCATTAAAGATCACGTTCTCGCTCCTTATGATCTTCCGATCTCGATCATCCGTAAACGATACCCAAATGCATCATCTCCGTAGCTCAATGAAGTAACACTTCTTCGACTTCGCCTCAAACTTACTTCGAGCATCCGGATTAATAAGAACATATGAAAGACAACCAAAAGTCTTAAGATGAGAAAATTTGACCTTTTACCGCTCCGTGACTTCCTCGGGTAATTCACGTTTAATGGGACGGATGGCCCCCCGTTGATCAAATAGACCGCATCGTCGACCGCATCTCGCCTCGCAAGGTTGGTGGTAGTCCGGCGTGCAATCTCATGCTTCTAGCCCTCTCATCGATGGTCCCGTTCATGCGCTCTCGCAACACCATTTCGCCGTGGTGTCCCCGGAATGGTCTTCTCCATTCTAATGCCCCGAGCCGCACAAGACTTCTCGAATCCACCATCAATGTACTCACCACCATTATCGGGTCTCGTACATTTTAATTTTAAGCCTCGTCTCTGTCTCAACCATGGCCTTCCAAGTCCCGAACACATTAAATACATCGATTTATGCTTCAAGAAATAGACCCATACCTTCTCGCTATGATCATCAATAAATGTGACGTAGTAGCGAGAGCCTCCAAGAGATGCCATCTGGGAAGGTCCCCACACATCGGTGTGTACAAGTTCTAATTTTCCCCGCCTTTAGCGCTCCCGCCACCTTTCGGAAACCGACCTTCTTCTCGCTTCCCATGATGCAACTTTCACACATGCCAAGATCAACCGACTTCGCCCTGCGCCCGCCTCCGGACCGAAGCTCTTTCATGCCTCTCGGACTCATGTGTCCCGACTCGCAATGCCACATGTCCGATGTGCTCTCTGCAACAGTAGTATTAACACTGTTAATTAAACCGATAATCATATACAACGTACCGCTCTTCTCACCTCGAGCCGTGCACGTTGCTCCTTTAGTTACCTTCCGAGTGTTATTCGAGAATACTATTGTATGCCCTCCTTCATCTAGCTGCCCAACAGAAATTAAATTTTTCTTCAGCTCAGGAATATGTCTGACCTTTTGCAAGATCCATTTGCTTTTGTTAGGGAGTGCAATTTCAACATCTCCCATCCCCACTACGTTCAAAGTCGCTCCATCAGCAAGGTACACCTTCCCAAAGTCACCTGCAACATAGTTTTGCATTAACTCCCGGTGGGAAGATGTATGAAAAGACGCCCCGAATCCAGTATCCAGTCATCAACGGAGCTGTGAACTGCGAGCAACAGCGCATCCTGAACTTCTTCAGTTACCGCATTAGCACCGGTGTTCTCCATCTTCTTAGGATTTTTGCAGTTCTTCTTTATGTGACCAGTTTTGCCACAATTCCAGCAGGTTGCTTGCTGACCAGGCTTTGACTTGCTTTTGCTTCTGTGTTTTGATTTTGACCTTCCTCTGTTTGAGTTCCTGTCATGTGATCTCCCTCTGGAATCAACATTTAGCGCCGAACTCGAACCCGAAGTCTCGCCAGAATCTTTCCTGCGCACCTCTCGCACCAAAATTAAATCACGAATATCATCATATTTTAGCTTAGATTTACCGCGTAATTGCTAACGGCCATCCTCATAGCTTCCAGACCTATTCGGCAATGAAGCCAATAATATCGGCGCCGTATCTCATCATCAAATTCAATTTCGACGGACGACAATTGATTTCGTGATGGTATCGAAGTCATTCGGATGTTGTACAACGGATGTACCTTCCGCCATCTTTAAGTTAAATAACTTTTTCATCGATGCACCTTGTTATTCTGCCGACGGCTTTTCGTACATACCGACAAAGCCGCCATGAGATCCGCAAGTGGTCCTCTCTTCGATAACGTTGTGTGCAATCGATCTCGACGAGGTCAATCGAATAACCCCCGGAACCCGTCGATCCAACGGATTCCGATCGGCCTCGTCCATCTTCTCCGTCGTCGTCCCGCAATGGAAGATGAAGTTTCTTCCCATAGAGGTAGTCCTCTATCCGCATCCGCCGCGAACCAAAATCTGTGCCGTCAAACTTCTCGATCTCTGAAAACTTCACTTCGTCTCCAGCCATCGTTCTTCCTCAGATCCGAACCGGGCTCGATACCAGCTTGTTATGAAAACGACGACAATAAAGCAAATTGGAACGAGAAAAATTACACCAGAAAATACGACACAGAGATTTACGTGGTTCGGCAAATTGCCTACGTCCACGGAGCTGCAGAGGATTTTACTAGTTTGAGGAATTACACCGTCGAGAGTCTCGACGTTTACAAGAAAACTCTTTCTCTCTCTTTCTCCTTCTCTCCCCTCAAATTTTCTCTCACTCCTTCTCTCTCTCTTCCTTTTTCTCTCTACCAAAGCCACATAACAATGTAAAAAGAAAAACAGCCCTTTTCTCCTCCTTATGCACGCACCAGCCAAGAGGGGAGAAGCTCTCCTCTACACAAAAGCAGCAGCCGAAAAAAACCAGGGAAAAAGAGGAAGCAATTCTTGCTTTAGCTTTTCTCTTATGTAAAGCTCAAAAACGGGATTAATGGAGCAGGTGAGCAATTTAAGAAAGAAGGCACATTAAGGCAACCTCCTTAATTGCCATGATGAAGGAATCACGACACTTTAGGGAAGAAGGAAATAATTAGCAAAGGAAATTGATTAATTAAGAAATAATTAATTAACTGCCTTAATTGACAGTGGACCGGGCTCCACTAATCCCAACAATTATGGCATCAACTCAAGCAGACAGTAGACAATGAACCAAGTATACTTTCTGTTTGATCAGTCTTAAAAATCATTTCCCCATCAATAGAATGAAAACTGATCAAAATTACTGGTTTGATTTGTGAACCAACAAACTTGTCCTCGTTATGTAGAGTCAACTATTTCAAGCATAAAATTTTTAATTTGAAATTTAAATCTTTAAATTATATTAAGTTATATTTAATTATAGCAAAATGCTCCAATTATGGCTTAATTAAGCTTATACATGGCATGATTACTACCAAGGTGAGTTGTTAGCACATATTGTAAGGTTCAAGTATTTGTATATATGAAGTGCAATACTAATGTGGGAATAATAAACAATATGTATGTTAAAAAAAAATCTAATTATTTTTGTAATGCTTTATATATAAAGAGTTTGTTTGCAGGATTTGGGGTTAGAAATTATTAAATGGTTTGTGAGATGTGAGAATATAATAAAATTATGTTTAATTTTCAATTTTTTTAGTAATATAAACATTGTAAGCTTATTTGTATGCCGACATATCATCTTCAACCTTTGAAGCATTTGTGGCGATATCTCCAAGGCACAATCACCTATGATATAGTAATCATTAGGGCTGTAAATGAACCAATGCACTCGATGAATAACTTGAACTTGGCTAGATTAAGACTTGATCATATTCTTTCAAATAAGTAGATAAATAAGATTGAATAATTTTTAGAAGCTTGAAATTTAAATGAACTATGCATGAATATAGCTAATTTTTTTCATTTATGTTTGCAAACAAACTCGTTTGTTGTTCAACAACTTGCTAAATACAAAATATTATGCTCAATGATAACTCGTATTATAAATGGTATATTATTTAAATAAAATTTAATTTCTTAGAATTTATTTAATTTTATATTTAATAGTAGTTTATTATTTTATTAATAATAATTTTGAATTAATTATTAATTATATATATTTTTTATTAAATTTAAGTTGTTATATATGAAATTACATAAGATTTATGTGTTATGTATGAAATACCCCTTAAACTTCACTTGGGACCCCTACAAACCTCATTTTTCACTGGCGTGTAAATAACTAAGGCAATGATTAGATTGAGGGGTGCAAAGATCTTTGAAACTCTAGCCTTTGGTATATCTCCCCTCTTCACTCTAGTCGTAAGTCTTACCTGATTAACTTGCGTATTCCTCATTCTGCACCCCACCCCATTTCACGCGCTTCAACTTCTTTAAATCCTATAAATCCTTCTTCAAAATTCATTTACTATACCCTAGATTTAAGGCAAAAAAGAGGAGATTTTGGATTTAAGATCCTATATGGTTTAAAGTTGTCATTTTTTGTTGTTTAGAGAATATCTGTAATTTAAGGCAAAATGGAGAAATGGGATTTAAGATCTTTTGTGGTTTTATTTTGTCATTTTTGTTGATCGGAAGGATTTAGATTAAATTATTTATTAATTTTTTTATATGAAAATCTAGATACTCATTTGAACTTGTAGCTCGTTTGAATACTCGTTCACTTGTCATAAAAAATCTAGTATAAATTAAGTTCAAACATTAAAAAACGTAAACAAGTCAAACCTGAACAATATATGAAACTTCGACACAAGCTCAAGCCAAACATGAACAACTTATAATTAAACCAAGCCTAGTCAGAACAATGATATACTCGGCTCGTCTCGACTTGATTACAACCCTAGTATTCACTTTGGCAACCTAACTCTCACAACATATTAAGCTTCTAACTAGGCACCTGATGTTGGGAATTAAAGGTCCACTGTTGGATTATGCTCCTTTAGTAACTCACCAGTAGCTTAGACTATAAAGAAATAACAAATGGTGGCCCAATCGTCCATTGAAGCTATATATCGATCTCTCACGGCAGCCACCTCTAATGTCATCTAGCTGTGTAATCTTCTACAAGATTTTGGCATTCAACAGCCTCACCCAACTAAAATATATTGTGACAACCTTTATGCCATAAAAACAGTGAAAATTTTGACCTTTCACGTTAGAATCATGCATATTGAAATTGAATATCACTTCATCAAAAACTATAATATCAAATCCGGACAATTTCAAATATATCATGTTAATATTGTTGATCATCCTATAGATATCCTAAAAAAATCATCAGCCAAACTCCAATTTAACCAACTGTGCTCCAAGCCGATGGTTCTCTCTAAACCACTCAGCTTGTTGGAGACTAATAACACTAGTGTTATGCATGTAATATAAATAGTTGTCAAATTTTATATGTATGTATGTATACACACACACACACACACACATAGTTGTCAAATTTTATATGTACACACACACACACACAGACACACACACACACACACAGACACAGACACACACACACACACACACATATCTATACACACACACACACATATATATATATACATACATATATATACATATATATATATATATATATATATATATATATATATATATATATATATGTATGTATATATATATATGTATGTATGTATGTATGTATGTATGTATCTATATGTATGTATGTAAGTGTATGTACGTATGTACGTAAGTATTTATGTATGTATGTATCTAGACACACACACACACACACACACACACACACACACACACACACACACACACACACACACAATAGCTTTTTTATCACCGTTTAAAACCTAAAATAAAACTTATAATAACAATACCAAAATGTTACTATTCACACATAAATCAACCATGGCACAACTGAAATTCCAAATAAAATTATAACTCAAAACACTTCAACCTAATTCAAACTCTCCACAATGGCAAGCAGACATAACATCTTTTTGTGTTAGAGCTTCAACCCAAAATTCTTAAATATGATTATTTGTTATAACTTTGTGTTTTGCTATGTTTTTACCTTGATTTGTAGATTTTTACTATGATATGTGATATTCTGTGATGGTTGTGATTTGATAAAATTACTTGGGATGTATTTTTTGTGTTAACGTTTTCTTAGAGGTCTCATATTGAAGCCAAGATGACATAATTAATAAAGGATTACTTTCATACATTTGATTCAACACTTAGAATATAGCTAAGTCTTGAGTCTTATTAAAGTCTGTGGGTGTCAAAATATAATCATGAACTTAAAAAAAGAAAGATTAAGTTAAACCAAAAGAACCAAGCATGCTCCAAGAAGAACAGTGATTAGTTAGGATGAATTAAAATGAACCTCAAATGAACCTAGAATGAGGAGATGGAAACCCCATAAACTCATCAATTAGTCATTAAATTCCATGCTAGGAAAAATAAGAGTAAATGCACAATCGTCCATTTTTCTCTTTTCTTCAGTGATGTATTAAGATACAAGATTATACTAGCCTTTAGTTTTCTTTTCATTTGGGTTGGCTTTATTTCTTTACTAGCTTTTATACTTTTTTTAGTGCTTGTAGAAAGCATGCTATTTTCAATATTTCTTTCACTTGATTGTGCATGGCCTAAATATTATTATATGGTTGACTCTTAGGATTATACTTTCTACCTTAATTTAATGACTAATAAAATTAATTAAGAAGACAAAATAAAATAAATCAAAATAAATATAAAAGAATCAATGAAATCAAATAAATCCCTAGAAATAACTAAATTATATGTACTTGAATTCTGATTTATAACAATTCCTTTTGGCATTTACTCATTAAATATATGGGAGCATTTGGGCATTGATGATAATCTCCCTTCCTGGTAAAGTTTGTCTAAAATCCCCATTGGCCTCCACAATCTAAATTAAACATATACATGTATGCATTAGCTATATACTTGTAGTCTTCAAAATGAACTGAATAAATAAAAAATTACAATTATAAAATATTTTATTAGCTAGCAGTATTGTACGTCAGTCATTCGTATGTTGTTTGATTCTAATAATTAAGTTATAAGTCCTATTTTTCTCTAATAACTAATAGTCGCCTATTTGGAATTTCATCAATTAGACTTCATGGTTTTGAGGCAATTCAATGGATTTAGCTAGAAATCCTTTACCTACAAGATTTCAAATCCAATAAAGAAGAACTTATTTCAATCCTAAGTATGATTGAACACTTTAAGTTGAGTTAATATCATCAAAACCATGCTTAAGATTTTATTATGATAGTAGTTCTTAGTTCAACTTCAGATTCTGAGATAGAATATTTTGCTACAACATTAGTTCTCACCTCCTATGTTATTTTTAAATCGTGTGAAATTGGAATATTATAATGCTTATAAATTGAACAACTTAAATTAAAAATAAATCTCAATTTCAAAAATATAAAGCATAATTTAGGATAATTAGACCGATATCGAGCTTCACAATATCCTAGCACTTCCTACCTCTCCTTCATTAGCATAAAAAAAAATCAAGTTTAATTTTTCTCGCTTGAAATTCCGAAATAACAATTTTGAATAATTAACTTTAGAATTCATAGAAACGAGACACGTGGAGCTATCTTTATCAAGAGTATTCTTAAGAGATAAGTTATTCTAAGATGCAATTAACTATAGGGGTTTGCTCTCATAGGAAATACATAAGTTGGTTTAAAATAAAACTTTCCTACCTAAACTATATAGAGAATAAGCCCTTGTCCACATAGCTCCAAAAATTTTAAAAATTTATTTAGTGATTAAATACACTCTAGAATTTTATTCTATCTTTTGAAAGAATGCATTATTCCTAAAGTGGCTTGATCATATAAATAAAAAAATTTTAAATTAGGGTGGTACATTCTTTTGAGATAGCATTTCTATTTTTTTCTATGCTTAATAAGACCCGATAGGTAAGGTCCAACATTTTGGTAAGCTAAGGGGCTCCTATGGTACACCAATCAAGCCACATGTTTCATTAATTTGTTCAAAGAACACCTTACAAGGTTAGGACACAACAAAAAATTTTTAAAGATATATTAATTTGTAGAACTAAGGAATATGGAGTCATGATTTGTTCTTTTATTTTTAGCCAATGCAAAAATTGAAGGAGGTCCTTACAAGGTTACTTGTAGATGTTGTTTCTAGGCTAATGTAACGATCACCTATTGACCAAAGCTAAGCATAATATATTTTAGATTAGCCTAGAAATAATGTTAATACTTAGAATTTTATATCATAAGCTTAGCATTTCAAATTAAATTTATTAAAGGGTGATTGATACAAAATTATTCATTATAAAATCTTGATCTAAATTTGATTAATTAAATTTATTTTGGTACTTTATTTGAGCCAAAATAAATTAATGTACATAATTCTCTCAAAAAAATGAGTCATGAATTTGAAATTAATATATTGGAAGAGTTTGACATATTTCTTACATTTTCATGTAAAGAAAATGGGATATGTTTCTACCAAATAAAATTAAAAAAAAAATCCAAAAATTTAGCATGGAAATAAATAAGAGCATATGTATTCCCACTAGGGGTGTAAACGAACCGAACACAAACGAACATAGCTAGTGTTCGTGTTTGAAATATTCGAACGCACCACTGTTCGTGTTTGGTTCGTTTAACAAACCGAACGAAAAAAAATTGTTCGTGTTCGCATCGTTTGCTTATCGAACGAATCAAAGACGAACTTCCTCGCGAACTGAACACGAACTGTTCGCGAACAAGCTTTTTCGACAGCCCTAGATTTGATAGCATACTTCCTCAAAATGAAGCAAATTGATCAGGTAATCCATACTTCCTCAAAATAAAGCAACCCGAATAAGGTGTTTAGGATTTTGTTTAGGGTTTTATTTTAATGTATAATATAATATATTAACGATAATATTATAATATTTATATTAATATAATTAATACAATAATAATATTATTATTATTATTAATTTACCATATATTATAATTTATATAAGTTTAATTATTTAAAATATAATAAATTTTTATAATATATAATTATTTTTAAAATATCATAAATTTTTTATATATGATTATTTTAAATTACTTTATATTTCGAACAATAACGAATCGAACACGAACGAACACATCACTGTTCGTGTTTGGTTCGTTTAACAAATCGAACGTAAAAATTTATTTGTGTTTGTCTCGTTTGCTCATTGAACAAATCGAACACGGACATCTTGGCGAACCGAACACGAACTGTTCGCGAACAACGAGCTTTTTTGACAGCCCTAATTCCCACAAGCCAAAATAAGTAGGTATATAAGGATCCTAAAGGAAAATATTTAAACATAAAGCTTTATCAAAATATGACTGAATTTTTGTTATATTTAAAGTATGTCTTGCCTTATGACTTATGTATACACCTTCAAGCAAATCTAGAAGAAGTGCATATGATGTCAGTGAAGAGCATCATTAAGTTTTTTATTGGCACTGTAACCTTAAATGTACAGTATCGTCAGTTTACTATACATTATTGGCTATTCTGACATCACATAATGTGTGATTGATAATAATAATAATAATAATAATAATAATAAGTACAACCAAATTATGAGAATTTCTAAGACATTCTTTAATAATGTTATCTATTGGAAATAAAATTTTGTTGTTTTATTTACTCCTAAAATTGAATAAATAGTAGCAGAGCGCTTTGTGCTTATGTCTAATAATTTATGCAACAATTTCATGATTTTAGAATTCAATCGATAAGAAACCCATCATGTGCAACAACTCTATTGTTATTTGTGCAATAAAAAAAATAAAATCTCATGCAACACGTTAAAGCAAAACAAATTGATGAATCTCTTCATCTTATTAGATATTGTATGTCCAAAGGCTATGATGAAATTTATCTCATAAATATAGTTAGTTGATAGATTTATTCATAGAGCCTATAAATAATGAAATGTTTAGCGTTATAACAATGAAATTAAGTGTCATAAATATAGGAATCTAAACCTTCTTTATCATGAGCTTATTGTTTCAATTAGTTTAATGATTTTCCAATATGTGCATTATTTTATTTTCTATACATATTATATATTTTTCATTTTCTATGATTCATTGCAATTTATTTTTTTCCAGTATATTATGTTTGAAAATTTTTTTCAGTATTACAAATATATCATTACAAAAAATATAGACCAAAAGGTCACTTATAACTGAAATTTCAATGTTGGTTAATCTGATGTAAAATCTATATCATACTAGACAAACAATTTCATATTGCACAATCCTAATTTTGTTGTTTATTCAGTCATATAACCTTTATAAATTACAATGATAAGTCATGGTGTAGAAGTCAATTACAATACAATCTATCTTCAGTTGAAACCATTCTTTTTAATCTTGATCAATAAATGAACTAATATTACTATATGATCTATATTGTATGTTATGATCATCTAGCATCAATATTTTTAGAAAACTAACCCAAATTTTACTCACAAACTGACCTATACTCCAATTATTTGAGAATTTTGGCTAAGTAAACTCATTTTCCAAGCTTCTAATAGTGAGGTAATTGATCATCAACATATGTTCCACAACACCACCAATAATTTCAAGATGTTGATGATACTACTACAACACAAGAGACGTAGAAATTAGTCCATCAAAAACCAATACTACGAGTGATTCTCCATTTTATCCATGCTCTTTGTGATGACACCACAGTTTAATTTATGAATCAATCTTAGAACTATTACGTATTGCAAACAAGCCAAGATCTCTAATAAATACTTACAAAGCTATTAATGTATAACTAATATTGAAGTTTGTCCACATACCATTATCACTTGTCCCACTTATGATTGATAGTACAATATTGCATATTACAAAACTCACCTCTACCCAATCAACAACACCTCATAAATAGCAACTTACAAAATGCTTATGTTATGTGTTCTTTGGCATAAAGTTATTCTAAAAGATGCCAACATAATCAACACCATCACACTTCTATCCATTATTACCTACCACTACTTCACTCATTCAATTTTATGCTATGAAAATGCTCATTCAATACAATGAAAATCTAAACAACATTGGAGATATAGCCTATGACCATGTGGAATGCCATGAAAGCCAAATAAAGTTTAAACTATCCCGACCAACCCAATCACAACTCTGCTCTTCACTAATTATTTATGTTCTTGCAGGTGATAAGATGTTATTCAAATACATCTGGTGTGCATGATTTAAAATTATTATAATTTTACTCATTACATAATAAGAAAGCGAGACCAAGAAATACAAAGTGAGTGAGATCAAGAAAAATAATTGAACATATTATCACAATCTCGTCTCACTCCCAAGATAAGCAATTTTTAGCTTAAATTGTCTCGGACGGCTATTAATAAACAGAAATTTGCAAATCCAGCTATTTTTTTTTTAGCAATATTGACCTCAGAAACAAGACGAAGCAGCTAAACTGTATACAAATATCAAGCAAGTAAAAGCATCAGGCACACACCACATAAATCAGCAAACTGTTAATGGACTTGTACTGATTACAACACGTACAGCTTTACATGAGAACCAAACGACCATCAAATTGAAATGTCAAAAGCACCATTAGCATCGCCTAATGTCACGCATTTCTATCGTCTCCATTCAACCTGAACCAGCTTCTCTGCAGTTCATACAAGAAACATGTTAGCATTAAAATATGCTGCTGAGAATTGCTTGTGACCAACATGACAAATAAATTATGCATAGTTGCAAACATTTATTTCTGAAGAACTATTGTAGTCACTAATACAATGTTAATTCTTGTCGTCAGAACTTCCAGTATATGATTGTACCAATGTTATACGGCTTGACTGGGTTAAATACCATTTCAGAAGATTAAAATAAAAGCCTAAATTTAAAGTTATGTTAAACGAAGATATAAGCGGCATATAAAGAAATCAACACAGGTTAAAGACTTTGTCAGGATGAATATTCTGTTGGTTCGTTCATAAATGCAGGAGTCAAACTTATGAAGCTGAAAAAAGTTCAATCTTGGCAAGGATCGGCTAACTGGATAACTGTGCGGCATATGACTAAGTATGACAAAATCCCTAAATCTAAATTCTCCCATATTTTAAATAAAATATAGAAATACTTTCTCCAACGAGTCTCACAAAATCCTCTTCCTCTTTAAATTCCAATGGTCCAATGCCTTCTCCAACAAGCTATTATCAAGAGTTATCAAAAAAAACTTCTGTCATCTGAGCCAAAAGTTTAAGTTTGATATATAAGCTCAAATTTAGTGAGAGATTTTCAAAGCTGAGATTGAACTATAGTGAGAGATTGAACTATTTGTCATGGAATATAGTGAGAGATTGAACTATTTGTCATGAAATATAGTGAGAGATTGAACTGTTGTCGGGACGAATGTGGGAGATTTCTAAAGCAGGACTAGAGATGAATTTCATGAAGGGTTTAAAGGCCTACATATGGGCAACACTTGGACTACTAAGACCTCGAGGATTGAAGGGGGCTCTGATGGTGGAAGACAAGAACCAGATAAAGAAAGCCAACAGGAACAACACAGAAGGAGCGCCATACGAAAATGCTGGAACCAAAAAGATGCCAAAAGTTCAAACAGTGGAAGTTCAGAGAAAGTCTGCAATGGACAAGAATAATGGACCCTGAATAGGAGCAACACTCAAGCGTCTTACAGTGATAAAGATTCCGGATAAGCGAGCCAAGAGGGTATGTTTTCGGTGTGATGAGAAGTTTACCCCAGAACACCGTTGCAAGGATTGAATATTACAAGTTCAGTTCTCATAGTGCAGGATGAGAAAGTAGAGAATGAAGAAATAGAGACAGCTATGGGAGAGGAGGAACA
This sequence comes from Papilionanthe hookeriana x Papilionanthe teres, assembly GCA_022702705.1. Classification (NCBI taxonomy): domain Eukaryota; kingdom Viridiplantae; phylum Streptophyta; class Magnoliopsida; order Asparagales; family Orchidaceae; genus Papilionanthe; species Papilionanthe hookeriana x Papilionanthe teres. The sequence continues at coordinate 93,540,740 of CM040425.1, forward strand.
CTCATTTTATTCCACCTTAAGGACAAGGTTTATTTTCTTTTTTTTCAGGGGGGGAGTATTATTACGAGGGTACTTAGCTTAAGGGCAAATTTGTCTTTCGTACGCCTAAGGGCAATTTAGCCATTTATTATTATTATTGTTAGGTATTAATAGTCTTATTGTGTTTAGAGTAGAGGGATGCATGAGATTGAGTTGTGAGTCCTAGGTTTAGGTCTTGGGAGAGATTTCCTACCACTCAAATTATAGGAATTGGTAGAGATCACCTACCTCTCACATTGTATGTGTTTATCTTTTATATTTGTGTGAGTTGTTTGGATTATTGAAGAAAATATTTATGTTTACCCTAAATTCTGTAAAAATTTGAGTCGATTTAGACGTGGATCGTATTAGAATGGAAAACAAAAATGCTTCGTTATGGAATCAATTGAATAGAGCATGGCAACTCTACATGAACTTGTGCCAACCGATTCTTCAAATGGCATTCAACAATATTAAGAAAGCTAGAAGACATTCTCAACATGGTTGTCGAAAGAAGAATATGTCACTTAATGAAGCAAAATACCATTCGATTTCGAATGGAAGGGAGTAATGAGAATATTGTCATAATATGTGACACACCTAATAATGTTGAGGTAGTATAGGCTGGCCATTGTTGAGCATCGTCTAGACTTTAGGTGGCAATGAACAGAACTATCTCTATTATCAAGTGTGATGCACTGGATGCAATGATAGTTGCAGTCGAATGACTATAGGCAAGAGATGAACATCCGAGCTTAGAGTATTAGCAGCCAATATGAGCACCATCATGGTATAAGTTTGACAGCTAAAAAAATGAGATTAGCATCCTTCAATCAAGGCATGTAGTCTAATACAACGAATTTCAAGACTAAAGCAAAATAGAATCTCACATAAAAAAAATAGGCCTTTAATTCAATCTTTAGGAGTAAATTTAAGTATAAGCTTTGATTTTTATGTACGGGCAAAATAGAGCGATTATTAAATTTTTCTAAATGAATTTGATATCTGTGTTTTGTATCTATGGATTTTTTTAACATCCCAGCATTAAAATATATCAAAATCTCACTACTAAATACTAGGTGGTCAAGTGAGGAGCTATGTTATATTATTGTATGCCTCCATTGCAGCTAGATATCATGGGTTTAAATAAATAAGAGATGGAAAGACTTAATTCAAGTAGATGTAAAAATGGCACTTCTGAGAGCATTGTATTTTAAACTAATAACAGAAAATATCTTTGTTTTCCCAATAACAGAAGCAATAACAAGATTTCAACTAGTCATCCTTTATAAACATAGATTTATCTCAGGGCTACATTAAAAGCATATCCAAGCAAAAATATCATTACATAAGCATAAACAGTTATGGCTTCCCTGTTATTCTGTAATATTAAGTTTCATAATGTTTTGTTTGACATTTTTTTTATAAGAGTATAATTTTATAACCAGTTAATACTATAAACATAACATGAGGCAATTACAAAACGTTGAGAGAAGAAAAACTAACAAAACATAAACTATAGTTACAAAAAACTTGAAATGATAAGATAAAAAAAACATCAGTCAAAATGTGAAAGTACATAAGCTCTTCTTTAACTCAAAGCCTGTTGAATCTATGGGAGTGACTATAAATTTTCCTCACATAGAAATATGATTTGAACCACCAATCCACCAAGATATCAGTGCTCTGTAGAATCCCATCAAAATTTAAAGGCTAGTCTAAAACATGATTATCATCTTAAATATAATTAGAAGGGAAAATATAGTAGGTGGAACATGATCAATCCTCATTCTTGTAGGTGATGAGGTGAACATATCCCCGAGACAAGCAAGTCCAACACAAAAGCTTAAGATTTTCTTGAAAGGTCAAAATTTAGTTCCAAATTCTAGGTGCAAGCTTGATCTACTATACGAAGAGCTATAACCACCATGTTTGAAGGTATAGTTTGATCACCTGGATGTTCACTTTGTGTCAGAATATTTAATTTCCTAAATTCTAGATGAGCTATAAAATTTCAACATAGTTGTGCCCAAAAAAATTTTGCAAGAAATAATGAGAAAAAATACCTTGGAATGATTTCTTCAATCAATAGTCATAAATAAAAATCCAATCAAGACATCTTTTTAAAGTGTAATAGCAACGGCCAATTCAGCCAAAAATATTTTAAACAAACTGACATTATTATTTTAGCATTCACACCATAGCCACTGATATAATAAGATCGTTGTGAAAAGAGAGTCGAGTATAATTTGCTTGTAAAAATAAACTAAGAGTCATTGAGCCCAATAGGAAAGTTACTAATAAAGTGCAAGTCAGACATAAATTTGAAAAGAAACTCTATATCGGGACATCCTAAGTAAAAATTACTTGAAAAAGAAAAAAAGAGTGTAGACGTGCAAGCTTTGAAATCTCATCTTCAATTAAGAAAATGGAAAGTTTGCTTTGAAAAGTAAAATGATGCCGCTGTTAGTTGGGACTAAATCTAGCTTCAAAAAAGAAAGAAAGGGAAATAATTAGGAGAGGGCCCAACAACTTTAAAAAAGGATCGACGAGTGAGGGAAGTGGAAGAAACAATATTGAATGCCCTAAAACTAGTAGTAGACTTGGAGAAAAGAACAATAGGAAAAAGTGGCACCAAAGGAAGTCGGCGAATGTTAGAGGTAATCAAAGTTAAGGGAAGAAGAACTTGATTCAAAAGTACAACCAAGGAATTTTATCAGCTATATAACCAAACCCGATAGAGCCTATAGAAATAAAACACACTAGAAATATTGATCTTGATCGAAAAATGTGATTGATCCCCATAAGTGAGAACTGGTTGCCAAGTGAAAATGTCGTGGATGTCATCCATGATTTAGACGACAAGAACCAACCATAAAGCTAGGCCCAACCAAGACTAGGCGACAAAAGAAAACTTCCTAAGAGAGAAGCCAAATTGACCAAGGTGACCTGACACAAAGGAAGCAAAAACAACTACACTAGGAACTTACAATGAAGGTATACACAAGAACTAAACTGAGCGAGAGCAAGAGTGAGGGTCAAAGCCCAAACAAGCTCTTGTAAACCTACAGTAAGAACAAGGAGCACGTATAAGAGAGGCGCCCACCAGCATGAATGAGACAAATGCAGACAAACGTGTAATGGCTAGGTTGAGCAAGGATCGTGCATGAAATCAAAGTGGGCAAACCCAAGTGTGAGAGCAGAAGGAAAGTTGTGAAGGATCATCACCATGGACGAGAGTGTGCAAGCAAGGTCAAATGTAATTAATTTGACAAAAAAATTCATATCCAGATAGGAAAAGTGTTGTTCAAGAATTTATCAAGATAAACCGAAAAGCGGATCAACACAAATTAAAATTAAGTTAGGGTCACAATCTACTAAAACGCATTAAATTCAATAAGAATATTACAATTCTCTGAACAAGGTACCATCATTTGCATAAACTAAGTAGGACATGGAACAATTATGAAATCACAAAATTTAGTTTAAGGTTATCGTTGAAATTCAGCTATTAAAATCATAGCAGAGAAACTTGAAGGCTCAAAGATCAATGCTCTACACTATTGGATCTGTTTCTCTTACGCTTGGATTGTAGAGAACATAAGGCATAAGGATAGAGGCTCAATAGAGTTGGATATGTCTCTCAATGACCCACATAGAGTAACATGTATGCTTACCTATAGGATCGTCGGCCTCTAATTATTTTTCCCTCCTTGCTTTGATTCATTTCTAATTTGCAATGCCTCTGGAAGATGTATATATACATCCACTCTTATACAAAGAACTGAATAAACCTTTTGAGAGTTCTTTTCATTGTTTCATTATGTTTGTAATATCATAGCAAAATTAGAATATTCCTTCATGCCATTGTTCTTATTTTTTAAGTTTAGGGTCACCTTCTTTTCATTATGTCCGAGTTATTTGACTTCCCTTCAGAGAAAGCGAAAATAATTTGTAGTGAAACCATACCAAAGGAGAACTCCAGGTATTTCGAGCATGTTATTTCTTGAATACAACAACATCAAAGCGTAATCCCACTAAGTGGGGTCGGCTACATGAATCATTTTTCTCCATTGCGTCCTATTTAGTGTCAAATTTTCATTTAATTCTAAAAAGTAAGATCATTTTTTATGCAATAAGCCCAAGACTTCCTAGGTCTACCTTTGTCTTTCTTAACATAAGATGAATCTAAAACATCTACTCTCCTAATCGGATCATCAGGTGATCGACGTTTAATGTGACCAAACCATCTAAGGCGACTCTCTCTAATTTTGTCCGTCATTGGTGCAACACCAACCCTATTACAAATATATTCATTTCGCATTTTGTCTCTAAGTGTAAAGCCACTCATCCACCTAATCATTCTCATCTCGGCTACACTTAACTTCGCATTATGCTTCTCTTTTAAAGGCTAACATTCGCGCCATAGAGTATTGCAGGTCTCACCACCATCTTATAAAATTTTCCTTTCGGTCTAAGCAATACTTTTCTATCAAACAATAGGCTGGACGCATTCCTCCGCTTCAACCAACCAACATGAATTCTACTATTAACATCACCATCTATATCACAATCGCTTTGAACAATAGACCCGAGATATTTAACTCGTTCACACCTTTTAATAATTTGATCACCTAAAATTACACTTTTATCAGTAGAGTTACTATTACAAAAATTACATTCCATGTATTCAGTTTTAGTTCTACTCAAACGAAGACCTTTAGAGTCCAAAGTAGACCTCCATAATTCAAGTTTTTCCTGAGCTTTTTCTCTCGTCTTATCCACGAGGAGGATATCATCAGCAAAAAGCATACACCAGGGTACATCCTTTTGTAAATGTCTAGTAAGACCATCCATAAATAAAGCAAAAAGATATGGATTTAAAGCCGATCCCTAATATAAACCAACAAAAATAGTAAAATATTTGGTCAATCATCCTTCAGTTCGAGCAAATGAAATAGCTCTAGTATACATATCTTTAATGACTTGAATATAAGTCATATCAACACCTTTCTTCGCAAGGACTCTCCAAAGAACATCTCTTGGAACTTTATCGTAAGCTTTTTCTAAATTAATAAAAATCAAATGTAGATCCTCCTTATTATCTCTGAACTTCTCCATCATATCTCTCAATAAATATATAACTTCCATAGTAGACCTGGGAATACGTCTTAACCTATGTTCAATTACACTCTCCCATAATTTTAAAGTATGACACACCAATTTAATTCCTCTATAATTTGCACACCCTTGTGCATCTCCTTTATCTTAAAGGGTCCAAAATCATAAAAATCTTTCTAAAAGAAAAAGGAAAGAACCAACACCATGCGGATCGACATCTAGGGCCCAAAAATCTTTTTTTTTTTTTACTTTGGGAAGAAACTTATACCATGATTATGATATGGTTATGAAACACCATGCCATCAAAAATCAATAAGCCTTTTACGTTTCTCCCCATCGCAAAATAAGTTTGGAATGCAGTTAAACAAACCTATTCAAAGAAAGATGTTGCAATCATTTATGAAATCAAGACAAAGCTCTCTCCCAAAAATTTTGGATGGCTTACATATGTTCATATTCACAAGCAACATAAAGAAAAATTTGATCCAAGAATATTTAAGTGTGTATTTATCAAATTTTCTATCATAGATATATATATATAATGGTTATCATACACTCAAAAAATGATTCGTCACTTTAATGGAAGTCACTTTTGATTAAAAAATCACAGCATCTTCACAAAAATGCATCTTCAAGGGCAGAATTCTCATCTTGATGATAAGTTTGATGATATGTTTCATCTTGATATTTATATACCCCCAAAAATCCTACAAATACAGAAATTATACCAACTATCCCCTTCAATTCAATACAAGAAGGAATAAGCTAGCCAAAATCTCCATTAAATTCAAAGCTCGGAACCATAAACAAATTACACTAATAAACACAGTACCACTCATTTATATCCTCTCTCTTAATACATCTCCTCAGAAATTATCTAAATCTCTTCCAGAAATTATTTTTATCTCATAAAACTTTTCTAACAAACATCAACATCAATCACATTTCTATTTCACAACCTTTACTTGAGGCAAATGAAAATACAAAATTAGAAGGAACCCATGAGAGGAGATAAATGTCTTCAATAAATTCATATAGGGATAAAGTTCAATTACCAAAAAAAAAGAAATAGTAGGATGTAAATAAATTTTCACGGTCAAGCACAAAGCGGATGAAAGTTTATAAAACAAGAATGGTAGCAAAAGTATATACTTAATCATATGGGAAAAAAGTTTTGCTCGGATTGAAAAAAATGAAGACTGTTAGCATTCTATTCTTTCTAGCAACAAATTATGGGTGCCCTATGTAACAATATGATATTAAAAATATCTTCGTACATGGTGTGCCAAATAAGAGGTCAAGATAGATCCACCAACAAAATTTCATAGCTTCTCCAAAAAGAATAAGGTATGAATTGAAAAATGCTTTATATGAACTAAAACAATGACACATAGCTTACTTTGGCAGATTTATAAAGGCTGTGGAGAAGTTCCATATAGACAGAGTCAAGGAAATCATATTCTATCCATAAAGCACTAGCCTGATGACAAAAAGTTCAATTTTTATTGTGTATGTGGATGATATACTTGCTACAGAATATTATAATTAGGAGAAAGAAGCTCTCAAGAAAAAAACTTGTTAAACAATTTAAAATGAAAGGGTTAAGAAAAATGAAATATTTATTGGGAATAGAAATGAACTATAAACAAGGGCATTTCTCTCCCAACAAAAATATGTTATGGACCTGTTGAAATAGACCAAGTTGACGGAATACAGGCCATGTGAAACTCCAACTGACGAGCACAAAAATTAGACGTAGGAGGAGCGGATGTAGACAGAAAATATCAAATATTAGTATAAAAACTAATCTACTTATCTCACAATCTTTGTGACATCACATTCACAATATGTCTAATCAATCAATTCATGTGCAAACCTAAAAAGTTACATCTTCAAGCCACTCGAAGAATTCTCATATATCTCAAATCAAGCTCAAGAAAATGAATTTTATATAAAAGATATGATGCCTTACAATTAGAAAAATACTGAGACGCAAACTATGTTAGATCATTGATAGATAGGTCTACATTAGAGTATTCTATATTAGAAGGAAATCTCATAACATGAAGAAGTAAAAAAATAGCCCAAGGTTTTAAGGTCAGGCGGTGAAGCCAAGCTTAGAACAATTGCTCAATAGATTTAAGAGTTTCAATGGGTTGAATTCATATAAGCAAATTTAAAAATCAAATCGAAAGAGTCCATAAAAATACATTGAGATAATTAATCAACTATTAGTATTGCACACAATCTTGTTGAATATGATCGCACTAAAAATCCGGAGGCTGAAAAAACTTTATAAAAGAAAAATTAGAAAGTGATCTAATTTGCACTCCATATGTACCTACAAAAAATCAACTTGCCGACATATTCATTAAAGAAAATATCATAAGCAAACTTAGAATTGGACAATTTTACCATCTAGTTTAAGAGGGAATGTTGAAATTTTACTACAATTATTGCAGGGAACTTAAGGCACACGGATCGAAGCTTTGTGCCATTTGATCTATTTTCTTATGACTTCGATTGCAGAAAATGTAAGGCACGCAGATCAACGCTTTATACCATTAGATCTATCTCTCTATGACTCTTGGATTGTAATCTGTGTGCTTTGTTGTAGGACCACCGATCCCTTATTATTTTTTACTCCTTTTTTTATTCATTCTTATTTTGTAACGCATCTAGAAGATGTATACATACCTCCACTCTGGTACAAAGAAATGAACAAGACTCTAGAGAGTTCTTTTCATTGTTTCATTTTTTAAAGTTATGGTTTTCCCAAGTCACTCAGGAAACATTAATAAATTTAATAGAAGTAAAAAAAAAAGCAGGGAATTTATTAATCAATAAAACATAGCAAAGGAAGGCATAAACACAATTAAATAGATAAAATAAATGAGGAAACACATACCATGTCCATCTCTAGATGACAAAAGAGCCCTATCATTTTTAGCAACACATTTTCCATTAGTTTGCACAAGCCTTTGTGTACGAGGTGAATGAGAACTCAGTTTGCTATTGGTAGAAGATGGCAAAGAATGTCGGCGGGTCACACCATTCCTCTCAGTTCCATTCCTCTCAACTGAATCAGAACAAACTCTTGGTGAATTCTGTGCACGAAGCTTTGCCTTAGCGGATTCAGTTGCTGCCATATAACTTGGAAGCGTGGGATTAGTTTGAATACCATTTTCTTCATTTTCTGATTTTGCAGCAAAAGATTCCCTTCTTTTACCCCTCTTTGGGTTTCTGTAAATTAGGTCATCCTTAGAACATAACCCGCCGTTCATCATAGGAATGTTATCATCCCCATTAATGTTCTGCAATGGATGCACTTCATCAATACAAGGATCATCACATGGCACATCAATTACACCTATGGGTATGGACTTCGACTCAGTTTCCAGGCCAAGCTCAGTCTTAGAAGTCAAAACCACATCATCTTTTAACTCTTCTACAGAATCCTCAATGCTCTGATATGGAGCAGGAGATGGAGTATTTGATAGTTTTTTCAGATTAGGGGACGATTTATCACTTTCAATCTCTACATGACCATAAGTCTCTGCCATGGAATTGGAAACCTTTCTCAGATTACGTTTAACCTTTTCAAGCTCACTTTGAGGATTTTCAGTAATTGAATCAACATTAGGGCTAGAAAATTTTCTCAAGATGCGTTTGGGCTTCTCAGGATCTGCAATTGTACTTGAGCCAGAGTCAATGGTTGATGTATTATTCCGTCGAAAACCACGCTTCGATCTGCCCGACTCAGTTTCCATAGCATAACTCTTCTTGGCTTGTGGTTTGGACACAGTAATTTTCCTAGACGGCAGTGCATGTTTCCACGATAGTGAGACTGTCCACCTCTCAAGCCAGCTAAAGATAGAATTAGGATCACACTGAATGTACTGGATTCGCAAGGGCATTCTAGTAATTGGTGAAGAAACAAGCTGAATATTATGAGATATGAATGAGTCGAAAGCAGTAAGAATGAAAAAAACTAAAGTCCGTGAAGGTAAATTTATATTTTAATTGGAAAGAAGCAGAGCACATCATATCTCCATATTAAAATGATTAGAATAGCACCTTAGGTATTGTTAAATAAAATAATTAAATTGGAATATAAGTTTTGCCAGAAGATGAGTACACTTACCCTGACAACAAAAACATTTGCAAATAGCCTATGCTTGGAATTCAATTTATTAACCACCTGGAAAAATTAAAGAACAAAAGCTGTAACAACTCTTACAACATATAATTTCAAAATGCTATCTTAACGGGAATATTTTCATTCCATTGAAAAATTAGTTGAAAAATAAAAATACTAAACAGTACATCCACTAAATAATCAACAACAAAAATTGAAATCACAAAGAGCAGAAACAACATCATAACTAACAAATACCATATGAAAAAAGCTATAAATGGAAAATAAACAGTTTAGAGCTAGCAAGTATAGGACTTCTGAAGGAATTAACTAAATAACGGACATCAACTCTGAATACAACCGGGAGAAGGAATTGTTTTGCTGAAAAAAGCAATGCAATGTAACAGGAACTCGCTATAATTGAAATGAAGTGTATTTAGAATATTTTAGAGTTGTTTGGTTTGTTGTTTAAAAAAAAAAATGCGTGCATATTTTTTTTGGTTGGTTTAAAGAAAAAATAAATCAATCTAAAATATGGGGTTAGAGTAACAGGAGGCAAGAAGCAGAGGGAGACAGGAGTAGAGCAAGCCAGTATAGCCAACGACAAACGGTGCTAGCAAAGCCTGCAAGTGAATGCGGCATGGGCGGATGATGATGGCTAGCAGGCATCGGCAACGACACCTGCTGACATGAGCTCAGGGAGCGACTAACTGCTGCTAACAAGGGTGACTGGCGGCTAACAAAGTTTTAATCTTCCAGTGCATTTAAAATTCACCCAAAATTTGGTTAATTCCAAATATAATAGGAGGTTGAATTCCAAATACTTCAAATTTTTAATATTGATTCCATCTTCCTCATTTCAAACACCCAACATTTTGAATTTGTATGCATCCCTTTCTTTTTCACCAAAGTGATTAAGCGACGAGGTAGAATCTATTTATTTTTTCAAGAGCAATGAAAGTGACTTTAAATTCAATTCCTAGGAAACTTTTGTTCATTCTGATCTCTTAAAGCTTGATAAGAAAAGGTCAGCAAAAATAAATAGAAGCACAATCAGAAAGCAATTAAGACATTTCAAATGAAATCATTCAAGTACATCTCATATAATTGCAAACTACACATGCCAGGTAGTAATTAAGTAAATGTTCTGCATTTTGCCTTCGTTGAACATCTCAAGCAGATTGTCATTTGAACTACGTCTTTCTTGTTTTCTTTGATGAAGTATAATTTCACAAATATAATTTCACAAGTATAATCTCAAGCATTGAATTTCAAAATTGTAGATGGTTAGAAGTATTAACACAATATAAATGAGAATCTTCTGAGCTAATTTGTAGATATTAAGCTGCATTTTGGACAAGAATTCTTGTGGTAGACACCTCAGCGTCTCAAACAAGAGATAATCAAAGACAAAGTCATTCCGGATAACAATGGCAGTAAGAACGACAAATATAATGAGATTGTGCCATTATTTTCTTAATGCATTTGCATGGTTCAGTTTATTACCACGTCCTTCCTGCAAGGAAACTTGGTACTGATTTCAAGACCAATACCAGAGGATCTAACTCTTTGCCCACGAACCAAGGCCTGAACTTTGATGATTCCCATAAGAGAATATAGCGTGGCAACAGCTTGTCTCCTTACCAAATGTCCTCGAATGAGTGCCTGCAGCCTTATAATTCCTTTCAATGCACCAAATGCCCTACGGGCCTGCAGTAACATCACGATGGCAAAATATTAATGAAGTGAACTAGAAAAAAAAAAGGTATCTCAGAAAAACTACCTCCAAATGACTTGTAGAATTTATGCAACACATTTCGAAATTTGTAGGACAAACAGTAACCTCCACGTATCATGTTGTAGGAATGCAATTGTAGAAATACAGATTAATAGTTGCACAATTATTTTGGAGAAATGGAAAGAAGAAGAGTGCTGATGATTTTGAATTGTCAAGTCTGTCTCAATTTGATATAAAAACTTTCAATTATAGCTTAACTCAAATTTAACGTAATTTGAAATTGATTATACTAAGCAGCATTCGAGCAAATTAAAAAGCCTATTACTTTATAGAATATTTTATTAAAACCTAAACTATATTTGCCGTTTTAGATGGTTTGGGCATATTAATCGTCGACCATCTTATGACCTAAATAGGAGAGTAGATGTTTTAGATTTGATTTATGTTAAGAAAGGCAGAGGTAGACCTATAAAGAGACATGTTGTATAAAAAAAGAACTTAATTTATCAGAATTAAATGAAAATCTGACAATCAATGGGACATAATGGAAAAAAGGATTAATGTAGCCAACCCCACTTAGTGGGATAAAGGGTCTTTTAGTTGTATACATTTTAAATATATGAATATATAATTTATACATATAAATAAAATTTTAACGAATTATTAAATAGACTGGATAAATAAACTTGTAGAAATATAATTTGATTTTGAATTGTGAAAATGCAAATATCAAAACAAGCGTACGACTCTCTCTCTATCTATCCATAATATATATATATATATATATATATATATATATATAAGTACAAGTCTATACATTTAAATAAATTGAGCCAATTTCGGATTGACAAAAATGAATATTGAGAGAGCCATCATTGAGTTGAAGCAAATAGATTTAATTATACAATCAATCATAATAAAAAAAAATTTATCAAACAATTTAAACTTTTAGACATAATTATTAAACTTAGCCACAGAGTGGACTAATGTATAATGAGACAGTATCAAGTTTGCATAAGCCAATATTCTGACATTAACATGGATAATTAAAGTGTCAGTGTTTCAAGTGAAAAATACCAAGTAACCCCGAAAGGCCGCTTGAACACTCGTGGCTGCCAGATCCATCCTCGTTTTTTCAGAATCAGTTAGTGAACCTGATTCCCGGACATCCTTTTCTAAAACTGGATTTGTTGATGCTATGATTGATTCATCATTGCCTAATCCTTTAGTTGTTCTAGTTTCCGGTTCAGAGTTAACCACAAAACTGCTGGTACTGATAAAAACGGGTCCTGAAGTCACTGAAGAATCCACATCTGAAGCAGCGGGCGGCGCTTTTTCCACAGCTAATCCTTTCTGAGTTGTAATTTTCTTCAGGATGCAAAATAAAAAAGTTTTATATAAGTTGTTATATCAAGTGAAAGAAGAGTTTTCTAGAGTAATAAAGAGACATTGAAAAGAATTTGATACTAGTAGTAATAATGAGACATTGAGCACAATTTGTTTAAAACAACTTATGTTAAATTCTAGTCAATAACGAAAAATATGCAATTCCAGGAACAGTAATATTGGAATTCCCACCTTTCCAGCCATATTGGCATTACCAAATTCCAGCTAAAGGAAAAAGGAATCTATTGGTTACAGTTTATCACAACATCCCAAGGTAATGTGCTTCAATTGCAATTCAAAAAGTAACCAAATCATGATATTAATTGTGGAAACAAAAAATGTACACCCAGTGACATCTTGGGAAAGTTAAATCAGGGCATGTATTCTTCTGTCAACAAATCTCCAGGAACCTAAACCAATTCCTGAAAGACATCAGCCATCTAAAGAAGCATTCTATTAAAGTCACTTGAATCCACTAACCTCTAAACTAAAATTGTCAAAAGAAAGGGTTTATCACCTATGAACTTTGAATGAAAATCGTTAAGTCGCCTAAGACAACTCACCCACTTAAAATGAACTCACTAGTACTCTTGACAATGGAACTCGTCAAAAGAAGTTTCTATTCAATTGATCATATAGGTAGCTTAATATTTATCACGAGTTAACTAAGTATTTGGACAGCTATCTAGAAAAATTTATATATTTCTGTAGCCCTGCTATGTAATTTATGTGAAAAGAAAATATAGCTATTTCTGCGTTGAAAAACCTTAATCTAAACCTATAAATATATGGTCATGGGCTAAGTCTAATTCATTACGATCAACATAGGTCACATCAGCATGTATTTTCAAATAGAGATCTAGTAACATCCAAGATCTTCTATGACTAGTTTTTTCTCTCTTCTCCTTTACTATGTGTTTTTTTTTCTTTTTTTTTTCCTATTAGGCGCCATCCATAATAGTTAGTAAAGTTCCGGTATATTCTACAGAAAAAATTCGATCCAACATTCTTTACCGTGTGCAGATTAAGGAAGATGTCAAGAAAAGAAGTCGGGCTTTGGAGCATGCCGATTACACGAAGAGATCCCCAAAGGATGAGCAACAAGTTCTCGTCTCTTTTGAACTGAATAATATGGAGAATTAATTGACAAAAATGAACCAATGATCCAGTGAATCTTAAAACATTTACAATAAGATGCTCCTCAAGTACATCCTCTTCAAGAAAATATTTCAGTCAATTTACAACATCATAATCTTCAAACTTCATCTAGAATATCCTCAAAATTTAAGTAAGCACCCCTACAAAGGTTCACAAGACTTCCTCTTGTAAAAATCACTAGCTTAGTAGAATTTAAATGAATTTTTTCAAATAATTTGCAAGCATGTAGAGAATGTTCAAGTGTTAGCAAGCTCTCTTTTTTCAAACAGTTTGCTAGCATATAGAGGCTGCTTAAGTGTCAGCAAGCTCTCTTTTATGAGGTATAACACTGGCAAACCCTTCAATGCTTTATTAATAATTTCCAAAGAGCTTGGCAAACCCTTCAATGTTTTATTATCCATTTTCGAAAAGATTCTATGTGAATAATCTTACGATTGTAGTTGACACTCAAAGGCCTCTGAGAAGGTCTATCCAAACATAAATTCAGTTTCTAATAGCTAAAAAAAATAGAGTTATAAGAGTATAATACTGTATAAGCTTAAGCATCAAATTACTTGAACATTCAAAGGCTACATAAGATATACGGCAACATTTCATAACTGCTCAATGTAAACTGCCTTGGACATGACAGAAAATAACTCTCCCGCACCATCAGAGATGACATGATTAAAGCCAATATGAATCTAAAATCCCTCCAAATTATCTCATTTCAGTCATAAAGCAATCATCAAAACAAAATACGAAGTCTTACCTAAATTTTTTGAGTTGTGTCGATTCCATCGAAGCGTCTTAATAGCTTCTTATTACGGGACGGGCAACTCCTGAGAACCATTGTAATGATAGAAACAGCTAGGAAACGAGAGAGCGAGAAGACGGAAGAAAAAGGAAGAAGAGGAAGATAGTGTCTGAACCTGCCGAAGGATACGCACATTGCTACAATGCGAACGACTTCGTGGGAGGAGGAGATCAAACGTTTACCCGCACACATGATCGTCGAGCAAGTACGGTGTAAAACAAAGAAGATTCAAACCCAAGCCGCTCGCGTATACAGGAAGAAGAGGAGCGACAGGAAAAACAATCGAGCTTCTTCGTGTGTGACGAGGATACAGCATCGAGGAATTACCGTGCAAGTGCTGAGAGAGGAAGGGCATCGCTGGTGCGTAGGAGGTCGTGTGATGCTCGCATGCAAAGATCGGAGGGGAAGAAGGATGTTACAACCCGGTCCGGAGCGTGGAATTAACCAAATAGGTAAAAGACGGTCGGACGGCAAAAAACATCTCTGTTATACTAATTCTATTACTAACAATTTAATATTCAAACAATACATAAAAAAACCACTAAATAAAGAGAAATTTGTACATTTTCGTTTGTGGTTCTCGTCTTCTATACACATTTACTCATCTTCTATTCATCTTGTTCAAATGTTTAAAACCTAAATATGATATTAAAGCGGTACAATAAGTTATCTAAAAATAACCCAGGAGCAATCACATTTTTAAACTACAGTAACTCAAGGAAACAAAAATCGATATGCATGTTGGTATATAAGAAATCTTATAATATGTTAGTCTTTCACATTTTTATAAGCAATCTAATAAATGTTAATGCATCTATCAATAACACTTTTCTAGATGAGCATACACTAATCTTCTAAATGCATTTACCTTATCTTTACTTTATACTATTTGCATACACATCTTCTCTGTGAGGATCACCGTCAATAAACCTAACACACCCTTGGCTGATATTACACTGTTGGCTCCCGTAGGCACAATGGTTAGTGATGTAAATATCACAACGGTCTAGGGTGGAACAGCCCTTACCACCCCTAATCGATATTATCTCGTCAACATAGCGATTAGTAATGTAAACATTACAGTTGTTGGGGGAGGTAAGCTCTGGTCTACTCGCCCCTGGCTGATATTATCTCGTCAGCACAGTGATTAGTGAACTATCATAATTGTCTGGGGTGGTACACTAGCGTGCTCGGTCTGTACCATTAGGGGGTGAAATCTTATTCTGAACATGCACACATAAGCATTCATATATAAGTTATTTCATTTTTCATACAAACATTATTCTGAGACACCTTTATGCAATCTACTAACATGTATACCCACTCTTCCTCTAATGTACAACTATCATCGTACATCTCTCATATCATTCAAATATCTATCTCATGCATATTTACTCTACGGTGCATGTATTTATCATGCATATATTTCCTATCATATCTATCTTACACATCATATCTATCATACATATCGTGCATTATACATATCATGCATCACATATATATCTTTTATGCACATCTTTCATAACTACTAATATGAAGAATCTACTATAATATAAATCTCACTAAACTGCAGCATATATGTAATCAACATACATTTTGAAATGAAGATGATTGTTGTAACTTAAAAAATGTGATTACTCATCTCGTATGACACGCTAAGTTCTCAAACTTTAGTAATTAGTTGAATGATAGATAAACTTTAAGTTAATCTTAACAACCAATCTTAACCTATGAAATATAATATCAAACCTTAAAATTCAAGCATTTTTTTTTAATTAAATTATTTTACATAATTAGTATAAACTTAAATTACCTAAATTGACGAAGTCACCCTACGAGTTTTCCAGACGCTCTCCTCGAGCTCACCGTCATAAGTGAACAACCTAAAATCTTAAACGACTTACAAATTCAGAATATCGTAGTTCATAAAGTGATTGAACTCAAAATATAAGTGATTTACTAAAACATATGTTCAACAGCCTTATCGGCAACAAGCCCTTATCCAAAGTTGCCTAATCTTCTTCTCTCAGCTTCTTAACTTTGTTTACTCCCTCTTAACCCTCCTGAATTCGTGTCGGAATCCCTTTACAGAAACTCATAAGCCACTTACAACTCTTCTGACACAATTTTGGAGCTTTCTACGGAGACCAAAAATGAACAATGCATGAAATACGAGGAAAATATCAAAATGAAAATGCGGGAAGAAAATAAATGTCTCAAATAGCATGAAATAAGAATTAACACCTACCGATTTTGTCTCGAAGCCCTAAAATGCAGTTTGCAGCTCTATGCGGGCTGCTCGCCTCCTCTGCGCGACTCAGCTACAATGCTAGAGATATGGGTTTCATATGGCCGAGAACAACGATGTGAGAAAGAAGGGGAAATGAGAGGAGGATCGGGAGAGGGAAAAGGGAGTGGGACGCGACTTATTGCATGTCGTGTGGCTTCCCAGATGCCGCTCGCCCCTTCTCTTCGCGTTAGCGAGCTAAGCTGCAATCGCAGCTCCTCACAGGAGTTTTGCTTAGGATGATAGAGAGGGAGAGAGAGCCATGCGAACGAAATCGAGAGGGGGAGAGGAATTGCGAAGCTCTGGAAAGGTTTTCCCATCTATTCGACGCATGATAAGCTAAATATCACGTAAGGCCGGCTAGGAATACTGAGGGGTATTAGAGAGGGGTAACTAAAGGGTTAATTAATGTTAATTAGGTTTAATTAGCTTATAACTTCTGATTTTTATGACTTCAATTCATTTGTAGTTTATATATAGTATTATATGTCAAATTGCTCGATTTAATACACATAATTTTATAAAATTGATTTGGTTGAAATCTAAGGAAGGCGAAATTTGAGATATATTTTCAATTGCCAAAAAATTTTACCCGCCTTTTGAAAAATTGATTATTACGAAGGAGACCCTCCGTGCATGAGCTAGGTCAAAGGCCAAATATTAAAAAAGGTTAAGTTTAATAATTTAATAAGCTAATATATATTATTATATGAATAATTGTGTGTGTATGAGTATATAATTATTTAATTAATGTGTTAATAACCATTAATTGAATCAGGATAGAAAATGAAGTCCATAATTCGAGGATGTTTGGTGATGCAAACTCTCATTACAAGGAAAGAGGAATAGTTGCAGGCATGAAGTGGAGAGTGAAAGTTTAGCGAAACCAAAATTTTTTCTTTAAGGTAAGTTGTGGTTGTACTAATTTAATTAATGAATCCTATATAAATATTTAAATTTATTATTTAAATGTTAATAGTAGATGCATCTAAAATCAAGACATAATAGAGTAAGGGAGATACAGTTGCAAGATGAATGTTCGAATCATTTTGAATAATGAGGTATGATTTAGTTAAGGTTTAATTTACTTAATTTAAAATAAATATTTAATTTAAATTTGCTAAAGTTTAACATCAATTTAAGTTAAAGAACATTTGGGTCTAGAGGATCGAGAGTTAGGGAATCAATGTGTCGAGTAAGCGAAGCAAGGTGAGTACTTATACTTTGAAATTATAGTAACATTGACTTCTCCTATGTTTGATTCGCTCTATGACTTATTTAGATAGATGTTACTTACGCTTCAGTTTCATTTTAATCATATTGAGTGTATGTCACTGATATTTGCATGATATTTTAATGCATAATACAGATTATTGAATGATATGATAAGAATGAAACTTAATAATCTGATTGTTTGCATGTGCGTGTCTGGCTATGATGAAACACACTTTTATGGTACTAGCAGGGAAAGCTAAGCACCCGTGCGCGTAAATGAAAAAGAATATTGATATTGAAGTATCTTAAATGCTACAATTTTTATACAGTGTTTTTGTGACAGTTGTATATAGATTAAAAAGAATATTGAGACGGAAACGATATTGTAATACATAATAAATGTTTACAATCACTTTGAATGATCACATTGGACCGTCAAATGCTCTCATATATTTTTATACTGTTTAATTTGCATGTATATTATCTTCATTTTCAATTAATTACTATAGTATAGGAGTATGAGTACTCACTAGCTTTGTTTAGTTTTTGTTGTTTTAGTTTTTCATTTTTTATTATTTTATTAAAAAATGAACAATAGCAGAGAAAGTTTTTATAGAAGACGCGGTCCACCAGAAAAGAGGTAAAAGTTAAATGTATTGCTTTAATTCATTTTTAGTGCTCTTTCATTTGTTCAATTTATTTATATAAATGATAATAGAAAATTTTTAATTTTTCACCGTTCGACCGTCTATTCCCGGCTTGGTTAATTCTAAGCCTCGGTTCAGGTCAAGACAAAGGTGATATCAGAAGAAGATTTAGAATTAATTAATACAATGTGCTCAAAGAGTAAATAGAATAATTAGAAAATTTTAATAATATAAAGAGTTAAAATTTAAATTTATACTAATTAAATAATTATTATAATTCAGGCAAATGAAGACACCAGATATTCAACAAGAGATGAATGCAGTAGAAAATTAAGAAGTACCGCCTGTTGTTAATGTTAATACGAATGTTCAAATTCAGATGATGGCAGTCATGACTTAGCTCATTCAAAAGTCTAGATTGCACACTAGTGGGGGTGAGACTATTATTGTGGATAAGTGCTTAAAAATATTTCGAGATCTGTGTCCACATTTGTTCAAGGGAACTGAAGATTCAATTTAAGCGAAAAAACAGGTTGATGGGGATAAGAGAAAATACTTGACAGCATGACGTGGCCTAACGAAATAAGAGTATCTTTAGCTACACAGATACTAAATGGAGAAGCCAAAAAGTGGTGGTGTGGGTAGCGGCAAGACAAGTTAGAGGACATACCTAACATGATAAATTAGGAAGATTTTGTTTAACTTTTTATATAGTGGTTTGTACCCATACCCGCTCGAAGACAGATGCAAGACAAGTTCATCAAGTTAGTGCAAGAAGTCAGTTATACAGTATGAAGCAAAATCCACTGTATTGTCAAGGAATGCTCCACATTTGATAGCTAAAGCAGAAGAGAAGTTTTACAAATTCCTTTTGGGATTAAAGGATTCAATCAGACAACCATTGGTATCTTTGGGGATCGATGACTATTCAATATTAGAGAGAGGGTTAGACGAGTAGAGATTGATTTTTAACTTTTTCTTAATTGTAAGAAAACACACAAGAGGAAGAGTATTGATGAAGGAGACTTTGTGGATCAATCAAAATGATTCAATGTGAAGAAGCCCAAATTCAGTTCTGATAGATTTAGTGGTGGTACTTCTCGTAGTACCGTAATCACTTGTGTCAAATGTGAAGAACATCATAAAGGTGAATGTTTGATGGGGTCTCATACATGCTATTGGTATCGGCAGCTTGGTCACATAACTAGATATTGCCCTTCACTCGTTTGAAAAACATCAAAAGAATAAAAAATAGTTGGAGCTCCTTCACTGAAGATTGTGGGTGGGCAAACAATGATAGACTCTACCGCTTCAGCTCCTACTTAAGTTCAATCAGTACAGTCAGTTCGACCTCGAATTAATTCTCTTACTAGTAGAGAGCCTGTAGAACTTACTGCTGATGTTGATGTTGCTAAGGATTGATGAGTGTTATGTTTCTAACATTTATTATTTCTTTTATGGTTTTAATGTTTTAGATTGAATTATTGCAAATTCATAATTATGTATAATTACTAGTGTATATGTTGTAGTTATATTCTTATATTTTGATTGTGATGCACGAAGTATGTTTGATATTATAATATTATTATATCGACATTAAACCCTTGTTATGGCTAACCAGACCAATGAATCTTGGATTGATGTATGCCTTTCTTTGTTTCAGGGTGCCATAGAAAACCGAAAATATGTAAATATAATTATATCATATGTAAATATACACGCGCGCGCGCGCGCGCGCGCACACACACACATTTATAAGGTACTTGTATATTATAAAATATTGTTAAAAGACTGTTAAATATTATATCTATAATCACACCTGATATTATTAAGTATAAATATTTATATTAAATTGTATCTATTTAAGTCAATCATGTTCATGAATATAAGCACTTGATAATTTTGTTGTAAATTTTATTACACAAAAAGAAAACTTGCCCATCTTTGTTGTTTATATTGCGTGACTCATTTTCTTTATCATTTATACTTTAATAAAAAGTAATTATTCGTTGAGTTTGATTTGCCAAAATCACTTATTGTTATTTTTGTATAGCAAGTTCTATTTAGCCACCCGACCACACAAAATCACCACACAAAATCAGAATTTCAAGTTTTAGAATTTCTTTTTTGTATTATTTTTAGTTTGCATTAGTTGTGTTATTCCTTTGAGTTTTGGGTAGTTCTTTACTCTTGTCATTTCAATTTTTCTTTAGTAAGGTTTGTATGTTCCTTTCAATTGTACAAGTTAAATTTTTATTTATGGAATAAAATTTATCTTTCATTGTGTCTTTATGTTTTTACTTGCAAATAATTTTCCTTTTGAGAATACAAAATAGATTCGCTTTATTTCATTATGCCTTGAGTTATCGAGGTGTACCGTTTTTTGGATCCGCGGTTTGACAACTAACTTATATAGTCATTTATTCATCGTCATTGATGGTGTTCAAATTTATTAAAACAAAGTAGTTGTTTTATAATCTCTTATTTTCAATGATGATTTCCGTATAATAAACTTAGGGGTAGTTAAAAATTTTATTTAATGGTTTATTCATATAAATAGCCCCTTCTGATATACACTTTGTCATGCTGATTTGTCCGAAAAATTCATATATCATTTTCCGCATAAGTTTCCATCCATGAAAGTTTGTCATTTAATGCCTCTAGAACTCAGACATCAACATGAGGTGGAGGTTTTGCTAGTTCGGTGTAACTTCCTTCGTTTATTTTATTTTACCTATTAATGTTAACTATTTCGCTTTGTGCCCTGAATTCATTAGCTCTCAAAGCATAAATCATAATATTTGTACCCGATTCCATAAACTTCCTTTTATTTTGGAGTTATTTCACCAAATTTCTGAAGCTTTACACCTGGATCAAATAACTACAATTTCTCACCCTATGGCTCTCCCTTCTCTCCCAGAAGCAATTTTCTATCACTGCCCAACTGCAAAAATGATAAAAGATTGTTTCCATGCTCCAACCTCCTCCATCCCTTCTTTATCTCACATCCACCTTACCAAGATTCCCTCAAAAACACTTTAAAATTCAAAACCCGTTGAAAAATCTATATTAAAATTTCAATTTAAATTTGGTTTAAATTCCTAATCAATTTATAAAAACACTTCACTAAATTAGCCAACAAATCCAATCTTGTTTGAATTCTCAACATTGAGCCACAAAGAAATGAAAATCTCATTACACGCGCAAAAAAGATACCATAATAGGCATAGTTTTGATTATGT
Organism: Papilionanthe hookeriana x Papilionanthe teres; assembly: GCA_022702705.1. Classification (NCBI taxonomy): domain Eukaryota; kingdom Viridiplantae; phylum Streptophyta; class Magnoliopsida; order Asparagales; family Orchidaceae; genus Papilionanthe; species Papilionanthe hookeriana x Papilionanthe teres. The sequence continues at coordinate 93,562,486 of CM040425.1, forward strand.
ATGGCAATAAAACTCTTAATGCTATAAGGTGGAAGAAAAATTATTTCTAAAGTTCAAATTCTAGATTATCGTACCTCTTACCCTTCCCTCATTCCTGATAAACTAATAACAAGTTTTTTATCTAAAAAGATAAAGAGGAGAACAAAGAAAAATAAAAGGAAATAAAAAAGAAAGATTGCCTTCTTTTTAAGACTTGTTATCTCCTCAAGGCTGGCGATTGATCATCATCCGAACATTTGCATCAATAATTCAACTGGCATCATCTAGAACTATCATAAATGTTCTAGCAATATGGAGAGATGATCCGGATTCGAAAATGCAATGTTTTATAGCTCCTTCAATATTAAGCCTTTAGATAGATTATTCTCAAGAAGAAAGTTTTTCTAGCCTGGAAAAGTTGGCATACACGGACATCTGCCATCTGATTGATGATGATCAAGATAGATAGGATTTTATTTATGTATTTAAAGTTTGGATATGTTAGGAATCAGTAAACATTTAATAGTATCCCTAATCTCAATAAAGATTATTTTGCAATAAGCTTAGGAGTAATTTAGACTTTTAGTCATGAAGCTATTTCTTCAAATAACCACATAATATAAAAAACATTTTAATATTATGATAGGTGCAATGAAAATTTCCTACGATTCTTAATTTGGCTTCCTATTCTTCTTGCATTGAGAATTCAACAAACCATTGCCATGATGATCTAATTAGAATTAGTTGTGAATTTGCTCTTTGCTACATTTTTTTATTTCACTATTTCAACTTTCCTAATAATTAAATTATTCCAGCACATAACTTACATCACTCATCTTACAAACCAAGGCAAGATTCACATAATTGCTTGCACTTTGAGGAAGATTCTTGTGTAAGAACACCTTAGTTATGCTCTCTTCTGAATGTACAAACAAATTATTAGTTTTGTATAACACAGAAAAGTGATTGGCTTGACTTCAAAAACATAAGGTAGCTCAAAATCCATCAACTTGTCCCCAGACTCACTAACAAACAAACTCAAAAGCAAAATTTAATTCATGAAGTGGCCTTCACAAAAAAAATTTCTCGCTATACATTCATTCGACATAATGTCAACTGTCAAAAGTAAATTTGACATTTTATACCCGATAGCATAAAATACCAAAATTGCGGTTAGCTTTTCAACATGGTCCTTTCTATAACAAAAACCACTAATGAGTTATGTATGTACAAATCTGACCCGACTAGAAGGGTTGTTTGAGGTAGAGATATACTAAAAAAATGACTATGCAGTCATCCAAAGCATTGTGAATGTCAAAAATAAATTTGGGTGGTACGAAGGTAAAAAGAGTGGATTTTAGGTACTAAATATGTAAATACAGAGGAATTGGGTAGTATGTATGTAAAAGCCCCAAAATATTTATATTTTTAACCTGGGAACAAACTTTATATTCGGCAAAACCTGATAAGAGACTCAAGTGAATGAATCCTCAAAGAAATCTCTTCCCTGGCTTAGAAAGACTAAATTGCTTTAATCTCGCATAACACAACCCATGTAGCACGCTTGGCTTTTTTTTTCCTTCTTTTTCTAGCCGAATATTCCTATACAGCTGAACATGGACGCATAATAATGGCTCCATCAATCCTTTCAATGCATGCCTGAGTATGAAATAGTATTATAACCATATTTTAATCTTTTAGAGTAAAAGATTAGCCATCAAACGAAAGCATGAGCTAAAGCATCCCACTTGGATTTAACTTTTGGGTAATTAACAGTATCATTGCCGGGTCCCAAGACCCGTATGTGAAAAGTGGAGAGTTGTGTTAAGTAGTCAACAGCCAGCATAAAATTTGTCGAAAAATCATGACATGAATCCTTTTAATCATTGTGTAAATGATAGGGGGTCCTGGACGCGACACGTTGTATGGCATAAATACAGTGAAAAGTGTGCAAGATAAAATAAGCAAGGGTTCCCATATACGGAAGGATGCGGATAAAAGAAGTTAGTCCATGAAACTTAAATTAGGATAAGATCTTGGAATAGGTACTCTCATAGGTAAATTAATGGAATTAGTTGATATTATGATTTATATAAAGATAAATATCTTATACATTCAAGAAACTAAATGAGTTGGAGAAAAGGCTAAAGAAATTGATAACTTAGGCTTTAAACTTTGGTATTCCGATAAGAGTTGCACTAGAAATTGTGTAAGTGTAATTATATATAAGAGTTTGAAAGATATTGTTGTAAAAATTAATAGAATTGGAGATAGAATTATAGCCCTTAAGATTATTATTGATAATACGATTTTTAATATTATAAGTATTTATGCTCCTCAACTACGTTTAAATATAGGTTCTAAAAAAAAATTTTGAAATGACCAAGAAGACTTGATACAAATGATACCTCTTGAAAAAATAATTTTTATAGGAGAAGATTTAAATGGACATATCGGTAGAGTGTTATAAGATTTTAAAAATATTCATGGTGGCTAAGGTTTTGGAGTGATTAATGAAGAAGTTGGAGCCATATTAGATTTTTCTTTAGCGTATCATTTTGGTATTGTTAATACTTTATTAAGAAAATTGATGAGCATTTTATTACGTATAAGAATGGATATAATAAAACACAAATTTATTATTTTCTTATGAGAAGAAGAAATCTTCGTGAATGTAAGGATTATAAGGTCATTCTAAGTGAGGATCTAATTACTCAATATCGATTGTTATTTTAAGAAGAAAAGTTGTAAAATTAAAAATACTAGGAATCATTGTCATTATTAGATGAGGGCACCGAAAAGATAAATAAAAATATTTTTCAGAGTAAACTTCGAGATTTCAAGATTTTGGATGTTCATGAATAAGCAAATGTTATGCGGGATAAGTGACAAACAATATAAAACAAGTGGCAAAAGATGTACTAGGAGAATCAAAAGAAAAAGTTTTTATGAATAAAAATAGTTGGTGGTAGAATAATAATGTGCAAGAAATATAAAATATAAGAAGTTATGTATAAAAATTGGTTTAAATATAAAAGCTTAGAGAACTGAAAAAAAATATAAAATAGCCCGTGAGGAGTCTAAGAGAACAATCTGTGACGCTAAAAAATCTGTTTTTAGTGATTTTTATAATATATTAGATAGTAAAGAGAGTGAAAATATATGTATAAACTAGTCAAAAAAAAAAGAAAATAAAAGTAAAGATCTAACTCAAATTAAGTATATTAAAGATGAAAATCAAAAAGTGATTTTCTTAGAAAAGATATTCAACATAGGTGGATGAGTTATTTTGATAAACTTTTTAATAAATTTTTTGAAAATACGATCAACATTAGTGATCTTAATATCATTAATAAAATGTTTCATTTTTAACGTTGCATTAGTAAAACAGAAGTTGGGGAGACTTTAAAGAAAATGAAGGGTGGAAAGTCTGTAATACATGATGCTATCCCAATTGAAGTGTACAAATATAG